>OZ026616.1:38463209-39098209 GCA_964020975.1 Hermodice carunculata
AAAAAATATATTGTGCTCATTCAATCACGATGGAAATCATGCATAAAGTATTGTGTTGCCTTTGATGCAAACATTTCCCACTTTGGTTACATTCAATGATTGTGGAAGACCAACTCAACCTGAGCAATCCAGGAGAAGAACCAATAAAATTAGCCCAGTGTCTATAGTGGAATCTGATTGATGATACACACCTGTTCACCTCTATATACAACATACTCAGCAAAGGACAGTCCCCCTACCCCTGGTCTGCCTATGACAGAATGGTGGCCTGGGGGAGAGTGGGCCATCTTCATGGCGCTGAACTGTAAAAATGACTTGCCAAGTGTCACCCGGCACAGTAGAAGTTGCCTGAAACACAATAATTATGAATCATGAAAATGACACAAATTTGCTTTCCTTGAAAGTAAATCCTTTTCTACATTTGTTAGATTGTGAGGACTTTTTTTTCAGGAGAGCTCTGATATGTATTCATGAGTAGAACATGTGGAGGTAAATGCTATGGCAGAAGTTATTTGTGAAAAAATGCATGACAAGTAAAAAACATAAATGTCCTTTGAGACTGATATATTGTGTGATGTACAAAAGTGCATTTCACCTGTTCTGGTGAAACAAAAATGTGAACGATTGGTATCATAAATGGTGTCAATCAAGTTTGCACTCTCCAGTCACAAACTGCTTCACAAACATACTAATGTGCTAGTTGTGACTTGCACGACATACAAATATGTACAACATGCACCATGGGAAATTTTTAAACCAATTAAAAAAAAAAAAAGATGATCTGGAGCATCCAGTCTTTAACAAAAATGTTTAAAACAAGCCAGTGTTCAAAAGGTCTGGTCCATTGTGACCTTGTAAGGAACATCTTTGAAAAAAATCTGGTGAATCTAAAGCCAATTCTAGAAATACCATACCATACTAAGATCATTTCTTCCAGCATTTCTCGCCAAACCCCCAAATCAAGTTTCAAAATATCATAAAAAAACGAACTAAAAAAGAAAAAAAAAAAGGGAAGGAATACTGTTTTGAATTGAAGTCTGGTCCATCATTAAATATATCTGCGACATAAATTTGGCAATCTCTTTTGATATCATGGTACCACCCTCCCGTCAGTAGCCTCTCACCCAATAAAGTTTGGAAAATTACTTCTAAAAAAATGAACAGGAAATCCAGTTTACATAGAATTCTGGTCCATTGTATGATGCATCTGTGACATACATTTCATGGAGCTGTCATTGATCATCCTTGAGATATGGTGATAACATCCATCCTTTTAGATGCCAACTCCAAATAAATGAAAAAATCCATCTAGATTTAAAAGAATCATCCGGGTACCTTGTTTTACATGGGGTCTAGTACATCATTAGATTCATCTCTGATTAAAAACTAGGTGAGGCTGTTGCCAATATTTTGTGAGATATCACAATCATGTCGTTGGCTGTCTCAGTTGAACCTGTACTTCCCGTATCATTTTACCTTAAGTACTAAAGATAAATTGAATGGTGTGCACTATATGCGTGTGTATATAAGTAACATAAAAAAATACTACAGCACTTACCTGTGACAAATATAGCAGGAGCGATCTTTGTGGACAGGGCAGCCTGTGCCTCCACCTATACCATACACGTACTGATTACTCTTGGAGGAATTCTCAGCAAAATAAATGCCTGCAAATATAGCAATGAAATACAAGGTCACTCAGGGGTTTTCATCACACTTTTGTTCCTCTTTTTGCGTTGAAACTGCTAACAAAAACTTTCATTGTGCTGTTCTATACTGCATGACGGAGACCCCTGAAATATGTGTCAAGATTGGCACAGCTTGAGGTAGCACTAAATAATTTCTTGTGTCAGCATGACACACGCACACTAATTTATTGCCCAAATTGTTTGTCCTGTCACTAGGCATGTGGGATAAACATCGGCCATGATGTGGGCATACGGATACATACACCAGTGGTGGCAGTAACATTTATAAAAAATAATGACTATTTATTTTAAACATGGGGAAGATTTCAAGTTTTACATTTGCAAAACCAAGAGTGTATTTGAACCAAGTTGGGAATATCTAGGATTGGTGGTTGTTTTAGATTAAGAGACAAGATGTAGAGATATACATGTTGGGCTTGAGTGAACTAAATTGGGAAACATAATATTTATGGTTGATTGTTATTTTACGTTTAAGACTGGATACCAAATTACCAATTCTAAAGTGTGAAGTAATTTGAGCTTGATTTTCTCTTCTCTTTACTGCAGGTCAGAAAAAAAATATGGCACTGCCATCTAGTGGTTATATTGTTTATTAAGTTTGCCAGTGCTGCCATCTGGTATAAAACCAGGTCCACAGCAGCTGGTAGTCAATCTGCAGAGGCAGCCATGAGCTGTCTCCTGATAAAGTTGGAGATCTTCTGCTTTTTGGGTCATAAAAATCAATTTTTTATTACTTTCCACTTTTAAAACAGTGCTTCCCTTGTTACAGATAGAGAATTTCTGCTCTAGAAGCCATTCTCAGCAAACCCTTCCACTCTCCGTGTTGTGCTACTGGGAGGCCTGAATCTATTGAAAATTTAAATGCTCATAAAACTCTGGATTTCAAATGTCAGTGTCCCTGCACTCCAGCAAAGTTTCCTTCAGAATCAAAATCTAAGTGGTAAACACACAATACACTGCATCTCACTCTCTGGACTTGAAGCAGTGCATGTGTGGTTCTGCAGTGGTGAACATACTGGGCACCAGACTGTGACTCTGCAGGTCCGAGTATCCTGGATCCCAGTCTCTCAAACAAAATCAGTCTGATTTCACATCTACTAAATCTACTAATCAAATTCATCCTAGTTGATCAGCCCATGCAAGACAAAAAATGGGAAAAAGAAAACAACTTGCCTGCACCAAACATGCCACCAATGTAGGCATGTCTCTCATCAAAGCCTTTATGGACAATGGCATTGATGAATGGGGACCCATGAAATAAAAGTCTCTCGTTTTCGTGTCCATGATTCTCCTCTGCAACTTCTTTCCTCCTGTGTCCATATCGTTCCCATAATTTTTTATTTCGTATCTTTTGTATCTGTGAGGAAATAACAAAATGATTTGGGCTATGTCCATATGGTCTTTTGATGGCTTGATATATATATACATATATATTTTTTAATGCGCTGCTCAGACATCACTGGGTTATGTTTATTACAACATCTGACTTGCACTTTATTTTTTTCTCACTGTATTTGTGAATGCCGCAGTTGTAGGGGATGCAACTATATGTCTGATCATGTTTTCTTATATACACGGTATATGCAGTGACTTTTCTATAATCAATCTAAAATTTGTATCTGAAACGCTTTTAATTATAACAACCCTTTCCCTTAAAGCAGCTAAAAGCGTGTAAGTCTTCACTGATTAAACGTTGACTGCTAGCATCTAAAAAAAAAAAAATTTTTTTTCATCCATGTACATTATTTTTAATGAGAAATGTACACAAGTCCTGGGTGATCATGATGCCCCAACCTTTTTTGTTGTGGCTTGAACGTATGAGTCCAAACACAATTACAGTGGAACCTCATTAATCCGTACGTCTCAATAATCTGAACACTTCTCCCGGCACAGAATTGTTCATTTCAAGTAATAGTGATTCAGTAATCCAGATGCTTCATTAATCTGAACAGTTCACTGGGGTACAAAGGTGTTCAGATTAAGGACGTTCCACTGTATAATAAATGCATCTACTTTCTTCACCCCAAGGAGTAAATATTGACTGGCCTCAGTAGGTCAACAATGACCAGCATCTTTGCCTTATAAAATATACAACTGGTGTGTGTGTGGAGCTATTATAAGCTGGACCTCAAAGCTCTTACCTTTAATATAAGGTATCTATTGAACAGTCCTCCTGCATTGTCCTTGTGTTCCCTGATGGTGCTTTGCATCTGAAATGACAGGTATTCATTAGTTCAACGCAAAGAAACTTTTGTATCCATAGTTTTAGGAGATATATACAAGCAATGTCATCTTTATAACATGCAGGAGACCCAATACAAAACACATTTGCTTAGCAAATACGTCTACATGTACATACAACCGATTACTCCTTTACTTTCATCATTTTCTAATATATAGAAGAGCAAAAATGTGACCTAACAAGTAGACAATGTCAAACAGTATTTGCGTGGTTTGGATGTGCTGTTGAAAATAAGTACCAAGTGCAACAAGCTGTTCAAAGTTTTTCATTTTTTTTTTTTTTTTTTTCATTTCTACAACAGTTCCTTTCCAAACAAAACAAGTCAAATCTGACAATTACATAAGCACTTTTACTGTGGCACTCGTCTTGTCCTGCATGCAGTTTTGTTTCAACAGAAATGCTAGTGGCATTGTCAGCACCTCCAAATAATTACTGATTATGTGTTATACTTCATGCAACCAGTACAAATTACATTTAAGTGAGAGTGTGTGTGCATGCGTGTACGCACATGTGTGTGTGTCTGCATGTCTGCATGCATGCATTTTTTTTTTTTTTTAAACTAGATCGAGTCATAAATAAATACCTGTTCTTCGACAGGGATATATTCTTGGTCATCTGGGGGTAGGTCTATAAGAATAGTGGCTTGGCTTGGTTGTACATCAAAAATGGCAGATCCTGTAACATTGATAGGACAAGTATAAGTCTACTTCCATGTAGTCACCAACATATTCACCCATCATGCACATGATGCATGTATTGACGATAACATGCAGGGTTCATCCTCTCCTGCTCAAACTACCCCCAAACCGATACATGTATGTAAAGTTCTATTTGCTATATTTCACATAATTATTACATGAGCACTGACGTTGCTGTTTTTGGTCGTAACCTTTAATGGCCTATCTGGCATTCCCTTCATTGCAGTCTGGTATTTTATTGCCACTGGTGTGTACTTAATGTAGACGTAGAATCATTTTGATGCATTTTAATTTTCCTAAGTATTTGAGGGTCCAATATTTGTTATTGTTATGTGTTTGGTGAACAAAGATGCTTCCGGAGCATTTAATTTCCCTTGTCAATACAACATGATCCACTGCTACACTGTGTGTCACTTGAAATGATTTAATCTACTTTAGCTATCCCAGAGCAAAGCTTTGGTTAAGGTGTCCTGTCCCAGCTGAACATTATACTACCCTCACTATTAGGATTAACAATGACATAAGCCAAGAGACAAGAGGTAGAGGGCACCACTGCTAGAAAAACAGGCCACCTGACCTATCCTGACCAATTATATGATCAGGATAGGTCAGGTGACACCTCTTGACCAGTGGTGTTGTCTCCTACTTCCTGTACCTTGGTTTATGCTATTGACAGTATACTACCCTAACCCTGTCAGGATTGATAAAAAATACTGTTCTTAGCTTATTTTCCTGGTGATCACTCTTGGAGATAAACCCCAGTTTATTTCTCACAACAGCGGAGACTACACTCCCTTTTTTATACCCACATAACCCAGACACAGTAGGTAAACACTTTTTGCTTCCATAAACATGGGGATACCCAAAGATACATGCATCTTGCATGACGTCACAAGTGTAACCCAAGGATACAATATCTATGTTTACATGGCATCGCTCACCACATCACCTGACTGGTGGACCGATTTTTCAGCCAGCAAATCAAACAGTCTGCATTGATGCAAGTCTAAATACATTAATGACAATGTCAAATGTTGACACTTTGGTATTAATACAAGGAGTCCCCAATGGTCATGTGAGTCCTTGATGAAGCTGCACTGAAGGACAAGATGGGTCGTCGACTTGTCTGAATACTTTCTACTTTTTTCATTGCTGTGAGGCCATTGCCTGTAATTCTATTTTACGGTCAGGATTAACAATTGACATTTTATTACCCTAAATCTATCAGGATCAAACATTCGTCTTTATAATATCCTGAACCAGTCAGGACTAAATATGCACATTACATTGCCATCATCCTGTAAGGATAAACAATGGATATTATACTACTTTATCCTGTCAGGATTACACATGAACAGTATACTACCTTGACACTGAAACATTAAATGTACTTTATAGGCATAAAAAGCACCGACTTGTTAAGACTTGGGAATAAAAGCACTGGATGCAGAGTATTTGTTAAGTATCCCTGTGGACTGTTCATATCGCCCTTTGAATGTAATTTGACCGCAAGATATGTTATAATATCCCCCCCCCCCACCGGCCTTACGCATGAAGGCGTAACACTGTGGAACATGACAAACTAAATGACACAGTGATACCTTCTTCTGTGTCTTCAGTAACAATCAGCAATGTGGTAAGAGGCAGTGGACGGTGCAAAACCATGCATTCAGAAAATTTCTGAGCATACATGTAGCCTTCATGTTTTTCTATCAACATATCAGCTGCTCTAAAAAAACCCACACACAGATGCCTATATATTTGACAACAACTCTGTCTTATGTAGAGTTATATTCAACTTACCATGAGTGGCGGTAAGTTTTTCTACTCCTTTCAGTATCTTGTGTCGATGTCCATATGCGTTTATTCCTACATCCTTCAGTTCTTCATGGCCCATCTCAACAAGTATGTCCATTGTGATTTGTTCTTTTTCAAAAATGTCTTTTAACTGATCGAGCCCTATACTGTGCAAGAATGAGCCTACATTGACGTTTTCTAGAGATTTTTCTGACTCGCTGGAAGAGTTTTTGTCGGTGCAGCCATCACCTGGCTGAGGAGTGGTACTGGTTATACTGAGTCCTCCTACGGCTCCAGTTACTCCTTCCAGGTTGTTCAGTAAACTACTACAATAGAAATGAATAAATTTTTTGAGCGTTCCATAAAATATGTTTAAACCAATTAATTAAACTGTGGTATTTTTACAATCATAATTTAAGTTGCTTTCTGTAAGTTGGTGCAAGATTTGAATCCTGAAATTTACCTGTAGAATAAGCTACTGTGGTTCAAAAGTTCTTATATAATCACTATTACTGTTGCAGCATTTAATTCAGAAAATTTTCAGCTTCACAATGTATCAGCCTAAAAAAAGTTTGTACGAAGAGCATGTTAGATGGTAGTGTAGTTCAACAACTGTTTATAGCTTATCTGTAACCTTCCCACAACATCCCATTGTGCTTTTCAGTCTTTAGTTATAACAAAATTACAATCATTTGCAATCAGCCATTTGATGATTTATTCTTACATGGTACATAAAAGTAGCATGAGCAAAGTTACCTTAAGCACCTGTAAACAGCTACAGCAGTGGTACCTGCTATACAAGATCCTCAACCCTGCCACCCCCCCACCCCAACCCCGCCAACAGTTGTCTCAGATTGCAACTGGTCTTTTGTACTAATTTATCAGAGAAAGAGACTCTGCAAGATGGAGTTGTTTACGGCATAGCTCTGTTTCCCAAGTGCTTTTTTTCTTCTTAAACAAAACAACATTCAACTCATTCCACCCTAATGATGCTTATTTCCCCGCAAATATCTAAATGTCTTCTGCTAATTTTATTTTACTAATTCAGGGATTATTTTTCAAAATTTTGGATGAAACTTGCATAGAATATCATTCCAAATTATATGCCCATGGTCAACAGCTTTACTTGGCGCACTCTAGGCGCATTGCGCCCAGAGCACGCCAAGGAAAGCTGTTGATTCGGTCCTCTATCAGGGTGGAATGAGTTAAACCAATGTCATGAAAAGTCGGGAAGTCTTTCAGTGAGCAAAATACCAAAGGAAACCAACACTCCCAAGTAAAACTGGACTCTCATGACCACCACACCAACAAAATGATTCTAATTTTATAACCACCAGGGAGAGCCACTTACTTGGTTGAGGAGGAATTACTCGAGATGAGGTTCGTTGGTGCACCAGTTTTGGTGGTTGTGGGAGGGAGAGCAATTGGCGGCATAGCATCCTGTAAGAGAGCTCGGACATCCTCTGCAGTGGCTAAATCCAAAGGTGTCTGCCCCTCCTGGTTTTTCATGGTGGGATCTGCCCCATGTGCTAGCAGTAAAGCACACAGTTGTGTTCGTCCTTTTTGGGCTGCTTCATGCAGTGGGGTGAACCCCCACCGATCCACAGCATTAACACAAGTATTGAATTTAATCAACAATGCAGCTATATCTACATGGCCATAGGACGAGGCATTGTGAAGTGGGATCAGCCCACCCTTGTCCTGGGCATTGACGTCAGCTCCATTTTCCAGTAAAAACTCGGCAACTTCCACATTATTATATCCCGCTGAAAGCAAACAAACAGTTTGTATACATGGTTGCTCCCTCTCTATACTTGTGCTTCACTTTTTTTTAAACTAACAGTATATTTATCCACTCTATCTTTGTAACTATAAGAAAGTAACACAGACAACTTTTATCATAAAGTTTAGGTGTAAATTACAACTCCCCCATCATGATATGCAGTTACAAAGCCCTCATATGAACTCAAAAACCAGCCTTTCCTCCAACTCTATTCCACAGTTTAATTACTATCCACATCTGGCTTACTATTCTCACAACACCTAAATGTCCCGGCAGAAATAACCTTCCATGTATAGCACTAAAGCCAGGTCAATATATGTTGTTATCAGCTCTAAGTAGTAATAAATGTAAAAGTAACTAGAAAGGTGTTGATACATAGTATTGACGAAAAAATTTGTATTTTAGACACACAATTTATTGAAAATACGCACTGTATTAATGAGACACATTGTAATAAAGACATATACAGCGTTTAAGACATACATTGTATTGAAAGCATATATTGTATTGAAGACATACCTGCTAAATGGAGAGGAGTGGAATTCCTTCCCTGTGAGTCTCTGCAGTTGATGTTCTCTGGCGTAGCCAGTTTCTGTACTCGGGCCAAGTTGCCTTTTTTGGCAGCTTCCAGCAGCGCTGCGTCCCCTGTTAGCATTCGATAATGACAACTGTATTCATTTATTCGTTTTATTAATCAATTTTTACAAGTATTTTTCAACAGATCACATGAACAGTTCCATCCTTATTCGAGTGTCCATGTTTATGAAGCACACATGTATAGACCATTTATATAGACTGCTTAACTCATTCCATACTGTGGTGACAGGCACAGTCTTACGTCAGTGGTTCTGGCACTGCCTCGCAAGTCGTGCTGCAGCATCCCTTGCCACAGCTGCAACATGACTTGCCAGGCAGTGCCAGAACCACTGACTTAAGACTATAGGCATGTTGGTACTTGAACGAAAGCACTTTTCATGAGGAATTTAAAAATGCAATTGTTGTCTTAAATCTAGGTAAATATATGGAAAAATCAGGGGCTGGTATGGAACGAGTTAATTCCCCTTGGATTGAGACTGAGTCAACAGCTTTCCTTAGTGAACATTGGATGCTAAGTGTCCCAGTCATCCCAAAGCTACATGGAGCTCTTAACCAAGGACATACACTCCCAACAAATCTCAGTGACAGTTTTCACTCCGAAACGTTTTCCATCAACAACAAAATTAAGTCAAACAGTGATACATAATATTGGGATATTATTTTTTTTATTTGAGAGACACTGGAGTTAACTATTGTGCACACGTACCCCTGAGCAAATCTTGCACATCAGTATCACCTTCCTTGACCAGATCTAGAGGCGTGTTTCCATCTCGGTTTTTCTTGTTGGGGTCAGCACCATGCTGAAATGATGACACAACAGTTACACTTGGATGCAACAAACCACATCTCACCAACAGTAGCCTTTTCTCAAATTGCCACCATAAATGTGAGAAAGGCCGATTTATGACGGGGAAGCCCTACTCTATCACTAGGGAGCCAAGTTGAACCATGCCTTTTCACAAATACGCCCCCCCCTCCCCCCGATTAAACGTTGTCTTTTATAAGACTGGCATCGTGATAAATGTAAACGGAACTCAAATTCACACCTAAGCAGTTTAATGATAGTCTCAGATTAAATAGTTTCTATTGCGAGCTCAAGCATCCCCAAAAAGATAGTCCATGTCAAAATATAGGATTTTGAGAATGGTGTGTTTTTGTTTTGGCCAGTGACAAATATATATTTGTTTTATGTTACACTACTGCTCTCTAGACTTTGTGTGCATGAACTTTTCTATAGGACCCATGCATTGCATCTAGGACTTTTCTTTAACATACTCTCCTCACATCAGTTTCACAGGTAAACAAAGTAAGTACATGTATTTCTATATGTCTTTGTATTTTTAGCACACCTGAAGATACGCCACTTACAATGTCTTCATTTTAATTTTAAATGTGGAAGTCTTACTTAATTTTTTTTTCTAAAAAATCTCCATTTTTCATCTTTTAAATACTTTTAATGCTATAATGAAATATAGAAGAAAATAATCTCTGGCATTTTGCCATTGAACTATAAGGAAGCAGCTGAATATATACATTTAAACAAACATCTCACAACACAACGCAAACTGCAACATAATCAGATATGACTGAAAAAACCCATATGCATATACACGAGCTTTTATGCAAGTAAATCCTTACCTTTAAAAGTAATCGACAGATCTCAAATTTTCCTTTAGCCGCAGCTTCGTGCAGCGGAGTAAATTTCCACAGGTCTGCAACATTGACACAGGCACCATGCTGCAAGACAACACACACAGCATGTTACCACGGTTACCACTTTCATCTCCAAACGGAAATGATGAATGTTTCACCCATCTTTCTATTTTCTACAATTTGTCCTTCCTTATTGTAGTTTTGAAGGTTTGATAGTCAAAGTGCTGTTCTTGTTCACTTCAATGAGCCATGCCTTAACTTAATCAATCAGTGTTACTGTTATGTATCTGATGTCACAATTCATATTTAACATCTAAACACACTGTCATGTCATGTAAATGATAAAACACTGCAGCTCTAGAGCATTTAGTACTTTTCCCTAAAATTAAAATTCTCAAACAATACCAAAAAGGCAAGTGATAATGCTCACCAGATGGAGCTAATGTCTTGAACCAAAGGACCATAATGCCCAACATATTGTCCCATATAAAATTGACCACTTCAGGACAATTAGCAAAGATTTTATCTGCACAACAGAGCTGTACAATGGTCAGTCTCGTACAGATTTCTCCCTTCAACTTGTTACTTAAGTGTGAGCAAGTTGAAGTGGTACCATAACATCCAACATCTGTTGGCTGTAGGGCCTGGTCCTATCAGGTATAATACCCATCAGTTTTTGGATAAAGCTTACACAAACAAACTTTAACTATATACAACCATAATGGAAGAAGAAAGAGGCAGAATACTGGACTGTGTATGGAGGGCTTAAAAACAACTCTTAGCAACCATTGTACAAGGTGATGTATCTTTCACATTCTCCTACACATACCCAATATCAAAATATTTTGGGACTTTTTCTCAGATAGAGTTAAGATATTTTTCATACAAAGTTCTATCCATGGCAATTCCAAATTAAATACTCTGTGGTCTGTAGTGCCCTTGGGTCAGGTGGGTCGACACTCACCTCAATCAGCAGCTGAGTAACTTCGAAATGGCCATATGAGCAGGCATTGTGTAAAGGCACCAACCCTCTGTAACAGACACATACATATGCCATTATGAGATGCTACATCAACCATTGTCCGACGTCTACAACACTGCCCAACCATTGTCCGACGTCTACAACACTACCCAACCATTGTCCAACGTCTACAACACTACCCAACCATTGTCCGACGTCTACAACACTACCCTGCTGCACCATACTTTTGATACTCAGTCAACACTCTCTCATACCCGAACTTCTTGTCTTTTCTAACACAGTGACACACATACTTGTTGATTTTCACTATGGAATTAGTTGTAATTGTCCACAAAGAATCAAACTCTCCAAACAGTGAAGCAAATCCTCTATATTTTGCCAGACTGAAATTTGAAAGTTTAATGGATGAGTTTAACTATTTATTATATCCAAATACACTTAATCTTGCTTTACTTCAGAAAAGGACAGTATTCTTTTGGAACATGTGTATATCTTTTCATAACTGTACATCACAGCATAACATGTTAACATCATAGCTTATTCTCTGTAAGACCCTGTGTTAGGTAACAATAAATTACAATTGATTAATAATGGGTCTAGTAGGAGGAAATAAAACTTGGCCTATGGATTGAAGCTCTAACCGCCTGCCCTAATACCACACAACTGTGTTAGACCTTTCACACACTGACCCTTTGTCTTTGGCGTGGACGTCAGCTCCGTGTTGCAGTAAATACTCAACCACAGCTACACGATTGTAGCCCGCAGCGAAATGTAATGGCGTGGAATGTCTGCCGTCCAGGTCCCGGCAGTTAACAGCATGAGGATGAGCAGTGATTAACTTCTGTGAAACAAGAATAAAAGTTGACAGCATGATGGCCAACAGTGATGAATATATGTAAAGCATGAATAAATGTTTACAGCATGAGGGTCAGCAGTAAACTTGTAAACATGAATAACTGTTTACAGCATGAGTGTCAGCAGTGATAAACATGTAAAACATGAAGAAACATTTACAACATGAGGTTGAGCCTCAATTAGCTAAATGTAAACATAAAAATAAAAGCTGACATTAGAAGAATAAATGTTTAATGAATTTTCTATATTACAAATACCACTGACAACGACAGGTTGAACAATGATTAGAGACCACATTATGTAAGGTTCAGTTAATGAGTCTTCATAAAATATGCATATTCATACACTGGAATGACACCAGCAGGTCTTGTCAAAGTATTTTGATTGTATTTATTGACCATGTTCTCAGATCTGGAAATGGTGCCACCACTTTGAAATACATGCAGTTGAATTATTCCTTTTCGAACAATGATAGGTCAATACTCAAGGGGGAAGACGTGACCTGCAGTGGATTATTATGTTTGAATTTCACTTTAGAAATTGGCAATTCACTGCCAAACATAGAACAAAAAGGGCCACACAATGTAAAAAGAGGTTTGACTGACCTTGATGACCTCCAAGTCCCCAGCCTTGGCTGCTTCCAGAAGTTGCATATCAACATCAGTGCCCCCTGCTGGCAAGTCATCTAATCAAACAAGAATTACATACTAAACTGCACGGATACACACTGGAAGGAGCTACAACCATAGTTTGAACACTGAATCACTGGAATTAAGCTTGGGTTAATATCTGAAATACTTGCAAGTGTCAATGCCATTGAACAATAAACCTACTACTTTAGAATTGTATGGCAACACATGATTCAACATCTTATCTTTAATTCTTGCAGAAAACACTGATATTGATTAGTTAAGCAAGCAATCATGATTTGGTCATCAACAGATTATCTGCTTTGATTTTAATTTGCTTTTGCACAATGCAAAATTTTCCACAATTAGGGCACATCTGAAATTCTTTTTCCGAGGTAGACAGTAATTGTCTTTTTTTTTTTTTTTTTGGGGGGGGGGGGGGTGTTATGTCTTATCAAGAATGATATCAGAATTTGATAATTTACCAGCACCACAACCTGCAAGTCATCATATTACAAAACTGTCAGTCATCTGCACAAAAGCAGTATTTCACAGATTTACCACAGAGACTCCAACCCTCCCGTTTTTGCCTGATTTTAACAGCTCTCCCCTTCTCCCTGTTTGAGAGACATTTCTTTAATCTCAAGATTGACTGCACTTCAATTTGTAGGATGTAGTGCTCTTCAGCTGGATCAGTAACTGAATTTCACCATGAAGATTCAGGACTTTTGTTTCAAATAGAATATGGTGCTGAATGTGAATAAAAGTGTACAAACTTGTTATTATCACTGTTCTCTCATGTAATTTTCATAGAAATTACCACAAAATATGCTCTAGAATGTTCCATTTCATCATCAAATTTCCAAATATCTTCCTGCCCCCTCCCCCCTCCCCCCTCCCCCAAGCACTTTGTGCCCTTGTTTCCCAGTCTGCCCACCATCAGTAGGGAGATCCTCCCTGTCAGACTATCTGAGGTTGGAGTCTCTGTTACCAGGGGTTTATTACAGGTTTACTAGGAGCTCATCAGAGGTTTACCAGGGGTTAACCAAAAGTTCACCAGGAATTCACAAAACTTTTGGCATCATGCTCACAGCTTCCACACCAGACTCTACACGACTTACCCTAAGGACCTTATGCTGCTACATCAGCACAGTTTTTCCCCATGAAAATTACCATCAAGCATCAGCTGTTCGAAATGTGCCCTGCTTCTTTTTTGTCATCCAGTATATTACTATGAATTACTAAGCTAAACTCTACCTGCAAAGTTGGGTCAAGAAGCGACAATACCTGGTACTATTTACGGTGTTTTTGTTTGCCATCTGTATACGATGGCACAGCCCAAACTTCACACAACAATTTCTAAGCATGCCCCATTTTCCATTAAAATGGTTCTCTATGGTGATAGTAATTGTACATTACATGGATATAAGCAGACCTATTCTGCTGGTCGTGATTTTATTGCCACTTTAACTCGTTTTTCACTTTTGGAGTGTTGGTTCAATTGCATGCAATCTATATGCCTACCTATGCAGCTCTGATTTATTCCTATGGTGCTAATCAGATAAAATATTGCCCGATACATTTATGGGTGAATTTATACTTGAGCGTTTAAAGAGCACTATCTGTCTCTGTTTGGTGCCTGTAGCCTCTCCTATCATTGTTCTGCAGTGGGATTGGCCAAACACTAGTCCAGTCCTGGCCAACCACAAGTAACACGTTTGTCCGGAAGAGTCCTGTGTACTTGTCATCCTCTTCCTTAACAAGTGGAATTAATGTAGGGATTGCCCTTTTCCATTGTTTTACTCATTCATTGTATTGTCAATTTGAAGTTTGTCTATTTAAAATATGTTTAAACCTGTATTATTTCATCAATGGACAGCTTTCCTCAGCATTAACTGAGTGCACCAGAGTGCACTGGGGACAACTTTCCCTGAGCATAATGAGAGTACACCAGAGTGCATATGTTCATCAACAATACTTAATAACAAAGGTTGATTAAAAAAAAAAAAAAAAAAGAGAAAAATATCGAACATTGTCTGCTAAAAAAAATTAAGGTTTAGGGGTCCCTAGAAGTGTTGCTATGCAATTTAGGAGTGCTTTCAGTGAAGATTTCTTTCCCCCAAATAATGCCCCCCCCCCAAAAAAAAAAAAAAAACAAATCCAAGATCATGACCAATTGAACACATTTGGTGCAGACTCACCCAAAGTAGCATGCCACCAAGTTTGAAGTGATTCTGGCCAACAGTTTTGGAGAAGTCAAAAAATATAAATTGTGGACAGACGAGTGGATGGATGATGGGTGACAGACCATCCTATAATCTCAGCAGACTGACAAGTCACCTGAGGTACGAATAAAACTGTGCTTCTCGATCCCCTTAACTGAACAGAGCATTAGTCCCAGGGGTAGGGATGACTTGCATCTTTCCAGCTTCACAAAACAGGTAAATATACCAAACCACAAGGTGCAACTTGAACACAAAAAACATAATCAACTCTATGTGACTGGCAGGAACAAGGCATACTGGAACCACAAGGAAATATGAAAAAATAAGAAAGAAGCCCACTCAACATGCGTAATCACCTGTACCTCTGAGCATTTTTTGGATGCTGTCGGTGGCTAGCTGAGCTGCCGAGTAGCCCTGGAGAGACACAATACTGGGGTCCACGCCATATTGTAGCAGCAATCGACATGCCTGCATGTTGCCTTGTTGTGCCACACGATGTAAGGCAGTTTGACCTAGTCCATCCAGTGCATTGACCTAGGAAGCAAAATAAAAGTTTGACCCTTGACCTTCCCATGACATCATGTTCTTGACCTCCTTCAACAACATGCATTTTCTCATGTAATTTCACAATAAACAGAAGCTGAAAGTTACAGCAAAAGATCATTTTGTGCGTAAGATAATGATTTTTAAGGTACACACAAGATCTTGCTCTTCAAGTTGAAGGATTTTATTTTAGGGGCATACCAGTTAAGACCTAAATCTGTAAACTGCTGGAACTTCTGATGCTGGTGCAAAGTAAAGGTGTGCCCTCTGCTTCTACCTTCCAGTCTTTCGCCATGTCATTTCATCTATCCTGTACCAATCATCAAAACTATCAAACTTATCTGTATCCATGTACACACTAGAAATGAATGGAAAGAAAACAATTCACCAATGCAAAAAATAATCTCGACAATATCTATTTCAGCTTGCTGTACGCATTTCTCCAATTTGCCACCAGATGGCAGCATTGGTCACCTGGTGCCATGTTTGTGCACCATTACATCAATAAGCTAAGAAACGAATGTGGCAACTTTGTCAGAAGCTACTTTTATTGGTCTTCCTTTTTTACTGTCCTTGTTTTGTCTTTGCTCCTGCAAAATTCTGCCCTTTACTACTTTCACAAGCCGAGTCATACTGTTAACTTATAACATACCTTGGCAGTGTGTTTGAGAAGAACGTCCATGACATCATAGTGGCTTTTGTCAGCTGCTACGTGCAATGGCGTAACAAATCTGTCCAGTCAAAGAAAGAAAAACATACATTACATTTGCCGTGCGAGGATGAACTACCTTCATATAGATTTATCAATTTAAGTTACAGAAAATTAGAATTAAACTATTATGCAAGCATGAGGAGATGTTGCTTTTTCTTTTTTTTTTTTCTTTTTTGTACATACTACATGTTTAGAACTTCAGCCCATCTACAAGTGTCTATTTAAACATTATCACAGAAGTAAACCAGGCCAGTGCCAGATGGCTGGGGAGCCGTGACAAAGTTTTCAGTTGAGAATAGTAAAGAAAGTGATGTAACTGACTGTCTGCACGGTACATCACAGACAGAATGCTTACATGCTACGGTATAACAAAGACCTTCGTGGTGTCCATTGTGTTTGTGGTTTGATATTCACATCAGAGTTCATGCCCTCCTGACTACCCATAAAACCCTGGCATCACCAGTAGGTGTGCATGCCTTCACCTTTCATGGTCCATCATATAAGGTAGCTAGGGGGTACAGCACCCCCTTTGCATGTTTTCTGTTTTCATGAACACTTTTTTTTCCCCAATTGGAGAATCTGAGCCTATGACAGAAGGGGGAGAAAATGTACTTATAGTCTAAGAAGCATTTCGTATAGCAATATTAATACTATAATAAGCAAGCCATTATGAACAGAATTTTTTTCGTGTCTGGATTATAAAGTGGGGTGCAGGAAAGTCAGCAGAAGATGCCTAAATTTTGTTAAATAATGACCAAGAAATGAGTACATAATCATACAGTTGTATTTACTTATGACATGCTCCATACAAGAGAAATTAAAAATAGTTGTACGATGACGGTCAAATTCCAAAGTTTCCTATCAGGGGGTATTGTTGTTTAAGTCATATACCCCACTGTAAATCACCACATCAGTCAACCCTCAGGGCATGGGTACAGTTCTCTGTTCCATGCTATGGGGAATGACCTGGGTAAGTGGCTTATACATTGCCTGGGAAGTCATGCTTTAGTGGCCCGTACAGCTTCTGAAGCATGTTTGCCAGGCAATGCAAAAGGCACTGACTAGATATTTGATATATTCTTAAATCAAGGCATTTTGTGAGCAATCTTAACTCATTCCATACCAGACCCTGGTTTTTCCCATATATTTACTTAGATTTAAGATGACAATTCCATATTCAAATTCTCCATGAAAAGAGCTTTCATTCAAGTACCAACATACCTATAGTCTTAAGTCAGTGGTTCTGGCACTGCCTGGCAAGTCATGCTGAAGCTGCAGCATGACTTACCAGGCAGTGCCAGAACCACTGACCAAGGTCTGTGACTACAGTATGGAATGAGTTAATACACACTTCACATTAAAAAGCAAGGAGTATACAATGTATTTTTTTTTTTTTTTAACTATGTGTACAAGGTAGCATGACCCTCAAGCACTTCACCCCATAATTCTGCAGCTCCAGACGGAAGGCAGCGCATACTCACTCTTTGTTTTTGTCGTTTAGATTAGCACCTTTTCTGATGAGGGCTTCTGTGACCTGTTTACGCTTTGGGAATGGTGACGATGCAGCACAGTGCTGAAAAAAACACCAATGTTAAATATGTGTTGATGGAAATAAAGACACTGCCACATAATTAACACAACTATTATTTTTGTGCTTAATTCAACCTTTCATAAAAGTCATTTCTTGGCCCTTTTCTTTCTGGAACAGGTTACAATCAGCAATATGTCAATCTGGAGGAACATTGGTTGGTCCCATCTACCCTTTTTATTCAAAATGTTTTCTATTAATCAGACACTTAAGTGAAGCCCTGAGGCAAATCACAAGCAACATCAGGTACTTTCACTGCGCCTGAGCTGAATAGGTTTAAAAGGCTAAAAGTTTTGTCCTCCCAAACTGTTACATCCACATTCTTTTATCTGCCATTTTTTTCTTATAGAAATCTTTACATGTTTTCACAAGAGTAAAATTTCATATCTGAGAAGCTGAAAGCTTTATATTTCAGTGATTATCCCCTACAATTCTACAATTTTATACATAGTAGGTTTACTGCAAACTATAACTCGGAAGAAACACAGATTATTTTATCATTTGAACATCAAAGCATAGCCCTAAAGTAAAATAAATGTTAGTTATGCCTACCAATGCGGAGTCACCAGTGTATGGGTGCTTAAAGTTGACCACATCCATGGCTAGGTATTTCTTCACTCTGGCCATGTCTGCCTGCCTAGCGCCCTCTAGCAGCGAGTGACCCTTGTACTCGTCTGAAAAGCAACACCACAAGAATCAATCACAACCCTGCTGGAACACATACTACATTGTCTTTGGTCCTCTTCTGTGTGTGTGGCTATAAAAATGTCACAATTCACGATATCTAAACTTTGGTTGCAGGAAAAAAAAAGTTAGAAATTGAAGATCACAACAGATCTGCAAAACCCTGCAAAAGGCTCATGCTACATCAGTTTGAGAACTGGCTGTGGCTTTTCCACCTGAAATCAGTGAGGCTGAGTAAAAGTAAACATGAGTCTTACTGGTACATTTTTAAATGGTAGTTTGTTTTTAATCTCACACTTTTTTCAGTATTTCACAGAAAGATTGTCTTTTGATGGTTCCGTAATTGCTACATGTGTAGCCTCCTTGGTCATACCTGTTGGCAGCTTTAAAATGTAAGGACTTCTCTAGCACTTTTTAGGGCAAAATTTCCACAATTGGATGGACTAATATTTGACACCGGATTGTTGCATCAGTGGAAAACTGAACAAGGAAAAAATTCATGCAAGTAAACGAACAATTTACCTCAGAACAAATTGTCAAGGACTGCCATGAACCACTAACTTTTCAGACTCTACCGCGGTTTTCAAGGCTGGGCTGAACTCAGGTACCAACCTGACTGGTACTTCATATTGACAGGAAAGTTCTTTGTTCCCCATGAGCATTCACGTACACTTACATTGCAATCGGTCTTGGATCTCTCTGGTGGGTGACACGTCGATGGCACTCTTCGAATGACAGTTGACTATGGTTGGGTCGGCTCCGTGGGCGAGCAGCAGAGAGCACACTTCCAGGCGACTTTTAGACGCAGCCTCATGCAGGGGCGTGAACTGCCATAGGTCCATGGCATTTACGCTGGCACCATGCTGCAGCCAAGAAGTACAGTTGCTTAGCAAGACTTTTTAACTTGTTCAAAGAACTTTATTCAACACACACACACACACACGTGTGTGTGTGTGTGTGTATATATATATATATATATATATATATATATATATATATATATATATATATATATGTATGTATATATATGTATATATATACGTATGTATATATATACGTATATATATATATACGTATATATATATATACATATATATATATATACATATATATATATATATATATATATATATATATATATATATATATATATATATATATATATATATATAAGTAACACATTGTACGCTATCAAAGTCAATCTTTTTGCAGAGAACTGAATTCAAACTTTACCAATGTGCACATGTAAAAGCTTGATAGGACTTGTAGTGCACTCATTGAAGCTGGACAGAACTTGTAGTGTACTCATTAAAGCTCGATAGAACTGTTATGCTGGCTCTGTCAGACAAAGCCGATGTATTAGCTCCACAGCTTTCACTTTCCCTATTTGGTTACAGTCTCACTATTCCCCCCCCCCCCCTCCTGCTGCTGGGCCTCTTTGACTGAAATTTGACCCACTTTGGACTGTTTCCCCCATGATAATGCCGGCCTTTCAAAATTCAGTAGACGATTCTGGCTACCAGGATCGCACAATGATACTTCACTTTACTATGAGAGAGGTAACATGGCAATGGATTGGATCTTCATGCAGTGGCAAAAAGTGACAGGGAATAATATGATGAGGATACATATTCAAAACTACAAAACTTAAAAAAACCCACAGAGGTCAGCATGCCTGTGTACATAAGATGTCAAGCTGTTCTCCTGACACATGGAGATCCATGTACATTGTATTTGGAGATATATCCATGGACCTTTTAGGGTTACGTTCCATAGCTTCCCACACATGTTGAACTATGCAATGCAGGTGAAGGTTGTTGGACCGAGCTTTTTAAGAAAGGCACACCATAACTAAGATATCAGTCATGCCCGATCATCTTGCTGAGGTGGCCACAGATGGTTAACTACATTTTGTCTGGTCCATATTTATGTACCAATTCTTCATTAAATATAACATTTCCCTGATGGAAGTAACAAACATCTCGATTTCTTTCCTATGATGTTGCCAGGCATGTAGCCCAGATCAGACTTTTTAGAATAGGGTTAAAGACCGAGACACTAATGTGGTACCATATAAAACCATTCTACTGACATTTCGGATCCCCATTGAGTCAAAAAAATTCTTCCAAGTTACTCACTGGCAAACAATTACTAAAGTATACAAAAACACTCATGAAAATGTATTTTTGACTTTCTCTTTGATAGTATAGATGTCGTCCATGTGTTAATTTGTGTTCCAAAAAGCTAGCACATGTACATATTTATGGACTGACAGTACAAAAAGCCAAACTTGCAAATAAATAACTTTACCCATCTGTGACCAAAATTCTTTTTGTTAACTGTTGTGAAGATGTCACTGTTCCAATGTAACCCAGTTTCTTGTTTACTTTTTTCCCCAGTTTATCAAGCTGTTTAATGCACCATATTGGAGAGCCATTGTGACACGTGGCATTCTGCGCCACCAAGCCCAATAGTACAATATTATCATTGTGAGAACAATTATATCAAGTTACATTAAAAACCTGACACCTGCTTCTAACATCAAGAGGCAGACTGTGTTGCTGCATGTCATGGTACAATCTGACATCGTAATATTAACAGTGTTCATGCACTAGACACGCATGTACATAGATTAGACACACAGTGCGAGAGATTCAGCTCCTCCTTATCAAGCCTTGGCCGATGGCTTTTACCTTGCCTGGTGAGTCTTGCTGCAGGTGCAGCTGACACAAGGCAATGCAAAACCCACTGAATTAAGCCTCCACATGTTGTCACTCATGAAAGTGCAATCTTCGACTCAATTCTTTTAACATCTACTGAACAAAATCAGAGGCTGGCAGGAAAAACAATCACAGTGTCTTTACTCTGTATGTTACAAGATTCATCAGCTGTGAAGGTATTTATTTTGTGGATGCTCAATTTTGCAACTGTTGAATTTTGTGACTTCGTCATCATATGTACAGAATATTTAACAACCCTGAGATAATTTTATGTGGTATTTAACTTTCTGCTTCTTACACATTCAGTAAAACAAAGTAGCTAAACTAAGTTCTTTACAGTATCTAACATAATCAGGTATCAGACTGATTTTTGCACACAGGAGAAGTTGCTTTCATATTCAGTTCTTATGTGTTTTTTTTTGTACTCAACATCATTTACTGACTAATTCCAATTCTTTGTACCTTAAGATCATGGAGAAAAAAAAAATGAAATTTTCAAAGTGAAAATATCAATCCGTTTTCAGTAGGGGTGCAACAATACATTTTGACAGGATTCAACATGCATCCTAATACAAGGGTCACAATTCATAATCAATATTTTCAGCCTCCTTAAAGCCTTCCTAACATCAGATGCATGCTGCCATCTGTTGTTGTTATTTTTACAACACGGGAAACTTCCTGCAGCTTACTATCATGAATTGTGCACCATATTCGGTTTGGCTCTGCAAGAAATTGGCTACAGACATTTTCTTGTTGGAAGGATATTATTACTGAAATCAGCAGTCTTATCTACAGTTTTTGGGTATGCTTGTGTTAATATTTAGAAGATCAACTTTACATGTGATTGGCTCTGAAAGAGTTAAAACAGAGCCGGATTTCACTGTTTTCTGCCAAGTTATAAATGTTAGTATTTCATGACAGCTGTGTTGACTGTACACAGTTTTTAAGTGACGGTGATGTTTCACTTTGAGTGACCCAACAGACCACGGTGATCCTGAGCAAGTGTTTATGGCCTTAGGTCACACAAATAGAGTTTTACATAACATTTATTATGAGCGGGAAATAACATTACTTTTACAAAATTAGACAAGGTAGGCAATGTTTAGAGAAAATTTGTTGGAAGTAATGATAATTTGTCATTTTATGACGGCACACTTACAGCATAGACAGACCAAAGCATTTTGCTTCGGGGGAGGGGGTCTTGAATTTTAAATTTAGCCCATGGGAAAAACCATGAGCTTGAAACCTCAAGACGACAGATTTATCAAACATTTGTACCAGACTTGAAATACTATATCCTTTGATACATTCAGCTTCCTGTTATTACTGGTGCTTCACCAAACGTACACTTAATTATTCTACACATCTGCAGCTTTCTTCCACTTTCTCAGTGATGTACACTAAAACCTGTGGCACCACATTTACTTAATGATTAAAAATGACTGCAAGCTGCCACTGTCCTCTTTTGATCCCGTAGATGAAAGACTGCAGTCAGATGATGATATCACACGTTGTACATACCTTGAGTAAGAGTTCTGTCACCTCAAAGTGCCCATATGAGCAGGCATTGTGAAGAGGAACAAGACCCCTGCAAACATAAAACACAAGGTCATCATAGCCAAACCCATTCACCTCCGTATGTACTCAGCAATATATTTTTAAATCCCAGTGACAAATAAACACTGGGTCATCGAATGCTCTTCAATTCATCTGTGTCTTTCTTCTTTTAAAACGAAAACAGTTTTCAGTTTTTTTAAGGTCACATAAATTCAACTGCAAGCAAGAAAACAAGGTGAGCATACAAATCACCAATGACAGAATACTCCATGTTTACATTGACACCCAGAGGATCACAATCCTTCATCCATAAACATCAACGTGGTTTGCTAATAGTTATCATGTCAACATTTTGTCCCTCTCTACACAAGTGTTGCGCTGCCTACTCTGTGAAAACCAATACCCATATGACCAATTCTTCAGTGTGACATACAAAGTGTGCATTATAAATCCCTTATCATTATATACACTCAAAATTACCATAAAATAATGATATAATTGTACATGTAATCCTACCATAAAATATAGTAATCAAAATTACCATAAAGTACGATATCCTTGTATACGCAATCCTGACCTTCCTTGATCCCACCGTGGCCCACTTCTCAAATGACCACCAAAACATACACATTACAATTTACAGATCGGACAATTTGGCACAGAACCAGGCAAAAGTGATGTTGGCACCTTCACAATAAGCCTCCCTACCTGTTTATTTTGGCATTTAATCCTCAACAAACAATGCAATATATTAATGGGCAGCGATACAAGAATATTGAGCACATTTTTGAGAGGAAGGAGGCATTGGCACGAGCACAGCTGGCAGGGACATGTTGGTTATTGGGCACACATGTTGCACTTCATTACTCTCTTTCCTCAAGAAACAGATTTTGTGTAAATTTTTAATTTTTTCAAAACTGTCATTGCCTTAAAATCCACAGTTTTGTCTAGTATTTCCATGAAATAAAAAAAACTTTGGAGGATTATAAACTTTGGTACACATTTTAAAAATTTTTTTTGTTATCTAATTTTTAATAAATTAACAGTAAGCTGTTGTTGTGGATAATACTTATGAGCCCAGCTTAAAAACAACACCACTACACACAATAGAGGGTGGGACGCATTACTTTATTTATTTTTATTTTCTGGTCCCACAAATGAACATCATATGTCATGTCCCATTCCATTTGGCAGAATCTCTTATTGTGTAGTATCCATCTTCTTTTGGCTACCAGACACACCACTTCCAGCTCTGCTGGAAGTCAGTACTGATGATTCAATACAGGGCTGTTTTACCAGAACCAAAACACTGTTTTTCTTTATCTGATCCTCCTCCTCTATTATCCCTTGTTACTAGTCTCCTAAACTTCCTGGCCAGTGCCTCCCCCCCCCCCCCCCCCCCCCCCCCCGGGCAAATAAACATCACTTCCAAATTTACCGATCTATATTCTGTATAATCAACAACATGAATTTAGCTTCCAAATTTTGTGCCAATATCTTCTGATGCTTGACAAACATGGTAGGCTGAAAGTTTGATGATGGGTTTATGAGACAACCATGCATGGCCGGGGTTAGTTCTTCAACCCTGTCCTGATCCATCAAAAGAGCACAGGGCATGAAACCTGACCAAGCTCCACAATCTGGATACAAAATTGTACAGGGTCCAAAAAGTGTTTGCTGCTTTGAAGTTGGGAACATTAGCTACTTGAGGAAATAGCATTGTAACAAGGGGAATACCCCAGAAACTGAGTCAACAGCTTTCCTCTGTACTCTGGGCGCAGTGTGCTGAGGAAAGCTGCTGACTGAAGACATATTCTTCTCAATAACAAAAAAACAAAAACAAAACAAAACAAAAAAACAAAAAAAATAAAATAAATAAAATAAATAGAAAAAAAATAAATAAATGAATCAATAAAAAATACATAAAATAAATAAAATTAAAAGGCAATCAGACATTGCTGGATCCATGCCCCCCCCCCCCCCCTGCCTTATTTGTAACCTTGTTAATCACAGCTCTCATTTTGGAATGACTGTAGTCAATAAAAATAGGCTATCACCGTGAACAAGATACTTGACCTAGTGACCCACTTTTAAGAATGACAAACTCTTCCAGATACACAGGTGTCTAAAGTTTCATGATTCTAAGTCGAAGGACAACAGAATTATAGCCCGGGGATGAAGTGTAATGTAGTTTTGCATGATTGTATCACCGTGACCCAGATACTTATCCTAGTGCCTTACTTTTGTTTCATGACACACCTTAAGGTCAAAATATGTGTGTGTGTATGTGTGTGTGAAGCTAAGTTCAATAGTAAAGGAATTATAGCCTGGAAATGATTTTGTAAGGATATATCAGTGACCCAGATGCTTGACCTAATGACCTATTTTTGGTACTTGACACACCCTTATGTAAAGATGCATCTATGTGTAAAGTTTCAACAATCTAAGTTAAATAGTAAAGGGAATATAGCCCGGACAAGATTTAAGAATATGTCACTGTGACCCAGATACTTGACCTAGTGACCTACTTTTGGTACTTGACATACCCTTATGTGTGGATGCATCTACGTGTAAAGTTTCATTAATCTAAGTTAAATAGTAAAGGAATTATAGTCCGGACACAATTTAAGAATGTCACTGTGACCCAGATACTTGACCTAGTGACCTACTTTTGGTACATGACACACCCTTATGTCCAGATGCACCTGTGTGCAAAGTTTCCTTAATCTAAGTTGAAGCACAAGTGAATTATAGCCCAAACACATAAAGCGAAAATCAGATGAACAGACACACAGAAAAAGCAATTACTATATGCCCCTCCTCCAGTCAGAGTAGGTGGGGGGGGGAGCATAATAAGTAAAATAAAAGAAGTCAGACTTATGCTGGAACAATACTATTCTTTTTAAACACCCCAACTTAAATACTCACTCCCATTTTTCTGGCATTACAGTTCTGAAGTATAGGAAAATTGCAGGTGTTTTATGGTGATTTACTAGTTGATACAGCCTAAATGTTCCAAATTTAAGTCTAGAACTAAAGTTCATTTCAATTAAATTTCCCACGCACCCCAGATGCTTAAAGGGGATGATAGGGTACTTTTTAAAGGGAAAAAATTGCATGCTGATACAAAGACATCAGATCCATTTGGGTTCATTTTTTTTCTTAAAATTGTGGATAGAGGCCAGTTAGGGATGGGATGTTGATTCCTGCCACAAGATGCAGGTAATTGGCATCTTAACAGGGTTCCTTTCATGCCACACCTGTCTTCATTGTCTTGTGGTATAAAAGTTTAAGACTCCCGTGACAACCCCTCTGAGATGTCAAACTGTAATTGCCATCCTTCTGAGGCATGAAACAATTATTTGCACTAATAACCTCAACATAACTTTCTCAAGTATGGAAGATCTTGCCAAAGTCTGCGACAGGCCTGACTCATTTGGCCCTAACATCGGGCATCAGAACAGACATAGCCCCACTTGAGGACTCTGCCATCTTTCAGAGCAACTATATTCTCAAGAATACAAAAAAGCTAGAATAGAAAGTGCTCATTTCAATCAACAGACATAGGGTTGGTTTATATTCTCATTACATGTGCTTTCCATCATAATTTGTCACTTCATAATTTCAAATGCACTGCATGTATAAACACAAAAAAAATCTCATAGTAAAACTGGGTGTACATCAGAAACCTCTTTATTTCTTGACTTCAGCTGCAAAAAAAACACCAGTTCTTCTCTGTTACTTTAATGGTCCCCCTCTTATAAGATCACCCAAAAACACCAGAATTGCAACTTATAAGAAGGGTGGCCTCTCTTAAGGGGGTAAATATAATGAAAAAGCCCTCACTGCTGCACAGGGACACGACCTTTCAAGGGAGGGGGGGGTGGCCTCTGTTCAGAAGAGCCTTAACTCTTTCACTACCGTCTGCAACTAAAGTCGAAGTACTTTAAGGTCAACTCCTGTGAATTATCAAATTGATACTATATTAATATTCCTTGTAAAAAGGCCTTTGATTCAAGTACCAGCATGCCCGTAATCCCACACAACATAATAGTCCAAGTAACAGCTTTCCTCAGCAAGTTTTGGGCATAATGTGCCCAAAGGGCACCAAGGAAAGCTGTTGACTCAGCTCAAAATGTGGCACGGACAGAGTTAAGAGAGGGACAATTGTACCCCCCTCTTAGTGTGCAAAATTGTCTGCACTAGGTTGTATATTGTACGCATACAGTAAAACCTCTCTAACCGAACACCTCCATATACTGAACACCTGTCTATATTGAACACCATTTCTCGGTCCCAAATATACACTTTCAATGCTATCAAACCTCCCTATGCCGAACACCTCACTATACTGAACACTTTTTTCCAGTCCCAAGGGTGTTCGGTACAGGGAGGTTTCACTGTATTTATTTCCATTTGTATAAATATTTCATGTTTTTGCGTTTATGGAATTTAGCTGAAGTTTTAATTGAACTGTCTTGGGCATAGTTCCCATTAAAAAATTTTAAAAAAAATAGTTCCCATTAAACCTATGCTAAAATATTTTTTCATTGCATCGTTATGTTTTGTGCCATTTCAGGTATAAGAAAAAGCAAAAAGACAGCAAAATTACTGAATTTACAATATTCAGCTGTATCACATACTTAGTAGTTGTTAATTGTCACCTGTCCCATTTTTTTTATACATGTTATGCTAACACTTTCTGCACAGACAATCACATACATGTACACACATTGCCTTACGCACATAACATTAACTCGTATATGTCTACTTTTACATTGTAAATCGTAGTATCTGCCTCTGGTAATTGTACCCAGTGAGTGATCTTACAGTCTCATTTCTTAGGCACATACTTTATGGTTCATTTGTTAGTGTGAATACAATTGTACAACTGTTGGAAATACATAATGCACACCTGAAGGTAACAACTCGGTAACTGTAAATACATGTGTTCTTGCAGATTAAAACAAGTTAGGTTATATGCCAATATTTTAATTGTCATACAATTTCTGAAGGCACTGACATTCAGAGCTACCACAATGTAGCTGGGCATGCACAAAGGACACTGAGGCCGCTGGGTGTTCCTGTTTTTTGTTCGACGAGAAACGGTCAACAAAATATTACTTCTCAGCCTGTATGTAAGAATGTGCATGATCTTGTGCAACACGCTGGAACAATTACACATTATGTAACCTAAAAATTACAATGCAAACTGGGCTCACAGCCAAATCATAACTTCCAGTAGCCTCGCTCAAAACATCTAGCCAATGAGACACTTAACGCCCAATGTACCTGTACACCCATCTTTTCACGCAATGATATTAAACATCCTCATGTAGGACACATAAGTAACAATGCTAGAGATTACTCAGGAATACAACTCGTGAAACCATAAGCGTACAACAACAGACAGATACATACGCACATTCTCCTCATGAATACATGACAGCCAACTGTGCCACTTGTCCTCCCATCACAAGCATGCAGCTCAATGCCAGCGTGGACTTTTAATAATAATTGAGAGGTATCTGGTATGGCATGTCACAGCTGCATAGTAATCAGTAGCTCAGTCAGATCTTTAACCCCGACCTGACCAAAAGTCTAACTTTACCATGCTAATGTTTCCCAATTTATCACCACGATGTGTTCTTAATTCTTTCCCCCTTAAATTAACACTGATTCAACAACTTTCCTTGGCATGGCTTGGGCACTTAGTGCCCAACCCATACCAACGAAAGTTGTTGACCTGGGGCATGTGATCTTGAGTTAATAAAGATACAAGGTTCCTCATAAAACAGTTTTGCAACACACATTTGAAGGTTGTAACAATCAACTTTGACAGTTCCAAAGTACAGGTGGAGTTTGGTCACCAGGAGCCAAAATGTAGTCAAAATTGTTTGGTTTCTTAATCATGGTCTACCTTACTTAATTCAAATTACTGATTTATATGTTTATTTCTTTGTTACGTTTTTTTTTCCTCAAAAGAACGGGGTCTCAACCAAAGGGATTCAGATTACCATCCATCATTTGCCTTTTTATGACAATAAATTCCAATAAAAGCATCCATTAGTATTGTTGCAAGTAAATCTTCCCTGACCTTTCAGGGTGTTCAATTAATATTTGAATGAATCTGAGAGTCCCACTTCACATCAACCCTGAACTGACTTGTTTCCTTACGCTGTCATAAAACCAGTGCCTCAAAATCACAAATTAGAGAAAGAATCATAATGCCTTGCCTACTTTTTTTTGTTTTTTGTTGAGAAATTTCAACATTTGTACTCGGCATCAATATGAAACATTCACATTAGATGCGGTGCTGCTTTGACCCGTATCTTTCACCAAGGAAGTACCTGTATGTATGGGCAGATCCCTGTGCCAAGGCAAAACATGTTGTTCTTGCCAAAGTAGCAATTTGGGTTAAATTAACAGTTTAAAATCATAGTCATGTTCTCTAAACACTCTCCGAGTTGACATAAGAAGGATTCATTATGTCTTTGGAATAAGTAACCTTCATTCCCACAAATGTTAGTAAGACCATTAGTTTTCCGTCAGTATACATGTATCATGGTGACTGACTGTGGATGTTGCCTAATGAGGTCAGGGACTTAGGTGGGATATTAATACGCAAGTCCATTATAATACATATAGCAGTATCGTTGTGTCATTGATGCTACAACAGTAAGTTAGGTAGCTACAGTACACTTACCCTTTGTCTTTGGCATGTACATCAGCCCCATGTTGCAACAGAAGCTGTACGATCCTGGTTCGGTTGTATCCCGCAGCCAGGTGTAAAGGAGTCGACTGCAATCATCCAACACACAAAATGAGCAAAGAGGGAACAGTAGATTCTCCCTGGCACCCACAATGAATGCTCCCTGATACCCACACACATACAAAAATATAATTATAATATGCATCATACCTCATCACTTGAGCATATGTGCATTGCACATGTACTGATAGCTAAACAAAGTTCCCTTTTTATTTGAAGTACATTAAAAATAATTCTGACAAATTTCTTGGGATGAAATTATCACACAGTTGCTAGTTGTCACCTGGACAGCATCATATCTTCATTTGTATGCATAAAAATTGTTTCCTGTTTTCTTAATTCTGCCTAAAACATCATTGCTACCTAAAATAACTAACAATGGTCAGTAAAATAAGTGACAATAGGTAGAACACGGTCTTAAAGGATCGTATAGTCTTTGGGAAAAATGTTCTTTAATATGTCAGTTTTTAAATGTACTGAAAAGGAGATACTCTTCTGCTATTTATTTCATCGTGCCATGAGACATGTCCCCATCAAACTCACCAAATGTGAAGCAAACTAAAACTGAAATGACCAGCTGATAACATGCTAAGTTGAAAAACAATGCACTTTTTTTTTCTTCTAAATATATGAGGACAACCAAAAACAGGATCTCCAAACTTGCATGCCCCATAAAATAATATAACCAAAGTAACATTGTACAAAAACAACAAAGTCAAGCCAACCAAAGAAGAATGTGTTACAAGGGGACAAAAATAATAATAAACCACTGGACTGGTCTTCATGGGGGTGGCAGGCACAAGGTAACCTGGTGAGGTGCAGACTTTCTTTATCCAATGGTGCCGACAGCTTAACCAAGCCGTCCACTCTGACAGCTGTTATATCACCACACTGGAGATTAACTCCATGTCAGTTCAATGATTTACCCAGATTTACAGCCCAGCCCTGCCACTATGGTAACCAATCTTATTGTATACTGAGGATGTGTTGCTGCCGTTGATTGGCTTATTTGTCTGAATGGGACATTGTCCATGATTGGCTGTCTTGTGGAATCAGTTTTTCATAATTGTGCATCATAAGGCTATGAATCAACATAGGAATGAAGTATTCCACAGAAAGCAAGATCATTGTGTAATATGATGGTCAGTGTTTATTGGAACTTTCTTCATCTTAGTTGTTTCTACATCGACACACAGCTCAAAATTATGTTGGGCTCCCCATGGTAACACTAAATAAAAGCAACCTATGATTTTGACCATAATTCCAAACATATAGGGGCCTTAGAAGGCATGGTCTGAATCGCTGAGTTTATTTAAGATTGAACTTCACTTCAATTGTGATCATTTCTGGCTGATTCCAACCAGCCGACAGACATTTTTTCTTTGGTTATTGTATAGCAACTGCCAAGTCAGAGATGGTGGTGTAATAAGGTCCCAGTGTCTATGGCAGTATCATGGTGCTGAAAGTTGTCCTCAGGTGCGTGGCTGTAATCTCTGCATGATCATCATCATCATCAACTTTGCTCCCTTCCTTGCAACACTAAAGCCTAGAGCAAATGCATATATTTTGTTCTCTTGAGTTGTGCCTTGCTTCATACAGTTGCACTGTCATGCTTTGTCCCCCATGTAAAGAAAGACCAGTGTGCTCAGCCATATACATGTACAGATGTATATTTTATACTCACCGCAGTACATGCCTTCTGTCGGTGATGAGAAAATGCAGAATATGGAGGATCATCAACACAGTTATTAGTTACAGATACAAACTATTCAAAATTGAAAAAAAAAATAATAATAACATAATAAAATAAATAAATAAATAGATGAAATAAGATAAAACAGAACATGTCTGTGCCCTGGAAAAGTGAACTACAAATCTACGTTTCTAATCTAAATTTTCATATATGGTGTAAAACGTGCAGTATTAATTCTTGGCTTCCAAGCTAAAATGGTCCATTGGCTTCTTCTACTTTCCAAATTAGAGCTAGATTTTTTCCCATTATGGTCCCACAGACAGGAGTCCACTTTAAGGGTGAGCAGGGATTTTGGAGGCCTGTTTACCCCCATGCCCTGCCCCAATCTGGATGCAATTGTTTTAGGAACAGTGCATTCAAGTAAGTTATACTGAATAATTTTTAGTGTTTTTACAGCCAAAACAGACATTGAACCTGTCTTGCTATTGGGCCAAATTGGGCCCTCTCTTATTTCAACATGGCACCATATTTTTTTTTCCAAAATGTGTGTCAAATGCCCCATACTCTCACCAAGACTTAACACTGTTAGTATTTGCATATTTGTGGCAGGACTCATTGCACCTCTTCAATTCTATCAGAATGTATCAATAAACTCAATGTAGTGAGACCTAGTAAAATTGTACTTAAAACCTCTAATGAGAGATCCCACAAGAAATCCACAGAAAAATGTGAAATAGGTCTTTTTTTTCCTCCCAAAATACGAAATGCTGCTATATTTGCTTTTAAATTCTGCAACACACCCTCAGTAGACAAATCTATGGTGGGATTAAAGTGATTAACACATAATTATATAATTAAAGTATCCACTTCCCATAGAACAGAAAAACCCAATGCTCAAAATAAAACATACAAATTTACATTTTAGGGTAACTTGGCCAGTTGTAAATTGTATGACAGTGTTCATTCGTATTGAAATTTCAAACATGTACCATTACAATGTATTCTTTTGTCCCCACCAGGTTCCAAGGTCATTTCTAGTTCCATGTCACCACTTTCAGGATAAGTTCTTCCCTAATTAAACTTGCTCCTTTTCACCAACCTCATTTGTCCATATACTTAATGCAACCAAAGGCAGGTAAATTTACACTGTCCTCAAGACAATTCTTAGAAGATCTTATGATCAGTTGTCCTGACAAGAACTTGACATGTGCAGGCAAAAATGACCCCTCACCTCTCGGTACAAAATATTTATGGTGGCTGGTGACTAGGGCAGGGGTAGATCTCTATTAAAGACACTGAGTGAAACTCTGTGGCACTAATTTCAATGTAAATCTTGACCATTATTTTTTTGCAATACTGTATTCATCTTAATAAGCGCACACTTCCTAGTAAGTGCACACGCCCCCTTTTTTTTCAAAGAGCCCCCATCATATATATAGTTTTCAAATAAGTGGTAAAATTTATTAACACTTAGGGATGGTTCAACAGTTTCATCATTTTTGAACTAGTCCGGCAAAGGGGGGGGGGGAGTGGACCTGTACACTTCGACAGATATTGAAAGATGATGGTCATCTGCAACCCAAATTTTGTGGTACACCCCTGTATTTTGAAATTATTTCTGGGAAGATCATGCTTTTAAGTACTAAGTTGGGGGGAGGGAAGGGTGTCATGAAATTCAGTACCCTAGGTACAAATTCAAAAATGATGATAATGTTGAAGCATACGTTAGCATCTACATTTTTTTAAGCTTTTGTGGATGAAAAATTTTATAGCACACTGTGCGCTTATTAAGATGAATACGGTAAAGCACATTCTTATTTACTGTATGGTTACAATGGTGAAGCTGTTCACAATACATCACTAACATAGGAGGCTCCTGACACATGAGTACACCCAGAACTGGCATTTACCATAAATTAAGTGTATTAATTCTTTCAGTGCCAATCACGTCTTAAGTCAATCTACTGAAGTCAGACAAGTCGAAGTTTGAATTATCATTAGGATCCCAGATTCTTATTCCTCATAAAAAGACCTTTCATTCAACAAGTACCAGAATGCCTATAGTTCCCGAGAGAATATCCCAGGTCAACAGCTTTTCTCTGCATGCATTGGGCACATTGCGCCTAGTGCGCGCCGAGAAAAGCTGTTGACTCAATTGAAAATTTGGCACTGAAAGGGTTAAAATGGTAAAAAACAGGAAAGCTATACATGTATATATGTATGTATGTATGTATGTATGTGTGTGATATATATATATATATATATATATATATATATATATATATACATGCACACACACATATATATAGATACATATATATATATATATATATATATATATATATATATATATATATATATATATACACATATATATATTCATATACACATATATATATATATATATGAATTTTAAAACTCATATATCGGGTCTCACATTGTTTCTATGCTATTTCAATTTTGCATTTCAAAGGCCACATTCATACCATATTTACTAAGAACACAGTCACAGCATTCTCGCCTAAATTTACCCATAAATACAGCACACATGTGACTTTGATGAGAGACCTGGGAACCAAATTTACCCTTTCCTGGCTAACATAAGATTGAGTCAACAGCTTTCCTTGACATGGGTTGGGCACATTGCACCAAACCTGCATCAAGGAAAGCTGTTGACCTGGGGCATGCTATCATTATAGGCCACCTAATAATTTTAAGCAAAAATGTTTCATGTTTACAAGAATTTTCTGTAAAAAGATTGAGCAAATGACAATTTACATCCAGGCACTTTGGGGCGATTTGCTTGGGAAAAGTTAAACTAACATCAGTAATGAATGAAGTCTGGAGGAATGATGCTAAAGTAGGTCCTGTATTTTTCTGTTTGACAAAACTGCAAATTTCCACTTCCTTTCACTTTCACTCCAATACCATAGCTATTAATTAGGCCACTGTCCTCCCTCCTTGCAATACCAATAAGGTTTTCAGAACCACAAAACATAATATTTCACATATTTTTCAAGTTATTCAAGATAGATATTAAGACTTTATCATGTAGGCATACCTGCATGGGAACTGTGTGTTTCTCTGTTCAACCAAGCGTTGTGTTTGATCTATGTGCCAGCCTGCCATTTGAGTGGTTCATACAGAACCTTTTCTTCTTATTTTGGTCATCAGGCAACCACATTACAACTTTATTACACAAGCAGCAATGTCTCATCAGAAAGGTTCCTACCTGTCAAAACTCTAGCCTTTCAAAGGCTTGAGTGTGATGTGCAACTAACTCAGCCAGTCACATACCTTTGAGTCCTTACTTTTTTATATCTATGTTGCCCAATTAGCTTTCCATGCATTTGGGTCATTTTATTTTAGCATCTACATATAGGGTGCATAACGAACATTATGCCCACTTCTGAAATACATCATCCTATGCGTGCACTCACTCTACAATGTTAGCTAAACTGCCAAAGTTATGATGGTTTTTAGCAATGCAGTGTGCCAAAAACAGCCTAAAATCTTTGAGTGCCAAATTTTGGGCTGAGTCAACAGCTTTTCTCACTGAAACTATAGGCATGCTGGTACTTGAATGAAAGGTCTTTTTATGACGAATACGAATCTGGAATCCTCATGATAATTCAGATTAGTTTGACTTAATGAATCAACTTTAAACGTGAAAGAGTTAAGTTTGGCAAGTTCATTTGACACTGAGTGCTGAGAAAATGTTTAACTTCCAATGGAAAAAATGTTAAACTTTGGCCAGAACTGCAGTGCTCAATTTTGTCAAGCTTTAAAATATGCACACTGGAGTTGCCTCAAGTGCACTTCAGTGATTTTTACAAATCAGACAAACAAGTCTAATCAAAGTTGGATGGAGAATAATTGACAATTTGGGGTTGGATTATTTAGTGGGGTTCTGGGCTATGACTTTTAGAACAGGCTTAGCCCTGGTGACTGTTTCTACTTTCAGAAACTCACCCTGTAACTTTAACATGTGGGTAAATATGGTATGTATCTTTAACATTAAACCATGCTTTCCTTGTTCCTACCACTGGTTCATTTTTCACTGATTTCAGTATGCTGCTTATTTTCTTCGTCTTTGCCAGTATTTCTTAAAGTTCAGCTTTAACAGTCCACACTTTTTACAAACATTAAAACCAGAATCTAGAGGGCCTCAAACCTGGCCACCTGAGGTTTGGTGTGTCTTTGAATGAACTGTCTTAACCGTTACACCATTGGGTCTGTATGACGCTTTATTTTCCATTGGTCAAACCACTGGTGCATGCAAGGGGAAGCTATCAAGCAAAGAGTGTATCAGAGGTTAAAAATAATATTTCAATGCAGTTTTTTAAGATTGTAGCACAAGTTCACAGTATGACGGAACGTTCCTCTCCTAAAATCCTGTACACACAACATGGTTTAAAACGATGTCACCACTCTCAGTTGTTGGTTCTTATGTCAGAATAAATAACAAACCAGATTGCACTTTGACTGTTATAGTTTCTTCTGATTTCTTCTAACACAACAACCCACTATGTACTTGTAATGTCTCCTTATCTTCCCATGTATTTACCTGGCAGTGATGGCAGAGACTGCCATAGACCAGGAATGCAGTTCACAGCACCACATCATTCGGTACCCAAAGTCCAACAATCTTCAAACTCAGAACTATCAAAAGCAATGCTGCCAGTAGCTCTATGTACATCCTCTATATCACCCCCCCCCCCTTTTTTTGTTTTTTTTTTCCATTGAAACAAACACCTTTTATTTGTGGCATATTTTGAAAGTTACAAGAGATACATATCAGAATGATACGCCTTAAGACAATTGGGAAGGTGTCTTCTGCGGGTTGGAAAGCTTATCACCAACAGTGATGAGGACAGCTGCTTATCCTGCCTACTCTTAAGGCCAGGACTTTAATCAACATTATATGATATCCTGCCAGATTAACCCTCGATCACCGGTACATGTTACCTATGGTAGTACTGTCTCTGGCCACTGGTGTCAATCAGTCGGCTTACATGTTCCATACAGTGTTCCTTGGCACCTAGTGGGTGATATAATGCTGCTGACCAAGGAATAATTCAAACAGGAAAGTGCTAACACTTTCCATCTTAAATTAAGACTGAGTAAACAGTTCTCTTTACTGTGGGCCAAGTTAGCTTGATAGGCCCAATCACTACAACTCTCACTCAAACTGTTACTGTTGAAATTGTTCAAAAAGATTGGAGTAGACAAGACAACATTTGATGCCCAGCCAGCTCTGGTCTGTCTAAGGATGAAGACTACAGTTATAATTCTTCTAGTTTTCATATGGGAATTTTTCAGTCTGAAAAGTCAGCAAACTTTAAAATTAGATACACAGCATTGAACAGGTAAAAATATCCCGAAGCATACAAGAATTTATTTTATGCGTTTATCAACTCAACAGTCTTTTACCAGTTGAAATGTTAGACAACACAGTCATGGATGCTGGCTTTATACAGGTACATTGTATATGTGCTCTTGCCAGGGTCACATCCTTTGACTTTCTGGGCATAAAGAACTCTCTCCCTAGGCCTTGTAGACAGGGTACCTACATGACCACCAATGAAGTAACTCTGCTGTGAAAAAACTGACTTAGCTAACTTTCTTCAAACTGAAGCTATAGCATGATGAACATACAGTATTTTCACAATTACAGACTATCTTTGTTGGGATGCACAACCAGCTACATGGCAACTTTGGTCTACCACCTTGGGGAAGAAAGAGGTATTAAGTAATTGGTGACAGGACCTGCACACATGTCTGCTGCACAAGGTGTTACAACACTGACCTGGCTGCTTCAGGTCTGCCACATTTGGACAGCTGCTCACATAACATTGCGCAACTTCTTGCTGTCAGCCAAGTTTACCTTTTGTTACGAGAAGTTTCCTGTGTCTGGCCTAAGTACACATGTAGGTATTAATAAACAAACACATGGGCCCCAAATGCATTTGTTGGACAGTCTGAAGAAGCACATGCAGCAAATGGACCTGGTTGCCATGGTAACTGGTTTTAACTTATAGGGGGAAACAAAATAAACTGCAATGTACAGGGGTAATCTCACACATTCCCCATAAACATCTTTTCATCTTACCTTCTCATGACAGCAAATTACAGTACTGAATTATATACATTTTTTTTTTATATGTAACATAAATGCCAGGTAAATAAAAATCTGACCTGGCTTCATTTGGTATACCTAAATACAGGTCCATGTACTGTTAATGTACTTACTTTCACATGAACCAACTGTGGTGGATTTTGCATTTCTGGCATTTAACTTAAGTTTTGAGTTCACTATTTGGGGCACAGTTCCTACTTTACCTATGTTAAACCAATGTTTCATTGTGTTTTCATTTTCTGCGTTTTGTGCCATTAGTGACAAAAATAAAAATACAGTGAAATTCAGCAAATTGCATAGCATCAGGGTTATTAGCACTAAAACTGAGCATCTCGTAACCATCATAACCATGATTAGACCCCAGGTCTTGGGATGTTTGTTTGCAGTAGCAAAATATTTACAATCCTGACAAAACATGGATACAGCCCACACAGACAGCATGCTGACCCAGCTCAACTGGACAGCTGGCTCAGCCACAACTCAACCAGGCAGCTGACTGAGCCAGCTCAACTGGACAGCCGGCTCAATCACAACTCAACCAGGCAGCTGACTGAGCCAGCTCAACTGGACAGCTGGCTCAATCACAACTCAACCAGGCAGCTGACTGAGCCAGTTCAAGTTTGGGGTTGAAGCAGTTTATGCCATATTGACTTCTGTCTACCTTTTCTGGTTGAAAATGAATTATAAACCAAGCAAGAAGATATCTTTAAAAAATTCTTCATATTGGACAGCTGAGCTCAACTCAGCCACATGAAAATCCAAATTTTACCATCTGCTTTCACATATAAAAGTGCTGACCAAACCTGAGGCAAGCCAATGGAACATGAAGCTAGCAAAAGAACAGAGAAAGGGCTCTTGATTGGGCCATGTAAATATCATAGACACCTCTCAAAACCAACACACAAAAGGGAGACGAGGGAGCAACTGTAAAGTTGCCTATGTCACAAGCTATAAAGCCGTTCTTACCTTTCTGCCATCGCTGGCATGGCAGTTGACATTAAGAGGAGTAAGAAGTGCCATCATCTTGTCCTCGTTGCCACTGCGAGCGCTCTCCAACAACTCATCCTTTTTGTACTCCCCTGAAATATGTCACCATGGTCATCATTTGCCTGTTTATCATCTTTCAACTGCATTTTAAAAACGAAGCGGAAGGCAGCTTTGTGTGTCCACAAGATAGGCTGTCCACCTAACTGATCAAACGCTGTGAAACGTAACACAACTAACATTTTTTGTACATTTTCTACTTCTATGCTCTACCTTTCTTAAATTGAAATTGAAAACTTCGGGACTTGTTAGAGGTTTCTCCATGATTCTACCACCTGTTACAATGTATGGAATTTACTAACCATTATCTCACATGCGGAAAAGTTTTTTCTAAAGCAAAGCTCTAATGCATGGCTTGCAATTTTACATACTCAATTACATCATAATATACTTTGCTTGAAGTATATCAAAAAGATTATTTTCTGAACATGTAACCATCAACACCAGAACATGCAACATATTTGAGTAACATTCTCCATGTAATACATACGACAAGGAGCTGCCACTCAGAGAGAGACATGTATGGGTACAGTTCCTGGAAACATGTTAGGGGTAGTTACCTACTGAAGACCCTTTAACATATTTTGGACTAATGCAGCCCAGATCAAACTTCTACGGAGGAACGTGTGCAACATGTACAACAGTACTTCCACATGTATATAGGTTAGACAGTGACAGCTTAGCTAATGGAGAGTAAAGAGTTTGGACTGCGGAATAGGGTAATGACGACTTAGAAAGTGGTACTGGACAAAAAGACTCAAATATAATGAGCTTCAGCCTTCACTGCATCTCAAACAGTCCATATGAATTTTTGCTGTCCAGCAGAATGACATTGACAGAAAGAAATATGACAACAGACAAAATGTTTTATGCATTCATACATTATAATGTGTGGGGTAATAGCGTACGCCAAGGGCTTAGCTCCAACAAACACTCCTTCTCACAAAAACTGCTGCTCATATATGGGTACACACATACCTGTTAATACGGACTTTGCCGATGGGTCTGCCAGGTCTAGCGCTGTCTTACCATCAGTGTTGCGTATGTTGGGGTCTGCTCCATGTTGTAAAAGTACTGAGAAAAAAATCAGATATAAATCTAAAATTTTGGAACCTAAAATTTTTTTTTTGTTTTAAATATTATAGCGTTATTTATTGTTATGTATGTTAGTGTCTGCTTTATGTTGAAATGTATCGAGAGAAAAATAAAGATCCATGAATTTAAATTTTTGGAACCTAAAATAATTTTGCTCAAATATTACAATGTTAGTTATGTTTGGATCTGCTCCATGTTATAAAAGTACTGAGAAAAAATAAAGACACAAGAATTTACCGTTTTGGGAACTAAAATATTATTTGTTCAATTATTATAGACATGAATTCAACTTTGCTTCTGCTTACTTAAGCTGTTTATCTTACTTTTTGTTTTGTTCTGTATCTAGTTCTTGCTTTTCACTGCCAACATTTTTGCACTGAAACTATCACAACCGGTGGTTGTCAAGCAGTACTTATCATCAAGATTTTAATGAGCGGACAAAATTCATACCGTGATTTGACTGCCCCAATTTTTGTTTGTTTTATACTTTTTGTCATGACATAAATGAAAGAAGTCCCTAAACAGGTGAAGATCGTAGACACAAATTTTTTTCAGTCCAGACAATCAAACGCGTCCCACTTACCAATACAGACATCAATTTTGCCTTTGATAGCCGCTTCATGGAGAGGCGTGTAGTTCCAGTTATCACGAGAATTTGCATCAGCACCTTGCTTCAGAAGTAGCTGTACTACTTCTGCATGGCCAAAGGAGCAGGCGTTATGGAGGGGAATAAGGCCACCGTCATCACGGGCATGAACATTGGCACCACACTGCAGCAGGTGCTCCACCACATCTTTCCTGCCAAACCCTGGCGGCAGAAAAACAAGAGTGACACATTGATACAAGATTTGTCTTGAGTTGCTGGTCAAACATAAAGTATATCAAAGTGAAAATACATAGTAAGTAATGCACAATTCAAAGTCTTCAACTCTTAACCCTTAAAGTGCTGATTTAAGATTGACTCAACAGCTTTTCTCGCAACACTTTGCATGCAATGCGTGCAGGGTCCCGAGGAAAGCTGTTGACTAAGACTACTTTTTGCTTCAGACTAGACTTGCGGATATTTGAATGAAAGTTATCTTCATGAGGATTCTGAATCTTTTAACCATTATATGTTTAACAGTAATGAGAAAATGACTTTTGCAGTGATTAGCACTTTCAGGGTTAAATCCTGAAGACAGTGATATGGTGTTATACAAGCTTAAGCATCTACTGTAATTGTTGAGGGCCAGTATGGTCAAAGCAGCTGTCCACTGTATTTTATTTTCTCAAAAAATATTGCTGCAATTGGAAAAACACGCATCAAACACAGTACAAGTTACAAACTCTTAAATCAATGGCATCTTCTTTGACTCTTCTTTTAAGTTAAAAAGCTCAACTCATAAGTCTGCAACATATTTACTGCAGAACTACTGTCATGCTCATGTTCGGGGAACTCAGTCTGCAGCCTTCCTTGGTGCACTCTGGGTGCAACACGTGCTCATGTCCACACTGGGTCCCCTGGGGTGCACCCTTTTCCCCTTGAACTGAGACAGCTTTCCTTGGTGTGGGTTGCGCGCAGTGTGCTTATCCCATGCCAGGAAAAGTTATTAACCTGTGCCATGCCGTCATCATAGTTAGGAACTTCCTATCAACTGTTCTCACCCAAAAGGTTTAATTAAGGAAAAATAATAAGGTTGAGGCAGATGGCAGATGAGAACTTTTACTTGACAAGAATTAGTCTCTGGGAAAACACATACACACACATCACTGTTTTTAACCATTACCACACAGCATTTACACCTGATTCAACAGATTTCTTCACACAAAGTGTGCTAACATCCAGGCAGCAGCAATTCTGAAAGGTATGCAGTGGTCCCTGTCTTGAGAGGCCACTCCAATGACAGGCCACCTGGCTTGAATGACCACTTTTTGCAGGTCCTTGCTGCTATCTTTTCCATGTTATCCTCCCTCTAATGAGAGGCCACTTTTGGGCCTGACCTTGGGGTGGCCTCTCAAGACAGGGGTTACTGTATGTACCCCGGGGCTAGTTTGTTAACAGCATTAAATGTGATCAGCAAAACTTGTGTTTAACTGGAAGCCAATGAAACTTCTTCTACAGGTGGCTGATATGGGAATGCATGCTTTCTTGTGCCAGCTGACAAACATGGAGCTGAATAAATTGGGACCAGCTGGAGTTTTTGTCGATTCTTACCCAGTCCTGACAGGAGTGAGTCGCAGAAGTCAAGATACAAGGTGACAACTGAATCAATGTGTCACCTGTTTCGTAATGAAGAGATTGCCATTTGAACTCAATGAAGGTTTCTTAAGGATATATGCAAGTTAGCAGTGACTTATACAAATTACTGAATATAACTTTGGATTTAAATATAAAGTATGGTAAAATATATACATTTTCAGAAAGCTAACACACCAAGGATGCTATTCATATCAATTTCACTTTGTAAGTTGGTGGTCATGTTTGTTTAAGATTACACTTGTAAGTGATCATGAATCATAATTTAGCACAAATGTCGTTTCAACTTATTCAAGTATGAACATGTTGGCCTCAAATCTGCAGCAAACTAAAGTTAATGTACATGCATTGAATGAACAAAGTGTGTCTCAGGTTTTCCAATTTTTGTTCCATTTTGTCACCAGAGTTGATCAAAGGTGGCTTGCCTTTGATGTGCCATCTTTTCAACTTCAAACAGCTGTGTATGAGGAACAACAACAGAAGTTCAAAATTTAAGACAAACTTTTCACATTTCTGGGGTATTCTATAGGTTACAACTAATTTGGTGTTTAAATCTATTAAAATGTAAGATTTGAAGTCAAATTTCTATCAAAGAATGAAAGTCATTTCTAGACACTTTGATAATTGCTGTGTAAACTTTGTAGCTAGTAAACACTATTACACTGAGCGCTACAAAATTAATCTTTAACTTGTTTGCTTTCTAAAAATACATAATTTATGAACTTTTTGAATGTAACTTAGAGACTTACAAAAAGAAAAGTGTCCCTCATCACTAAAGCCAATGCTAACTTTCTGTATATCCGTAACTGATGCAACACTAATTTACAAACAGAATTAACACATAAATTTGATCATTGAGAGAAGAATCAAAAATAACACCTTGGTTTTAGCATGGCAGCAAGTTCTGCTGTATCCAGGTGAGTTGGCCACTTACTGCTGCCGATCATTAAAATGTTGCTTTTGTTGTTGTTCACCATGACAAAATCTGATCTCATCTGCTATTGTCACAACCAGTATGACAGTTGAATTGCTTCTTTTCTTGACAATAAATACAATGGCTTTGATAAAAAAAAAGGTTGTACAGTGAAGTCCACGAAGAATTTGAATCTCGATCTATCTAGTGTATTGACCTGTGCAAGGAGGAATATTTATAGGGTTAACTGTGAAACTGGTTCTACTGTTACCTGAATGTTTTGTGCCACAAGAAAATATTCTGGCATCTAAGGTTTATATACTTATCTGTACATGTATCACTGTCAAGTATGTAGAAAAATATACAAACAATTCTCTCTCTCTCTCTCTCTCTCTCTCTCTCTCTCTCTCTCTCTCTCTCTCTCTCTCTCTCTCTCTCTCTCTCTCTCTCTCTCTCTCTCTCTCTCTCCTCTCTCTCTCTCTCTCTCTCTCTCTCTCTCTCTCTCTCTCTCTCTCTCTCTCTCTCTCTCTCTCTCTCTCTCTCTCTCTGTGTCTCTGTCTCATCTTACAGGATCTCAGCTACTTTCTCTTTCTCTCACAGGGTAGTAGAAACATTTTTGTGGCATCTTAGGAGGATTAAGTAGGACCGTGTGAGATGAAAGTCAACAAAGAATCCAAGTTTAAGATGTTTTTTGCCTTCCTAGTGTAAACTGGTGACAACAGAATAATCTCCATTTCAAGGTTACAAGGTCATATCAATGATGTCAGATTGGGTGTACTGTACAGTGCTGACCAAGAAGGCCATGCTGCACCAGTACCAAGGCTAAGCACACCACAATGGCGATAATACACACATGTAAAAACAATGACTGTCCAATGACCTTCAAAGAGTATGTGGTACATAGCGAGACCTGCCACACACATGAACACGTTATGATATGGTGCAGTCAACATGCACAAGTCCACAAGTTGGTCATGACAACCTGCAATAGAAATGGAATCCCCAGTACACTGCAAGAGACCATCAAAAATCACCTGTTTTGATTCTTCTTTCATTATTAGTGACAAACACATTGATAGAGCAAGATTTGTATTGGTATTGGAGGACCCACTGGAGCAGCATACCAGTACATGCACGTCAACAGTTCCCCTTGTCATAGGTCAAGTGCTAGTGTTCAACCTAAACCAAGAACAGCTGCTGATTCAGGCAAAAATCAAGGACTAAACCAGTTTTTAACCCGTTCCCCCTTAAACTGGTCAAATGCCATCTGCTTAAGTGTTTTCAACTAATTTCAGCAGTAATCAAAAACAATTTTGACTTAGTGCCCAACTCATGCCAAGGAAAGTTGTTGACTCAAGTATCAATTCAAGGGGGAAAAGGGTTAAACATGGGATATTGTCATGTGAATGAAGTTCAACAATTTTCTTTCAAACCCACCAGGTAGACTGATGCAACCGTGACCACCTATGCTATGACAGGAACAGCTAGAATGCTACAGTTGGTAATCAGGTGAAGACTGTCAATTAATGATTAATAATAACCAAATTACCTGTTTTAGTGCTTGCACAAAATTTACATATTTTTGTCACTTCAGATGGAATGCAATAAAATGGATGTTCACATCACCAATCTGTGACACCACTACATGTCAATTTTACAGTCAATTGGTGTAAATGTACACAACAACACAAAGAAAATGTATACATTCTACATATATACAAAATTCTCTTTGATTCTAATCAAAAGTCAAATTTTATCACCTACATGGTCTTCCTTATGGGAAAGACACGATCTAATTTGCTTTTCTATATTAACAGTATTTTTGCTGATAGATGAGATAGTGACTGGGTAAGAAAATGTATGAAATATACAATAGTGTTACTAATAAAATGTAAAGAAGTCTAATAAAAATCTGATAAATTCTTCTCACATGAAATTTCCTATGGGTATCTCATATAAAATATATCATAAAGTGTTTACTTATCACAGATGACAGTCTCCTGCAACGCGACTGCTTTTTCGCCATGACTCAGTATAAACTACATCGAAGACCACAGCATCGACGAGAAATTTCTTCATCGCAAATATGCATCATACCATTTTATGAATGATACTAAATAACTGGACTGAGAAGCCCTAAACACTGAATCAACTTGGCATGAGTAAGTTCTAACAAAGATGCTGACATAAGCTGCTATTTTTAATGGCTAATTATAATACTGCTAATTATAATATTATAATAACGAATATTTGAATGAAAGCAGCAGTGACTGCCCACTCTGAACAAGACCTGTATCATGACTATGTTTATCTGTGATTGATTATAATCGGTGCTTATGTCTGACACATACCTGTGCTGCCGCCAAACCTGCCATTCTGATTTGAGACTGGTTACTCGATATACAAACACATATGTTCTAGGTTAATATAAAATGCATTGAAGCACAAAAAATGTCACCAGGTTTTATATGTCAATAAAAATGAACAGAATTATAATATACAGACCTAATATATTTTTACATACATGTATAACTTATGCAGTTGCACTGGCTTGATAAAATGCGCAAAGCTAACATCATGCTTTTCAATGTAGGCCATCCCCGATTCTTTAGATCCCCAGATCCCACCACATTAACATTGGTAAGAAAGCCATCTTAGATTTTCATAATAATTGGCTTTCATTGTGAAACTTCTGCTATTCAGTTCAGTTATTTTGACCTGGCATTTGATGACCCCCCCCCCAAAAAAAAATTAAATAAAAAATAAAAATCCAAAACATAAATTAGAGATTCCAGCATTTCTTTGTACTTATATCTACAGGCTTTGTTCTTTATTATTGCAAATATAACTAGGACCACTTGTTCCAAATCATAAATACCTATGAGTGTTTTGCTCTGTATATACTCCAATATGCTCATCTAATTATATCAAAGTTACAGTTATAATTATATTTTGACACATTCAATTTGTCTTAAAATGTCAGATCCTAGCATTGTTCAGTTATTCGTGGAAAGATGCAATACCAGAAAAAAAAATTATGAAAAAAAGGCAAACAACATAAGACACGCGAGAAGTTCACTGTGCCGCATGTGTGTACATGTGTTAATAAACTACATACATGTCATCATGTATTATACATGAGTAAACCTGGATGTACATATATTTTAGGTCTTTTTAGGTGCAAGATATCAGACACTCTACACAGAGTTGGTGACTCACAAACACCTGCAATAATTAATCTTTCGAAACAGGAGCATAATTTCATGCATGTCCTGCTACACAGTAAACTTCCATTATTTTACCTGCTGCAATACCATGCCCAGTAGCAAATGTGGAGACAGATAATGGACATAGTTGTATAATATGTGGCTGTTTTAATGTAAAAATGACTAGCTCATGAATAACTTTTGGTACACATTTACAAGACTCTCCTTGTGCCTTGGGCAATTGTAACTGACAATGCTTCAGCAACAACATGACGTTGTTGGTCACATGTTTAGGCTGACAGAACAATGGTGAATCTTTAAAATTTCTATCACTTAACACGTATGCAAAAAATGCTGCAAATTTACCGGCCAGACCCTGACTGTTTCTGATAATTGGTGGATAGAAGCTGGAAGAACAGTATCTCTGAAATTGACCCACATGATTGTCATTTTTGGATCTGAACTGTTTCAGTGCCAACTGCAACTTAAGATGAACTACTTAACCCTTAAAGTGCTAATCACAGCTATTGTTGTTTTCTCGTTACCATTCAACATATAATAGTTAAAAGATTCAAATTCCTCATGAAGATACTTTTCATTCAAATACCAGCAAGCCTTGTCTAAAGCAAGCAGTCTTAGTCAACAGCTTTCGTCTGTGCACTTTGCGTGCAAAGTGCCCTCAGGAAAACTGTTGACTCAGTCTTAAATCAACGCTTTAAGGTTCAACACAAACACTAGTACGCCTAAAGTTACATGGAACAAAAGAGCCTGGGTCAACAGCTTTCCCCCGCAGTGCATGACAGTAAAAAAATGTGGCACTGAAAATATATATATATAACAATATAATATATCTTGGCTAATATGTTCCATTGTACCAAGGGTTGAACATCTTCAAACCAAAATAAACTCTCCTGTTTCTTTCGGCTATAACCAATATTGTTTCATTCACAATAACCAAGTGTAGAAACACTGACCAGGACTCAGTAATACAGTAGACCCTCTTTGTGAGACCACCCTTAGAGCTGGTCTGAAAGTGGTCATATAAAGCATGTAGTTGTTCATCAACAAGGAAAAGACAGACTTGGGGGCCTCATGATTGTGGTCTTAAAAAGCAGGTGGTCTTTCAATGTGTGGATGGGTATCTCGAAAGAAGAAGTGTATTTGCATTTTAAATGCTTGTTTGAAAGTAAACTTGTCAGAAAGTATCACAACTTTTTTGCTACCTCACCTTAAATTGTATCGGGACTTAAAGAAGTCTTGTTCTTCATACAATAATATATATACATGTACATACATACATACATATATATATATATAAAAGTTTCTTTCATGAGAATGACCTAGTGAATAATCATCACCAATTATCCACAAAGCCCTCAAAAATACAGCAAGATGTTTCAACACAATATAGACATAATAATAAATGATACTATGTGGCTACAGGGATATCATCATATGACCTTTGGTTAGTTCTAGTTTGTTAATCACTTTGATGACATGAAATAAAAGCATTTTTTTTTTTTTGAAAACTGAAATACTTTGGTAGGATTCTCTCACGTTGACAGGCAAAGAGTTCCAGAAAACTGCTCCCAAATAACTGGGTTTTTTTTCTTTCTTAAATTCAGAATCCAGTTCCTCATGTGGTTGTGTACAAATTATTACAAACTGAAGACCTCTAATAAAGTGAATATGCATCTTTTATCCACATACACATATTATATATATATATATTTGTTGCATACATACAGATACAAATTGGTGCAGAGATTTGTATGCTCATAATAACTTTCTCCTCTTGCTGGTTGATAGCTTACCCAGCATTCCCCTGATACTAATAAATCTGCTCTTTTACGTAGTTTCTGAATTTTGGCAAATAATTGTGACTTACAGTTTCCCCACTGTGCAGAACAATAATCAAATGACAGCTGCAAACATTACTCATCAACATGAACAAGTGAAATACACAAACTCCATGAATCATTAATTTTGAATATTCTTACTCAGATAAAAAAGAAAACAAATCTATGTCAGTATAATTACGAACACAGAAAATACATTATTATTATCATTAAGATAAACCAATAATTGAATAGAGCAAAATGGTATGCCTGAGTCATGTGATGTGTACCACTTATTTAAATTGGAATCATCACTAAACACATTTTTGAATGAAAGTTTGTTATAAAGTTAATATAATACAGTTTGACCTGTTTTCTGGTTTAATTATGTTAATAACTTTCACCTGTTCAACTACATGAACTCTGATCATGAGATAATGTTTATTCACATAAAACCGAATGGGACTGAAGCAGTTGATGTCCACATTTACCAATGCTGAAAAATATTCACAAGAAAAGCAAAGCGTGTTTGAGACACACAGTCAGCTCTGTTCTGAATTTCACAGTGCAGTGACATGTAAGCAACATTGGCCAATGGTGCAAGACATACAATTTAGCAAGTTTTCTTTTCTGACTAGAGCATCAGTGAGAAATATTTATGTTTGAACCAAATTCTCTGAGTACACGTGCATCTGATCTCGAAAATTTACATGTCGCTCAAAAAAAAAAAAAAACAACAAAACAAACAAACAAACAAAAAAAAAACTATGATGCCCATGAGCTTAATGCTCTGCTGACGTATATTTTGATGATAATCACCAGAAATCCATTTCCTGAAAAGCATTCCCTCCATGACCCTGAGAAATTAGTCAAGGTCATCCATTATGATGCAACATCGAACTTCCACATGACCACACATTTTGGTACATTTGATATCATTCCCCTTATTTTTTATCAGCATACTGAATTTAGTGTCCTTTTCTCAAGTGCTCAATGACCTTGAAAAATAGGTCAAGGTAACACAACATATACAATTTCACCATTAGCCAATGAATATTTGGTGTGTGTTTTGTGGCTCCATCTCAATCTATTATGTAATGAGCATCACAATAAAATAATTTTCTGATATGCATTCCCTCTGTGACCTTGTGCAAGTAGGTCAAGGTCACCCATAATATGCAATACAGAACTTCGATATGATGCACATTTGAAGTACATTAATTGATATCATTATATAGATACATGTTTGTAGCACATTAATTGGTAACGTTAGCCTTCTAATTTTTCAACACGTCAAATTAAGTGTCCTGTACAAAAACCATGTCCTTGCTGACTTCCAAAAGTATGTTAATGGTAACACAAAATTTTACATAATTTGATCATTGGTCTAATGCATATTTGATGTACATTTACAAGTTCCATGTCAGTTTATAATCAAAATAATGAATTTAATGTCCTTTTAATACCTATGATGGTAGTTCCACTTAATACCATCAGTGGCATCGCCCTGACCCCCCCCCCCCCCCCGACTTTTTGTCTGTATAATATTCCTGTGATAGTATATTGACACACGTGCACAAGTTCAAATGCAATGATCAAATAAAAAAATTCTGCAACGTATTCCGTCCGTGACCTTGAGAAACTAGGTTGAGGTCATCTATATTATGCAATATAAAACTTTTGCATATACACACCCATGGTGAATCTGGAATCATAACCCTTATTCTGTCTCAACACAGTTATTGATTTTAATGTGTTTTGAATACATTTTGGTCCATAACTTTTGTAATACCGTTGGTACAGCTACCAAATTTCAATGTGTTTTTGTCTTTTAGCCACATTCACATCACTGTCAAGTTTTATGATGATTCATTAAAAATCCCTTCAAAAAATAGCATTGTCAAAATTTTCACATCTTGACCCATGTATTATGTAATACTATAGGTGGCACCCAGGATTTACTGTGTTTTAGTTTGCTGTATATATTTTGTAATTAATTTATGTTATGTTACCACATAAATTCAAGCAATCGATCAATCAACCAATGTCAAACTTGACCTAGATTTTTGTACACTTGATTAGGTCCTGAAAGTTATGTACAGCTTACTTGAAAACTGTGGACTTGATCACATCCACAAGCAAAAGTTTAAGGACAGACAGATGGACAGACATGAGTGATCACATAAGCTGTGCAACATGGTTAGCTGAGCTAAAAACTGCATGCTTTTTTTTTCACTTAATACATAAATGTATCGTAACTTATATAATTCTTTTCAGTCAAATTCTTTGCATTATGTTTTAAGAATAATTACAGGTAAGCTTTAAATTGTGAGCACAAATTTTCAGTGTGTATTAATAATTAAGAGCTAATGTTACTGATTTTCTGCAATGCCTGCGGAAGTTGAAAATATGGGTATAGTGTAAATGACAAAGCAGCACTGAAAACTTTCCATTTGCACAATGTTATTGGTGTTCAGATTCTAAAGCTGTGAGCCACCAAACAGTAGTGCAACTAAGTGGCAGGTAATGGTAGGTCAAACACAACATGTACATGTAGCCTACGACCTTACCCTTTCCCCTTAAACTGACTGGTCATTAAATGTCTGATTCAATGCTTTCCACCCAAATTGATTTTCATCATTGATGAAAAACAATTTGAATAAAAACTGTAAATGAGAACTATCAGCATAACATGCCAGTCATCAACAGATTTGACATTTCCCTGGGCACAAGTTAGATACAAAACACTTAACTGGCACCAAAGAAAGCTGTAAACTCGCTCTTCATTCTGGGGCATGGTTAAAAGCGTATAAATTGGAAATTATACACCAAAACCACTGCAAAGGAGTGTTTAAATATTAAGCTGGTCTTGTGTTACAGGAGAAATGCAATGCCATACAGCAATAAATGCACCCTCTCAGAATATTCTAGCGTGTTTACCAGACTTGACCACCTTCTGGTGGTCAAACCATGAAATTAACATATGGCCAAACATTGTGCACATGGAGCCTTACACTCATTTGAACAACACAATGCATGTACTTGAATGAAAGCAATTTTGTTTTGCCCATAATTTTACAAAAGTCTGTTTCAAATACAAGCTTGGAAGCATGCAACACATTAAAATGGAACACATAACAAAACAAAAAAGACAAATTCAGAACAATGTAAAGCTCTAGACATGCTTTACCTGACTTGGCAAGGAAAATGCCTAAATTGTCAGCAGCATAAATTTAAGATTCATATCAATTATGAGCATGTTTTTTTCTTCTTCGTACTTGTTTTTTTTTTTATGTACTGAAATGCTAACATTGAAACAAGCATACAAAACAATAGCAGTCCACTTCAACAAGCAGGGAATATGTGAATTGAAAAGCTTACTCGCTGATAGAAGTGTAAATTCAACTGCATTTTCATATATCACAATGACTAATGAGACACCAAATCAACTTGGCATATACAGTTTTAAATCTTTTGTGGAGTGTCATTCCCTTCTTTACACATCTGGAAGAAACTAACATGTGGAATTATAGTTCCAAAACTTTTTAACCATAAGGTCTGTATCATAAACCTTTATAACATTTATCTTCAAGAAATGAGACATATATGTTATCTGATAGAACTTCAATGGGATATGAAGAAACTATACAAACCAAACTTAAGCTGAACAAATAAAGAGCACTTATTATACAGATAATGGACATACATGTCTCTGTCATATGTATTTCAAATCTGCCCAGGCCAAAATTGCTGGCATATCTTTTTGAAAATTATGTCAACTGTCTTCCTGGATGTCAGTAATGGGACAAACTAATGCATTAAAAGAGCAGATTCGTAGTGCATCATCTGTATGCAAATAAAAAATGGTAAGATTATTTTCTTCATAACTTATTACAAATATTTTGAACTTTATCAAGATGACATACCATTCTTTTGGCAGTTTTGTCAAATATAAATACCAGAGCTACTACATGTACTTGTTTGAGAAGTGGGTGTCAGTTTGCACATGACATTTCAATCATCTGTTGACAACCTAGTCTGACATAATTCTATCCACTTAAAATAATCTTTTCTACATGGGTGAAAGTACTCCCAGGTATTTCAGCCAGTCTAGCTTGCCAGTTCTCAGTAGTTCTTATTGGGTAATATTGCACTGCAGTCTATCCCAAGACAGACAATAAACACAATCTTTGTAAGCCTTAACTGCATTTTTTGCAATAAAAACTTACAAGTGTGGAACTGAAAGGTATTTGGGGTAAAACTGCACTAAATGGCTTTTATGAGTTTCAAGCATAAAGTCTGTCTGTAGTTCATAGATGTCAAACAGTTCCAGACTAGAATCCGCATGTGTTTATAATATCAGCTTTAACTCAGTTGATGAACATATAAACGGCTAATCCAGTACTGCTCAGCACTCCTCCTCCAACACCCACCCAAGAAAAAAAAAGTAACAGCCATCAATTATCCAACAGTCCTTTTACATTAGTACCTTATCGATAATTTGAATGATTTATCAAATTTCATCAACATATCATCTGTTGAAGACAGACCCATTTTGACGGATTTTTGAAAATAAGGTCAGACTGAAGCACATTTAAAAATGATTAAAACACATTAACAAACCACATCTAATATCAATGTTTTGTCACAATCCAGTGCATATAAGTGACAGGGACAGATCTAGACTTCAAAATTTGTTACCAAAATTGGTAACATTAACATTTGGCTCACTGGCTAAAAAAGCAGAGCAGTCCCTATGAAACGTAAATCTTGACACATTGGTATATATTTGTGTGTATATATATATATATATACACATATGTGTGTGTGTGGCTTCTTATACAATGTTTAATTGTAATTGTACTTAGTTCTATGATCCAGTGTACCTTAAATAAAATCTTTTAATTGAACATGTGTAGTGTGACCCTCAAGTGACCACCAACAAAACTGTAATGGCACAAAATGTATAACATACTTCAAAGGTCAACATCTTTAGTCATATTTAGATATTTACCAGCTTACACTAGTGACTTACTACAGAAAACTTTGGTCATGGACGATTATGGGGTTACTCCGTTAGACACATGCCTCAACTTCTACAAATGCTGCTGGTGGCTTGCTCTGAATTCAAATTGTTATGTGCATCTTTGCTGTTTGTAACATATTGAAGCAATGGTCACTGCATTCCATTGTTTACGTTAGACGTATTACTCTCAGTCAGACGTAAGATTGCCTGATCGATACCAAAACTATGTTTCTTTTAGTCTATATGACAAATATTATATTTATACTGCAGTAAACCACAAGATTACATCTGGCCTCTGAAACTCTGCATTTGAGTATTGACTGCATTGTGAGTGACAGTCTGGTTGAGTCATTCTTCTCTCGTGAAATGGAACACAATTTGTGAGACCAAAATACATAAATATCCTTGATATCCATCTGTTAAATTTCCTATAAGAGTGAAGACACTATTAACTTTGTTTATTTTCTCCAGTTCTGGGGCACATAAGAAAGCGCTGAAATTGATAAAATGGAAAAGATGAGGTCAAAACAGAACATCCAATTGTCAGAAACCAGTCACAACAACACAGGATGGAAGCAACTCACCTGCTGCGAAATGGAGGGGTGATGACTTCCTTCCAGCCGTATCTTTGGCGTTTACATTGTGTGAAGTTACTAGCTTTTTAACTTTTCCTAAATCTCCATTCCGACATGCTTCAAATAATTCTCTCCCGGGGTCAGAATGGGGCTGAGAAGTATCCCCATGAGTTACGGGGCGACGACTGGTCGCCATTTTCAAAAGCGCCCATCTGCAATGCTACGGATTGAATGATAATGTGAAGTCTGATTGGTTTTTTAACAAAAACATGTGCCAGAAAAATCATTTTTTTGCGTTTAGTATGTGCCAAACAAATAATCTGCTTCTAGTTTTGTATCTAAGTAATATAATTTGATACGAATATATTTGTAATATATATTTCAAGATCATGATTAATATTACAAATCTGCCTTTGTGTTAAATATTGTCCAATTAGAATTTAGCTTATATTCTTTTAAAGTTACGCGGCAAATTTGTGTCACGTTGGTTTGTTTCTGTCCGTGTGTTATTTTGGAGCGGTGACAGTAAATCAAATGGCGGATTTTGAAGATGATACACAGAGTCGCAGTGAAGATGAAGAGGAGGCAATGACTTCAGCCGAAGCTTTGCAAAAACTTGAAGAAGTGAGTCCCCAAGCGGTCCTTTGGAACTTGGAACATCAGAGTACTACTATATTCTGTACCTGACCTGATTAAACTTCTTGCATTTTCAGTTCATCAACAACATCAACAGACAACACCACTGTCACAAGGCACGGGCGGGATGCTGTCAGCACATCAAGCATAGCATTAAAAAACTTCTGGTCACTCTGCATTCCAAATCTGTCCTTCTGCACGTACATTAGACCCCAGGTCACATTGACCTCCATCTTAATGAACTCCCAGATAAACACGCAAAGTTACATTTTTATCCGCTTTTTGCCAAACTTGGGGCCAGGCTACTAAGCTAGGCCTACAATATTTGTAGTTCAAAAATGTTCCACAGTGCATGTCCATTGTCCATTACCACCATTAAGTGTTGTTTAAAAATCAGGCTATAACTATTGGGGTGGGTGGGGGGGGAGAGAGTAGGAAGAGCTTAAGGGGCTCTCCATAATACTACTAGCGTACTGGGCATTTTTGTTTACTGTACTTTAATCCCTTTTAATTTCCATACTTCGTGCCAACCATTATTTGTAAGTTACCATGGCATGGTAAAAATTAATATTTGTACCAGGGGCCCTCTGCCCCTTCCCCCCCCCCCCCCCCCCCCCAGCTAAGTGGAATCAGGCCCCATAAATTGTGCAGATTCAGGGTGAAATATCTGTGTATGATTACGGAAAGTCATACCCAACAGGAACATATCTACCCATGACAGATTGCTAGAGGCCAATTAAATCAGGCTGCAATCTGGTCACAGAAGACTTTACAACCACATGCATCGTCCAAATCTTGGTGATTCTCCATGTGATTGCAGTCGCAAGAGGGGAACTGTTAACGAAGGTTTAGTCAATTGTCCGTTGTACACTACCTTGTGCAAAGGGACAGGCTGATTAACAAATGGGAAAATATGCTGATTGCCCTCAAAATACACCACCTTGGGAAAGAATAACAAACTTCCACTAGTATTTACTTTTCCCAAACTTCCCCTCGAAAATAAGCTCCACTCAAATGCACCATCTGGTTTTGTCCTTCCCAAAGGAAGCAAAACTGTAACTGCATGCCCGATGATCCAAACTGAACTGGAATTTCCAGAGAGACCATTCATTTTTTTTTTTTCTCATTATTCATTATGTAATCCATTGCGACCTGTAACAATGCACAGTAGGTTGTACACACATTGACAACAGGATGCAGTCACTTTGTCCAAATGCCCAATGGTCCCCAACCAATTCTTGGCACACACATGCCAAGTCATACCCACAAACTCCCATCTTCTTACCAGCCTGTCCCTCAGTGTGTCCATGTGTGAGATGCAGTTGCCTACGGGGTGAATCATTCCAAATACCTCAGAAATGTATTTATAGACCATACTTTATCTTGGTAGATAAAATTTACAACAGAATCAGTCCTATACTTTATAAACCCTTGTTTGTCCGAGTTTTGGTACAGCATGCCATCCTCCTATTCATAAGCATTATGGCCTTGTTGCTTGACCAAGGTGCGGTGGCAGTCAGCCCCAGCCTCTTGTGGCAGATCCATTTTGTGTAGGCTGTGGTCTATTACACTCAAATTTCTTTACTTAAAGCAAAAATCACTTCTGAAATTTTAGTGTCATAGTATTTTGGACAAAACAAAAGCACCGTATCATTGACATTCTAAACAATTCTATCTCCATGACTTGTCATCTTGAACCGGCTGATTTGTGGAAACAGGTGCCTATGGCTCTAGCCAGTGTGGACATACACCTGAAATCAGACACGCCCGCCCCACCAAAAAAAATTCTCTTCACCATGAGAACCCCTCTCATCAGTCTCTTCTCCAGAAAACTTGCATGAGCACGAAAGATCAAACTCATTGTCACTGTCCCTCACGTCACTGGCATCTCCGCTTGAGGACATGCTGCTCGGCTTTGTGTTCCCCAGATGACGTCACGGCTCCTTTCACAAAAAGGTGTGAACTTTGGCCGCTACAGGCTGAGAGGGCTCCCAACTTTTCAAAGCTAAAGAAAACTATATTATCACAAGAAAAGTTGTTGAAATTAATCACGTAAAGTACAGTAGTCCCTGCTGTATGTAACTGCCTCGTCTGCCAGCTAAAAGTAGTCACATACAACAGGTGGTCCTTCATCGCAGGTAAAGATACAAAGAATAAAGACTGCAGTGTCACACAATATGTGATCACAAATGCCAGGTGGTCTGTCACGGCAGTGGTCACATACAGCAGGTACTACTGTAATAACAATCCATATGGGTCTGTTTCATGCAGTTTTGAATGTGTCACTTTGTAGGCCCTTGAAGTGAAAACAAATTGCTCCCCCCTTGCACAAACACATACCAACTCATGTCCCTGTTTGCCTGAGTGTTAGATAAAAATGAAGTTAAGAAGTGGATAAAGTGGTTTTCATAAATTGTTAAACGCAGTCTACAGACTGTGCATCCCAAGCCAGGGTGATAATTTTTTTGTTAAGAACCAGTTGTCCATGGGACAAGTACTTTTTAAAATCCAGTTGTCCCCCTGTTAAGTTCACTTGCTCTCATTCTAAAGCACTTGTTTTCTTTTGTGATAAACACAACTACAAACATGTAATGTCATCAAACCAAACAGAAGGTTGGGGTGGTAATGTAAGAATTTTTTTTACATTACTTGTTTATTCTGTACTTTTCACAAGAAAAAAATTACTGCAGGTTCAATCAAATTCATTAACAAAGACTGGGTAAACTTCAGAATCCAAGACCGGTTTTCAGTGACTTGTATATTGATAGGTCCAACACTTACCTGTAAGCTCAACATTGATTAAGAGATTAATATGTTGTCTAACAGAAGTTATTTTTTTCAAGAAAATTGATTGCTGGTGTTTCACATTATGAAGGGACCACATAAAAGCCCCCCAAAAATATCTGAGAAATACATAGCATGTAAAACTCTTATAGACACCGTTTTAACCCCACTCACTGAAATAGGATAAGACTACTTAACACTGATTTAAGTTTGGTACCTCAAGTCCATCAGGCATTATATGCTGTTGCCGTACCAAGTCTTACACTAATTTGTTTCTTACAGTTTCATATGGTCAACAATTGTATGCACATCAATCGTCTTCATTTTAAATTACACAGTGTTTGCAAGTCTGATCGCAATAATCCTGTATAAAGATGTGATGGCGAGTCTTCCAGGAAGGTCCTGAACACATCTGTATTTTCCTCCAGTTCTCTCCTCCGCATATATGGGCACTGAGGTAGCCTTGTGGAAATTCTCTCACATTCCTGTCCCTCCGCATAACTCTACTGTGTTCAACCTTTGATGATTCTCCTTCTATACTATTCGTGCGACAACTAGTCTCAGCATTAACAAATTCCATGGAATGGTTAACAGTCAAGTGTTCATACCCATGTTCACTCAAATGATCATAGGCTTTCAAGCAGTCTGAGTAAATTTCTGAGCCTGGTGCTATCTATTGCTTAATTATGTTTGCTGAAGTTTCAGTTGTTTATTCAGGGACAGGGACAACAAATAGCTTGTGTTATTAAATTTTTCTCATCCTCCAAACACCCGCCTCCATCTGTGACCCCAGTTATATTTTCTTTCACTGAAATTACGTTCATTTATTTCTATGATGATACAGGGGCCAGCAATTTGTTTACATGTACTGCTATTTTGCTGCTTTAATCGTAAAGCTTCACAAGGTCAGGTAGAAGTTGCCCCAGTCTACTAAACTGGCACTACACAACACCATCTCCTTACCTATCTGGTAATATGGTATGTTTTTACTCCAAAGGTAAGTGTATTCTGGTATCTCTTCTAGACTGAAGCTTGAAGACAAAAGCAAGGATCTATGTCAGATCAATAAACAGATCATATGCTTATTGCTCTTTTTGTCACTTCTGCGCTGCTATTGACACATGTCTGAAGTGTAACTTTTTGCAACTGGCATCAATTTTTCATCTCAATTAAATGGTGATGTGCTCCTTGAAGGCTCAATAATTTATTGGACCTGATACTCTTGCCTAGCTACCAACATGTGCATGCATACATGTACAACACTTCTGGGTGCCCCTAAACCTTAATTTATTTAACAGGTGGCGCTGCAATTTTTTTTTTTTTTGTGAATTTTTGTGTTAACCCTTACCTGCTTAAATTCCCCAAAAGCAACCAGGTGGCATCTCCCTGAACATTTTTATTTTAATTTCCCGTTACTGGAAAATATTTTTGCTGAGATTTGTATGTAAGCCCATTCATGATCTATAGCACGCACTACGTCAGCAGCTTAAGTAAGCCACGCCAAGGATATCAATTGACTCAGTCGTATGCTGACCAGGAATGGTTTAAAACTTGTTTCCACTTCTCTGAAACTGTTCCTCAGATTGTGGAAGGGTCAATCAGACTTTTTTACCAGGTGCTGATGCTTCAGATCCATGACTTTCAACAAATATTTATGGTTCCACCCCATTGGGGGGACTCTTTACATTTTCCAGTTGTCCGTCCATCTAGATGTGCGTCGGGATGTGCACATTCTCGTTACCGCAATATCCACAGAATGCCTCCATGTATTTTGCTCAAATCTCTCTTTATTCTATTTTCAATTAAAACCAGCACTCAACTCCTGTAAAAGTAACTATGAACTGATTCCAGATCTCTATGATTAATTATTAATATTTAACTTATCAAGCTCGGATTTACATTCTTTCTAAGACTAGATTTTGAGATGATGAGAAGGACAAATCTGGCACTTCTTCATAAATTCATTGAACTTTAATGAACTGTCTGTGATACAAACTTCTAGGGGGACTCGAACATTAAATCTCTATCAAATGACACGACAACACATGGTACATTTGATATATATATATTTTATTTCACAATCTCTGGAAAAATTATTATATGGCATCTTTGGTGACCTTTGACCCCAATACTTACCTTATAGCAAATATGCAGAGTACATCACGTCATAATAGACCGCTCAGACATACGTCATATCCTCTGAGAACTCGAACTTTGACCTCTTACCTAGGTCCTTACACTTTAACCAATAAGATAACTCACACGGTCACCTCATTTTTAATGTAACATCTGAAAATTGAGTAAAATTTGAGGAACCTCTTCTCCCCTGAGGAAGCCTCCAAGACAGGCGAAACGCGTCGGGGAGGTTCCTCATGTCAATTACATTCATTTACGGAGTTTAGTTGGTGATTCCATTTGATTTATATCCACGACTTAGTAGCTGTTAGGATATCACCCCTGCATCCTGGAGGATCCTGAACTCTCCTACAATACGAGTGTTGGGTACACCAAGTTTTACACATAATACAGTCCACAGCTTTCAAGATAGCCCCATATAGCTTTCAGGACATATCAAGTGGATGACAATCATGATCCAGTTGGATATTGGTGACACCACCTACAGCATGTAATATGGGTCTCTGTTTTTGATGGAAGTGCCACCAATACTTTGACAGAAATTATGAGCCAAAATGTTGTGAAAGATATAAGATGATTGATGCCAAATGTACCACAATTTTTGGGTATCATTTGAAAGTTTGATATTGTGCAATGTGGATGACCTTGATTAATTTTTCGAGGCCATGAAGGGAATGCAGTTCAGGAAATGAATTTTTGGTGATGGTTGCCAGCAGAGCATTGGGCCACTTGTATTTTCCTTTTTGTTTTTTGGGGAAACCATAGACATTTTCTTCTGCAAGGCCACTTGGTCAGTTGGTTTGAAATGTCACACAAATGGTTCCAGGTACCTTAGAAACTGCGCAGTACTTATTTTCAGTTGAAATTATCAAGGTCAGATGAGGATGGGCCATTCAGACATACCTCTTGTTTTTCTGTAGGCATGGCTGAATGAAAAATTTGCTCCAGAGTTACTTGAGGCAAAAACAGACCTGGTAGAGTGCATGATGGACCTGATCCAAGAAATGGAGGAGAATATCAAAAGGGCAAAAAAAGGAGACTTCAAAGTTAGTGTGTGCAAAATGGAGGTATGTATGACTTTGTTAATGCTGCCCCAGCCTGCAAATGCCAAAACCAACTGGCAGTCAAATATGATTTCCTCCAATGCTATTCTGTTGCCTTTGTGTGTGTGTGAGAGAGAAAGAGAGATGTGTATCATAGGAAGTTACACGCAGTGCCACCTACAGGTTACATGTTGCAACTGAACAGGTGACATATGTCATAGCCATTGGAACCCATTTTACTGATGTCACTATGAACACTTACTGGCCATAGTCAACAGCTTTGCATCCAACCTGTGGGTGGGTAAGCTGTTGAGTCGGTCATATTGTTACGAGGAAAGGGATAAATGCTGGAACACGGAACCATTTAACCTTTCCCCCCCTTAAACCGGCCAAAACCGGCTGATGGTCATATGTTGTCTGCTTCAGTGTTTTCAACTAATTTCAACAGTTATGAAAAAAAAATTGACTGAGAAATGTACATGAGACTTATCAAGATCACACGCCCCATGTCAACAGCTTTCCTTGGCATGGGTTGGGCACTTAGTGTCCAACCCATGCCAAGGAAAGCTGTTGACTCAGTCTTAATTCAAAGGTGAAAGGGTTAAACAGACTTTCAGTTTTCACAGTGGACATTGTCTTTTTAATAATGTCCAAAATGCTAAATTGTGTAAGTTTCCTATTTTGTGCCCCCCAAAATGCATTATATGTACCATCCAATTCTGCAAAACTTAATCTGCTTAGGATGCGGCATTTATACAAAATTTTATATTGAATTGAAGGCTAGGAGCACATAGATTTTTTGCAGAGTTGCATGCAGCGCATTTTGAGATAAATGACGTGATGAATATGTGTCATTAATAAGCTTTATGAAATTAAAATTGCATGGCAAATTTTAGCTCAGCTGGCTACTCCATTGGCTGAGCTTTTGAGATTGCTCATCATCTGTCCATTCGTACATCCACATTTCACATTTTTGACTCCTTCAAACAATCAGCCAGAATCACTTCAAACTTTGTGGGAGTGTGCCTGGGCTGCATGTCAGCCAAGTTGTTCAAATGGTCACACTCCAGTCATTTTGTCACTCAACTGAGCTTATAGGATGGGTGGTGACATGTTGTCCATTCATTTTTCATATTTTTAGCTTCTTCTTCAAAACCACAGCCCATCTTCTATTCAAACTTTGTGGGAATATACCTTGGGTGGAGTCTCTACCAAGTTTCTTCAAATGGTCACGATCCAATGATTTTGTTTTTGTGAATTTTTTTGCAAAATCCTAAAAACTTCTCTCAGAAACCACCCTGTCAATTGCTTCAAAATTGTATAGGGACACCTCTGGAGACCCCTAGACCTTTATTTGTTCACCAGGTGGTGCTGTATTTTTGTCAACAAATTTTTGTTTGTTTTTCCTATTTTAGACTTTTTGTCCAAAAGTGTCACTCAGATTGTTCTGTAACTTGATGGAAATGTAGCTTGCAGGAGGGTTAAATAATATAGTTTTTAACTGGGTGGTAATACTTTAGATCCCTGATTTTGAAGGGAGGAGTGCGGTAAATTGTCCAGTTTAGCTTATCATTTTGACCACAATTATACCTTAACACAAGTGTAAATGGCATAACAATGTTTTAAAACTTTTGTCTTATTTCTAAGAGAGTCCCTCCCTCATTTGCTTGTGCAACAGGAAGTGCAAACCATATGGAACTTCAAAGGGGTGGCTCAGGGGTCATGGGTACTAATAGAGGTTTCATAAAAGAGCTGCTAGCGGAAGTGTTTACATAATGATTTAACTCATTCCATACTATGGTGACAGGCAGTGCCAGAACCACTGACTTAAGATTATAGGCATGTTGGTACTTGAATGGAATCTCTTTTCATGAAGAATTTAAATATGCAGTTGTCATCTTAAATATACGGAAAAATCAGGGACCTTTATGGAATGATTTAAGGGATAACAATGGGCTAATTAATAGCCTTTATGCCTGGGTGTTAAACTGAGAGATGAGTGCTATGATATTCTACTGTCATGCATAGTGTGTTGGAGCTTGTTTATGTTGTATTTTCATAAAAAAAATTTTGTAACCATTCTGTCCCTTGGCAGTTCTTATGATTGTTTTGTAAATTTTGTTAATGCTGCATTCTTATTGGTAGGTGGCTCTCATGGTTTCATGTTATGGAGGGTGCCTCACACATGTAGTTCAAATGTTACTTCTTAAAATAGGGCTTATGAATCAAAATATAGTTTTGAAACTAATGCATATGCTGGGTACAAAGTTCATAAGCTAAAATTGACCCATCTCAGACTGTTCCTTTAACAAATTCTTCACTTTGGGTATGTCTTGATTAATGTATGAATTCCTATTGAATACCATAAGTCAATGCAGATTGTAATGGAAATTCAAAGTCTGTGCATGTAAAGTCAGCTGAGGACAGACCTGTCACAGTCCTTTTGTTGGGTCAGCTAATTTGGTGTTTTTCTAGGATTTTGAAGAGTGTTTGAATGTGCCTTTTATCATGTAATCCATGTGCATGTATTTAATTTTCCAATTTCAGATTGACAGAATACGATTTGTTTTAAGTAGCTATCTGAGAATAAGATTAGAAAAGGTGAGAACAAAGTTACACAATGTCTGAGAGCTTGTTTCATGTATAAAGTTAGCTGACTATCAAGTCCTTTATGCTCCATAATTTGCACGATGATATTAATGTTTATTGAAACATGAAGATAGATGATCTTCTGAACGTTAATGAAAATTAAAAAGCTACATGCCTTAAAGTAATTTGGGCTTACAGTTGGTTTCAAACATTTAGTCATAGGGTTAAGTTTTTGCCCACTGAATTTTACACCTGTTTTGCCAAACAGAACAGCTGGTAGGCCTTGTTACTGTTTTCCATGTCTGCACCAACATACTGGCAAACTAAATGGGAGAGTCTGACTTTGAATTACCTATACTGAACCCCAATGAAAAGTATCCACATGCCAATTTTGAAGTATTTTATTGTTTATACTTGAAACATTTCATACCTAGACGTGCTTAGAACTTAACAAAGCATTCACTTTTCTGGCGTAAAAATAATGTCACGCTCTACCGACATTAACGTCACTTACAGGCAAAAAATGTCATTAACTGCCCTAATTGAAAGTCACACAAATTTTTCTGTTCAATATGGGATGTGGCCACCTCGAGCATCAACACATGCTATACATCTGCGGCGCATACTGCTGACCAGGGTTTGAATTCTGTGTTGGGGAACATTATTCCATTCTTCCTGCAGAGCTTGGATCAGCTGGTTTCGGGTAGTAGGCCTAGGTGTCCTCCGTTGAATACCTTGGCCTAACTGATCCCACAAATGTTCAATAGGGCTCAGATCGGGTGAGAACGCTGGCCATTCCATGACATTGATGTTGTTCTCATTGAGAAAGTTCATTGTTAATCTTGCAGAGTGTGCACGTGCATTGTCCTGCTGAAAGATCGCCAGATCTTGATGCTGCTCCATAAATGGGACCATGTGCGGCTCCAGCACCTCATCAATGTACCGCCTAGCATTGAGGATCCCTTGAATGACCACTAGGGGTGTCCGGTAGCGGTTGCTGATGCCTGCCCACACCATGACAGAGGGTCCACCCCATCGATCTGCCTGACGGACACAGGCATCTGCATATCTCTCCCCAGTCCGGCGCCAGACACGTTCTCTGCCATCTGCTCTGCTGACACAAAAACGGGACTCGTCAGTAAAAAGGACGGTATTCCACTGCTGGCGAGTCCACCTGGAGTGTGCTCTACACCACTGCAGTCGTCTTTCTCTTCTGGGTTGGGTCAGCAGGTTACCCCTGTAAGGTCTTCTGGCTGTTAGGCCACTGCTCCTCAGTCGCCTCTCCACAGTAGAACTACTGACAGGACGGTGATTCACCCCTTGAGTCTCACGGGCTGTTTGGGCTGCTGTACGGAAACGGTCTCGCAGGTGCATCAGCCGGATGTGACGGTCTTGGCCAGGTGTTGTCACTCTTTCTCGGCCAGGCCTAGGCCGATCATCTACGGATCCAGTTTCTTGTTGCCGTTCAATTAGTCGTTGGATGGTGCGCCGAGTACACCCCATTCTTTGTGCGATTTGAGTGATTGGGACTCCACCCTCTGCAAGCCCCAAAGCATGGTGTCTTTGACCTTGGCTCAGATGCGGCATGATCGCCTCAACACACCTGAGACCACTGGCTTTTTTCTTGGCTGAACATCCCTTTTTAAAGCCACTGAAAACATCAGGTCATTTTAGCCATCCAATAGGAGTGGTGGTCAGAAGCCATATTCGGTGCACAAAAGTCACATGCATTATGTAACAACCCAGCAAAAGTTAAAAAGTTGTCCTGAATGACCCTGATGTAGGCTCCAAACCATGCATATATGCACACACAGTACTTAGTAACTTACAAAATTAATGTGTTAATTTTTTTATGTGGATACTTTTCATTGGGGTTCAGTATATATGCACTGGTTACTGTATATGTTTTTCAACTCTATTTCTGTCACAGTTTCAGTCACATGGTTTACAAGTCGCTGGTTCAGAGGACATTTTCATTACCACCACCCATCCAAAGCTATGATGAAAAATGGGAGAAAATAATGTTTTTGTCGCTGGATACAACTCGACTGTGGTGTCAACACACTATAAATAGACTGCTAGCCTGCTTCAATAATTCATTAAATGTTGGTTCTTGTGTTACCCTAAATACTGTAGTGCTAGTACCGTGTTTGTCTCCAACACTGTAAAATCCTTTTCGAAGGTACAGGGAGCATTAATTTACAGTTTTTTGTGCAGGCTGACCAGATCCAACAATGCAATAATACAACAGGTGCTAAACAGTGATACCTGCTGGTGCTTATCATTGTGGCAGACATGGTCTAAAGCCTTATACATGCTGCCTGAGTAGTTTTGTTTGTTTTTTGCTTTGTTTTTAGCTGCCATGTCTACCTCCAGCTTTTGTTTGGTTTTGTAGCTACCCTGCACAATGTATATTACATATTTATGCGTTTATTATTCACTGTATAATTTTATTCAAACGTGTATGCTATGGACCAGCTTTTTAGTGTCTGAAATAAAGCTTATCTTATATTATCTTTTTTGCACCGTGTTGAATGCAATACTGGACAAAACAAAACAAATTGCGAGGGGGGAGGGGGGCACATTATTTAATAAGTATACACACACAAATGAGCACATGCATATAAATCTCAAAGTAAAAAAATCACAGAAATAGTTCATAAAATGGACATGTGTTTGTATAAAAGTAATGTCTTAAATTCTACATTTATGTTGACCTCATTTGGTGCCCAAGAAAAAAAAATGCATGAAAACAACAAATTGAAACATAATAAGTGAACAGATGATCTAAAACATAATGTACAGCTTTATTGCCATACCTGCATTTGTAGCCTTTCAGTGAGTTTAATTGTAAACCAGTAATAACATTTCTGGACAGGAAATGGAACAACCCCCCCCCCCCAAAAAAAAAAAAAAAAAAAAAAAAAAAAACAACCCCCCCCCAAATTGTCAGCAAAAGTATGCTGCTGTATGCTGACATCATCTCATTTCTAAATATATTGAATGATAACTTTGTCATATTTTTTGTTTATTTTACATGACTGGTCTTGCATTAACAATAAAAACATTGTGTACAAGTACATATATTTAGTTTTACCCGTTCTTTCATTACCAATAATACAGTCTATTATTCCTTAATTTATCAGATGAATTGTCGTGGTTAAATGTTTACTGCTATAAGAGATATGCACACAAACACATGGGGGTTTCAGGCTCCAACTTCCAAAACATGTTTTGATATTGATTTACTGAGGGCCTGTCATTATCTTTCAGGTTGATGTAGCTTGATACATATTTAATACATATATATATATATATATATATATATATATACAGTGATATATATATATATATATACAGTGAAACCTCATTATATGAACACACTGATACCAGATGTATTAACTGAATGGCATAGGCTCTGAAGGACTTCAAATTCCATGGATGTTTGGTTCGTTTATGTGACTTATTCAGATATCTGGCACATTTTGTAACAGTGACCGGTTTCAGTGAAGTACCTACAAATGCAAAACTCTAAAATATATTGATTTGAACCTAAATGCATTCAGTACAGTATTTTGATCATTGATATGTTGGATGTGGTCAGTATTATGCTGTTTAATTTTACTTTCAGGTAGAGAAATATGCAGCCCATATTTTAGAAACAGACAAGAATTTAGCAGGGGATAATCCACGACTGTCTCCGGAAGAACAGGCTTATGCAAAAGAGTAAGAAGATTGTCAATTCTACAAAATGTAAAAAAGGATGATTTCTGCTGTATATTGTGTATGGCCACATTTGGGGGTCAGTTAGGGTCAACGTCTATGTAAATTTAATCATATGAGCTGCAATGATACATTACCATATATATATATATATATATTTGTCACTATAAGTTTGATAATAATAGTTTTACGAGTGACCATGCTCAAGCTGGCTGTTACAGTAATATCTATCAGCCAGATTGGTGAAGAATAGTTTAGAAATGACTCTGTTTTAGTTCTTGCTGGCCAAAGGTTGCAGAGCTTGTGTGATCACTCACATGTCACTCCATCTGTCTGTCTGGTAACATTTGCTTGTGGGTGCCATACAATCCACAGTTTTAAAGTTTGCCCCCATACAACTTTCCGGACTTACAGGGGTGTGCAGAAATCTGGGTTCCAAAATATATCCGTGGTGCCACCCATAATACAGACATGGGACAAAATGTGAAAACCTTGGGACCACTCTAGCGTCCTTAATTTAAATGAATCTTTATGAGATTGTGGAAGAGGGTTAAAGTCTCATTTACACATGATTCTAGTGGTGCCACCTTTAATTTGACAGAAATTATGAGCATATGTTGAAAGATATGAAATTCAATATGTGAAAAAGTAATTGAGTTCGGAATGGTTCAACATTATTGTTTTTGAATTAGTAATTAGGGTACTAAATTTTATGACCCCCCCCTCAACTTAGAACTTAAAAATGATGATATTCTAAGAAATAACACCAAAATACCACAAAATTTGAGTTACAAATGACCTTCATTTTCCATTATGTGCAGAAGTGTACAGGTCCATTGACATTTTTATCTCAGGTGACTGGCACTGTAAAGTTGAGAGAGGTAATTTGCCAATGATGTTTGCAGTTTTCAAGTTACTCCCATATAACTTTCAGGACTTAACCAAGGGTATGAAAATGTTGGTCAAGTTCAGTATTGAGGTCACAGAGTAATAAGTGGACAGAAATGTGAAATTATGTGCATAGTGTAGCTTCTTTAAATTTTTGATGGATTTTCATGAAACTTAGTGGGATTGTTGAGGAAGTAAAAATCTAAACTAGAAAATAAATTTGTTTGACAGCAAATCTGTGTGGATGCCTTCAAAATTTACAAAAAAAAAAAAATGAAATGGTGCAACATATCTTCGTGTAACATACCTCACTGGAAACTGCTCGTGGCCTGCCTGTGCATGGGAATTTAAATTGGACCCACAGATGACATTTGAATTCATGTCTCTGTTAGGGCTGATGATTTTATGTTTTCACGAAAAAAAAAACAAAAACGAAGGAATCGCAGAATGGACCTTCTAAAATGGAAAAGTTATTGTTCCATGGAATTTAATGGAATGCAGTCATATTTTCAAAGTGAGTGAAATAAAATCAAATGAAGGAGCAAACAAAGTAGAAATTTGGTACTTCTTTCATTGTGACATTCGAATTCATTCCTAAAACTAGCCTCATTGACTTATTTCCAAGCATGATAAGGTTTATAGCTCTAGGGCTCTGCACATTATCAATCCTGCGATTCAAGAATCTTAGTGGAACCTTTGTTTCGTTTATCCTGGTGGCCACAAAACATGCATGAGTTAATATTTTTTCGTATTTTCTGTATTATTCCCCTGCCCCCTTTGTTTAGTGCTCTGCCCTTCGTAATTCATGAGAAAAAGCCTTGAAATGAATGAGTCCAGCTGTGTGTATGTTTTTCTGGCTTTGGACGAGGGTTTTCTGGACATAAATCAAAGCCAGAAGGGAGGTTCCATGGTGTGGCAGTCAAATGCAAGTTTTTCTGGTAAGGTAGACATATCTTTAAAAAAAAAATGGAAAAGGCTGTTGATAAAATTTGGTAAATATCTGAAAGATGAAGAGTCAAAAACAGAAAATCCTTGAACAAAAAAATGGAAAATCATCAACCCTACTCTATCTGATAAAAACTGGCAAAGAAGAATTCTTTTTGCCTCGTTGTCTCCTAAACAGGTCAGCAGAGCATTAGGCCCATGGGCCTCCTGTTGAAAAATGTATTCTTATGCAACACACAGATTTAAGAAAAAAATAGAATTCTGCTGTTGTTTTTTGCCACCACCAAAGTCTTATGGGATGAACAGACATGAAATAATTGGTTCAGCATTACCATTTACTATTAAGCCCTTTCAGTGCCCAATTTTAGACTGAGTCAACAGCTTTTTCTCGAAGTTATTGCATCCTATGTGCATCGAGAAAAGCTGCTGACCTGGGGTATTCTTTCTGCAACTATAGGCATACTGCTACTTGGATGAAAGGTCTTTTTATGAGGAATACACGTCTGGGATCCTAATGATTATTCAGACCAGTTTGACTTTAGTAGATCGACTTAAGATTTGATTGGCACTGAAAGAGTTAAAATTAAAATGAGTAAATATTAGTCAAATTTTTACATTACAATGCATTGCTAATCAGTTAACAGCAGCAACCTGTAAAATGTGGTTCAATTAGAAAATCTTATTTGGGTACTGCTGAATGTCGAAAGTTGAGGTCCTTTATCTCTACCTTTTAATCATCTGTTTTGTTTTAGAGGACTTGCAAGTGGTAATGACCTTTGGTCTTGATATTTTTCTGCTTGGCAGATTCCAAGAAAATATGGAAAGCCACTTCAAGTTGCTAGCTTTACGGCATATGCCTCCAAATTTACAGAGTATGGACACCAAACAGACAAGTAAGTGTTCTTAAGTAGAGACAAGCAAGATCATTGCAAGTGTGAAATAAACGACATAGGTTCTCCAAAAGTTTTCTTATCCAATAATGTATGTAGACATTTGTACATACTTTATGGTCTGTTCTTGGCCCCAAGGGCAATTAACTATACATGGGAAGCTGCATTCTTGTGATCTGGTCATATGGTCATAGAAATGATTGACTTCTTTGGGTGCCATACCGGTTGAAAAACTGTCTCACTTGTGGCATTTATTGCTCAGCATAATTTGCATCTGTTGTCTGGCAGAATGTTGCACCTGGTCTGCTGCATGTATTTTCGTATAGTGGGTAATGTCATTACGTAAGGGGTGGATGTGATATGTGCCTGTGCCTCTCGGGGTGGCTCACACGGCAGAGCCTGAGCTAAGTGGGGCAGAATCAAATGGTTCAGATATCCTCCTGTAGAGGTCAGGTCAGTCTGCAAGGCCATGCCTGTATATTCCCAAAACTGCAGTGCCTGCGGGTGACCGCATACAACAGATAATGCATTGCTGCAGGTAATTTTACAAGGAAACTGACTGTGTCCCCAAAATTGTGCCCACTAAAAGCAGGTGACCTGTCACGGCAGTGCTCAGATACAGCAGCTGCTGTTGTAATCAGTTGAAACTTAAAACCTCCTGACTTTAAAGTTCAGCTCTGTGTGCTTGGAATGGATCGAGTCAACAGCTTTCCATGATGTAGTTTGGGCACTAAGTAACCAATACACATGAAGGAAAGCTGTGTGTAACATGTTATTTTGATCGCTTTCTTCTACAATTCTCTTTGTTTTTTGTCACTGATAAAATCAGTTAAGGTGGAAGGTCTGAAGCCGCACCTTCAAATAACCTCTAATCACTTTTTCATGTTTTGGGATAGTCTGATACTTAAACTACATGCTCCCGAAAATTCAGGTGTGTGAACATAAAATTTATATGAGATACTTGATCTCTAAATTTTTGTTTACAATGAAAGTTTAAACAGTGACGGACACATGGCTTTGTTTGCATGGGCATGATAATGAACCATGTCATTGTTTGCGCAGTCATTAATCCATGACCGCTGGAAACCAATTGAGCTATTGACAAGGGTCACTCACAGGAAACCATTAGCCGTGGAGCTAAGAATGGGCCTGTTCAGCGTAATCACTACCATTGTTCTGATTACTTTCAAATTCTCTATTGATGTAAAAACAAATTAGCACAATCCACTGACTGGTCCCCAAATATGGAAAGCCACATGTTAACCCACACCCGAACAAGCCAAGTGTGGTGTTCCCAAGTTAAAAAAGTCGATATTTAAGCCACAAAATATACTTTTGTTTAATGACAACATCACAGAGGTAAAGCTACAAGTTTATTTCACACAATAATTAAAACACAGGACAGAAGAAATGAGTATGTGTCATATTATAGCCATAAATGCGTAAGAATTGGCAACTTTTTCTTTGAATGCGATTTTCTCGGAACTGTTTTTTGCTCAACCTCTGCAATTTGTGTCTCGCCTCACAAACGTACAAATTGCCCTATCATATTAAAATCAATGAACATTAAAAGAAAAATATCATATCCAGGAACGGTTCCTGGGATTTTTTTTTCGACAACCCCTTCCGTGACTTTTGGAGCAATTTATAGAAGGAAAATGAACAACCTGTCAGAACTAAATTAAAAATTTTATAACTTTTTATTTATGCTATTTCAGGACTAACCATTGAATTCGATCCTAGACATGGATATATATTTTTAATTTATTCTGATTTCAACTGGAGAAAAACAATTTTGTGTGACTTCTGCGCGAAAAATCTGAAAATCCTACCATGTCAGAAATAATGCTATAAAATCTAAAAAAATTCCAATCCTGCAAAAAAACTCTATGGATATAAATCTATGGATATGTAGTAATCAGAAAATATATAGGTTTAATGTACTTGTGAAAAAATTAAATGCGTAATTGCGATGCAAAGTTGCCAGTCTTAGTGCGCACTAGCTTCACAGCTTCCACCTTAAAAGCATTGATGGAGACAACATTTTCCCACCAACTGGTTTTGGTCAGTACAAGTGGGAAGGGTTAAATTTGCGTGGAAGAGTGTGTTACTGAAAATTTGGCTGCTTTTGCTGCTTGGTGCGCTGATTGTTGCTACATGATACATGTGCTAAAGTTTGAGTTTTCAAAAAAGCTGTCCTTTTGAATTCATGATGATTATCATGCATATTATCGTAGAATGAGCTGGTACAATAAAAATTTAGGTAATGGAAGCATATTTGAAATTGCCTTGAACATTGCAGATTTTTTCAGAAATGACTTTGAAATGTGTTGGTAAGATGCACTGGTGATCTTTCATTACGCCAAGTGGTTCCAGGGACAAAATTCAGTTTTATGAGAAAATGGAGTCCAAAAAGTGTTAAGATAGAGGGAGAGTTCACAGAGTCAACCTTAATCTGTGTTTGATCACACAATCATCAACCATAATGTTTGGATAACAATCATGATTCAGCCATCTCTTGGCTCCAAATGGTCAACAAAGGGGTTTTATTTGCCCATTAAAATGTACAACTTCTGCCTCTTCTGTTTATTGGCCAATGTTATGACAAAGAATAAATGGTAAACTGACACAGCATTACCAGAATGGCTCGAGTGGGTGAGCCAACAAAATGGCTTGGCCAGGGTAACTAAGTGGTCGTTCACAATTGTCCTCATTACTGAGGACGTACAGAGAGTACTTCCTTTTGTGACCCCCTCTACTACTATCCAGTTGCTACACTGTTCATTTTGAGGAAGGCGTTGGTCTCCGTGTTGGTAAACTGGTGGCAATGAAACATTTTTGGTCATGGAAAAAAATACGATCTTCACAACTACCTTTTGCTTTTAGTCGCAAAAGTCGAGTCTAATGCCAGACAGTATTTTGCATAAGTGTATCAGCACTTTCCTCACAATTCAGGAAGGTTGGATATTTATTTCACAAGGCATGCTCAGGCTGGTTTCTTAGTTCTGTTGAATGAATCACTAGCTGTAGCAGAGTTAGCTACTCATACTTGTCCTAATGATTGTTGGAGTTAAAAACTTCTCAACTTTGCAGAATGCATACAAAATATACATCTCGCGATTCCCCTCCAAAATCTGAAGCCTCCGTCATATATTTCGCATCACAGCTAGTTGGTGTCCCTTTCAGCAGCATAGAAAGAACCAAATTGCTCTCCTTATCTTTCGTCCAGTAGCATGATTTGTTTGCATGTCATGTGATAGAGCATCAATGTATAGTCAATGTCTTTGTAAATGCTTGTAGAGACCAGGAGACAGCTAAATTTGGAATTTTAAATGTTTTTAGTAATTTATCAAAACAACATTGTGGTGTTTCATTGTTAATGATTTTGTACATAGTTATAAGTTACCTTTTTTCGTGGCTATGGCTTAATGTCTCACATCCGGTTTCAATGTATAATTTTACATGTGCATGTTCCATTCATATGTCCAGTAACAACTCGGGCAGCAGCCAACTGGATATTCTCTGACAATAACTCTTCAGCTTTACTGCAATTCAACCACACTGCATTACCATATTCTAGAATGGGTCTAATGAAAGACAAATACATAGTTTCTAATGTTAACCTGGACAGTTTGTATTGTAAACTTCTCATAATATTCACTAATTTGGAACCCTTGTCTATCAAATTGGTAACACGACTTTTGCAGTTTAAGTCCTTTTGAAAAAATAAACCTAGATGCTTATGCTCCTTGACCGTTTCTATGTCATTATTGCAAAATACTAATTAGGATGTTTTCTAGGTGTTATTTTTCGAGAAATAATAAAATCTTTCGTGTTAGTAGGGTTAAAAGTTGTCAACCACTGCTGAGCCCATTCGCCAATGTGTAAGAAGTCCTCAGTTATTACATCAGAGTCAGTTTCGGGTTGGTTTATCTCAATATACAGTGCCATATCGTCCGCAAGTAGACGTATATTTGATTGTATGATATCCACAACATCATTTATATATATTAAGAACAACAAGGGTCCAAGTACAGAACCTTGTGGTACACCAGCCTCCAAATTTCCCCAATCTGAACATACCCCATTGGACACATCTCTTTGTTTCTTCCAAAAAATTAAATTTGAAAGAACGCCACCAACGCGCGTAATATACATGATTTTTTTCATCTGAATCATAAACCCTAATGCCACACTTTGTCAAATGCTTTAGTAATGTCAATATATCCGAATCTCTCTTTGCTCATCTAATGCACGAGTGACTTCATGGTATAAGTAAAGAAGTTGATTCACAGCTGAATCGCCAGGGATAAATCTGGATTGGGAATACTCCTAGGGACTCCTAGTTTTTAATTGTTCTCCACGTGGTGCTGCAATTTTTTAGCTCTGCTGACCAAAGGTCGCAGAGCTTATGCGCCGCTCATGCCCGTCCGTCCATCCGTCTGTTAAAGTGTTGACAGGTTGAAATGAATATCATGAGAAGCTTTTTAGATACAAAATGTAGAATCAAATTAGGCAAAATAGTTTAAAGATATGCTTAGAAATTTATAATTCAGATGATAACATGGGTAGAAATGCATTAGTGAAAGAGTTAAAGTACATGTTATAGCTGAACTGAGCCTGTTCCCATTAGCACAGTGTCTGGACAAAATTGTCAGTTTGTTGATCAGGGTTGAAACAGACCTAAAGTTTAAGCTTGTGAATTGGATGACTTAATGTCATGTAGCAGTTGTTAAAATAGAACTGTTTAATTATCTTAAAGTTAGTATCCAGAATTTCTTTCTTTCTTTCTTTCTTTCTTTCTTTCTTTCTTTCTTTCTTTCTTTCTTTCTTTCTTTCTTTCTTTCTTTCTTTCTTTCTTTCTTTCTGTCTGTCTTTCCTTCCTTCCTTCCTTCTTTCGTTCTTTCTTTCTTTCTTTCTTTCTTTCTTTGTTATGTATTTGTTTTTGAAGACTGGTTCATTTTGAAAACAGCATAGCCCAAACTCAAATAAATCTTTTCAAAATCAAATGAATGAAAAAATGACAGTATTATGAGGGGAACAATTTTTGTTTGTAATATTCTGAATTTAAACTGTAATTTGGAATCTCCAATTTACTGAAAAAAGATACCTGCATCCATTGTAAGCATTGTGTTCACAAAAGACGAACCAGTCCGTTTGAAGGGAAACCGAAATTGGTTCTCTGACTGTTTTTATCACTGAAGCTTCCTGTATCAAAAGCTTTGCTCTTACCCTGTCTCAAAGTGTACATTAGACCCCTAGACTTTAAAATTCTCCTTTCATTCTATAAGGTAATCTTACAATCTTTATGTTCCATGCAAGAAAACTATACATCTTGGAAAATGTATATCTGTGAATTTAGCCACTAGCAGACACAACAGCAAACTTTATACCATTTTATCATATCTGCATCAGGTGAAGTTGGCCACTCTCAACTTCTTGAGTATGTCTAACAAATACAGTGGTACCTGCTATTTAAGACCACCCCTTGTACCAGCCAAAATGGTCACAATTAACTGGTGGCCTTAAACTAGAGGTAAATCTACAAAGAATCTAGTACTGTCTTGCATCAGTAGTGTGGTCACAAATTCCGGCAGTCTCTCACAGCAGTGGGTACCAGTGTATAATTGCCTTGTGCTGTCAGGAAAGCAGAGTTAGTGTTATAATCAATTAACAGGTGGCAGCATAAGTCTGTAGTTGCTCACTTGGACAACTGCTGGCTGTGATGGCCACAACTCATTTCATGCAACACTGGTAAAGATGTTAACAGTTTATTTTTTTCTTGCATGATGTTGGTTACAGATATCAGTCACATGTTTGTATTTGTCAGCTGTATCTCTGTTGAGTGGTACCAATGTTTACTGTGCCATACAGAGCCATCAAAAGTTATTTTGATAAGAAAATTTAGTATTTCTGCCAAAGTTTGCACATGGGAGCAGCAAGGGATGTAAGTCATGAGATTGAACTTTTTGTTATTGTTTGTTTACTTTGTAGGGAATAATGATGTGATTTTTTCAAATTTGAAAAAAAAAAGCCATGTAGGTACAAAATTTGGTGTCACAATACAGTGAACAGATAGCGTGTTGCAGTTTAATACTTTTTTGCTTCTATTTTTTTACGTGCTTTTTTGCTTCTATTTTTTCAGGTGAAAGGAAAACATTGATAATTACATCCTAACTAGCCTAATGCATGGCTACAATAAATTTTAATGTTACCTAATAATTTATGAAACATTCTATGATCATAGGGATACAGAATAGCAAGTTAACTATGTCCCAAAAAAATCTGTAGATTTGGTCTCATAAAATTAACTATTGATAAATATTATATGTGTGTTTGTTTGTTTTTTTCATACTAGCTTGTTACATCTAATCCAATGCAAGTATGCGAGTGTCTTCAACAGCATTAATCAACACTGTTTTGTATACATGCAGTTATATTCAAAATACACTAATCAGTAATTAGCCCAAGTATGTATGCTATTGCCATGCCTATGCTTTGGAATAGCATCATCAAAATAAGAACACACATGTTAAAAGCTGATATCTCAGTAGGCCCAGACTAGCACTGTGCTTTACTGTGTACATCGTGGGCATAGCCTGCAGCTGAAGCAGCCCTTGCTTTCATCCATAAAGTTGACAAATCAGGCCTGCAGAACCCTATTAACCCTTAAAGTGCTGATTTAAGATCGAGTCAACTGCTTTTTGTTGCAGACAAGGCTTGCTGGTGTTTGAATGAAGGGTATTTTCATGAGGAACTTGACTCTTTTAACCATTATGTTTAATGGTAATTAGAAAGCAACTGTAGCAGTGATTAGCCTACTAGGTACATCCTACTGTCTGGTGCCAAGGGTTGCCTGGTAACGTCTTTTGAATATATATCATAAAAACTCTACTCTGCACCAGCTCACGTGATGCCCTCACTACCAATGTTTACAGTTTGAAGTGCCACTTCTTTACGAGGCCCTGGAAGTGCATAAATTTATGCGCTTGTAGTGCTCAGTCTGGCTGCAAAATATTTGAACAGCAAGTACGAGTAGTTTTCTTGTTAAAATATGAAAGTATGACTTTTTTGTTTCTTTCAAGCACAGAATTAAAGTAAAACCTCCCTCGCTGGCCATGTGACCCATCAGACCATATGGCCAATGGTGGCGCTATAACCGTCATGCATTCGTGCTCAGGTTTTAAGGTCATACCTGCTGTTGTCAGATTGATCTGATGGCCAGTTTGGGTGGTTTTATTATTTTATTGACGTACATACAGGTTAGTTGAACACTTGGCAGTGGACTGGCACTTTTAACTTTTTATTTGGTTTTAAAGTTATATGGATAGTACCTGTCTTGGTCGTCAGGTTTGTACACAGCACAGCATCAGCTGCCAGCCTGTTGTGACAATGCCAGGGTTTGCTGTCAGTCATCTGAGTCAAACCCATCACAGACAGCACAACAGGGCCCCTGACCGTGGTATATCCATCCACAGCCCATATCGCTGGTTACAGTATGTTGAGACTCACCCACAGGAGCGGTGGATTATTGTTCTATGGTTGAGAGTGAATTATCATTTCCTAGAGTATAATTCAAAAGTAATAACTGACTGAAGATCACATGACCCAAACATTGTTACAAGTAAATTGTGACATGCCTGCATCAGTGACGTGTTGCATTGACATTCAGACAAAATCAAACGTGCGCCAGCAAGGTTTGATTATACTTCATGCTTGACGTGGAATAACCACAACGAACGTAAACAAACCGGGCACACCAGGTCAGCGTTGAAAGTAGGCCTAGGGCATATTTTTTGCAATAAATACCCAATTAAACATAGAATAAACAAAATATTACATGGCTGGAGAGTGAGCCACCATTTTTCTCTTATGCGGGATCATTGTTAGTGGTGAAAATCATGAGTGACCGCAGGTGATGAGTGATTTTCCATATCAACAACGACCCGGAGTAAGAGAAAAAATGGTAACTTGCTCTCAGCCATGTAAGATTCTGTATTTTCATCATGTGTATATACACATACAACCAGATGATGACAATGCTATATACTCCAAGCTGCTTGACAGGGACAGCTTCCTTTGTTCTGTACAGTCCCATTTCAAACTATGATACACTGAAACTCTATTGTTTACATTAACTCTGTACTGTGGTGTCCCTCTATTAGAGCCCACTGAGTTTATATTAACTCTGTACTGTGATGCCCTTCTATTAGACCCCACTGAGTTTACATTAACTCTGTACTGTGGTGTCCCTCTATTGGACCCACCGAGTTTACATTAACTCTACACTGTGGCGCCCCTCTATTGGACCCCACTTATTAATAGTCATCAACTTGTGCATAAATTTGGGCTTCTTTCTGTTGCTTGCTTATAACAGACCAGTATCAAGTTACTTATGTATTTCATTTAAGATTTTTTTTTTAACGAACTTTTGGTTGTTTCCCTACCCCACCCCCTCAAAAAAATATAAAAAGTTTGGTTAAAAGTCAAGCAGGAGAGATGTGTATGTGGGGGGAGGGGTAATCCATTGCTCTGTGACTTGTCCAGTTGCCCTTGCTGTCAGAGAGCACTTCTTTAATGCAACTGTCTTGATCCTTTGAGACCAGGACTGCAGTTGTGTGTGGAATACTACAGATTGTACAAACATGTGTTTTATTTTGCTTTGCAAGGCCTATCAACTTTTTCCATTACCTAATAAATAAAGTTAAATCTCTCTCTCTCTCTCTCTCTCTCTCTCTCTCTCTCTCTCTCTCTCTCTCTCTCTCTCTCTCTCTCTCTCTCTCTCTCTCTCTCTCTCTCTCTCTCTCTCTCTCTCTCTCTCTCTCTCTCTCTCTCTCTCTCTCTCTCTCTCTCTCTCTCTCTCTCTCTCTCTCTCTCTCTGCAGTTTGTTGGCACTCAACAATAGAATTATGGTAGATTTGTTGCAAGATGGAAACAATTTGTGTATCATGTAATTATGGCAAGTTTTTTGTGTGTTTTTCAAAACAACTGTTCCATAAATAAACAACTTCAAATTAGAACATATTTTGAGACAGGACAGCTGTAGATTTTGAACCTGGTTACCTAATTATATCCATTTGCAAAAACTTGCACCAGAAACTATATACTCCGTGACACAGGGTGTGTAAATATAATGTACACCCTGCTGTGGTCCAGGTCAAACCAGGTGACAACGTTAACCCACATGTCATTATTTGTCATCCACTTACAAACTAAATCCAGGTTTAACACTTTCATGGCCAAGTTTTGACTGAGTCAACAACTTTCCTGGGTATGCTTTGGAGCAGTCCCAGGAAAGTAGTTGATCTGGACCATTTTTATGGTCTCTGCAGGTACAGTGGAACCTGTGTTATGAGACCCCTCCGATGAGAGACCACCTACCTTGAAGGACCACCTTTTCAGGATACTTTTTTTTGTGGTTTTTGTCTTAACATCTGCTGTAGAACACCACCTTTCTAGAGAGACCAACATTTGGTCATCCCCTAAGGGTGGTCCTTTAAGACAGCTGTCATTGTGGAGGCATGTTTGTAATGAATGAAACGCTGGACTAGGAGTCTGGTATTGTGATGTGGATTCAAGGCACGTTGACTTCAGTCAGAATTAACAAAGTTATGAAAGGGTTAAGCACATGACCCTCATGGCCATAGTGTTTTTGTGTTGATTCAGGTTAACTCATTCCATACCAGTCCTTGATTTTTCCTTATATTTACCTAGATTTAAGACAACAATCACATATTTAAATTCTTCTTGAAAAGAGCTTGTCTTCAAGTACCAACATGCCTATAGTCTTAAGTCTGTGGTTCTGGCACTGCCTGGCAAGTCATGCTGCAGCTGCTCTTGCGGCAGCTGCAGCATGACTTGCCAGGCAGTGTCTGAACCACTGATTGAGACCTGTGAGCATAGCATGGAATGGGTTAAAAAAAAAAAAAGGCCCTCACTTTTTGAGAAGGTAGTAATGTCAGTTTGGAGGTAAAGGCTAATACACATGACAAACCAAGACTGACACGTAAAGGGCCTCATGTGCAGAGAATCTGGCAAACTGGCAGTCTGCAGCTTTTTGTGTGGGTTGGTGGGGTGAGTGAGGTAGATCTGGGTCAAAATACAAACAATGTAACTGCATGTATTAGGCATTTTTGTTCTTGTTTCTAGCCAGATGAGTTGAGGTTTAATCCTAGGGAATATCAAGTAAAATACATACATTGACCAAACACTTGTACATGTACTTGCACAATGGAGCTGCATGAACTGTCTGTAGAGCTGAGGGTCCAATAAAAGGGTGTCTCACTCCTAATCCATGTTGTGATTGCTGGACGTGTTGATAACTAATGAAATGAAGTAGATCAGTTTTAACAGGACATCATGATAGTAAAATGTCATATATATATATATATATATATATATATATAATTTAATTATCGTTTTAAGTTTGACTGTAAGTTTTATTATTGCAGTATGTAGCAGTGAGCAGATTAGCTATGGACCTCCACAGTATGAAATAAATGAGCCTGACATGAACTAGTCCATATTGAATTTGAATCCTCATGATCAGCGTGTCAGTCAAATGCTTCACAGTTTAACCTGCTGTAAAGGTAGTGTAACAAGAGACAGTGAAAACTACTGTATGGAGATATTTAACCCTTTATTTAATAATCTGTCACACAAGATGACCTGTCAGGTGTGACCACTTTTAGTTGGTAAGGGGATGGCCTTGAATATGAAATACTGCAAGTGTTGCCAACCTGCCAAACTTAAAATCCAAGAAATGGAAAGTATAATTCAGGGATATTGATACATTTATATGATATTTAGAAGGAAAATATTGATGAAAGTCAGAGAGGTGGCTAAAAATTGGCAGAAATCTACACTTTTTCAAGAATAGGCTTATTCAGCATAAAATTCAGGGAGCCTGCTGGGTAATTCAGGAGGGTTGGCAACACTGTGCTGCTGTTTATTTTCACCCCAGTTTCTTTTAGTAATCAGTCGACTGGTAATGTAAGCCTCCTGTCTGTCAATCAATGTATGTCACTCTAGTTGAGTGCATACCACTGAAATGCTTTTTCCACGCTCATAGGTTTAAAAAAAACTGTAAAAGAAGTAGGGTTGTGGTAGAGTAAATTAATGTGGAAATCTGAAAGGAAGCTGTTGGGATAAGTGAAACTTGTTTTTGTTTGTTAGTGACACAAATGGCATGTCTAGACTGCAGGACTGCTTCAGTCAATAACAACAACTATAGTATCTTAAGTATGGACAAGCCACAGGATAAAGTATATGTGAACTGTAAATGTAAACTATGGATGAAGACACTTTCAAACCCAGCAACAGCTCCATTTAAGATACCTGCTGTGTGGGGTATTGTGGTTAGCTGCATTTGAAGAGTATGGCAAGTGCTGCCCCCCTGATGGACTAGTATTAAAGACGTTCGGTACGCTGGTCAAAAGAATTTAGAAATCTCTGGTTTTTGGTGTGAACCAAGATATTGGCATTTGAAACAAAATGCAAGCAAAAAATTGGCATGTCACGGTGCTACTTTTGTCGCTAGGTGGCGCTACATGTAAGGACTACAGAAATTTGATAGCAAACATTGTATATGTGGGTAGAAGCCAAAAAAATAAATTAAGGATGCAAAAATATGCATAAAATAACTCAACATGAGTGTATGCAATGTATATCAAGCATTTTAATAACAAATATGTAGACAAAACATGCTGGAATGTGACTTTAAATTCATCTCGTCTTGCAAAAATGTATAAGTGCTCACATTATTTTTTAAGTTTGAAATAGAAAAAATATTTACAAATCCCTGAAAAATTGTAGGGGGTTTCCGAAATATGCACTGATCTCATTGATTAACAAAAAAAGATATCATACGGTGCTATTTTATCCGCAATTGTACAAAGAATTCATGCATGTTGACTTAATTTGTTCTAAGTTCATAGGTACAAGGTATCCATTCATTGTCTAACTTCGATACCATATCAATATACATGTATGTAGGTTAAATAAACGGCAGTACGTCGTTAATTTTATATTCCAGTCATAATATATACTTTCATAGTTTTACTGAGAAGAGGCAAACATTTTAAGATTCTCTCCATAGTGCAATACACCAATGTGGAAAAAGAGGTAAAAATAAGAATATCAAAATTATAGTTGCCTTAATACATTGTCGAATGGTAACACAGGCAGCACATTATCAAATATGCCTGTGCCACCTTTTGATGCTGGGGTATTACTGTGGTCCCCCACCCCCACCCCCCAGTTGGGACAGCGTTTATCGTACCACATACACAAGAAATGTAAAGTACACTGGCCAAGCCATATTGTTTTTCTGATTCTGTATTTTTTAGGGACAATTTTTTTTTACATGCCTCGCATGCAAGATTATCGGCTAGTACACTTAGTTCCACTGTTCTACGACCTTCGTCCCAGCTATAACTGTCAGTGTTTACATGTGCATGTGGCATTTGGGGGGTGGGCGTGGCACTTTCGACTGTGGCTTGGTCAGTGTTCGCTGATTGTGTACATGCGTTTTGGTCTACCACTGCCGTTTTTCGACGTATTCTTCCTTGTTTTAAAGCATTTAGTCCTTTGTTTTGGCATTTGTTAACAAACCGCCCATTCTTTTTCCTTTTCACTCTTCGTAAACAATCCATATTTCGCAAACGGAACTTTGCAAAATAGGAAAAGCGAACAGCAGCTAGTGCAGGTATCGACAAATACCAGCTGTAACTGTACAGAGGCATTGGACCATAAATGGTTGCGCATATCGCGGTGTACCGAACGTCTTTAAGGTAGCAGACAACAGTTGCTTTCAGCTGATTGCACATCCCAATGAAGCTTGTCTGTAATTGTGAAAATACTGTATTTTCAGCATTCTGTGACTTATTTTTACTTGGGCAGTACATACTGGCCCGAGTAAATTGAATTGTGTCAAAAGAAATCTATTCATTGACATACACATATGATATTGAATAGGAGAATTTGCTGTCAATTTAAATGGCAAGTACAGTGGTACCTGCTGTATGCAGCCACTTCCTTGAGCAGCCGTATTGCTTTTTGTGGTTACTACGCTCAGACGTAGGAGCCTTTTTGTAAAATTTAACTGTGAGGGGTCACCTGCTGTATGTGGCCACTTGTCTTGGCAGAAGGGGTGGCCACATACAGCAGATACCACTGTACTTAATTATAAAAGGTAAGTTGCAAAATGTCAAGGGTCACTTGCCCTGCTGACTACAGGTCACCCAGCTTATGCGATCACTCATGTCTGTCCGTCCGTCCCTTTGTAAACTTTTGCTTGTGGACACGTTACAGTCCACAGTTTTCAAGTTAGCCTTATGTAACTATCAGGACTTATCAAGTGTATGAAAATCTAGGTCAAGTTCGATATTGGTGGTGCCATCTACAGTACATGTATATGGTAAAGTATGGATAGGTTGCACTATTTTATTTCAGTTTCTCATTAGCAGACATTTTGGGTGAAGATTGTAGATAAGACTTGTCATGGTAGCATGTTTCAGGTCAACAGCTTTCCTGGGTGTGTTGTTTATACATTGTGCCCAACCTGTGATATGGAAAGTTATTGACTCAGTCTTAGGATAATGAGGAAAGAATTAACTCTTTCAGTGTCAATCACGTCTAAAGTTGAGCTACTAAAGTCTAACTAGTCTGAATTATCATTAGGATCTTAGACTTTTAGTCCTCGTAAAAAGACCTTTTATTCAAGTACCAGCATGCCTATAGTTCCAGAGATAAAAAATTCAAAGTCAACAGCTTTTCTCGGCATGCATTGGGCACATTGTGTTGTGCCCAATGTGAGCCGAGAAAAGCTGTTGACTCAGTCCCAAATTTGGCACTTGAGGAGTTAAAATTCCAGACACTGGTTGATACTTACACCTGTATGATGTAAACACTTGTGTATCCACTCATGCCCTGTACCAGCATGCCTACAGTTCTAGAGATGAAATATTCCAAGTCAACAGCTTTTCTCGGCATGCATTGGGCGCATTGCGCCCAATGCATGCCGAGAAAAGATGCTGACTCAGTCCTAAATTTGCCACTGAAAGAATTCCAGACACTGGTTGATACTTACACCTGTATGATGTAAACACGAAAATGACTTTTTAAATGCCAGATTGTGCAGAATTGGAAATTGGTCAGAGTGCCTGTTGGGTACTGTGGTACTTGCCATTTAAGACCCTTCATAGTGCCACACAAAAGTGGTCTCATATAACAGGTGGTCTTTACTTACAAGCAACATTAGTTTACAAAGACAACAGACTTTTGTGTCTAGAAAAGATGTCAAAAAAGGCACATCTCTGGTGGCAGTGGTGGATGTCTTGGGGTTTCTTCCTGAGAAATGTAACTGTTTTGGTAGTGCTGTGTCAAAGTGTACGCAATACAGAAACTGCTATGAATAAATCACATTTTGACATTAAATTTTGATCGATTACAATAAATAAATCCCATTTTGGATTGTAAATTGTCACTCATTATGAGAGTTGATAAATCCCATTTTGGACAGTAAATGGTCACTAATGAGACTAAAATTGTATGTAAATTAAATGTTTTTTGCCTTTTTGACATTTCAATGTAGTTTTTAATTTCACTGGACATATTTCCTATTCAACTATGTTAAAATCCCATGTCGCTGTGTTTTTATTTTCAAGGTTTTGTGCCATCAGCAAAATAAGCAAAAATAAGAGTACAGTGAAATTAAAGCAATGTACAGTATCAAATCCAGAACTTAGGAAGAGAGAGGGCATGAGTGGATACACACGAGTCTTGTAGAAATGGACTTTGTGTTGTAAATCATTGCATATAGGGTGTGTACTTGTAAAATGAGTATAATATCTGGTATGAACATTAATGTGATAGTGGAATGTTTCACCAAAGTTTGTTTTGGAAGGGATGGCACATACATTGGTCACACTCATTGGTGAATCGGTCATTGATTATTGATCAGCAAGTGTGACTGTATGTACTTGAAAAGCTATTCTGAAGCAGCTGTTTATTTACTGGAATGTTTAAAGGAGACTCAATAGATAAGTCCACAAACAGTTCACATTTGTGTTTACCAGTTAATGGGAGATGCATGTTTCGTGGTCATATTGATCAACCAAAGGTGCCAAGGACATCCACTTATTAGTGCCACAGGTGTGGGTCATGCAGGGGGCAGATATGACCAGCCTGTTCTCTTTGGGACACCAGCCGATATACGCCAAGCTGAAAATAACCACATATGAGCAAATAAATTATACATGTAGGGAGAATGTCTAAGATATAGAAAACATATTATGCAAGTTATTTGCAGGGGTATTTATTATACACTTGTCTCCTAATTTGTTTTATTTATGACAGGATTAAGGTTATGGATGGGACACCAGATCCTATGTTACAGGTAGGACCACAGGGACACCTCAAGGCAGAGATAACAATTATGACAGTCATATACATGTACAATACCACAACCTGTTATTGAGACCACTCCATCTACTGGGCAACAGTGGCAGGGTTTGCACAGGTCCTTGAAGTGCTTGAAAGTACTTGAATTTGCTACATTCATTTTCAAGGCCTTGAAAACCATGAAAATCCAGAAATTTGGACAAAGGTCCTGGAAAAGTCCTTGGAGTTTATTTTTAAGCATCACCCGATGAGATAAGTTGCCAAGAAAGATGAATGTTTTCCACAAAATTTAGCATTTTTGAACTTGAATCACATGAAGATGAACACATCCTGCTGTCATTATCCTTTAAAGTGGCTGGCAAATTCCATTTGTCAAAATGTAACACTGCAAATTACAAAGTATCCTTTTGCTTTTAACCCCCTTTTAACCCATGTAGGTTTGACAGTTCTTATCAAATCAGGCCTAACCAATTATGTGAGCCATATTTACATGTACAGCCTACTTTCAGGGACAAATACACTGTATCAAACATACAGGTAACAAAGTACATCACCTTCCTAGAAAAAAAACTGGGGCATTCTTGTGAAAAATGTGCGTAGGGATAGGTACATCTTGAGTAGGTGCAGTGAGAATCCATAGAGGATGAATATAATGTGTAAACATTCTGTATGAGTAGGTACAGTGAGATTCCACAGAGGATTAATATAATGTGTAAACCTTCTGTATGAGTAGGTACAGTGAGATTCCACTCAGGATTAATATAATGTGTAAACATTCTGTATGAGTAGGTACAGTGAGATTCCACAGAGGATTAATATAATATGTAAACATTCTGTATAAATAGGTGCAGTGAGATTCCTCCCAGAATTAATATGTGTAAACATTCTGTATGAGTGGGAACAGTGAGATTACCCAGAAGATTAACATGTGTATACATTCTGTATGAGTAGGTACAGTGAGATTTCGCAGAGGATTAATATGATGTGTAAACATTCTGTATGAATAGGTACAGTGAGATTCCACAGAGGATTAATATAATATGTAAACATTCTGTATAAATAGGTGCAGTGAGATTCCTCCCCGAATTAATATGTGTAAACATTCTGTATGAGTGGGAACAGTGAGATTACCCAGAAGATTAACATGTGTTTACATTCTGTATGAGTAGGTACAGTGAGATTTCGCAGAGGATTAATATAATGTGTAAACATTCTGTATGAATAGGTACAGTGAGATTCCACAGAGGATTAATATAATATGTAAACATTCTGTATAAATAGGTGCAGTGAGATTCCTCCCAGAATTAATATGTGTAAACATTCTGTATGAGTGGGAACAGTGAGATTACCCAGAAGATTAACATGTGTATACATTCTGTATGAGTAGGTACAGTGAGATTCCCCAGAGGATTAATATGGGTAAACATTCTGTATGAGTAGGTGCATTGAGATTCCCCAGTGGGTCGATATAATATGTTATAGAGGGTTAATGTAATATATAAACATTGTGTGTAGAATTACTTCTCGCAGGTTAGACATCCATAATTGGGTGGATAACCAGAGTACAAATCTAAATTTCCTGACTAAGATCCCAAAAATTTACTTCATTACTTCACGCCTACCTCCACCCATCCAATGATTTGGAGAATTTTGAAACACAGTTACGTTTGTGTTGTGGCATCAAAGTAAATGACAGTTTGTCCATCAATGTTTTTATTTTCTTGAAAACATGTATTCCAGAAATCGCATCAAAGTTTTCTTGCTCAATGTCAGTTAAGGTTTCCTTTTCAGCAGAGCTGGGTCAAAATTAACAGTGCTTTGTACATTATTTTGGGCGTACACACATGTTCCAGTACATAAAGCACACATACCCCACTTCCTGAGGCAGTACACAAATGTCCTGCAGTGTAAGGCATTGCACAAATATCCCACCAAAGTTGTTTACTATGTTGTGGGAGTACTGTTATTTGTTGCTTTGAAATGGATTTTTTGAATTACTTACTGATCGGTGACAGAGCATATTATGATTGTTACAATAGGGAAACTAGGGGGTGGGGTGGGTAAGGGGGGGGGGTCCCTGCTACACTGGTACAAATAATAATTTTGCCCTAGGACAAGGTACAGAAAATAAAATGTACAAATAATTGCTGGTACGAACTACAGAAATTAAAAGGGATTCCAATATGTAAGTTCAGCAAATAAAAATGCCCAGTACACTAGAACGGAAAACCCCTTACCCCCCCCCCCCCATAGAGGACATATGTACTGATTGATTGATGTTATTTTATTCACAGAATACATAGTTCATACATTGTGCTAAAATCATGAACCATGTATGGTGAAAACAGAGCACTTTTATGCCTGACAGGTGTTAAATGCTACTTTTGGTATTGGTCCAGGTGTGACCCTATGCATTTTGGACTAATGGAAAATTTTTAAGTGAGTACCGTTACAGTTAAGGGAGGTTTCTTGGGTGAGCCTTTATGAAGTTTCTTCAAGAGGTCTTGCTCCCATGAGTTCTGAGGCTTATATGATATTTTTGTTCATTATCAGGATGCTTTTAAGACAATTTCTTGGCTAAAACTGGTGCGCCAATGGCTTTGAAATTGGGGACAAACTTCTGGGTACCCCAGACCAGGGTGGGACTTGTTTTGGGTTAAAAGAATCGAAGTCAGCAGAGGCTGGGCTGTTCACACAGCTCTCTTGTTTAATAAACATGGAATGGTAAACAAATATTTTCCATATGTGTCCTTCTGGAAGCAGAAAAAAAAAAAAAAAACGGATTTTGAAACTTTGTTTGGTGTCAAACTTCCCTCCATAAATGACTTTGTAAAAAAATACTTGGACCTGGGAAAGACTATAGCCAGGACAGAAGTACATCAATCAGCAAGACTGACATAGGCACTTTATGGTATTACAACATGATACATGGACAGCCAAATGTAAACATCCTGCATGTGCTGCTGGGTTTGCAGTTGATTGGTAGGATGAAAAGGAGCTCATAAATCGGGACACAATACGGTGTTACCCGCTTTAACACTTTTCTGCTCAAATTGCTCGAAGGCAGCTGGGTATAAATTGTTGGCTGTTTCAATGCTTGCATTTAATGTTAATAGAAAACATTTTTGTCAAGAGTTTGAGATGCGTAAAATGAAGATACAGAGAATTTTGCATGGCTGAGAGTGAGTTACTATTTTTCTGTCAGGATGGATCGTTGTTGGTGTGGAAAATCACGAGAGACCACAGGTCATGAGTGATTTTCCTCATGAGTGTGTTAAATGCTGTCTACTCAAAATGGCCAAAGACATGGGTCTGTTAAATGCTGTCTACTCAAAATGGCCAAAGACATGGGTCTGTTAAATGCTTTTTACTCAAAATGGCCAAAGACATGGGTCTGTTAAATGCTTTTTACTCAAAATGGCCAAAGACATGGGTCTGTTAAATGCTGTCTACTCAAAATGGCCAAAGACATGGGTCTGTTAAATGCTTTTTACTCAAAATGGCCAAAGACATGGGTCTGTTAAATGCTTTTTACTCAAAATGGCCAAAGACATGGGTCTGTTAAATGCTGTCTACTCAAAATGGCCAAAGACATGGGTCTGTTAAATGCTGTCTACTCAAAATGGCCAAAGACATGGGGTCTGTTAAATGCTGTCTACTCAAAATGGCCAAAGACATGGATCTGTTTAATGCTTTTTACTCAAAATGGCCAAAGACATGGGTCTGTTAAATGCTGTCTACTCAAAATGGCCAAAGACATGGGTCTGTTAAATGCTGTCTACTCAAAATGGCCAAAGACATGGGTCTGTTAAATGCTGTCTACTCAAAATGGCCAAAGACATGGGGTCTGTTAAATGCTGTCTACTCAAAATGGCCAAAGACATGGATCTGTTAAATGCTTTTTACTCAAAATGGCCAAAGACATGGGTCTGTTAAATGCTGTCTACTCAAAATGGCCAAAGACATGGGGTCTGTTAAATGCTGTCTACTCAAAATGGCCAAAGACATGGATCTGTTTAATGCTTTTTACTCAAAATGGCCAAAGACATGGGTCTGTTAAATGCTTTTTACTCAAAATGGCCAAAGACATGGGTCTGTTAAATGCTGTCTACTCAAAATGGCCAAAGACATGGGTCTGTTAAAAGCTGTCAAGTCAATGGCCAAAGACATGAGTCTGCTAAATGCAGTTGACTCAAAATGGCCAAAGACACAAGTCTGTTAAATGCCGTCGACTCAAAATGGCCAGAGACATGGGTCTATTAAATGCGATCTGCTCAGAAGACACTGGTATTTTAAATGTCTGCTTTAATGCTTTCTGCATATTGTATTGAGATGTGATAAGAGCTGTCAGGTAGCCAAGTCAGAAGCTCCACCTGGCTCTGGTTTCTTAGCTTAGTGTCAGTCTGATCGGAAAAGTTCAAGGTGCTGACCATACTGAATGTGGTATTCATATTGACACTGTCACCATTCCGACAGGACAGTGCCATATTGCGACAGCTGCCTGGGGCATAAGCTCCTGATTGAAAAGTGAAGGACAGCCTTGTAATCTTATCAGCTACACAAACATGTTTTGAGATTTTAAATGGGCTAAGATTTATCACCTGCTGTGCTCTTTTTAAAATGAAAGTAACAGAATGCATGTATTGTTACATATAATATAACAATCTGGGAAACTCCTATTAGAGTAGAAATGTAAAAATAACATTAAGTGTGACTCAAGGAAAGACTAGAAGAAAAAATGACTACATGTAATAAAAACAATGAGGGCTTTTTTGCTGCAAAAAAAGATCCAGCAAGTGTCCTGGGGATGAGAATTGTCTGCTTCTTCACAGGCACCACTCGAAATGCCAGACTGGTTTCATCCTATACTGGAATCAACAGTAGGTAAAGGACTACAGAGGATGTTTACATGTATACCCTTTGGCAACAACAGTTTTGTAACATCATTTTTGCTGCAGAGTTACATTCGTAAAAAAAAAAAAAAAATTATTAAAACAAAACAAAACAAAACCAATTAATTATATATGTTATTTTGTGATGCAGACTCATGCGTTACAAAGAGGTATGTCCACCTGCGCTCTGTTTTTCATGCAAAATCCCAAGGATATTTCCTTTTGTGGGGGTAAAGATGACATGCTTCAAGTTGTACATGTGTTGACTTAAAGTATGAGACAACAGTGGATTGAGGGAGGCGGCCAAGTCCACACACTGACCCCTTCCTGGTTACCATAAGATGGAGTCAACAGCTTTCCGTGATGTGGTTTGGGCACAATGTGCACAACCCATACTGAGGAAAAATGTTGACCTGAGGTGCGTTATGGTTCTAGGTCTTGGCCACATTTCACTTTCAGATTATTTTCTAGTGGGATGGAAAAATTCAGGGTAACAAATTATATGTTGGTTGCTTGTGGGGGGGGGGGGACATGAGCAAGAAAATATTAAATGATGGGTTGGGGGTTTTTTTGGCCTTGTTCTCTGTGCATTGATACAAACAGGGATACAGTGATGGCAGCGATTTAAGACACCCATACTGCCATATAGTGGTTTCATATTACAGGTGGTCTTAAGATTTTTTAGAGAAACACAGCCCAGTGTCAGGATTGTGGTTCTTCTTTTATCAAACTTTCTAAGGTGTAGCATTTGAACAATTTTGATTGTGTTATTTTGTTAAGTTTGCTAATTTTGCTAATACATGTACTGGAAAGGTGAATTTGCAAGGCGGAGAGAGAACACTTTGATATACAGCAGTCACATGGACAAGTTGTTGCAGTCTTTGCCACCCATGCTACACTGTTACAAACCCAGTAGCTGAGACTGTAAGACACAGCCTCTTAGCCCAGGCTGTAAGACACAGCCCCTTAGCCCAGGCTGTAAAACACAGCCCCTTAGCCCAGGCTGTAAAACACAGCCCCTTAGCCCAGGCTGTAAAACACAGCCCCTTAGCGCAGGCTGTAAGACACAGCCCCTTAGCCCAGGCTGTAAGACACAGCCTCTTAGCCCAGGCTGTAAGACACAGCCCCTTAGCCCAGGCTGTAAAACACAGCCCCTTAGCCCAGGCTGTAAAACACAGCCCCTTAGCCCAGGCTGTAAGACACAGCCCCTTAGCCCAGGCTGAGACACAGCCCCTTAGCCCAGGCTGTAAGACACAGCACAGCCCCTTAGCCCAAGCTGAGACACAGCCCCTTATTCCAGGTTGTAAGACACAACCCCTTTGCCCAGGCTGAGACATAGCCCCTTTGCCCAGGTTGTAAGACACAGCCCCTTAATTGTGTTCATGTTTATGTGCTTTACTGTGCACAGGATTGATCATGAGTGTCTCAGCATAGTACAGATATATCCTTCAAGGTTGTCAATGTTAAAAATCAAGGAAAAAATACATAGCTTTTACAATGTTTCAGTCATATGCAGCAATAGAGTGAAGATGGTAGCCCCAGCATCAGCCCAAGAAAAGTTGCAGAAAATAGTTCATATTTGGTGTGTTCTGGTGGATTTTAAAGGCTAGAGACTAAATATATGTAATCATTTTTTGATATTGTGGTTCTTTTGAGAAGGATTTTTTTGAAGTACCAGATGTAACTTTTTTTCCATTATAGAAAGGTACGCTAGGCACAAATCTTGTTAATTAATTGACAGTATTTTGGCAATACTGAACCTTGGCATGCTGGAAGAAAATAAAACCAAGGCTGGTAATTAGTTCATTAAAGCACTACTAGGTGGCTCTGCCAGTCAAGCGTGCCCCCATGACTATATGTGTTCTTGGTGTCATCTTCAAAGTTAGCGTTCCCTCATTATATCGTAGATGATCATGAGGTCCATGGAGCAGAGCATGTTGTGGCTAAACCACGTTAAAATAGTGGGATATTTAACATAGAAGGAACAGGAAAAGGACATCAGTGGGAGGCAAAGGACCCACCATGTTATATCAGAAACAGCTTTGTAATGAGTTAAGGGCTTTATGAAGAGGGGGCACTGTATGAGTAAAATTACACTAGATTCTGTCTGAAATAGAGCTATGAGAATCTCAAACAAACAAATGTTGAGTAATGTTGTGCATCCTTGAATTTAGGAACAGCTCTTGTGCTCAGCCAATTATAAAAATATTTGTTAAACTCATGTATTTTTAGTGCACAACAAAGCGACGAGAAATCACCTGTAAAAAATACGCACCCACACTACATATATATATACATGTATATGCATATGTATATATATATACATGTATATGCATGTATAAATCTATGTATATGTGTTTTTGTGTGTATATATATATTAACATGTATATAATTCATTGACCCAATTGGCAGTCAGTAACACTAACATGTCCTGGGGCCACTAACAGAGACATGTTGTGATTACAGGAAACAGTTGTGCTATAAGACAAAAGGATATGTACGTGAAGCTTGTGTGTAATCCTATAGCAATGTGAAATAACTGGTACATAAAGTATGAACATACAAAAAGTTAGTGAGGAAACTAAGAATTCTATTCAAAATATAAATCACATGTATGGTGGCACTGGAAGTTTGCCATGTTCATGGCTGGAAACTACATCTGAAAAAAAAAAAAGAGTACATAAAATAAAAATGAAAAAAATATGATAACATGTTTCTTGCTATTTCATTGCTTGATAAGTATCAGAGGCAAAAGGCAAATAGTTCAATTGATAGTAGTAGTAGTAGTAGTAAAATTTTATTGACTGAAAGAGAGTCTATGCAGACTCATTCGTCATACATTATAACATTGGGTTTACAATAGGTATCTATGAATTATGTACTACAGAAAAAGTCTATGAATACATATAAATATAAACTAATACCAGATAAGACACTGAGTGAATAATGTTGGCAGTCTATGATTACTTGCACGAACAAAGCAATAAAAAAAAACAACAACATACAAATATAGAGTAAGAGCAATCCAATACATCAATCTGATTAATTCACTGTTATACGATGGGTAGACATTAACTACAGTGAAAAGTCTCACTACTGAACACCCTGGGGACTGAGTGAAAGTGTTCAGTAGTGAGAGGTGTTCAGTAGTCGGAGGTTGGGGTGTTTGGCTGCTGGGTTATAAACTTGACATATTATATGTGTGTATAGCTATGTTAGCAAAACTATCCTTTCATTCCTCACACAAATGACACTACATGCACATGATCTGAGACAAGGAATACTGAGAGTATTCCTTGTCTCAGACATGATGTATGCTTATAACACAAATTCAATCATACCATGGAAGACTTAATCGAGTTTATTCCTCCATACACAGCTTCTCGGGGAATATGTCAAAAACTAAACAATATCCACTGCAAACTGTAATGTGTTGAAAGATTAACTTTGTGTGTATGTCTCTACATGCTGGTGTTTCTAATTTGAAGTTAGATCTGTACTGTCCCACTTCTTGCTATCAAAACATCAAATTGTTTCAGTCACAACCAGTTTCACTCAAACATATTAATTTATTAAGACAATGCTTAACCGTAAGTAAGATCACATACACTCAAGAGCAATTAAGGTGGACTATCACACCAAAATGCTATGAAAACAATACAGTTTCCACTTTATTTGGAGACAATTCCAGGATTCAGGGCTCTCAGTTGCCTGCTTAGCTTACTCAATGGACTGTTGGTTTTGATGGCTGATTGGTCAGCAGAGATACCAACGAAAGTCAGTTCTGAGCTAAGCCAGGCATTCTTTCACATAATATTATACTATAGTTTTGATAAATTGTACCAAGGAGGCTAGATATAGATGTCTATCTAGCCTCCTTGATTGTACCAACCAAGGTGTAATCTGTTCATCACAGAGACAGGGTGAGAAGCAGAGCATGACAAAGGCATTTCTAATCAGCCTTCCTGTGTTGGCCCAGCAGGGTGATTTTCGTGCATGAAATGTGCCAGGTTTTATAACCAGCAACTGACCTTGGGCCTGGTTATAGGACTCACAGAGAAAGCCCATGTTCGGTAGTGGAGGTTCATTTGTGGCTTTGGAACTGAAAAAAAAGTGTTCTGTGTTCAGAAGTGAGAGGTGTTCGGTAGTGAGAGGTTATGAACATCCAAGAACACCCAGGAGCCAATTAAATAACATGTAAACATTTGGGACTGAAAAAAAGCGTTCAGAAGTGAGAGGTGCTCACTGGTCGGAGGTGTTTTCGGTGGTGGAGATTTTACTGTACATGTACCATATTTGCATGTGTATTGCATGTACTTGCCCAATGGGTTAGAAATTGCACACAAATGGTTTTGGGAACCCATGGATCAGGGTGGGACTTATTTTTGGGTGAAAGTATCAAGGTCAGCTGAGGATGGGCTGTTTGATGAGATAGCCCTCCTGCTCCCCCCCCCCTTTTTTTTCAACTTCCCACTGATAGAAAACACTTAGTATGAAAACTGTAGATTAGCTCTTCAGTAAAACTGTGACTTTGTCTTGCTCTAGCCAGAAAAGGGGGGTTAACACTAATTGGAAAAGGGTTCACACTCTAACCAGAAAGGGTCAACACTATTATTGGCCTGGGGTTAATACAGAGTGGTAAGGGAAGGTTTTAACTCCTGCAAAGTATAATCTGCTGCAAAGTTGCCATTGATTTGATGTCACAAATTGAAATTATACTGTCTCATACATGATGCATTTTGTCCATTCCAAATAGACAGGGTTAACAGTAGGAGATCTGCCACAGGAGGCCGTCATGGCACACATGTGAGTGAGCTGAGAACACAGCTGATCCTGACTTCAACACACGTGAACTCTGCACACGTGTCAGGGTTCACTCGTGAGGTTTCCCATGGCTGGCAGTCTTGGCCCTGACCTTGATCTGTGATGTAATGATGTGACCACAGCTCCCCTGAGGTCAACATGGACAGAGGGTGGCCAGCAAACATGGGTTTATGTGTGGTATGAAGCCAAACAGCTTTTGTGATTATATAAGGCACTTGGCCTTCAACTAGCAAACCCTCATGTCTCATTATCCCATACATTTTGGCACAAATCACTGATTGTTTTTTTGTTTTAGGCTTGGATTCTGAATGGTTTCCTTCCGTGGCCTTTTAACACTGCACTGTATTTTGTTCTCTAAATATTGACTCAGTAGGTGGCAATATGTTATGAAGGTTAACTTTGCAGTAGTTTCAACCTTTGCTGCTGTTTAGTCAAGCAGTCATTATTTAACAGATTGTATAAGCCCATTTGGGTTTCCATCTCCCAGGTGTGTCTATTGTCAACTTTTTGATGCACTTTTATGTAATAAACTTCACTTGAACAACTTCAACATCAGATTTCATTACAATCAACATTAGTGCACAGCTATTGTCACCTACTGAAGGACTTGATACAATACAAACATGTAAAATGAAAATAATCATATAAAATAACAGTGTATGTAATGGGCTGTAACAAGTTTTGCACAAAAATACTTACAATGGAAATCATCATGTAAAATGGCAAAGTAAATAAAAATTTGGGACTTCGCTGCTGTAGGTATCCCTTGCCACTGGTCTTGCCTGGTATTTTCTCAAAGTAAATAAAAAGCTGCAACAAGTGTGTACAAAAAAAAGAACAATGAAAATAATGATATAAAATGACAAAGTAAATAACAAGCTGTAGTAAGTATGTACACAAAAATGTATAGCTGTCAGGAATAGAACCATATGCTAACTCTTTCAGTACCAATCACATCTAAAGTCATCTTCTAAAGTCAAAGTAGTCTGAATTATCATCAGGATCTCAGATTCGTATTCCTCGTAAAAAGAACTTTCATTCAAGTACCAGTATGCCTATAGTTCCAAAAAGAATAGCCCAGGTCAACAGCTTTTCTCGTCGCACATTGGGCGCGTTGCACCCAATGAGTGCCGAGAAAAGCTATTGACTCAGTCCAAAATTTGGCACTCAGAGAGTTAATGTGTACAGTGAAACCTCTTTTGGAAGGCCACCCTGGGGATGACTAATTATGGTCTCCCTAGAAAGGTGGTCTCTTGTAGGAGGTGTAGATGAGACGTACTAATCAAAGTATCATGAACAGCTGGTCTTTTAAGACAAGTGGTCTCATTGAGGGTGGTTTCTCAGGGCAGGGACCACAATTTATGGACTGGGTTAACCCACTCCAACCCACCGGTGACTCAAAGTCTTGTCCAGTAAGTAGTGCATTGTGTGGCTGGTCAGCTGCTACTGGTCAGCTGTGGCATGGCTGGAGGTCCTTGCATGGTTGTACTGTATGCGCCAGTCAGCTCTATCCACCTCAGCGTTGGGAACATGTAATCAGATAAATGGACTGCTGTGGACAAGTGAGACTAAGTCACCTAACAACTTTCCATGGTGCAGATTGTCTGTTCAGTGCCTTTATGCCATAATGGGCCCTTGGGAGGGTAATAAAGGTGTGTGTTAAGGCTATCATGTCTGCTGCTCTGTATCACATAGTACTGCATCACATTTCTAGAAAAGTAGAACGATTAATCCGCACATGGCAGTGTTGGGTGGTTCTGCATTTCTAAGTATTTCTGGCCTCTATTTTGCTTAAAAACTATGATTTGTTGTCTACTTAAACAGAATATTCTATAGAAACTCTATAGAATGAATACAAACCATCATTTGCTTGTTTCTGGTTGGAATCCAATGATTCTTGGCAGGAAACCACAAGCTATTTCGCATTCGTGGTTTCCTGGCCAGAATCATTTCGTCCCAACCAGCGACACCGTTCATAAGAGTTTGTATAAAACCCACACTGGGGAAAACTGTTGACCCAAACAGGATCTGCTTTTTTTATTGGTCTCAGTATCAACCTGTTATTTGTTAATAATAAGAAAACTAAGTGAGGATACTGACCATGTTTAACTCATTCCACCCTGATAGAAAACTGAGTCAACATCTTTCCTTGGTGCGCTCTGGGCGCAGTGTGGCCAGAGTGCACCATGGGCGTATTATTTGGAATGACCTACCATGCAAATTTCATCCAAAAATTTTGAAAAATAATCACTGTATTATCAGTAAAATACAATTAGCAGACAACATTTAGATATAGCGGGAACAAGCGTCATTAGGGTGGAATGAGTTACGCATTTGACGTCCAGGTGCTTGTGGAAAAGAGGAGTAGAATATAATCCCTTTGTGAGCCAGAAAGTAGCAAGGGTGTATTGAAATAAGGCTGGGCTAACACTAGACTAGTCATTAGCCAAATAGCCATTGTGTTAAAAGGGACACTTAGCAAACAATGTTTTTCAGCAATTTCCCCAAATTGGCACACAGTGTTTAAAAAAATCCCAAACTTGTATATACATGTAAATGTTGCCAAGAAAAATGAATCTGCTTGCTTGGATTTTTAGAGATTGTTGAGAATTATGCATATGGCGTTGGCTACGAAAGTCTTCATTAGGCTGAAGCTTGTAAAGTTGCTTTTGTGAGACTGGCCAGAATAAATGGTTTAATTCATAGCATTGTGAAGAATAATAAAATGATAGCAATAAGATCTGAAATCAGATGTTGTGTGAGGATGAGAGTACTAAAGCAATGATCTATTGTCGTTGTTTGTGCCCAGTGTTATCAAGTACATGAAGACAAACAAACTCTCTGTTGTGGTGGGCTCATGGACTGTTATGGGCCCCCATTACACCATCACTATCAATTATCTATGTCTCTTTATCCTCTAATCACACATTGTGCAATGGACATGCATCACATTACACAAGTAATGCCCTAATGTCAACACTATCCTGGATTAATGTGAAAACAAGCTGCATGTTCTAATGTTTATGACAGTACAGCTGCACAATGTCATCATTGCTATGAGCTTGATGTCAGCTCAGTCAGCAAAAATACATAGAGAATCTTACATGGCTGAGAGGGAGTTACAGTAGTCCCTCCTTTGAAAGACCACTGCTTTAGAAGACCACCTCTTTTGAGAGACTAGAGTTGTCAGGTCTTTCTGTAATACTTTTCATGTCATTTATATCTCTGTTGAGGGACCACCTGTGCTATGTGACCGCCTTTTGGGTGGCACTAGGGGCGGTCTCTCAAAGGAGGGACTACTGTACTACTATTTTTCTCTCAAGAGGGATCATTGTTGGTGGGGAAAATAACGAGTGACTGCAGGTCAGAGTGATTTTCCACACAAACAATGATCCCAAATGAGAGAAAAATAGTAATTCACTCTCCAGCCATGTAAGATTTTGTTTATTCCATGTTTAATTTGGTATTCATCGAAAAAAAAATGCCCTTGGCCTACTTTCATCAGTGACCTGGTGTGCTGTGTTTGTTTACGTTCGTTGTGGTTATTCCATGTCACGCTTGACATATAATAAAACCTCACTCCTGCACTTTTGTTTTTGGCGAAAATGTCAATACATCACGTCACTGATGCAGGCGCATCACATTTTACTTGTAACAATGTATTGTCATGTGATCTACGGTGAGTTACTACTGTTGAATTTCACCCTGGATAATTCACCTTTAACATTTCATAAATTACAAAGCAGAGTCTTCTGTGCAAAGTGTATTTCATTACCGGATCAGTTGTACATTAAATTTGCTGTGGATACTATGAAGAAATAATAAACAGAATAGTCAGCAAATTTATCTTTTGTTCGGGACAAGATTTTAAAATCGGAAGGACTGAAAATGTTTTATCTTGTGTGAATTTTTGCTCATCAATATTTCTGCTCTTCTTGGTTTCACAAGTGAAAGCTTTCCTGTCAGACTATACTTTACTTGTCTCTCTTTGAAAAAAATAAAGATGTTGATGCAATCTATGAGCACGCTTGCCTGCTGCGCAGACTGTGTTCACCGGATGTTCCACTCCACCTGAAGTGTGAAAAACAACCTGTAGCTTAGTATGCTGAAGGTGCAATGAGAGTCTCACAGGACAGAGAGGGAAAACCATATGCTCGAACCCACTTCCCTCTCAGTCCATGATAAAGCTGCCAGAAATACTCATAAACCTGCCAACTTTATTGCATAAAAGCCAGTGACTGATTGAATGCTGTCACGTTTAAAGGTGTTGGGTGAGTTAATATGGACATATAGCTGGCCTCTGCAGACCCAGAGATCAATCATGTGTCCACGTAGGCATGGAATTTGTAGTTTGTGTCTGCAATGGGATCTGTTTGGGTGTATATGTGACTGAGGTTAGGTTAAACACAGGATGTTACCAAGTTCTTTGTAAAATTGTATTCTCTTTTCAAGTTAAAGACAAACCCGATTTGCATCATCCACTTTAGACAAAAAAAAATCTGTCTGATTTACAAATCATGTCAGCAAAATTTTCCTGAATGGCAGAAGATTAAGGAAGAAAAGCTAGTACGAATTTGTGTCCTCTGCTCTGGGCTATGGTGCACAGTACCTTGATGTGATTATCAGGATGTACCTGAGCAAGTGGAACAGAGCAGGCCTTTAATAATCTGATAATTGATCAATTTATTAAGAATGATTTAGTGGAGAGCTTTGGCTCCACACTGGCCTTCTAGCCTTCAAAGATGTTTGTGTGACAAACATACAAACTGCAGGCACAAGATTACTGGATTCATGTCCCCATTTGCCAAAAAAAAAAAAAAAATAATAATAATAACCCTTTCCTGGTTAAAAGGAAATGGAGGTGACAGCATGTGTTTGTTGGACACAATGTGCCCAACGCACACCAAGGAAAGCTGTTGACGTGGTGCATGCTAACATGATAGGACTTATTATGATTTTCATTCAATAATATTTACTAATGAAAAATGTAAACGGAAACACAAAGGCAGAGCGCATTTTACAATCAGGTGCTTTTGGGTAATTGAACAGGATAGAGCCAACTGATAATCAACAGCTGGTCAATTGCTGCGTAAGTGGAGTGCTTCGAAATCATTGTGTACTATGTGGGTAATGAAGTGTCCACCAATTTAAAAAAAGAAATGCATACTAAATTTAATTAATTTTGATCAACATATTAAGTGATTGAAAATATGTGATTTAGTCATGTTTATTTGCTCAAAAATTGAGAGAAAACAAAGATCTTAATTGAATCATAGCATAAAATATTAAACCATTTTATTTTAGTCAAGTAAAGTAAATACATTTAATGACAATGAACTAGATTATGTCTTGATGCCTCTAATATGCTTGCAAAAATGTCAAAGCATTTTATTTTTTTCTGTGGCAAAGCTACAGATATTACAACCAGTTTTGGTGGCTATCTTTCTTTATGTGTTGCTTGGCAATGCAAAAAAAAAAAAAATTTGGGGATATCCAAGTCTCTGAATGGGAATTTGAGGTTTCAGTTCCAATTCTTAAGGCTTCGGGTGCAAAGATCAGGAAAAGAGTACTTTTAAGTCCACAACAATTTCAATTTATTTGAAAACTTGACACAAAGTTGATTCATGGGTCAAGGGCCACTCTCAGCGGTCTCAAAATATATACTTGTTGCTCATTAGGGGATGGTTTCACCCGCGCCTCTGTGTCGTGAGGTAAATTTAGGTGGTGGTCGTTTTGGTTAAATTTTGGTGTACACCTTTTAATAATAAAGAGACTGTTTTGTATTTGTGTGTACACACGTCTTCTAATAGAAGTGCATAATTATCCAACCGTGCCACCCGGGCTGAAGGAGCTTTCAAGTGATCACCTGTAACGTGTGCAGTTCAGTCGTGTGCACATCGCCACCTTTGGAAACAATCGCATTTTAGCATGAGTGGAAGGCCTTTGTGTACCAATACTTGCCGGTGTATATAAAAGAAAAAAGAATATAACTTTACTATTATGTAAGTTAACAGTTTTAAGGCAGATTTTGTTTGAAAACTTCGGCACATGTTACCACAAAACAGAACGGGAAGTTGGATTTGCACTACCCTGAAGTCTAAATGCATTAAACCCAAATTCTCGAATTCGCACATCCCGGTATACAAATGGAGATGTACAGTCATCTGTTCGCAGGAGGACTAATTTGGTGTTTGTTGTGTCAAACTCTTTCAATTGTATAGGCAAGGAATAAAGACTTTGCAGCGATGTTCGTCCATACATTTACTAGAATGTTTAGGGTACCTTGATGTATTATCAGTTAGAATTTGTTTAAAGACTATGTAAGTAATATATTTTGCTTTGTTATGTGAACAATCCAACTGTTTTGGGACAGATAGAGTGTTCAAAGGATCGCAATTTCTCCGCAACCCAAATGGGGCCCCAGCATATGGGCTGCAAAGCTGGGGCGCCCTTTGGGATGTAGGATAGTAAATCAATTTGATGGAATTGAAATAAAAAGTACATGTACATAAATTAGAATACTTAAGGCCCCCCCACAAATGTCAATAGATCGTGAAATTCAGGGTTGAATTACAGCACTGCAGGCTTTAGATATCATAATGAATTTGTAAAAAAAAAAAAAAAATTAACATATTTCTTCATGTACTACTCTGGCAGACTGCCATATTGACATGCACAAGTTCCTACATGTATCATTTTTCATCTTTCACTGTCTTTTACCCAGCATACTTCATCCAACGAGGAAAGGATGCCAGACAAAGATGATTTGAAGTGATTCTGTAATATAATTGAAGTGGAAAGTTTAGTGTTGTTACTTAATTAAAGTGCAAGGGTTCCTGACACTGATACATATACTTTTAAATCAATCAACCAATACAAATTACAATATATTTAAATAGATTGAAAGCTAATTGCCTCCATGAAAATTTTGTTTGCATTATCAAAAAGATGCAGTGCCAGTGTAAGGTTTGTCTCATATAATTTTTGTTGATAGTTTTCAAGAATTTGTCAGAAAAACATCAAATAATTTTTGGAATTCAATAGAATGTTGATGTCAAATAACTCAACTCAAGTACATCAAATCACATTGTGATTAAGGGATTCACAGTTAACAAAATTTTTTTTAAAAAATCCTTACCTACCTACCTACTCTTATTTTTGTGCTTCCCTGCAACAAGAAACATGACATTTTTTTAGTCCTCACCAACGCTACTTGCCTGGCCAGGACTCCGCAGAATATAAATGCTAATATTGTATAACATCACGGTCTTATTTTGAATTTCTTGAATAAAGTTACCACCTGTAACATGGCTTTTTGACTCATAATCGCTTTTTAGCTCAGCTGACTTACCAGTCAGGTTGAGATTTTAGAAGGCTTAGTCATCCATCAGTTCTCTCTGTCTGTTCACAATTCACATTTTTTACTTCTTCAAAAACCGGCAGCCAGATTCACTTCAAACTTGGTGGCAATGTACCTTAGGTGTTGTACCAAGTTTGTTCAAATGGTCACGTTCCAGTGATTTTTTTGATTTTGTGTTTGTTTGTTTTTTTTGGGGGGGGGGGGTCTTTGCCAAATCTTAAAAAATCTTCTCCAAAGCCGCTCATCCAGTTGCTTTGATATCACACAGGAATACTCCTAGGGACTCCTAGCTTTTTATTGTTCACCAGGTGGCCCTGCATTTTTGTCTCGCCAGCATAAGCATAATAATAAACTAAGCAGTCACTTTCCGTCTGTCCATCCGTCCGTCTGTCTTTCCGTCCGTCCAGACATCCGTCAACAAAAAACTTTCGAGTGGCTTGAATTATGCTGGCGAGACATTCATGCCCTCGGGCATGGTTCTGGTTTCTATTTTTTATGATTTTTGGGGTGTTTTCACTATTTTCAACTTTTCCAGAACCGTCACTCAGATTAAACTGAAGCTTTGTGGATATGTTCCTTGTGAAAGGGTCAAACAAAGTTGTTCACTAGGTGGCACTGCTGTGGATTCCTAATTTCGAACAACGTTTTCAATTCGGGTACTTATTGGTGAAAGCCCCTATTCCATTGTCAGATTACTATGCAAGTCAATGGGCATTCTCATGCTAATTCACATTTTGGATGTCTCCGAAGAAATTGTTAGTAAGATTCACCTCCACCTTGGTGGCAATGTACCTTGCGTGGATCTCTACCAAGTTTGCTCAAATGGTCATGCTCCAGTGAGTTTTTTATTATATTTAACTATGCTGACTTGCTAGTCAGGCTAAGCTTTTAGGAGGCCTCGTCTTCCGTCGTCCATACAACACAAAAAGCTTACTAAAATGGAGGATATTGTGGAGGCACATAAAATATATATACACAGATATGAGTCTACCAAAAATACCCATCGACCAACTGGTCAGTTAGCTGCCGCAGATTATATTTTAGGCCCATGGCTTTGTTATTAATTAAACTATGAAGAGTGAACTATTGTCTTCATAGCATACCTGTACTGTCTTGATAAGAGTAATTGATATGGCTGTTCATTTGAGGCTTAGAGTCAAAACAGAATGTCAACAATTAGGTCATCAAGTAAATGTTTATGTATGTATAGTTTGTTGTCCTGCAGGTGCTGACTGGTATCTTTTCGTCGCACTAGCGCTCACTTGACCCAAAATACAACTTTTGTGCTGCAAAATGCTTGTGTAAAGTTACATCAGTCTTTATTCTGAACATAATTTGTAACTTGAACTATTGACAATATTCATTTTACAAATAAAAAAAAAAAAAAATGATAAAGAAAAGCTTGTGTAAATTCCTTCCGTGCTAATAGGCAATACTGGAGTGATTTACCAGTGATTTGACATGTGATCCTTGTTAAACAAGAATGCTTTTCATAATAGAATTATTAAGGAAATGAAAGTTTTGCAATACACATGTGTTTGTTTCATCATCTGTATAAAAGCCAACATCTTATGACGTAGTTTGGTCCTAACTTTGCACATCCTGCTTCAAAAATAACTTGGTGGCTAATCCCGTGAAATGTAGAGAATCTACTGCTGGTGATATGTTCTGGCATTTTCAGTTCAGAAAAGGCCGTTCTTAATATATCTGTTGCCTGAAAGTCTCCCAGGTATAGTGTGTCATGCTAGGGTGGAAAAAATACCTTTTTTTTTTTTTAGAGCATTGCCCCATTTGCTCTTTCCCCTTTAAACCGGGCAAAATCAGCTGCTCATCAATTGTCATCTGCTTCAGTGTTTTTCACCAATTTCAACAGTAATGAAAAACAGTTGGAATGAGAATTGGAGATGAGACCTTTCAAGTTCACATGACTGAGGCCCAAACTTTCCTTGGCCTGGGTTAGGTGCTGAGCACACAGCCCAAGCCAAGGAAATCTGTTGACTCGGTCTTAATTTAAGGGGGAAGGGTTAATTGTGGCCTTGACCTAAGTGAGGTAAACCGCAGAGCAGTGAGATAGGAAAGGAGTCATAAGGTCGCGATGCACGTGTAAAGCCTTGTGCGTAGACCTGAATGGCTGGCGAAGATTTATTTATGTTCTACTGAACCTGATTTAGTTCTAATTCTGTCACAAAGTTGTCAATAAATATGGGAAATCAATTTTGTTTTTGGCAACTTCTTATCTGCTTGAGCTGTCCCACATGTTTTGACAGGCCAAGCCTTGAGGAGTAGGTGGAGAGAAAGGCTTGCTCTCTACACAATATTGATGAGACACTGTCTTAGGAAAAGGATGTAGATATTGTGATGCTGTTTCAGCTTTCCAGGATTTCTTCAGTGTGGTTTGTCATACTATCATTTTTGAGACACTGTCATAGGAAAAGGATATAGATATCGTGGTATTGATTCAGCTTTCCACGATTCCTTCACTTTGTTTGTCATACTTGCATTTTCTTTCCCCTACAAACATTAAGAAAGTTATGAATATGAATAAAGTGACACCTGTCTTGAAAGACCACCTCTAGGGATGACCAAACTGTGGTCTCTCAGGGCAGGTGGTCTCTCATAGGAGGTACAAATAACAAGGGAGGTACTAAGCAAAGTAAGTTGAAAAGTGGTCTTCCAAGGCAGGTGGTCTCTTATTGGGGTAGCCTCTCAAGACAGGTACCTCTGTATTGTGGTTTAGTCTTTTCCAAATCATAGTAAAATGTGTACAAACATTGTGGTCAGGATAATGGTGAACCTCTGGATTCTCACATTCATGGCATCCATATTGGGCATGTACCCATCTGAGTGATCCAACCCCATAGATTTAATGCCAGTTGATTTTTGTGGGAGGGGTATGACTTTTAGTATGTATAGCTAAGGTGTATTGAGGGAAAAATTAAAAGACAGCAAAACTTAGTACCAATGCACAAAGTACACACTTTGATGGCAATGTGGCGAATCCCAGGTGTCGTGAACTACTAAACACAGATTCGTAGGCCATGTTTTCTTCCCTGTTGGGCTGTCTGGGATGATGGATCAGGCAGTCGGGTCAGGGATTCCAGTGAAGTGGTTGATGCTGGCATTTACATTGACGTCAGCAGAGGAATTACAGGCTCCACATGCTTCGGTGCAGTAGGGAGTGCAGCAAGGTCAGTTGCTGGGTGTAAACCAAGTTATCGATTGTATCAGTCCAGATTAAAAGAAGAAAAAAAGTCTTGTATATTCCCCTAATAAAAGCACGGGAGGCTGGTTTTGAGTGTTGTTTGTTCCTTACTCTACTCATTTGTGGTTTGTTTATTGTACATATGGGTGGAAAATCAGAGATAATATATATATATACACGCTTTATAAGTTTATGGGTGATTGAACTTTACACGTATTTGTGGATAGAGAACAGCTATTTATTAATTGACAAATAGTTACATTATAGCAATGATATGATCAAAGACTGAAATCATCCAGTGTGGTAACCTGAAAATCTTTTTTTTCCCAAGGTTGAACATTTAAACTGGTGATTGTGTGTCAAGGATTTCCTTGAGGACAGCATTCATGGGATTGATTGTGGAAGCATTGATGCCCGACTAGAGTCGTGATAGTAGAGAATTCCAGGTGTACCTCAGGTTTTCAGGTCCATTGTCTGTAATTAGTGTAACCGTCAGTATGTCGATGCATTTGTGGAACAATTCATTGCTAAAATTAGTACAAGGTGCATGTTGCAGCAAATGAGTACCTTATTTTTTTGGACATACACTTTTTTTTTGCATGATACTGAGGGATGAAACATGGGAACAGGTGTATGGTACTGTCATTTACAGAACAGCCAGTTTAGTTGTTTGTGCAAGATATGGAGGTCATATCACTCTACCATCTTCTCTTTTATTTTTACATGATCTCTGTGATTGTCAGCCTGTCATGGTATAAATAAACTTGAGAGGCACTTTTTAATGCAGACTTGAACAACACAGCAAGAATTCTTTGGATTATGTCCAGAATTAAAGAGCTACATTTTCCCGCCCACATTATTTCCAGAATTAATACCACATTACATTTTTTTGCCCACGTATAAACAGGCAGGTTAACACGTCAGACGTGTGAAAGAAAATCTTGCTGGCAGGGACAGCAAGGACTTTGCTTCCCATGCTTACCTGGTGCTCTTCTCGTATATTGCTAAAAAAATTTAAGGGTCCGCTCCATGGGGGGACCCTTTCTGTTTTCGGTTGTCTGTCCGTCCATCCATCCAGATGTGCACATTCTCGTTACCTCCATATGTACAGAATGCTCTATGTATTTTGCTCAAATGTGGCATTATGCATACCTAACCTGGAAAAATGAACTGATTAGATTTTGGTGCCATCATGATCTAATTTGAGCAAATGTGGGACCCTTCAGTCAACTCTTGCATTGAAGGTATGTCTAGTTGTTTGTTTGTATCATTGTGGGTCCACTCTGTGTGGAGACCCATCATATTTTTTCAGCTGTCGATCCATCCATGGTTCTGCCCATCCACCATTTGTTTGTGAACACATTTTTCTGGAGACTCACTGGCCATGTGGAACTCACATTTCCCTCATTTGTACATTGACACCAGCTCTTGACTTTATTGCATTTTTGTGACCTTGACCTCATTTTCAAAGTCACAGGAGCCTTGTTTGTGCAAAGGTGGCCCCATCACTCAATGCTTTGCATCCGAGTGTCTGGTTACCCTTTCACATAGGCATAGGGGTGGGAATTAAATGTGTGTACTTGTAAATATGTTGTTTTGATCAAAATGTTATTAAGATAGATCTGATCTCCTTGCTTTTCAGGGAAAGTCATCAGATATGATTATGAGTATCGTGAAACCTTATTACAATGACATTTGTCCCATAAATGAGCCAAATATCATATGTGTGTCAGTCTTTAATCAAACAAAATGAACTCAGCAAGACAGTGAGAAAGTTAATTTGACTCTCATAAGATGACAAACTGAAACCATTTTTCACTTCAGTCCCGGTGTATTTTGCAGTTGTGTAATTACATTTCCCATTAATTTTTGTACACCAGTTTATTGAAGTAAGCAGTGGGATATGAAAGTAAGCAACATGTGTATGTGGATGGATGCAACCACCTTTCTACCCATCTGACAAGATGCAGGCTGGCTATAATTTCCCTCATGCAGACAAAGCCAGTTGCTTTGGGACAGTAAAACATGACAGACCCCTAGATGTGGAAGCTGTCAGTGTGTCCAGCGTGGTGCTGTGTGTCAGGCAGCCTGTGTGGTGCTGTATGTCAGGTAGTCTGCATGGTACTCTGTCAGGCAGCCTGCATGGTTCTCTATGTCAGGCAGCCTGAATGGTGCTGTATGTCAGGCAAGCTGTATGGTGTTGTCAGGCATTCTGTGTGGTGATATATGTCAGGCAGCCTGCATGGTGCTGTATGTCAGGGAGCCTTGATGGTGCTGTATGTCAGGCAGTGCATGGTGCTGTATGTTAGGCAGCCTGTGTGGTGCTGTATGTCACGCAGCCTGTGTGGTGTTGTCAGGCATTCTGTGTAGTTATATATATGTCAGGCAGCCTGTATAGTGCTGTATGTCAGGCAAACTGTATGGTGCTGTATGTCAGGGAGCCTACATAGTGCTGTATGTCAGGCAGCCTGTGTGGTGGTGTGTCAGGCAGACTACATGGTACTATATGTCAGGGAGCCTGTGTGGTGTTGCGTCGGGCAGCCTGTGTGGTGCTGTATGTCAGGCAAACTGTATGGTGCTGTATGTCAGACAGCCTCCATGGTACTGTGTGTCAGGCAGCGGGTAAAATGCAGTGTGTCAGGTAGCCTCTCTGGTGCTTTGTGTCAGGCAGCCTGCATGGTGCTATGTTTCAGGCAGCCTGTATGGTCCTCTGTGTTAGGCAGCCTGCATGATGCTGTGTCTCAGGCAGCCTGCATGGTGCCATGTGTCAGGCAGCCTGCATGGTACTATGTGTTAGACTGCCTGCATGGTACTATGTGTTAGACTGCCTGCATGGTACTATGTGTTAGACTGCCTGCATGGTACTATGTGTTAGACTGCCTGCATGGTACTATGTGTCGGGCACCTTGCATGGTACTATGTGTCAGGCAGCCTGCATGGTACTATGTGTCAGGCAACCTGCATGGTACTATGTGTTAGACTGCCTGCGTGGTACTGTGTCAGGCATCCTGCATGGTGCATGATCTAGTGGCTGTATAGTTGATACTTTGGCAGCATTATTTGCTTACTCAGGAAATTCAAAATGTATCGGCACTTGTTTTCAACTTGGGGAGATGTGGGACACCAGCGACATTGACAATGCTTTGATTACATTTAACACTTTCATTGCCAGTTTAGACAGAAGTCTGTGGGCTGTGACTATACATAGGGACACCAGACAAATTGTCTCTTTGTAATCTGATATTTTGTTCAAGCAGCAGCATGCTTGTTATTGCAGAGGCTTGAGGAATGGCATAAATCAACAGCTTTCCTCAGAGTTCTGGTCCTCAAAACATGACAATGAAAGCTGTTGACTCAGTCAAAACTCGGCACTGAAAGGGACAAGCACTTTCATAGCTGACTATCTTCAGAGGTGGAAGTCATGTTTCACACCCACAGTCTGTTATGGTTTACAGGCAGTAATAATCCACAAGCGTGAGAGTACTGCAGACACACCAGCCCCCCCCCCCCCCCCCTTGTGTATGGCCTGGGACTGTCCCACTGACCCAGCGTCAGGTCATCCCTCTGCAGTACACAAAGGTCATGTCCAGTTCATAAAAAATGGCACAATAACTCAATGGATAAATGTGTTTATCCAGTGTTTTTGTGTGTGAAACATGATAAAGATGTGATGTAGGAACAATGTCAGGTGAAAAGATTGGTTAACTTTTGCCCAGATGAATTTATCAGTTTTTCACTCTTCTTGGACAAGTTCCTTCCTAAGGTCTTTAAAATTAGCTTGCATAAGTATTCATAGGCTTAGATAGCGTGGATATCAGGGATATTTATGCTTAATTAAAGTCAATTCAATGCATTGAGTCATGTTTGCATATGAAATGGAAGTGAAAAGGCTGTTTCTTTTTTAACCTGTTAGCTGTCAAATGCTAAATGTATGCCGCAAAAGGTATGCAGTTAAGGGGTTAAACGTATTGGAGAATGAGCTGACTATATCTAAGTTTATAACAAACCTGTCAGCATACTTTGACAACATACAGGGAAATTTTTTGCTACCATTGGGAAGATTTTAGATGTAACAGAAAATAAAGAAGAGATATATTTTTTATGGGAAGGGTTGTCCAGAACTTGCACAATCCTGGATGAAAAGTCTGGAGAGTAAGGCATTAAACTGGGAGACTCCCACCAAATGGACGAGGCTTGACAGATATGGCTTAACTGGTGCATGCTGTGTTCAATTGCTGATTCAACTTGGTCAAAATTATCTGTATTTTGATGAATTATGATGGTGACCTTTCCATGACATATATTTTTGTGACATTTAATCAACTACGTTCCAATTTCAGATCACAAAATGTCATGTATGCAAAATAAATAGTCATTTATTTGACATGCAGGATCTGATAGTGATATAAAGATAAAGTAGACTTGATATAGGTAAACCTGACTCAGGACTCTGCAATTTTGTTTTTCAGTAGCAGTCCTCAGGACCAATAAGTCTGGTATTTAACTACCCCCTGTCCAAGAAGGCTGGTCTATCTGCGCTAATATCATGTAGAACTAAAATTTGTAGTTGCCCTGAGGGCCAGCGTTTTGAAATTCGTGAGCTCTGTAACTGTGTGGAAAACAGAGCTGGTCAGTTCATGTTGTACAGTGTCATCTGTTCAGTTGTAACCTGCCTGTAGGCCAAATAACATGTTTACATTGGGTCAATGTTGGTTGTGCAGCTATACTGCCTTTGTTCCAACATTGGGATCTAGCATTGGGCCCCCGCATCATTTTGCTCATCGGCCCTGTGTTGGACCAACCATGGTGGGCTAATGATGGAATCTAACATTGGGCCAATGTTGGGCAAAAGGCAGCACACAACTTTGGTCCAATGTATTGCAAAAGGAGGTTCGTGTACATAACATTGGGCCAAACATGCAAGTACTGGACTGCATATTCAAAAGGAGACATTCATATTTAACTGCAGTGCTGCTCACTTCCTGTGTTGCCATGGCAACAGACTGATGCTTCCATTATGATCAGGGCAGATTTGTATCATATACTACATAAACATCCATATATAACACCTTTTCAACCAAAAGAGAGCCAATTTCTAATCAAGTTAGGCATCCTGTATGTTTCAAATACATGTTAATGCATTTTCTTAAGATTATACTGTGTTCGTGTTGTTTATTTTATTGAGAAAGTACTTTTGACCATGCTAAATACATGCATCTGCCCTGATGCCGGTGGCTCCCTCTTTTGCTCAATAGGTGTTAGAGTAGCACCACATTCAAATATGAATTTATCCTATTAGACCATCTTGTTCTTGAAGTGAGCCACCAACACAGACCAGCATGTAATAGTTAATGGGTTCCTGGATGGATCTCATCATGGAGAATAGTTTGATACATGTACAATGTTGTTTACGAAGCTGACAACATTTAAGACCCAGTTAAGATTTCTTCAAGGTGTAGTGAAATATCAAAATATAACGTGGATTATGTTTTGAATGGTACACCAGCTACAATAAAAGATGAAGTAAATACACATAGAATCCAAGGATTTTCAAATTTATATGAAGAATTATTATACAGAAAAATGTGAATGTGAATGTTGTATACAAAATTTTTACATATACAATTCTGGGAGGTAATTTTATTATTGATTTTATATATATATATATATAAACATCCACATATAACACCTTTTCAACCAAAAGAGATTATTTGGGTCACTAGAAATAAGTAATATAAAAGGTGTGTATATATATACCTTTTATATTACTTATTTCTAGTGACCCAAATAATGGGCTATGATACACTTACTGTGACGTGAAAAGTGGCTCATCTGTCGTATGATTATCACGGTCCTAATGTTGAGTTAATGTTAGGGTAAAGTGTTAAAACCCCAACCATCTATTAACCATATATCAACCTGCTGTCTGCCTCAGGCAGAATCATTAACCCAATCTTAATAGCTGGTCCAATCTTAATAAGCCAACAGTGATGGTGGCCAACCAACTTAACCAGATCCCGACGTTGGCCTGACGTGAGCATGTTATCTGGGACGTACTGTGCAGAGGGCGCGTATTTCTCTGTACCTTTAAAAAATAATTTATTTGATTGAAAATTTGTGGTCAAATAAACATATGCGTGATCCCTAATGCAGCAGAAGGTGGCTGTTTGATATTTGGATCATCAGATAATACCCCCCCCCCCCAACAACAACAAAGTTTGGGGGTATACTGTTTTCAACTTGTTGAACTGTCTTGCAGAATCCTTGCAAGCATAATATCTCATGACTCACAGACCACATCAAACTCAAATTTACCTGAATTGTATCTTAGACACAATTCCTTGACCTTATTACATTTTGGTGACCTTGACCTCATTTTTACCCCTCAGCCAAAAAGGCCGAAGTGGTATTGTCGTCACCTATGCGTCTGTCCGGTTAGTTCAGGTTACAGGACTTATATAAAACCACCAGTTGCCTTTTGTAGGTGACTGCCTGTCTCAAGTCAGGAGTGAAATTTACTTCTTCACATTGGTATTGGAAGATGAATGTTGATGCTTTGGTAACTCTTGAATCTCTTTGCTGTCATTGTTAGGTTTGATATTTATGAATATGGGTCATGTTTTTCTACATAAGTATATCATACTTGAGACGTCCGTCCATCCATGCCTTGTTAAGGCCATATCTCCAAAATACTCACTTTACAGAGACCAAATTTTTATCACAGGAAGTCATTTAGATGCTTCACGTGCATATTGAAAAATAGGTCACTAGGTCTCATTTTCAGGTCACAGTATTACATTGCAGAAAAAATGGCATTAAACACAATATCTAAAATAATATTGAATGTAGCTTCATCAATTATTTATGACAGTTGGCCCTAAGGATCCCTCAGGTGCCTATTCAAAACTAGGTCACTGGGTCACATGTTTAGGTCACAGTGCTGCATTGAAGAAAAATGGCCTTGTCATGATATTTCTACTCATTGCATTTGCACCAAAGCTTTGTCATGAGGTCAAACAGAAGTAACCTCGACTTACCAGAGGGGTATTGTCGTCACCTACGCGTCCGTCAGTCTATCTGTCCATCCTGGCCGAGGGGTTTGCGATCACTGATCGGCTTCTAGTTCAGGTTACAGGACTTATGTGTACATATACATGCAAAGCTGGAGTGGCTGTATGCCCAACAACAGGATATCCAGTCAGTCTGCGTGGATGTTATAGTTTGATCAAAGCAGGACATCCTTCCAGGATCCATGGGCCTAAATGTTCACCACCCGTAAGATGTCACTGAGCAGTGGCTTGGACTGTGACTACAGTAACTCTTTCAGTGCCAATCATGTCTAAAGTCGATATACTTAAATCAGACAAGTCTGAATTATCATTAGGATCCCAGAATCATACTCCTCGTAAAAAGACCTTTTATTCAAGTACCAGTATGCCTATGATTCCAGAGAGAATACCCAGGTCAACAGCTTTTCTCGGTAATGTGCACTGAGAAAAGCTGTTGACTGAGTTCAAAATTTGGCACTGAAAGGGTTAACAACTTGCCTGGAAGGTCCAATGTACAATTCTCTTTCGAACCGTTCTCAATGAATGAGGAAACTGAGCAGAATGTCTGAAGCAGATTGTTTAACGTGGGCGCTTTTGCACGGGCAATTTCAATGGAAATTGGTTAGTGGCGAGCATTGGGCCTACAAGAGTCAAAATAATATTGATAGAGGAATTACTGCCCAAAATAGCTTGGTAAGAATGGACCAGCTTTTATTTGTCCTGATTTTATTTGTGGTGAAACTAGAAATGTCAGTTTAAAGCTGGCATTAACACAGCATGTGAACATACTGGTATTATTGATCAGTATCTACTGAATCATGGTCTAAGAAGCCCTGGTGTTTGTCGTGCAGGTATTACTGTAATATTGCCTGCTGAGCTTCCCACTACTAACTTGTTATGATTTATCGACTCTACATCTAAGCTTAATCTGCTATGGAAGTATTATGTGTATCTAAAAGAAAAATTAACCATGCCTTGAAATTATCCAAAATTTAAAAAAAAAAAAAAAAACAATCAGGAAAAAGAAACATATGCGAATAACTCTGATTGAAATATTTGAAATTACGTATTAATCAGATGTTAGTTTCGTGTGAATTACAGTACACATTGAACCTTCTCTGCAGATGCTCAAAACTGCATGCAAATCTCAGACTGGTGTATCAATGCACGACGAGAATGTCAGTGTCGGTATGTGTGACGTCATGTGCATCATGCTGTGTCAGCAAAACAATTCAAAGGAAAAAAAAAAAAAACTTCAGATGACAGCAGCCTTCTGGTACTGGTTGTTTTTTATGAACATCCTTTGCTTTGTATACAATAGGCATTGATTCCTGAGATGTTTTAATTACAATGCAGCATCAGGAGGTGACAAGTGCCTGTATAGAAGCATCTGTATTATAAGACCACCCTTACTGCCAGCAACAAGTGGTCATATCTAGCAAGTGGTCCTTTATTGCAGCCAAATTGAAAAATAAACAGAGGCAAGTGTCTGGCGAGAAGTGGTCTTTATAGCAGGTGGTACTGTATGTGGATGACACACCAACAGTAGTCAATGAACATGTAGCCTAGCAATAACAGTATTCTGAACCAGCTGTATAAATTAGCTAGGCAGACTGTATAATTAATTCAGTTTATGTCAAATAGAATTGAAGTTTATTATTTACATTTCTGATTCAAGTTTATTATTTTTTGTACTATGTAGATTTAGGTCAAGGACTTTAGTTTGGCTCTGAAAATTGATCCAAAGTTGCATTCATAAAGTACTCAGTAAGAAATATCAATATATCTGTTGTCATTGTGAGACTTCTAGCTGACAAACATTTCTCAAGTTTGCTTTGCTCTGAAGCTGGACATGGACGCTGTGCATGTGGCTGTGAAAGGTGTCGTTTAAACACCTTAAACCAAGCATCTAGCAGACAAAAAAAAAAATCTTCCTTGGGGTATTTATTCTAAGTATGTGAGACTAAAATTATAACAAAATTACCCTGCTGTTAGGTATTCAAAATTCAGCTATATATTTTGGATTATTCTAAGTCAGAGAAAGGGGGAGGAAATCATGGGTGTACTAAGAATTAATATGTTATTTGTTGCTGCTAAATCAAGTGTTGGTTTTGTTCAGAATACTCTTGATTATTATATGGATTGAAAAAAATTCAGGATTTCTTTTCATTGTTCTTTATGATATCTTTTCATTGTTCTTTTATATTTAAGTTTTCAGTTTGATCCATCAGAAAAAATGAAGTAAAATATTTTTTAAAAATCAGCAATATATGCAAAACATAGAGAGTAACTAAATAAAATCTATAGAAATTGTAAAAATTGGACATGGATAAAATCCAGGATAAACTTCTTCACCAAACCACGATCGATCCCAAAACACAGTCACAGCTGTCAATTTTGTCATGTGGACTTGTGAAGTCACCCAGCGGTCAATAACAGAGTGAATCCATCCAGAAACAAAGAGGAAAAGACTTACTAATTTAAATAGATTAACATATAAGCAGACCTTGCGTTGTGGTCTAGGTGTGCACAAAAAGTTCAGTTGTGTACAGGGGTCACAGGGTATGTTTTTTTGGTAGAAGACCACGCTGGTCAACTATCAAGATCACAAGCTTCATTCATGCTTGACCCTCAATGTATTGTTCATGGCCTGGTGAGTTAACTGTGCTTGATTATCATATGCCATCTATTTCATCAATCACCCAGTCTTCATTTTAACTCTTTCAGTGCCAAATTTTGGACTGAGTCAACAGCTTTTCTCTGGAACTATCGGCATGAAGAGTTAAGCCTGGCATCAAATGGATTAAATACCAGATAAATAGAATAAAGTTGTACGACACATGGCCAGCAGGTTGTCTGCCCAGTTGATTTCAACGCAAAGTGCAGTCTTGTAACTTAATATCATTTCCAAGTACATGTGTTTTATCAGTGCATATTTCAAAAATATGAAGTGTTTTAAGTTGTGATTCAATGTAAAAAGTATGGAGTAATGTCTGGTAATTAAAGTTGTAGAGTGTACAATATGGGTCATTCTGCCTGCAAGGAAGAAAATACCAAATGCATGTGTATACACCGTGGATGAGAATGAAAAAAAAAAAAAAAAGTACAGAAAAGAGTTAATGTTGCACTGGATTAGGTCAGGTGGCCGGGGGTCAGACATTCATGTTCAGCTTCAGGACATATGGCTCTTTTCAGTCTAGACAGAGCAGAGGTAGCTACAGGCATTATAAGTACAAGGTGCTATAGTATTCATGATTGTATGGGCTGATCCTATTGCATAATGAGTGGCGTGGTAAATGATGCAAGAGGTACTTCCAGATTTCCACTGCTGAGTTGAAATGACAATAACACATCATGCACACCTGTCAGTCTTGAATGGTGGGGGGGGGGTCACCCTGGACATCCAAGATCTGCTGTTGTTACTCCTTTAAGGGTGTGTGGGGGGGGGGGGGGGCTGCATACTTCACCATACTCTACTCCACTCCACCATAGAGATGACTATGTGTGAGAAAAGTCAAGGGGGGGATGAAAGTAAAGTAACTCTCTTCAGACTTTTTTTTGTGGAAAATGTTCTTTGCTTTGAAAGAGATTCAGGGAGGAAGAATATGAGTGTGGTCCTACACAGTGGACTGCTATGATGGGAACAAAGTTACACAGACAGACAGACAGACAGACAAACAGAGAGAGAGAGAGAGAGAGAGAGAGAGAGAGAGAGAGAGAGAGAGAGAGAGAGAGAGAGAGGAGAGATGAGAGAGAGAGAGAGAGAGAGAGAGAGAGAGAGGAGAGAGAGAGAGAGAGAGAGAGAGAGGAGAGAGAGAGAGAGAGAGAGAGAGAGAGATGAGAGAGAGAGAGAGAGCTGTTGTAAACAAGCATCACAGATCCATACACTTTCCCCTTGGTATAGGACTTGATGAAAGGCCAAGTCAACAACTTTCCTCAGCATGTCACCGAAACCAGACACCAGGGAAAGCTGTTGACCTGTGATGCATCATTGTGATACGTCTCATCTATAATTCTCATTCAAATGGTTTTTCATTTGAGTTAAAATTGGTCAAAAAACACTGAAGCAGATGACATTTGACTGCCCGTCAGTTTTTGCCAGTTTTAGGGGGGAAGGGTTGAAAGGCACTATGCAGTTCATAAGATAGCATGAAAACTGGATAAATGAACTTTTCTTCCCAACTAGGAAGTTTTTAAGGAGCATTGTAAGAGGCATGTGAAAAACAAAAGTGTCTAGAACTTCACATTTTCCCCTATTTTTAAAAGTAGGCAGGCACAATGTCTGATAATAAAAATTACTGGGGCCATCGAGCAAATGCAACAATGACAATGAATTGATGATATGAACAAATTTACCAGTGAGGTCAACTGGTAATAGTACACTCTGTGTTGCCATGGCCATGATGAATGTACACATACATGTATGAATGTTTCCTTTCAGGAGAAAATTAAGAGCACTTTTAGTCCTGATTTTTAACCAAAATTTCAGCCCATGAGATGCCCAATGTATTCAGTTTCCCATTTGAAATGTGTGACCTTGAAAACATTTGATGTGAATTTTATGGAAGCAGGCACATGAGTATCATAAAATACATAAACATGCATGCACTCGCTCGCGCACACACACACACACACACACACACACACACACACACACTCACAGGCATATGTATACATACACACATAGAAAAAAACACTCCATTTTGGGAGATCAATGTATTCATTCATATATACATAATAAAACTACAGTCAGGCAGTCCATGAATCAATACCCTAATAAAGGGACACATCATATGTTATTTTGTTCACTGGTTAGGATGTTTGTCCTCAAGCATATGACACATTTCAGTGAACTCTTCAACTATGACTTCTGAATGTTTGGTTACTTGATGCCAGCTTGTTTAACCACAGAAGCATTGAGCTCATAAAACGTGGTATATTTAGTGCATACTCTTTTTATACTCCATATCACAAGAACTATCTTTGTAAGAGAGTCACTTTACATATATCATGCATGCAAATTATTTGTGTGTGTAGTTTACACTGAAACCTGTGTTGAGATTAAGATGATACAATTTCAAGATTTTTCCGTGACAAGACAGGTGATCTTTTATAATAGATGTACAGAAAACAACCATCATAATGAGACGGCCTTCACACATTTTCATTATTCACACATTTTTGTTCCCATGTGGTTCAAGTATTCAACACGCTCAACTATAAGACATACTCTCAGGGTAACATAAGATCTTTCTATAATGACGCATCCTGTTATAAACTGCAGGAATAAGTTCTGACAGTAGTTTCTCAAATTTTGAAATTGTCTGCTCAAATTGCTGGCACATTTTCAGGCGCCAAGAATCTAATTCAAAAGCTGTTTCAGAAAGTGATGGGGCAGGGGTGGGGGTGGGCGGGTGAGGAAGGTGTTGTGTCCTGTTATGTTGTGTGTGCACTATCTAATGCACAGTTTTGTATGTCAGTTGGTTATATTACACGTATCAGGAACGAAATTTGTCCCATGAGAATACTTATGTTACTCATACTTATTATAAATCTGTACCAGTTTGATCATTAAATTACAAGAACTTATGTTTTATAAAGAGATGTTTACAGAGGCTCCATGTTTTATAAAGAGATGTTAACAGAGGCTCCAACCTGCCTCAGGTACAAAGTTGGAGATCTCCCTCTTTCAGTTACTGAAAAGTGGGAGGTTGTACTTGAGCGAGCGCCGAAGTTGCTCCCCTCCCCCCCCCCATCCCCGGAAAATTTTGAAATTTTAACCTTTATTTGCTGCATTTTGAGCCATTTCAGGCATCATCAAAGACATTATCAATACTGCAAATAATCATTGAACAGCTGCTACATTTCAGTGTTTTCCTCACATTGTAAGCAGAAAGGTTGCCCACCTTACACTTTTTTTCATGAAGTCTTTCAAGTCTTGATGAAAACCCTGTATTGGACAAAAGCAAACAATAATACATGTATCTTTCTTGTCAGCACCTTTATTTTCTTGCCATCAAATTGTCTTCATTTCTACAACACATCAAGATAAATCTCACCCAGCTGACTTCTCATCACCTTGTGTGAGAATTTTATTTAATTATTTTTTCAGTGGTGCAGCCAAATTTGGACAGCTTTGTCTTCCTGAAGGTGAACACAGATGTGCAGGGGGTCCAGGTGGAGGAGGAGACAGCAGAGTCCAGGTAAGAGTCTGGCTGCACGTGGCATGGACTCCCACGCCTCTTTTGACAGATTTCATGAATGGGAGGGGGGGGGGAGGGAAGGGTGCACAGGAGAAAATGACAAATACATTAATTTAGGGAGCTTGGAAAGAGATGGCCCTTGTGGCCTAATATAGAACACATCTCTTTCTTTTTCCATTGTTAAATAAGTTGTTTACAAGACAGAAACTAGCTTTATTGCATCTCATTTTTTATTTTATTTTATTTTATTGTATTGTGTTGTGTTGTGTTGTGTTGTGTTGTATAGTTAATGTCCAGCAGGGTCTATATAACAAAATGATGATTGTATAGCCCTTTAAGAATGTCCAGGAATAAAAAGATGTGGTGTCTAGCCCTACATGTGTGGGATGGTACTGTAATGAATAAGGATTTGTTTTTAAACCTGTGGTGTCTGTCCCAACATGTGTCTGATGACACCATTATGAGTCAGGATAGATCTGCTTTTCAGCAGATTCAGGCTGTTTCAGGAATGACTTGCATGCGGACGGCTGATCAGAGGAAGTCACCTGGTGTGCTGACCCAGTAACACACTGACATACTGTGTCTTTGTGAGGCCAGGCACCTGGAATGTTGTTCCATTTCTTAAGTGACCCACCACTTCACACTTACTTTTTTCCCTGTTGATACATTGTTTCAAGAAACCTTTCACAATGGCCACTATGTGTCACTGTATTTTCTTATCAGGCCCGGCTGGAATTTTTTTCACACCCAGTTAATTTGTTCCCTATTTCTACTTTTTTTGGTAACACAATACATTATCAGTACCATCTTTTAAAGCTGCTGAAATTCTCTTGCATTTTATTTGCACTTAGTTTCATGATTGAACAACAATTTTCAAAATGTAAAAAGAAATTTTATTGAATAATTGATGAGTACATTTTGCAAAAACAGGTGTTAATTAATGCAAGGTATTGCAGTAATAAAGCACAAACAAAAACATGAATAAAAAACAGCATATGTATGTATGTATGTATGTATGTATGTATGTATATGTATGTATGTATGTATGTATGTATGTATGTATGTATGTATGACCCATATTAAGACCACGTTTTTCCAGTCACTGAGGTGAGATTTTACTGCATATATGTTTGCGCGCGATATCTCAAGAACAGATTAAGCTAGGATCATGAATTTTTTACAGTTGGTCACCCTTATAAGTGTTCAGGTCGAGTTCGAAGGAGAGTGACCTTGACCCCATTTCAAGGTCACCAGGGTCATTTATCTCTAAACTTCTTGCGCGCGATATCTTAAGAACCGGTTATGATAGGATGATGAAATTTTCACAGTTGATCAGTCTTGTTAGGGTCTACATCGAGTTCGAAGGTGTGTGACCTTGACCTAATTCCAAGGTCACCAGCGGCAATTCAATTTTCTTTGAATTTGTTGTATGCAATATCTGAAGAAACAAGTGAGCTAGGATCACTTAACTTTTACAGTTGATCAACCTTGTAAGGTTCTATGTCATGCTTGAAGGACCTTGACCTTGACCTAATTTCAAGGTCACCAGAGGCAGTTCATCCATCCCACATTTCTTGCGTGCGATATCTCAAGAACCCACATTTCTTGCGTGCGATATCTCAAGAACCAGTAAAGCTAGGATCATGATCTTTGTTTTAAAATTATGTGGGCGGGAGATATGGACAGCGTCAGCGTCAACTTGTATTTACTGATGTTGTTTGGCAGTGCCACTGAAAATACCCAACGCTATGGATTGTTGTATGTTCCTTGTCAAATCACACTCTTTGGATTGCCAACGCACACACATTTTAAAAGTGATGATCGAGAAAATCCTGCCATGAGCAAAAACTCAGGTGTGCCTAAATGTTGGACATAGGAAGGTATTTGGCCCCACCTTATTTTTGTCCACCTTCTAGCTAGAAATTATACTGAAGCCCTTGAGGTGAGAGCCTCTGTATTTTAATACACAGATTAGATTTACAACTTTATTTTGCAAACTATGTTGCATGGATGTTGAATAACGCTTAGAGACTATAAATGGATATTTTCTAGTTAAAAGTTGACATTGTGTCTAAAAGTATAGGAATTTCAAAAATGGTTAACTTGTCTTAGATCCCAAATCAGTCTCTCTGTGCTTATTCAATTAATAATTTTTTTTACTCATCTTGTCAACGAATAGCAAAATTCCCGTCGATTTAAGAGAATTGGGCGCCTTCCGACAATGGGGCACAGCTCTATAAAGCATAATGCCCATCATAGCATCAGTTGTAAAATTTGGGTGGCATTTGAAATACTTGGTCGTGTGAACTGGATTTTGCTTCTGGAAAGGGTTAAGTTAGATACAGCTGGCAGTAAAGTTGCTCCAGGGAATGCTATGGTCTGACTGACAGCAAATCCAGGCCACTAGAAGTAAATAAAAAAAAAATGCAATTTGAATACAGGCATCAGAAAATATTCTGTTTATCACTGCCCTGAAAGTGCCCTAAAAGTGAAAGTGGTGTTAATCACTGTTTTATTATGTCTCCCGGTGGAAGCCGGGGGACATATTGTTTTAGTGCCTGTTTCTTCATCTTCTTCTTCTTCAGGTTCTTCAACACTTGGTTTCCGTGCGATAAGTCTTGAAGGACTTGATGGAATTTGATGAAACTTGGTAGGATTGTGTATCTAGGCAAGACCTAGGTTGGGATCGTATTTGGATGACCTTGAGCCAATTCTCAAGGTCACAGGGTCACTTGTGTGAAATTGGTTTCCGTTCGATAAGTCATGAAGAACGAGATGGAATTTGATGAAACTTGGTAGGATTATGCATCTTGTATTTGGATGACCTTGAGCGAATTCTCAAGGTCACAGGGTCACATATGTGAAATTGGTTTCCGTTCGATAAGTCATGAAGAACAGGATAGAATTGGATGAAACTATAGGATTGTAATTGGATGACCTTGAGCGAATTCTCAAGGTCACAGGGTCACTTATGTGAAATTGGTTTCCATGTGATAAGTCTTGAAGAACTTGATGGAATTTGATGAAACTTGGTAGGATTATGTATCTAGGCAAGACCTAGGTTGGGATTGTATTTGGATGACCTTGAGCAATTTTAAAGGTCACAGGGTCACTTATGTGAAATTGGTTTCCGTTCTATTAGTCATGAAGAACATTATGGAATTTGATGAAACTTGGTAGGATCATGTATCTAGGCAAGACCTAGGTTTGGATCGTATTTGGATGACCTTGAGCCAATTCTCAAGGTCACAGGGTCACTTGTGTGAAATTGGTTTCCGTTCAATAAGTCATGAAGAACAGGATGGAATTTGAAACATAGTAGGATTATGTATCTTGGCAAGACCTAGGTTGGAATTGTATTTGGATGACCTTGAGCGAATTCCCAAGGTCACAGGGTCACTTATGTGAAATTGGTTTCTGTGCGATAAGTCTTGAAAAACTTGATGGAATTTGATGAAACTTGTTAGGATTATGTATCTTGGCAAGACCTAGGTTGGGATTTTATTTAGGTGACCTTGACCTACATTTCAAGGTCACAGGGTCACATATATGAAATTGGTTTCCATTTGATAAGTCACGAAAAACATTATGGAATTTGATGAAACTTGGTAGGATTATGTATCTTGGCGAGACCTAGGTTGGGATTGTATTTGGAAGACCTTGAGCAAATTCTCAAGGTCACAGGGTCACTTATGTGAATTTGGTTTCCGTGCGATAAGTCTTGAAGAACTTGATGGAATTTGATGAAACTTGGTAGGATTATGTATCTAGGCAAGACCTAGGTTGGGATTGTATTTGGATGACCTTAAGCGAATTTTCAAGGTCACAGGGTCACTTATGTGAAATTGGTTTCTGTGCGATAAGTCTTGAAAAACTTGATGGAATTTGATGAAACTTGTTAGGATTATGTATCTTGGCAAGACCTAGGTTGGGATTTTATTTAGGTGACCTTGACCTACATTTCAAGGTCACAGGGTCACATATGAAATTGGTTTCCATTTGATAAGTCACGAAAAACATTATGGAATTTGATGAAACTTGGTAGGATTATGTATCTTGGCGAGACCTAGGTTGGGATTGTATTTGGAAGACCTTGAGCAAATTCTCAAGGTCACAGGGTCACTTATGTGAATTTGGTTTCCGTGCGATAAGTCTTGAAGAACTTGATGGAATTTGATGAAACTTGGTAGGATTATGTATCTAGGCAAGACCTAGGTTGGGATTGTATTTGGATGACCTTAAGCGAATTTTCAAGGTCACAGGGTCACTTATGTGAAATTGGTTTCTGTTCGATAAGTCATGAAGAACAGGATGGAATTTGATGAAACTTGGTAGGATTATGTATCAAGGTAAGACCAAGGTTGGGATTGTATTTGGGTGACCTTGACCTAATTTCCAAGGTCACAGGGTCATTTATGTGAAATTGGTTTCTCTGCAATAAGTCTTGAAGAACTTGATGAAAATTGCTAGAGTAATGTATCTAGGTGAGAGCTAAAATAGGATTGTAATTTTCAAGCAAACTTGGTCATTTGTAATTTGTTATCACCTGTAGGTTATTCAGAGACGTAAGTGTTCCACCGGGAGACATTTGATTTGCTGTTGGAAAATCAGTCTGTTCTAGTTTTTTTGTTTTTAAAGTCCCAATGTCAAGATCTTTGTGATCAATATTTTAATCAAAATTAAGGAGAAGCTATATTTTGATAAATGGGGTGGGGGTGGGGGTAGGAGTGGCATCCAACTGCAGGGCTTTAAAGACAGAAATTTGTCATTTACAAAAAAAGCTTTAAAATATTTAGGGTACATGAATGGGGTGTGAATGGTGTCAATCAGGTGTTTACATACCAGTCATTGTTCAGGTGGTAAAACCGTGATCCACAACAAGTGTGGTGGTGCACACAAATATGCTACATTCAGCTAAGCTTAGTAAAAGCACTTGAGGATTCACAAACTTTCCTTTTGGTAGATTCTGGTTACCCAGGAATTATGGCTTGTCACCCTTTTATTTTGCCTTGTTGTGTAGCCAGACCTGCTGGTACAACCACTGGGGAATCTGAGCATTTTGCTTTCCTGTGAATTCTGCTGATGAAATTATGGCAGGTGGTTTGGAGTACATTGGACCATGTTTGTGGTAAAGATTTTTAAAATCCTGATCTGAAATTAGCATCGAGGGAGGGAGGGAGAGGGAGGGAGAGAGAGAGAGAGAGAGAGAGAGAGAGAGAGAGAGGGAGGGAGGGAGGGAGGGAGGGAGGGAGGGAGAGAGAGAGAGAGAGAGAGAGAGAGAGAGAGAGAGAGAGAGAGAGAGAGAGAGAGAGAGAGAGAGAGAGAGAGAGAGAGAGAGAGAGAGAGAGAGAGAGAGAGAGAGAGAGAGAGAGAGAGAGAGAGAGAGAGAGAGAGAGAGAGAGAATCCAAAATAATGATTATGAATAAGAACGAATTTACAGGAGAAAAAAATGGAACTGATTGACTTTTTTAATCTAATTTCTTCAAAAATACTGACAGCCAGCCAGCTGAATATCTTTTAAATTTTTATGGAATGGAAAGCTCGCACCAGACTTCAATGGCATGATCTGCAGCCCAGTTTTTCATTCGTTCGAGTACCTGGCTCAGCAGTGTTCATAGTCACATAGGAAACTGTGCCAATGACTCACTGACAGCCTCTGTAGTTATGAAGTAGAGTTGGTAAAAAAAGTCTTGTCCAAAAAGTAGGCAAAGGATGACATTGCAGTTTGATTGAATTTCATTCTGGTTTCACTTAGGTTATTCACCTCATGCATCAGAAGTAAATGAAGACAATAAAACTGAATGCTTTTTGTACCAAACTCAAGTACCTTGCAGATAACTGTTCTTTGAAACAGGTTTGGAGGGGGGGGGAGGGAGGGGAAGGGGTGAACATTAAAAAAGACTAGCCTGGAAAAGAGATCCATATAATTTACTTTCACACTACACATATAATAACCACACATATTTTTTTTGATGTGTTAAATGAGATGGTAAGCAGGTGAATCTACCAGGATGAAATATTGACTTTTTAAAGTGAATTTTTGGATCTGTCATATGTTCACTGCAGATGTGACGGTGGATTATGCATGCTTTGTGCGTGGCCAGCTTGTTTGAAGGAGGGTAGGATGAGACAGGCAGATGCAGGAGTTTAGAAGGGCCATGTGGCAACATTATGCATCTATACATATATATATGTAGTAGCAATCAGCTCCTCCTCACCTGTATATAGTCAGAAGGGGGATATAGGGCAGCATTGATTCGTGTATACAGTGGCCCCTCTCTTTGAGAGACCACTCCAATTAGAGACCTGCCTTGTAAGACCACATTTTCAGCATACTTTGCTTGGTATTTCTCTTCTTAACCCTTTCCCCCTTGAATTAAGACTGAGTCAACAGCTTTCTTCGGCATGGGTTGGGCACTTAGTGCAAGAAAAGCCGTTGGACTGGGATATATTCTCTGGAACTAGCTGCATGCTGGTACTTGAATGAAAGGTCTTTTTACAAGGAATACGGATCTGAGATCCTAATGATAATTCAGACTAGTTTGACTTTAGTAGATCGACTTTTGACATGATTGGCACTGAAAGAGTTAATTTTACACATGCACACACACACACACAAATTTGTTGTGAATTCTTAAGAAGTGCTGTGATATTCAATCTGGGAAAGAAAATCTGGTTTCTCATGTTTACCAAAGGTAGGGAATGTGTCAAAAATACCTGTCCCCAAATATACAATAGTTGTTTATGTTGTCAATATGTAGAGCAACTCGCTCATCCAATATCCAGACCATCGGTCAACAGTGAAGTGGGCATGATATTGATGTTTAAACTGCTTTGCATGAAATTTTAATATAGGTTGAAAAAGTGACCTATCAATAACATGTCAATAACATGTCAAGGACAGTTTGTTTATTTTGTCAGCTGTAAAATGTTGTATACAGCTGCCAATGAAAAATATTCAACTTTCAGCAGTAATTTACAAACGGGAACAAAACCGAGAAAAAAAGGAGTGCATTGGACAAAATTTTAAAACATAGTAATGCTATAGATGCCTCCGTTCAGAAAAGTCGATCAAACCAGATGCCTCCACCGCATACAAACCTCATGCAGCTGGTATGTCATTCCATTATGCTGCCAGAGACTTTTCTAAACATAAGCCTATAAGCCAATTGCTGGCTTGAAAAAAAAAATGGCCGAAGAAATGTGCTGATGGATAAAATATTTTCAAATTAATTTATTACCCTTAAAGTGCTGATTTAAGACTCAGTCAACACTTTGCAGACATTGCGTGAAGAAAGCTCCTGACTAAGACTACTTTTTGCTTTAGATTAGGCTTTCAGATAATGAAAGGTATCATCATTGGGAATTTGAATCTTTTAAGAGGGTGGGAAAGGGGTTTTCCGTACTGGCATACTGGGGCTTTTTATTTACTGTACTGCCGTACTGGAAGCCCTCTTATTTTATGTGCTTTGCACTATCCAAAATTTTGAAAGATTTTATTTTCCGTACTGCGTACTCTAGAAAAATAATTACCTGTACCAGCGTACTGAACCACCCCCTTACCCCCCTTCTTTTAACAATCATTTATCTAACAGTCACGAGAAAACTACTATAGCAGTGATCAGCACTTTAAGGGTTAAAGGGTGATGATGTAATCTTTGTTAATTATGCCTGATATTCCCATTTTAGCTACAGATTTTGGAAGGCTAGATCTGTTCTTGGCTGCCCACCTTGTAGAATGGCTACATACCCCTTTAAATTGTGGCCACTCCTGAAGCAGAGGTGAACCAGGTCTTTGACAAGGGGCCACCGTACACTCTGGTTAGGAGTGTTTTCACACATTTTGATGACTTGTCTGACTGTGAAACTTGAACGTAAACACAGATGAAATTTCAACAAAGCAAAAATAACTCTTGGGAGGTTCCCCCTGCTGGTAGAGTATTTTGTATCAAGACCTGGAAGCTCTGAGCAGTCACCCTTGTAAGTATGTCACATTAGATTTTGTTTATTTTGTAATATGAGTCTCTGTCCTGAAAGACAAAAAGTCAGTTGTATGGGAGGTGAGCAGTCCTTTTATATATTTGATCTGGTATAATTGCATTGCATATTGCTCTGCTTTTCAAGGAACAAGAAAATGTGTATGTCAAATAGAAAAGGTAAAGGAACCTGTGGGGACATATACTCCTGGGATACAAGGTCACGCCAGTCTCCTGGAAAAATAGATTAACAAAATTATCTTCATGATCATAGCAGAAAATACACCTTTGTGCACATTTTTCTTATCTTTGTGAAGTTTTGTACTATTTAAATAGCCTCTGATAAACAGCAGAACAGACAAAAACTGTGAAAATAATGCTTTAACACTGAGAAAGTTCTGTGCACTCCAGTTTGTAGCATTGGCACAATAATGTACAGTGGTACCTGTTATTTGAGACCGCCCATACAGCCTACAAAAATAAGTTCCATATTGCAGGTGGTCTTAAATTGAAGGTACAGTGGTACCTGTTTTGAGAAACCCCTCTAATGAGAGACTGCATATCTTTTTAAGACTGCGCTCTCAGAACACTGTGCTATCTTTTCCATGTTATTGTACCTCTAATGAAAGACAACCTGTTTAGAAAGACCTCATTTTCACCTGCCCTAGGGGCAGTCTGTCAAGACAGGGACCACTAAAAAAAAAGTATAGACCCATATCGTTTACATGGATTGCGAAGCAGGCCAAGCCTATATTAATCACTCTCCATGGCACAGATGGTGGCGTATACTTTCCTACCTACATGTTTGGTGGAGGAAACCGAAGGACCCTGAGAAAACCACCGTGCACAAAGTGGTAGGAACTCTTTCCACATGCTTCCCGGCCGTGAATCGAACCGGGGCCGCAGAGGTGAAATGCGAGGGACCACTGTATATTCAACAAGGAAATATAGCAAACTGTCTTGAAAGAGTGGTCTTAAAAAGACATGTGGTCTTAAATTGGAGGTTGTCTTTAGAGCAGGTGCCACTGTATAGCGTTTGCACAGTGTCGCATAGCAATGGCACAATGGTCTACAAAATTGGCTCAATATGAATATTTACCTTATTTTGACCAGAATGTCATACAGGTCTGTCAGTCAAATAAAAGTACACAATCTCACAGTAACAACAACAACAGCAACAATAATAAAAATAATGATAATCACGGACATCTTGTCTCCATCAACATGTACAAAAGAGGTGCTAACAAGACCATTTTTCGTCTTTTTCTGCATGAAAATGATAAAAATGTAGTATGGTTAGTCCTGATATAAAAAGTCAACTTGTCTCATACCACCTGTGTGCACAGCAGATCTCAATGTTCACTTCACTTATTATGTAACATGTGTATAATATATACATACATATATATCTTTACCACTCAACATCCTGTGGCAAGAAATAGGGAAATTTTTTCTTCCCATAGGGGAGATTTTACAAAGAATAAAGAAGAAATAAATAGACTTTTATGGGGGGAGATTGTCTAAAATTGGCTACAATCACACTGAAAAGTCTTTAAAAAAAAGGGGGTGGGGGGCAAAAAGTGTGAGACCCCCACCAAAATGGGGGAGAGTTGACAGGTAGGATATACATGTATCACCTGTGGGAGACTAGCTGCATCATACACAGATACATCATACACAGATACATCATACACAGATACATATGTATAGATAGTTGTAAACAAATACTCAATTGCTGGTTTTTACATTTCTGTAAAGGTACTACTGGTTTTGGGAATTTTAATGGCTCTTCAAGTTTTGCCGTTGTGAAATGTTAAGAATTTATTTTATGATAGTTGCCATATTATAACTTGTATACTTTTGATGTAGTATACCCACACGCACATTAACACCAAGTGTATGAAAAAATGAGACAGGTGAGGTGTCCGGTTTTTCATACACTCGGCACCAAGGATATGAAGCCTTAAAGTGCTGATTTAAGACTGAGTCAACAGCTTTCCTTGGGGTACTTTGTGCACAGTGCACGCAAAGTGCCCCAAAGAAAGCTGTTGACTAAGACTACTTTTTGCTTTAGACCAGGCTTGTTGGTATTTGTATGAAAGGTATCTTCATGATGAATTTGAATCTTTTAACCATCACGTTTAGGGGTAATCAGAAAGTGACTTTAGCCGTGTTTAGTACTTTAATGGTTAACATAGGTACTTTCTTATATTATACACCATTAAAAACTAAATTTTATGTTCAAGCAACCAAATTGGGGTGAAAAGAAAAAAAAAGAAAAAAAAAAGAATCTCAGACAATGTAGCAACCTTGGCACTTGACCTGTTATGCTGACTGCCCCCAATTTAACATTGGTCAACAATTGACATGTGATAAAGAAAAGATTAAAAACAACGCTGAACACGTCAAGTCTGGTGGTCTGAGTGCAAACCCTGCCCATATATACTTGTTTGTTGGTGGTGTTGTTGTTTGTGTCCTTTCATTAAGCACTTTAGACCAAATTGTGTAAGTTCCACTCCAAAGTCATGAGGTCATAGGCACTTCAAATGTACTCCAGAGTAGGTTTTGGGATTTTAGTCCCTTTTTCTAAGCTTCTTTCTTGTTCTTCATGCATAATTTTGTGTTTGTGTCCATTTATTATTAATTATTATAATGTTAGTTTATGTTTATATATATATATACAATGGTACCTGCTGTATGCAACCACTGCCATGAGCATTCGCATTGCATTAGGCTTAGACATGGGAGTCAATTTCTTGGTAAAATTTACCTGTGGTAACAAGTCACCCGCTGTAGGTGGCCACTTTTTCTTGGCAGAAGGGGGCCACATACAGCAGGTACCTCTCTCTCTCTCTCTTTCTCTCTCTCTTTCTCTCTCTCTCTCTCTCTCTCTCTCTCTCTCTCTCTCTCTCTCTCTCTCTCTCTCTATTTCTCTCTCTCTTTCTCTCTCTCTTTCTTTCTCTCTCTCTCTATCATATTTAAAAATCTATATAGTTGAATTGCCCATTTACTGACATCTAAAAGTTTTCTGCATTTTTCAGTGAACTATTTTGTGCCTTGAGCTGAAAACAAACAAAGAGTTGACCCCCCCCCCCTTTTGGTTTTAACATAGTTTATTTGAAAACACAATTGGTTGACATGCTCACCAGCCTACATAAAACATGTGATGTTTGTGGCTCAGCGTGGACCTGGGATGGGGAGTAGCTGGCTCCATGCATGGTCCTCATGCCCGTCACTGGCCCAGTCACTGTGTTGCCATGCTGGATCACTGACTAGGCCAAAGAGGCCTGTGATTGGTCAGCAGGAGGCATGTCATGGACATTTCATTCTTTTCTGTTGTCTTCATCACACTGTGCAGATTATCCCAGGTTTGTTCACACTACTGGCTCAGATGCTATTTGTCCACTTTCCATATATACACACATTGGACTCACTTATGGTCTGGATCAGTGAGAGCGCGTAATCCCATGAAGTGGACACGTGTTATGGGGCTGTGCCTTTGCTGAAAGGATGGTGACCACACTTTGTCGACCCCACCCAGGGAAAGAAGGGGTATTGTCATCATTCATAAATGGGGTCTGCATAACTTCTGTCTGATCTTGCCGTCTCCCTGCTGGTCTGAACAACGCTCTGCTCTGTGGGCAAGACTGTGTTCCCATGAGTGGTACAGTCTTATGGTCACTTGTCATGCACATGATCAACCACAGCACAGGGACACAGTCATACTTCTCTCAAAAATAACTTTGAACTTTAACCTTTTCCTGGCTGAATTAAGACTGAGTCAACCGCTTTGCTTGGGGTGTGGACACTTAGCCCAGGCCACCACAAGGGAAACTGTTGATGTGGCATATGCTTTAATGATAGGGTTCACATACAATTCTGACTACCGTATTCATTCCAGTTGTAGCACACACTCTAATAGAAGCGCACCCCTTACTTTTTAATTTTGAGGGTTTTGTTAAAAATTCAATATTTTTAAAAATTAATTGCTTCTGATGAAAGAAGAGGGTTTATTGTTATTTTGTGCTATATGGATTCTATAATAAGTATAATTGCCTGTGGTATTGTAAATTAAGGCCTACCATTATCACAAAACTCCACAAAAACTATGTCTGCTGTAGGAAATCTTTGCATTAGAACAGCGTGCTACTATTGGAATGAATACAGGTATGTCCCCCCCTCTAGCCAGGGTAGGCAACATGTATGTAGCTCAGACTTAGCTTTGTATCTGGGTTACCTTGATATAATTCTCATTCACAGGGTCATTTATGTGAACTCATTTTGTGTGTGATAAGTTTATAATGACTGAGGAACTGAACAACCGTGGTGAAATTTTGTAGAATTATGTATCTGGGCTAGCCCTCGGTTGGAATTGTATTTGGGTTACCTTGACCTAATGCTCAAAGTCATAGGGTTACTTTTGGGAAATTGTTTCTGTGCAGTGATTTTATCAGTTACCTCCTTCAGAGACAAAATGTTCCACAGGGAGACATTTGATTTTGCCCTTCAAACTCAATAAATCCTAGTTTGTTTGGGTTTTTTTGGGGGGGGGGTGTTTGTTTGTTTGTTTTTTGGATGCAAAATTGATGAAAAATACTTGAAGCAGCTGTTATTTCACCTCCAGCTTTTTGTGGTCAGTTTAGGGGGAAGAGGTCAAAGGTTGTATACTTTGGATATTTATTTGCAACAACTATCATTTATTAGTTTTTGAAGATGCAGAATATGTGAAAAAAAAAAGCTAACTATATGTGATATGCTATTTTAGATGACTTGACAGAGTTCAACTGATTGTTTTTTAGATTAATATCGAGTGAATAACTTTTCTTGCAGGAATAACATGGAGTGGACAGCTTTCCTTGTTAGATTAACACTGAGTAAACAATGGTCCTTGTTAGATTAACACTGAGTGAACAATGGTCATTGTTAGATTAACACTGAGTGAACAATGGTCCTTGTTAGATTCACACTGAGTGAACAATGGTCCTTGTTAGATTAACACTGAGTGAACAGTGGTCCTTGTTAGATTAACACTGAGTGAACAGTGGTCCTTGTTAGATTAACACTGAGTGAACAATGGTCCTTGTTAGATTAACACTGAGTGAACAATGGTCCTTGTTAGATTAACACTGAGTGAACAGTGGTCCTTGTTAGATTAACACTGAGTGAACAGTGGTCCTTGTTAGATTCACACTGAGTGAACAGTGGTCCTTGTTAGATTAACACTGAGTGAACAATGGTCCTTGTTAGATTCACACTGAGTGAACAGTGGTCCTTGTTAGATTAACACTGAGTGAACAATGGTCCTTGTTAGATTAACACTGAGTGAACAGCTTTCCTGCGTGGTGCACTATGGATGCTTTAGAACATGCCCAGGAATTGAGCTGTTGATCTAAGGCATATAAATCTCAACATTATGCTATGTAAACTACATGCTTAGCAGACCAAGGTCTGTATTCAGTGTTTTGCCTGCTCTGCTTGAGAATGCTTGGAGGTAGTTCTCCGGAGGCAGCAGCCTTACACTGACTCCTCACACTGTTCTTTTCTTTACCCTGCAACCATACAAACTTCTCATAATTTTTTTTTTGTTCGGCCAGTACATGCCCAAACTTCTCACAATTTTTGCTGAGCTGGCAATTATACATACATCATACATACATACATACATACATACATACATACATACATACATACATACATACATACATACATACATACATATTTATAATATATTATATTATGGTATATTATATTATATTATATTATCATATCATATCATATCATATATCATATCATATCATATGATATTATGTGTGAGTGAACACAAATATCAGAGTTCATTGCACAGGATTTTTGTGGTACGAGACTAATGCCTGTCATAGCTATTGACATGGTGTATGACAGCCTGCACCAAAACTTTTCATGTTATAGCTATTGGCATGGTATGACAGCCTGCACCAGAAGCTTTTCATGTCATAGCTATTGACATGGTGTATGACAGCCTGCACCAAAAACTTTTCATGTTATAGCTATTGACATGGTGTATGACAGCCTGCACCAAAAACTTTTCATGTTATAGCTATTGACATGGTATGACAGCCTGCACCAAAAAGCTTTTCATGTCATAACTATTGGCATGACAACCTGCAGAAACATATTTTCATATCTTTGCCATTGGTTGGGGTATGACAGCTGGCATAAAAAAAAAAATCAAGATTGTTAAATTTTGCCAAAAAAAACTGAGTTATAAATATAGATATTTGAGGCTGTGAAGAATGACATTTGAGTCAATGAAAGTACATAATTTGTACACATTGGCTGTATGAATGTTGTCTCCCAAACTGAAAACAAATTTGATTTTGCAATGATATCAGGGAGCAATATTGAACGAGTTGTGAGTCACTGTGCTGTTCATGTGTGATTTAATTGATTAATCTAACAGCTGGTAGGCCTGGAAGCTGAGTCACATGTTGACACAAGCACATGTCATAATCATTAACCCTCTCTTGGTTAGAGCAACAGTAAATCAACAGCTTTCCTCTGTATGGACTGGTTTAGATGCTGAGCATCTCCCTGTGCCAAGGAAAGCTATGCGCTTGGTACACCTGATCTATGATATGCATTCACAATCATTTCTGTTGAGGAAAATTCATTAATGCCACATTTTTACCTCAGCTGACTTGTCAGTCACCTGAGGTTTTTTGAGGGTCCGTCGTCCGTCGTCTGTCCGTCGTCTGTCGTCCGTCGTCCGTCTGTCCGTCGTCCACAATTCACATTTTCGACTTCTTCTCAAAAACCGTAAGCCAGATTCACTTCAAACTTGGTGGAGATGTGCCTAAGGTGGGTCTCTACCAAATTTGTACAAGTGGTCGTGGTCCAGTGATCTTTGGATTTTTAATGATTTTTTTTGTTCTTTTTTGGGTAAATCTTAAAAAATCTTCTTCTCCGAAACCGCTCACCCAATTGCTTTGATATCACACAGGAACACTCCCTGGGACTCCTAGTTCTTAATTTGTTCACCAGGTGGCGCTGCAATTTTTTTCCTAATTTTTTATGAATTTTTGTGTGTTATAGCTATTTTCGACTTCTTCTCCAGAACCGTCACTCAGATTTAGCTGAAACGTAGTTTATATGTTCCTTGTGGAAGGGTCAAACAAAATTGTTCACTATGTGGGAATGCTACGGATTCCTCACTTTTAACGATTTTTTCAATTCAGGTTCTTGTCGGTCAATGCAGCTTTCCTATTGATTACTATGGAAGTCAATGGGCATTCTAATGCAAATTCACATTCTCGACTTCTTCTCCAAAACGGTCATCCAGATTAACTTCAAACTTGGTGGCAATGTACCTTGGGTGGGTTTCTACCAGTTTTGTTCAAATGGTCATGCTCCAGTGATTTTTGGAATTTTAATGAATTTTTTTGTTCTTTTTTTTTTTGACAAATCTTAAAAAATCTTCTTCTCCGAAACTGCTTACCCAATTGCTTTGATATCACACAGGAAGACACCTAGGGACTCCTTGTTCTTAATTTGTTCACCAGGTGGCGCTGCAATTTTTTCCTAATTTTTTATGAATTTTTGTGTTTTTAGCTATTTTCGACTTCTTCTCCAGAACCGTCTCTCAGATTTAGCTGAAACGTAGTTTATATGTTCCTTGTAGAAGGGTCAAACAAAGTTGTTCACTATGTGGGAATGCTACGGATTCCTGACTTTTAATGATTTTTTCAATTCAGGTTCTTGTCGGTCAATGCAGCTTTCCTATTGATTACTATGGAAGTCAATGGGCATTCTAATGCAAATTCACATTCTCGACTTCTTCTCCAAAACCATCATCCAGATTTACTTCAAACTTGGTGGCAGTGTACCTTGGGTGGGTGTCTACCAGGTTTGTTCCAATGGTCATGTTCCAATGAATTTTGGATTTTTTTATGATATTTTTTTCAAAAATCTCTACAAAAATTTTAATAGGAATTTCTTGTAATGGTCATAACTTTAATAATATTGACCAGATTTACTTCAAACTTGGTGGGGATATGCCTTGGGTGGATCACTATCAAGTGAGTTCAAATGGTCATGCTCAATTGATTTTTGGATTTTTTAAGAATTTTTATGTTTTGGGGGGGGCAAACCTTCAAAATTCTTCTCCTCTGAAAGCGCTCACTCAATTGCTTTGATATCGTACATAGACACTCCCGGGGACACCTAGTTCCCAATTTGTTCACCAGGTGGTGCTGCAATTTTTTATGAATTTTTTGTATGGTTTGCTATTTTTCACTTGTTCTCAGAACCGTCCCTCAGATTAACCTGAAATGTGATGGAAATGTTGTTGTGGAAGGGTCATACAGTTTACTAGGTGGCACTGCTTTGGATTTCTAATTTTCAAGGATTTTCAATTCGAGTACTTATCGTTCAATGCAGCTTTCCTATTGATTACTATGCAAGTCAATGGGCATCCTAATGCTAATTCACAGGACAACTGACACGAAATTTACTGTTTACTTGATAACTTGAGATCTGTTTTGAGTTAGCTACACATGTTAATTATTCTGCATGAAGGTCATACTGAGACAGTACATGAATGACCTTGACCTCGTTTGTGGGGTCACAGTGCAACATACATGAATTTTACTCTTCATTATAACTTGAGAACTACTTGAACTTTGATGTTGCACATGTAAGTGTTCTTCTATAAAGTTCAGACTTACTCAGAACATGGTGTCCTTGATCCTTTCCCAAGTTCATAGAGCTGCAAGTGTGATGAATGTCAAGATCAGCTGAGGCACAGGCTGTTCACACAGCCCTCTTGTTAATGTTGCGGCCATGGAATGACTGGGTCTTAAACCAGTAACCTTTTAGTATCTGTCTCCTAGCCAAATGTAAAAAGTGCAGAAATATATCCACTTTGCCATAACCCTAATTCTTAAAAAGAGTGGTTTAATGCAGGGATAAATTAAGACTTCAAATTTGTGGCCAAAATTAGGATAATATGTGTAGTACAGTGGTACCTGCTGTGTGCAACCACTGCCATGAGCAGCCACATTGCTTTTTGTGGTCACTAGGCTCTGACATAGGAGTCAATTTCTTTGTAAAATTTACCTGTGGTGACAGGTTACCTGCTGTACGTGGCCACTTTTTCTTGGCAGAAGGGGTGGCCACAAACAACAGGTACCACTATAATTGTAAAAGATCTTGTCCTGGCCCTATTATAATTCATTTTGAAATATTTTAGTGTTTTACAGATGGTAAGATGAGTCCCTGCAATGGGAAAAGTTATGTGTGAATGTGGTCAGCACAGTGGTCTGTGTGGCCCAGTACAAAGTACCATGTACCACAGTGCCCAAAATACCATGTACCACAGTGTCCAAAATACCATGTACCACAGTGCCCAAAATAACACATACCACAGTAACCCAGAATCAGGGTCTGAAGGTCATCCACATTAAAACAGTACCAAAATATCATTTATATATTTTGACCACAGGAAAGTCGGGATGGAATCAGCTACCCACCACACCTGTCAATTAGCTAAAAATGAAAGAAGCTATCCACCATGCCGCATCTCCATTCTCAAAAAGAATGAAAATGGGTCAGTGGGGGTAGTTACGTGGGAATGCCCAACATTTACTGTGTTCGAAACTCACAAGAGACCAAAATAAAAGTCCAGCGTTGTGGTCTGTTCTACCCTGCCTCATGGTCTGTTCTACCCTGCCTTATGGTCTGTTCTACCCTGTCTCATGATCTGTTCTACCCTGCCTCATGGTCTGTTCTACTCTGCCTCATGGTCTGTTCTACCCTGCCTCATGGTCTGTTCTACCCTGCCTCATGGTCTGTTCTACTCTGCCTCATGGTCTGTTCTACCCTGCCTCATGGTCTGTTCTACTCTGCCTCATGATCTGTTCTACCCTGCCTCATGGTCTGTTCTACTCTGCCTCATGGTCTGTTCTACCCTGCCTTATGGTCTGTTCTACCCTGCCTTATGGTCTGTTCTACACAGTTGATTACAAAATGTAATTTCTGCAGGCTAACCAGACCGAGTCAATGCGTTGATATTACTGTTATAACTCTAAGCCCAGCACTGCGTTTGAACTATCAAACTTAACCTCCACACCCCCCATCCCCAATGGTAGGACTGAACCAGTCATCATAATTTCATTCCAATTACATGTATCGTTAACCATTTTACCAAACTGTCAGAGGACCTGGTGGCATGTCTACTTACTGTACATATGTACAGCCATGAAATCGTCAAGTTTCTCCACATTGCACTTGTCAATAAATACATGTGCTTAGACATGGAGACAAATTTAGGAATTCCATTTACAGTTACCAGAAATGGTCCATGGTCATAACTGTCATCAAATTCTTCTTTGATCAAGATTGATACATGCCATTAGTCAACTGATTTCCTCGGTGCGGCTTGGCTGCAGTGCATACAGAGTGCACTGAGGAAAGCTGTTGACTCAGTCTCCTGGAGATTGAGGCTGACTGCTGTCATATGAGGTGACATTGTATCAGAATAGCTGACATTGTATCAGAAGAGCTTACATTGTATCAGAAGAGCTTACATTGTATCAGAAGAGCTGACATTGTATAGGGCTGATGATTTTCCGTTTTCACGGAAAATCCAGCGGAATCGCGGAATGAGTAACAAAAACAGTAAAGTAATTTTCCTACGGAATTTTATGGAAATCGGTAAAATTTCCCAGTAAAAGAAACAAATCAATTAAGGCAACACAAAATGTAGAAAAATCTGCACATTTCCTCTTTTAAAACACTAAAATTAAAGCTCTAAACCATTTCTGTTCTACAAATACGCTTTTACCAGGGCCGCCATTAATCTTGCAACTCGAGACTCTCGTGTGAACTTGAGTTTCAGTAGGAAATATGGCTGCCGCGAAGCTCAAGCGTGGTTGCTCTGACAACTGACAAGGCTTTTGAGAAAAAAAAACAGAAAAAAACGGAATGACGATAGGGCAAAAACGTAAAATCGTCAGCCCTAATTGTATCAAAACAGCTAAAATTGTATCAGGACAGGATAATTTAATCTCTCCTGTTAGCTAGGAAAAAGTCCAGAAAATTTACAACAGATTTTCAGATTAGAGCCCTGAGATTTGTTGATTTTCTCCTTTTTTATTTATTTATTTTTTTCATAAAAACCAAAAGAAACTAAGATATTCTTTAAAATGTGGAAAAATTCCTGATTGAATGGTACATGAAAGCTTTGGAAATGTTGTGTAAAGCACACTGTCAAAACTCTGACAGCTTTCCTTAATTGAGACCAGAAGAGCCCAGGTGTGGCTTAATTGGTATGAAAGGGCTATGCCACAGGTTGGTGGATTGTCCCTGAGTTCCTCAACTTTTTCATGATGTTAAATAGACATTGTAATGTCTGTGCCAACAGAAAAAATGTTGCTGTGTATTTTGTATTGGCCAATACTAACACAGGAAGAAAAACGGATGATTGATCCCCAGAAGAGACTGAAAAGTCATGATATAAGAGTGTTGTATCAACAATACATGTATATTTGAAAGGTAGAAACCTGCAGGAGTATGCAGAAAAGTGAAATGAATAGAAAGAAAATATTTGTTTTCTCAACATGAATGCCATTACATATTCAGTGTGACATGCCTGGTTTTGCCCTTAGCATATATGAGTACAGCCAACACAACATGTACATCTCTAATTGATGACACCCTCATGGCCCGGATGTGATATGTTTTAAAGTGAATTGAATCAAACTTCATATCAGAAATATGATGACAAAATATGTTGCAATGTTGTGACGATGGTTCCCAGATAAGTGATCTTGGCTGCTCGGGCACTGGTGCAAAGTCTGATCACAATATAATGTGCATGAATTTTTTGCTGACTCATTGTAGAGATATTTTGGGAGCAAAGTTAGTTGTGGGAAAATATTAATAAATGTCTATGCACACATTTATAGGTTATTCATACTTTTATCTTCAATGTTTATGATTGTGCATCCTTTATAAACGAGGAGACTTTTATTTTCTCACCAGCGTTAACTGTTGGCAAGATCAAGCACTCACTTTCCAGACATCCATGTGTATGTCAACCAAACAATTCAGGGAGGCATTATTTTAGGCATTAGAATAAGTATGGTTGTCATACCTGGGTGGGTGATTTATAGCGATCATTACTAGAAATATGTGCCATCACTGTCACTGATCATGCTTTGTTTGAAGGAGCATTGAAGAAAAACTTGGGAGTGACATTTTCTCTTAAACTGGATAAAGTAGGGCTTTCATATTGGCATAGAGGCACTTCTGGTGCTGAGATTTTTTTCTTTTTTTATTTTTTCATGATTTTTTTTTATGTTTTTGCTATTTGGACTTCTCCAAAACTATTGATCATACCCTCACTGGAAATGTCGCATGTGGGAAGGTGAAACAAACTTTTCCACTAGGTAATGATACTCTAGATATCTGACTTTTAACAATTTCGAAAATTTAATCTGGTTCCTATTGAACATGAATAGCAAAGTACCTCTATGCTTTCTTGTGGTGCTCTTAAATTTATCCCTGAGCATCCTTCAAAGGCCAAAACTTAAGTAGTGAACATCGGGAACCATGGGGTAGAGGGGTATTAAGTGCTTTGCATGATGTCTTCTTAGTCAGTGAACATCGGGAACCATGGGGTAGAGGGGTATTAAGTGCTTTGCATGATGTCTTCTTAGTCAGTGAACATCGGGAACCATGGGGTAGAGGGGTATTAAGTGCTTTGCATGATGTCTTCTTAGTCAGTGAACATCGGGAACCATGGGGTAGAGGGGTATTAAGTGCTTTGCATGATGTCTTCTTAGTCAGTGAACATCGGGAACCATGGGGTAGAGGGGTATTAAGTGCTTTGCATGATGTCTTCTTAGTCAGTGAACATCGGGAACCATGGGGTAGAGGGGTATTAAGTGCTTTGCATGATGTCTTCTTAGTCAGTGAACATCGGGAACCATGGGGTAGAGGGGTATTAAGTGCTTTGCATGATGTCTTCTTAGTCAGTGAACATCGGGAACCATGGGGTAGAGGGGTATTAAGTGCTTTGCATGATGTCTTCTTAGTCAGTGAACATCAGGAACCATGGGGTTGAGGGGTATTAAGTGCTTTGCATGATGTCTTCTTTTTATATTTAATCATGCCCCTAATACTTTCTGATGAATCAATACACTTCAATATTATTCTGTGTTGATATTTATTATTTTTCATTCTTTTAAAAGATAAGTGTGTGTGTTTTTGTGTGTCTGTTCATCTCACTGCTAAGCTTCAAACTGTGTGTGTGTTCAGCTCACTGCTAAGCTTTGAAACTGGTCTGTCAATTACGCTTTGATTTGTATGATCATGTTATATACTTTATATTGGCCACTTTGATTTTTAAAAAGGGGCATATTGTCAGTAAATATATGGAAATTAATTTCATACTGTCAATATCTATACTAGATACCAGTATAATGCTTGGTCTTACATTGCCAAAGAATGCTGGGAAGACATTCATGGCCTTACTCCCTCCCTCTCCCCCCCCCCCCCACACTCCTGTTCATTTTAGGGTACATACATGTACCAAGCAGTGACTGAGGAATTTGTGAATAAAACCCGCGATTGATGTGTAAAGTGATAGGTATATATTTTGTGAAAGCTAGCAAAATCATGATTTGATTTGTATCTGTCTGCCAGCATGTATGCCCCATTGGGAGAAATATATATAGTATCATAGCATAGCAATTGTTATTTTTTCAAGATGTTTATTAAACTGCTTTGTTAGTAGCCATATATATTTCATGTATGACTACCTTATTCATCAAGAATTAATGAATGGGATTAGAAAATGCATTGAAGTAATCAAGAATAGATAATATATTGTTTGATTTTTTTTCATTGAAGTGATTGGGAACAGATAATATATTGCCTTAATTTGGATTGGCAGCTCTGTCAGCCAATCAGATACATAGAAGTGTAAACAAAAATCAACAATGATGGAATCACTTTTCCAGTGTTGAATATGGATAGATTCATTCTTGAACAAATGCATTCAGGAGAAATTTACATCACAGTTTGCTTATTATGATTGAAACTGGTTCAGTGATATTATTACAAAATACTGCTGGAGACGGTACCAGAGTGTTGCAGCCAAAAACGAAGTTACGGTGTCACCCCTATTGATCAAGCGTGAGTCCTGTGTCATAGACCCAATAAAGGAAGCAAAGGCGCCTGGAAATCAATACAACATTGTCATTTTGTGACTCTGTGGATGCACTGACATTGAATGATACAACTGCAAATATTACCCCAAACTTAGTAACTTTGCACCTTTGCAGTCACGGTGTTTTGCATTGTCCACCATGACCATGATTATGCATTAGACTGGTGGAATTCTCTGATGTTCGTCTTTGTATGTAACAAGCTCTCTTATTTGCTTAGTCAAATTATTCCTGGGGTATTCCTGCCAAACATTTACAACATTTCACCATATTATAAATGTGCTGAGAGCATTTCCAGGTTCCTCATTTGGGTGGATTTGATCACGTGCCTCTCACTGTCCAATCAAACTCGTTGTTGCCCGTATATGTGCCTGTCTCATGTCTGTTATATTGGGGAGGAATAAGTCATATTAAAGCGAAGATTATTGGACCAAGATGTTAAATTTTCACATCATATTTTCACCAAAAAGACTTCCATTGAACAAATCTAGATACAGATAAAGGCACGAATGAAAATTCCTAACGGAAGGCAAAGAAAATACGCAGATTAGTCACCGCACGGTCACACATGGACGAAGCGAAGATTTGCGTGAACAAGATGTGATCATGTGTTTTTTATTGCTGTCTGCTATGCGTCACGTCATCGTTGGTGATTTTTAACAAAATTTTGTTGTTTTGATTTTATTAAATTGTTTAAATGGATCAAATCTGTATGACAGAGCAAGACAGGAATGAAATTCACGATCGCAGGCTGAAAAAGATATACATACAACATTCATTTCAAACTTGGTCGGGATATACCTTGGGTGTGTCTTTACCAATTTGTTCAAATGGTCGTGCTCCAATGGTTTTTATGAATCTTTTTTGTTCAAGTTTTGACCAAACCTTAAAAAAAAATTTCCAAGAAATGCCAAGCGTATTGCTTTGAAATTGCAAGGAGACACTTCTCCGGACTGTAGACCTTAATTTGTTCAACAGGTAGAGCTGATTTTATTTTTTCGCTTTTCAAAGAATTTTTGTGTGTTTTCACTTTTGTTGACTTTTTGTCCCAAGTGCTAAATTGGATCCTGTTCAGATTTATCAGGAATGTACATCGACTTGATCTCCACCAAATATATTCACTATATAGTGGGGCTGTCATTTTCTTTTTTTTTTTAATAAAATGTCTTCCCCATGCCAGCTCGCCAGATTAAGCCTTCCTGTGCTTGTGTGCAAATTGTCCTGTCCTAGAATCAATGGACTCAATACGAATGTGTGCAAACACACGTGTAAATAAGTTTTAATGAGAAGTAATTTTTTTCAGTCTTGTGCATGTTATTACGCCTACATTGAACCGAGGCAGATAGATAACTGTTTTTAAGTTGCATTTTTTTTTTTTACATAGTCATCAGACAGTTAGTTGCACTGTTAGCAAAACAATTATATATGAATTAGGACCATGATTTTACACATATGGCAATTCCATTTATTCAGTTTGAAAATGATAACTGCAAATGTGCCTGAGACTGAAACATGTGGCAAAGGGACGTTAGGTTTTCCAATTTTGGTCCCATTTTGTCACCAAAGTGCTTCAGAGGTAGGCCACATTTGATGTGTTATCTTCAGCTACTCTTCTTTCAGGAACAATCATTAAATTTGTGTTAAAAAAAACAAAAAACAAAAAAAAAAAACCACAACAACAACAGTATATTCTTTAGCTTGTTGCAGATTTGATGTCAATATCCCTTATAATGTAGAGGTTGAATGAGAATATGCTTTAATATTGAAAGTCACTTTAGTTCGTTTTCTGACTGCTGTGTAGACACTGAAGCTGAAAAACATTTTGACAGTATATGTACTCCCAAATGAATCTTGAGTTTATGATGTTTCCACATGTATGTAAGAAACACCAACAGTTAACCAATTAACAGACAAGTTGCATGAAGTCTGTCGCACTGAAAGATTATGGTTATTTTCTGCAATATTCACGAAATGTGAAGAAAAGTCCAGGTTCTTGAGCTGCTCCCTGGGGTTGGATAATGATCTGTGGGAACAAGGATCCTCTGTCTGAGACAGAGGGTCCTTGGTGGGAACATGAACTGGGCCAAAATAAAACATAGTTTTGTGTAACAGTTGTGTGGAGTATGTGTGAAACTACAGTGGAAAGAAATACAGTCAAAACTCATTACAACGACACTCACATATCTGACATATTCACTTAAGGACAGACTTTTCAAGGAACAAAAAGTACATATTCTATATTATGTGATTCATTTATCTGACATATTCAGTTAATCTGACAATTTCAGGGCAGGGATGGTGTCATTATAATGAGGTTTCACTGTGGTAAGGGGCCCATGATTGAAAGTTGTCAGAAATCTGATTTGTTCACAAAAGTTAATTTGCCATGTTTGTTTTACTTTCGCTTGCATCTGTGCCAAAATTTCAGCATGACCTGATGGTGAGTTAGAGTAGGGCATCAGACAGGCCCAGTACGTGCTGAGTGTGTTTTGTTGGTTCTATAACGTTAGGTAATCAGGTGTAAACTTTCCTTGACAAAATCAATCAGGTAATCAGCACAGCAGTGCCTTACCACAAATACAGACCTTATTTGGCTTGTTGATACATGTACTTGATTTAAAGTTCTCTTGTGTGAGGAATTCTTAATTCATGTAATACGTGCACAAACTTACTATCGTGAAAAACTATACTGGGGACAAATGAGGTAATGTTTCTTACACATACACGTATGTCCACTGCATTTTTGATACATTGAGAAGATAAATGTAAACATTTGATAAATTGTGTACATGAAAATAAAATAATGATTTGGTGTTTTGTGTACATTTTTGATATGGTCCCCAGGGTTCACCACTAGTGTAAGTATGTATTGTTTGCCCGTCACCATCAAAGCTTAGCACACTGCATGTACTTATGGTTTTTAATACATTGCACTGGTGGTGTTCAATATATTCTACCACTGGTGTCCAATAAATCGTGCTTTAAGACATTTTACTAATGATGTCCAATACATCATACTACTGGTGTTAAATACATCATGCTGCTAGTGTTCAATACACAATGTCTTGCTTTCATGCCAAAGTCTTGCTGCATGCTGACAGAGGGCATTTTCAAGTTCCATTGGGAGATCTATAAATCAGACACCAGATCATTTTAAATTGTAAGCTTGTGATACAGTTTATACAATTTTAGTGTAGTAACTGTATCAAAAATTGGCAATCATTCATGTGACTGAGTCATACACAGTACAAGCAGTTTTCATGGGAATATCAGTAAGTTAATAGAGCAGAGGACGATTAAAACAACTTGTACATTGAACTGAACAAAACTGTTCGTATCACTGCTGTAAGAAAAATGACAACAAACAGTGGAGCTGTACATTAACATGTACATGCATCCTGCATGATGACAGTTTTTTTCTGTACATCCCTCATGATGATAGCAGTTTGTTACTGTGCAGCCTCCATGATGATAGTTTGTTACTGTGCATCCTCCATGATGATAGCAGTTTGTTGCTGTGCATCCTCCATGATGATTGGAGTTTATTACTGTGCATCCTCCGTGATGATGGGAGTTTGTTCCTATGCATCCTCCCTGATGATGGCAGTTTGTTTCTGTGCATCCTCCATGATGATGGGAGTTTGTTTCTGTGCATCCTCCATGGTGATGGGAGTTTATTATTGTGCATCCTCCATGATGATAGCAGTTTGTTTTTGTGCATCCTCCATGATGATGGGAGTTTGTTACTGTGCATCCTCCATGATGGTTTAGTTTAAACATATTTATTTAATCTGGATAGCCCTACAGTACATCGAGATGACTAATACATGGGTTCACCAGAAAATGATGGTAGTTTGTCACTTTGTATCCCTCTTGATGAAAACATTTTGTTACTGTGCAACTTTTATGATGATAGCAGTTCGTTGCTGTGCATCCTCCATGATGATAGCAGCTTGTTACTATGCATCCTCCATGATGGTAGTTTGTTTCTTTGTATCCCTCATGATGAAAACACTTTGTTACTGTGCATCCTTCATGATGACAGCAGTTTGTTTCTGTGTGATTGATAAATGGACATCAAGTTGCACTGTGTTATTGAAGCCCTCAAGTACTTGTCAACCTTTGGTGCAGGTGTGAAGAGGGGACCCCAGCAACATGTCCTGGGGCTCAGACTGAACATTGACCCTCCTCATATCCAAAAGATCTGACTCAATAGTTCAGACTACGGCGCAATATCAGTGCATTGTTTTCCCTTTGAAGGCCACTGGAGGTAGCGTGAACAAAATTTTCCTACATATACAATGAGGAGAACTCACAAGCATCCCACCAGTGTAGCACAGATCACAGTCAGTTGTGAACTTAATGGTGTTATTTGCAAAATGTATTATCATGTGAAAGTGTTCATTTTTCACAAGTTTTTGTGAACTGATTTTCTTCATGATAAAATTCAATTACAAAAAGTCAGCACATGGACCAGAGGATTAAGTCTTTCAGTGCCAGTCACGTCTTAAGTTGATCTACTTAAGTCGATCTACTATAGTCAAACTAGTCTCAATTATCATTAGGATCTGAGATTTGTATTGCTCATAAAAAGACCTTTCATTCAAGTACCAGCATGCCTCTAGTTCCTGAGAAAATATCCTAGGTCAACAGTTTTTCCGGGCGTGCACTGGGTGTGCCCAATGCATGCCGGGAAAAGCTGTTGACTCGTCCAAAATTTGACACTAAAGACTTAATCCTGATGTCCTTGTGTGGAGGGTCATGCAGAGGGGTGCTTACACTGAACCACTCAATTTTGAACATGGATTTTATTTAATTTAGTTTCTTATTTTTTGCCAGCACAGGCATTCTGCGTTTTCTAATTTCTGTCTTTCTTCTGTTCCAGTAGATTAAGCCCAGAACATATTGTGACAGCATGATGTATAGATAATTTTGATAATGTGTCAAGATTGCTTGGACAGCTACAAGTTTCACTGGATCTGCAGGCACACAATCAAATTTGTGGAGCAAATCATCTTGTTTTATCTCACTTATGTGTATATATCTGTGAATTTTTCTGGTCCTGTTGATAAGAGTGAGTGATGATTTGACTGGCTTGCTATCCCAATGTCTTTACTGCATGTTAACTGAAACATACATCTGGATCTTCATGGCAGTTTGTTTCAAAATAGTGTCAGAGTTGGGTTTCAGAAAAATGTTGATAGACATGTGTTTTGATAACCAAAGTTTCTCTGACTGTGTTGCAAGTATGAGGCAATCTTCCCTGATAAACATGACAAAGATGAAGCTTTTCCTGGAATTTCCGCATAAAGATATTAATACCTTTCAGGTGTCTGCTTGCGTACAGGTAGTTGCCATTGTAATCTTGACAAAAATGATTCTCATGTAATAGATAAGATGGAAACAACTTTTATGCTTTTGTGAGCTCTGCAGGGTGTTTAGCTCTGGGTTGTCCCAACTGTGGCATGTGATTGTAGTCAACATCGTAAGTTATTCCTTGGTAGAGTTTCAAGCAGTTAGCATGTGGGGAGGGAGGGGAACACTTATTTTTTATTTCTTTTTCTCTATGGATCACTCAATTGCTGTCAAATATGTCCTGAAGACTGTAGCAGAGTCCTTTGACCCATGGGGCATTTTTCATATCATTCAAATTGATCTGTTATATCATGGCCATGGGTCATTGAAGGCAACAATCCTTGGTTATATTTATTGTCAGCTGTACACACACATACACAGGAATTTGACCGGAAAAACCATGACACACCACACCTCAATATCATGCTAAGTCGTTGCCTTCGAATGTTTTATTGTGTTGCTATTTTTTCAAATTATCCTGTTATCCTTTCACAAACAATTATGAAACTGTTACCCCCCAAAAAGGGGGGGGGGTGGAGGAAAATAGAAGACTTTAATAGGGCATATGGTTGAGCTTTATTTAAGTGAATTTGTCACCCGCGACAAAACCAGCTGTTGTCATTATGTTGTCTACCTATGATGGCGTGAACATAAGAGACAAGTGCTTGACTTGTCTTGCTCTGAAGGGAAGGTTTAATGCAATACAGTGACCTACCAGGTCATCTAAATTTGCACAAGTTTAAGAGCTTGTTGAATGGTCAAGTTTTGTTGAAATATGCTTCAAATGCACCAAAGCTTGGGTACATATCACCCTATCTTTTTTGGTTGTTGAGTGATAACCTCATGATGGAACAAACAGGCACTTTTTCCTCATTGTAAACAGGGTCCCATACTGTGTCAAAATGTATGTATGTATGCTTTGGGGGGGTGTTTTTTTATTTTGTTTTGTCTTTTTTTTGTTTTGTTTTGTTTTTGTTTTTGTTTTTTTTGTTTTGTTTTGTTTTGTTTTTTTAGGGGGGAGGGGGGCTCACTATCTCCTCATTTGTAAGATGTGCCAGAAACAGTATGTAGTCCAAACACAGAGAGCCTTAAAGGATAGAATGTGGTCCAAGTGGTGGTCTTGATAGAGAGGTTTTACTGTGTAGAATGTGGTCCAAGTGGTGGTCTTGATAGAGAGGTTTACTGTGTAGAATGTGGTCCAAGTGGTGGTCTTGATAGAGAGGTTTTACTGTGTAGAATGTGGTCCAAGTGGTGGTCTTGATAGAGAGGTTTTACTGTGTAGAATGTGGTCCAAGTGGTGGTCTTGATAGAGAGGTTTTACTGTGTAGAATGTGGTCCAAGTGGTGGTCTTGATAGAGAGGTTTTACTGTGTAGAATGTGGTCCAAGTGGTGGTCTTGATAGAGAGGTTTTACTGTGTAGAATGTGGTCCAAGTGGTGGTCTTGATAGAGAGGTTTTACTGTGTACTCTTTAGACATAAATACTGCTGCGATTTCCACATTCAACAGTTAAAGTGTACATTGAATAACATAACTGCTATAATGTTGTATCCATTAGTAGTGTCAGGCAACAGTAATCCTTGACCCTACAATGTGTAGTTTTAGTGCATCAGTGAAAATACAACATACAAAATAAACTGAACAGGATGAAGTACAGTGAATGACAGATGTTGACTGCATCCTGCAGGTGAGAAGAGTACCTCGTGATAAAGGCGTGAAAACTGACTCAAAATACATGACCAGATGTTTGTTCATGCGCCGAGTGTATGATCTCTATTGTTTGATATAAGAGGACCCTCAAGTAGTTTGTCCATACACATGGTAGAACAATAACAGAATAGAGACAGCAGTGTAAATCATGAGCTGAAGTTAGGGAAAGGATCAGAAGTCAATGCAACCTGTTACAGTGATAGACGAGTGTTAACCCTTTATGTACATGACAGGAGACACTCAGCCAATACAATCCACTCTGTCAAGTACAGCCATGTTTTAATGCATTTATGATATAGGTTTCATCTGATAACATCTGGTTAAAAGACACAAAATGTCTCCAAATGTCAATGAATTCAAATTCTTGTTGTTGGGTTGCCGTGTGACAGGTTAAGCCAAACCGTGAAAATGGTATGTGTGTGTACTGGCTGTTCCATATCAGAAAGAGACTTGGCCTGTTTTGCACAGTAAAGACTAGTCACATGACATTGTTCTTACATCTGATTGGCCTGCCACTCCCACCTATATTATAATACAGTTTCATGGCCATGTCTTTACCAGTATACAATGGTACCTGCTGTATGTGACCACCGTTTCTGCCATAAAAAGTGGCCACATACAGCAGATTGTCACTGCAGGTAAACTAACAAAGAAATTGACTCTTGTAGCCTAGAAAAATGTGGCCTCAAAGAGCAGGTGACCTGTCACGGCAGTGGCTGCATAACAGCAGGTGACCTGTCACGGCAGTGGCTGCATACAGCAGGTGACCTGTCATGGCAGTGGCTGCATACAGCAGGTAACACTGTATCTCAAATCACTTTTTACCCTTCCAAGTAGAGGTACAAATTGCAAAAGTTGCAGAGCTTCATGAGGCTTTGTCTCTTGACCTCCAGGTGTGGGGGTCGCCTACAGAAATTAGCCACACGATTCTGTAATAACTGAAGAAATTTATGTACTTGTACTGGAGCCACTATTGGCATCGGAATTATATTGGGATATGTATGGTGGTATGCACAATACATGTAGTGACACTTGATTCAAACCAAAGAATACACTGTAAACAGTCTGAACGGCTAATTTAGGCTGTAAACAGTTTGAATGGCTAATCCACACTGTAAGCAGTCTGAATGGCTAGTCCACACTTTAAACCGTCTGAATAGCTAATTTACAGTGTGAATGGCTAATCCACCCTGTAAATAGTCTGAATGGCTATTGATGAGTCATTTAAGTAATGGATAGGTAATCTGAAGGGACAGTAAGTGTTCAATAAAGTGAGTTGAGAATGTCAGTTGAATGCCGGAAATGTAGATCTCGTGAAAGTTTACGCACAAGGAGGTAAATAAACAGAAAATGTGCTTCAGTTTGCAAAATTTTTGTTCTTAAAAAAAATTACAAATTTTTACCTCCGTGTGATTACATATGTGGTCCATTATCTTTGGAAGACCATAGTGTAAAAGCTTTTCCATATTCTGCAACAGTGAAGTTACTCATGTATCCATTTATTTTTCTTGCCATAATTTTGATGAAAATTTGAGGTTACTCACTTCATTAATTTTTTTCTGGAACATAAACGAACTGTGTTTCTATATATATATATATATATATATATATATATATATATATATATATATATATATATATATATATATATATATATATATATATATATATATATATATATATATATATATATATATATATATATATCAGGGCTCAAAGTCAGGCAATTTTTTTAGGGGCCAGCATCCATCATGTATAATGTTAGTATGACTCCATACTAAAATTAAGAAGCTGTTGCCTAATTTTAGTTGCCAGGGCTAATTTTTGGTAGCCACTACCCACAGGTAGCAAAATTGAGCCCTGTATGTACATGTATATTGTATGCTTTGATATTAATTATGAAATCATGACTGAATGGTCCTCACAAAACATGTAAAATGAAGATATGTCGAGAGACAATATGGTAATGTCCTTTCATAGTGTCGTGTGTTCAGTGTAGCCCGGTAGAACCTGTCCAGGTTAATAAGGCATGAGAGGAGCAGTTCATAAGGGTCTTCCGTCCCATGCAGTTCTCATTTCCTCTCTTTCTGATTTGTATTTACTCTGGATCCTGTGATTTGTTGGTGAGAGACGTTTTCCTTGTTCCTGTTTTGAAATGTTAATTGCTGGTGTGACATGAGTAATGTACATTCTCACAGACACAAATATCAGTGCTGCAATTGAAAAATAAAGTCTGAACTGAAGTTGTTTAGAAAAGTTGAATGTTGTACCGATTCATTATACATATGTACATATTTTCCCATTGTGCTAATTCATTATCTAAATGTATATATTTTCATATGTGTACAGTGAAAGCTGTCTTGAAAGACCACCTCATGGAATTGCCAATTTGAGGTGATCTGTTATGGGAGGTATGAGTAACTAGAAGAATACAAAGCACAATACAGGGTCACTGTCTTGAGAGAACACCCCAAGGGCAGGCCCAAAAGTGGCCTCTCAAGACAGGTGGTCTGTCGTCAGAGGTACAATAACATGGGAAAGATAGCAGCGGGGATTTGCCAAAAGTGGTCTTTCAAGCCAGGTGGCCTCTCATTGGAGTGGCCTCTCAAGACAGGGACCACTGTATCTTGAAAGGATGGTCTTTGAAGACAGGTGGTCTCTCAGTACAGGGACCACTGTGTTTGTACATTCACTTCTTCCCCGTCTCATAAATACTGTCTGCAGGTTTAATTGGAAATTCAGAGGATTGTATATTATGCTGTTTGAAGGAAATGTATGCAAGCAAAAAAGTTGTATGCAATCTGAAACATTTTTTGTAATGTGTAGTGATGACCAAGAACATGCAAAAACACTTTTGGCTAGAGATAAAAAAAGTAACGATTAATAGGACAGCATATTACATCCTTTTTGTCAAAGTCTGTTTTTAAATTTATTAATGACAAGACCTCTTTTTGTTTACTTGAAAAAAATAGCTTCAGGAAGTTAAAATAAGTTTCCATAAAATGAGTTCCACCAGGTCATGGTGGATCAAGGTACACAAAACTGTGGAGGTTCCCACAACATTAACATGTAAGTTGTAAAATGACTGCCATGTCTATGCTAAATGGTTAGGGGGTATTGTTGCTGTTTGTCTGCAAATATTACATATATGTACAGTGCAACCTGCTTTGAGAGACCACCGTAATGAAAGATCACCTGCCTTTTAAGACCATATTTTCAGCCCCTTTTGCCATTCCCCCCATGTTATTGCACCTCCATTGAGAGACCACCTGTCTTATGTGACCACTTTTAGCCTGCCTGAGGGGTGGTCTCTCAAAAACAGGTTTCACTGTTCTTTGGCCTCTTGAATCCAGATATATGGTAATGAATATGATGACGCAGCATCGTAAAGCTCTCAGTGTACATGTAGAGTCCATAGCTGCTACAGTGGAGCCTCATTAATACGGACCTCATTAATCTGAACACTTCTCCTGGAACAGAATTGTTCATTTCAAGTAATAGTGATTCAGTAAACCGGATGCTTCATTAATCTGAACAGTTTACTGGGGTACAAAGGTGTTTGCATTGATGAGGTTCCACTGTATAAGAAATCAAAGCATGTGGCAGCCAACATGTGCTGTATATTATTTTTCCTTTTATGGCTGACCATACAGGAGACACAAGAGTCCAGGGTGACTTCTGATCTCTACCGCTGACTATTCTGGTTCTGTTCTGGATGCCAGCCAGGTTTCATTTGTTGTAAGCTTTATAGGGATCCAATTCTATCATATGAAAAGTTCTTATTTTACACAGAATTATACCTTTGGAAGTTCAGACGTTGCTGTGAAGTTGGTGAAAGATCTCCATTATGATTTCAAGCATGATAAGGCATGAATAAATTACTAGGCCACAACTGCTGCAGTGCAGACAACATTTCTGTATAATAGAGCAGCAGGAAGGTAGTGCCAGCCCACATCAGGGTTGATAAGTGAACTAACCACGGAAAATTGTGGTGAGTAAGTTGTGAATGTAGGCACTAAATGCAACAAAGCCACAACAGTGAAAGTACCCAACTACAGTGATGGAATGTTGGTCTGTGTGTCTCACCCATCACCACCAGGCATTATTGAAAGGCATCACAGTTCTACATTATATAATTATTCATTTATAGGGCATTACCTACACATTAACACCATAAGAAAAGACATAAATGACGAGGTTGCGGGCTGCAAATGACATTTGCACCCATTTTGCGGGCACAAATGGCGAGGTTGATGAGATACAGGGCCTATATTCACATTGTATTATGCATTAAGTGATAATTGGCTTGAAAAATACTACAAATGAATAGTAATAGTAATAATGTTTGTTTTTATGTCATTGAGATCATTGTACGGCCCCAATGGTATTCAATTTGCAGCCCTCTTGTGATCATTTGCACCCTCCACTTTGCGTCGGGCGCAAATGACCACTGACTAATTTCAAGAGTGATAGCTTACTGTTTGCAAACTTACTGTTTCATGGGGCAGATATTTTGAGGAAGTCTTCAAAAGGATTACCCTGCCTCCCCCCCCCCCCTTTGCATTTTTGTCATCCATTGGGGAGAGGGGGGATCAGATTCAACCAAGGAAATGTGGAGCAGACCTGTTATATGCATGCTTGTGTAATTATTAAAGGCCGCTATGCTCAAACCTCTTTTTACCCTTCGGCCTTATGAGGCCAACGGGAATTGTCGTACCCGGTGCCGTCCGTCTGTCCGTCCGTCCGTCCCTTGGTTTTACCACCATAACTTCAGAAATTTTTGAGACAGGACTTTCAAATTGCACGATATTACACAATGGTGGTATTGTATAAGTAAGGAAGTATTTAAGTCAATTACATGAAATTTTATACACACATGTATCACAGCCAAAGAGTGTGTCGAGTCAAAAGTAGGTTACTAGGTCAAGTATCTGGGTCACAGTGACCTATTAAAATTTTGTATACCACTATAACTTCAGAAATTTTTGAGACAGGAGTTTCAAATTGCACATGATATTACACCTATGTGGCCTACTTTGTGTGCAAACATAGTTGACCTTGACATAATTCTGAAGGTCACACAGTGGTCACATGTGCTAAGCAACGTTACCACTCTAACTGTTGAAAGCCTGCATCTAGCAATCTAAATCTTACACACAAGAAGCTTCATAGAGTGATCTTGAAGACTATTGAAAATCAAGGTCATAGCTGTATATTTGACCTACTTTTTGAGGTCAAAGGTCAAGTGCACAATGGTGATGTTGGCATAAGTAAGGAAGAATTTAAGGCAGTTACATGAAATTTTATACACACATGTATCATAACCAAAGAATGTGTCATGAATCAAAAGTAGGTCACTAGGTCAAGTATCTGGGTCACATTGACCTATTCATTGAAATTTTGTTTACTCACGATAACTTCAGAAGCGTTTGAGACAGAACTTTCAAATTGCATATGATAGTACACCACTGCAAGCATAATCGACCTTGACCTAACTTTCAAGGTCACACAAGTTTGCTGAGTGACATTGTGCATCTAGAAATCTAAATCTTAAAACAAAAGAAGCAACATAGAGTGATCTAGAAGGCTATTGAAAGTCAAGGTTATACCTCTATATTTGACCTAATGTTTTTGAGGATAAAGGTCAAGTGTACAATAGTAGTATTTGTGTAGGTAACTATACATGATACTATGGGACATTATTCCTATTCACTTACACTTACAGCAAGAGAGATTGAAGGCGGCGGAAGGGTACCGCGTTCTTTGAACGGTATTTTTTTTTTTTTTTTTTTTTTTGAATGTAAATGTATTTTTCTGTTTATATACCTATCTATCAGCTGCTTGTGTGCATTTGGGGTACCGTATCGAAATAGTACTTTCATTGATCTTTTGTCACAGTATGAGTAATCTGTTAGACTTAAGACACAAACCATGACAGAATTACTCACAATAATGATGACCATTATGAGTGACCCACAAACAGTTATTTACAGACACAAGACATGACAGAATCATTCACAATAATGATGACTGTTGTGAGCGACCCTTAGAATGTCATTTACCCACAGAAGTCATGACAGTCTTTGAGGTCTTGCCACACAAACAGGTATCAAGTGGTGATCCAAGTTGTCATTGTCCTGGTCGTCAACATCATCGTTGTCCATGTCTTCAACATCACCAGTGTCCATGTCTTCAACATCACCATTGTCCATGTCTTCAACATCACCATTGTCCATGTCTTCAACATCACCAGTGTCCATGTCTTCAACATCACCATTGTCCATGTCTTCAACATCACCATTGTCCATGTCTTCAACATCACCATTGTCCATGTCTTCAACATCACCATTGTCCTTGCACATGTCTTCAACATCACGGCTGCTGGTGATGATCATCATGGTTATCGTCATCATCATTTGAAATAGCTTAACATGCAAGGAAAAAAATTGTGTGGGATAACCTAAGAAAATAGACTAGATAAGTGTGCTTGTTTGGGGCCTGACTCTAAAATCACCTGTTTGCTTCCTGTCAACATGCTCTGGGCCTGACTCAAAAATAATCTGCCTGTTATGTGTGTGTACTCCGAATGTTGCTTAGAGGGCACATTGCTAAGGAAGGCCTCCAAATAGTTTCATGTTGTGCAGTAGAACAAGAAGTCAACAGGGCTCATCTGAACCCTTTACCGGGATTTGAGACTGGGTCAAAAGCTTCCGTTGGGAGGGTGGGGCGCTTAGCGTCCAATCCTTCTCAGGGAAAATGTTGACCTGGGGCATGTTATTTTGATGGGCTGTGTGCGATTCTTACACAAATTCTTTTTTATTTACATTAAAATTAGTTGTAAACCATCACATTAGATGACAGTTAGCTCCAGATTGTTTTGGCTGGTTGAAGGGAGAACGGGTGAAAAAAAAGTTCCCATACTGGTTTAATTGGCAGCAAAGCAGGCTTTGCTGATATCATAGGGTTAATATTGGCCAGGACAGCAGCACTGGTATTTTGTGGGTTCTTCAATCACAGAGCCCCTGGGAACATGCCAATTCTGCATGTGATGTGACTCCTGTATATATTAGCAGGTATTCACTGTTTAACTTCAGCGATCTTTGTATATCCTTTAATTCAAAGGTGACAAATTGAGATACTTGTGACAAATTTGTCTTGTTGCAATGTAGAAAGGCCTTTTGCAGGCATGGTAAGCATAAGCACTTCTTGGATCTGTTCCAGGAAGTTTTTAAAGATTGTCTTCAGGAAGCTGTTAATCCAATGTAAATTCAATGGCATTGAGGGCCCTCCCGGAGATGTTGTGTTAGCAGTATGGTCAACAATGTCTGCATATTCAGGGGCAATTAAAGCCCTGCTGGAGGAGGTGTCTAAGGTACAGTGAAACCCCATTATAATGACACTCAGATGTCCGACATATTCATTATAATGACACAAGTTTTGCAGGTGTGGAATGGGGGGGGAGGGGGAGGTCCGCCTGCACTTCATCCCCCCAAAAATTTAAGAAATACAAATACTAATGAAATGTTGTGTTTTTTGGTTTTTTAGTGCAAGAAAAGGGTGAAAATGGCATTTTTAGATGCAACATTTGGAAAGCATAAGGTGACTGCACCACAAGACTCCCATCGGGCCACCAAGCTCCAACTTTCAGCAGCCCCCCCCCCCACTTTCAAAATACCTGGATCCGCCCCAGTTTTGAATGGGAAAAGTTCATTTTCTTTGTTGTTTGATTCAATTATCAGACATATTCAGTTATCTGACACATTTGTAAGGGCACAGATGGTATCATTATAAGGAGTTTTCACTATATTTCAGAAAAGATCAGTTTAACCCTTACCCCATTAAACCTGCAGAAACTGGCTTGCGGTGAAATGTCTGCTGCAAAGTTTTTTGATTACGTGCATCTCAACAGGAATAGACTTTTGCTTACTTTGTGACATGTTACTGGATAACTTTGATGCATTGTCACCATTTGGTGAGAAGCTTTAAACAAATAAATAGAATAGAATCAGGTAGAATGGAATTAGAACAGAATAGAACAAAAAAGGGAAGAAGAATGCGTATGGCATGGGTCCTTGAGTGTAGTGAGGATCTGTTACAATACAAGAAGATGGAAGCTTATCGGTGATTGTATGTTGGAATCCTCCCCCCTCCACAACATGTTTCAGCCGTGGTAAAAGTGGTGAAACCCACTCATACAGACACAAGGAAGTTGCACAATGGAATAAAGCACTTTTTTAAGCCTACACTTTATTCTGTCATGTGCGCACAGATGGGCAGAGTACTTGTGCCCGTATAAGTAGATTTTGCGGTAAAAGTTTCAAACATAGGTAGGCTGTGGCAGCTGTTCACAGAGTATCTTCAAGTGCATAGATTATCACATCAGGATTAACCCTTTTCAGCACTAGTCACAATGAAAACTGTGTGCACCTGAAGTAGTATGAAAATGGAAATTCCTCACAAAGAGACTTTTACTGGCAGGCTACCGGCCAGGTCTATATTTCCAGAGGGGGGAAATGGCTTAACTGTTTCAGTGCCAATCACGTCTAAAGTCGATCTACTTAAGTCAGACAAGTCTTAATCGTCATTAGGATCCCAGATTTGTGTTCCTCGTAAAAGGACTTTTCATTCAAGTACAAACATGCGTATAGTTCCAGAGAGAATACCCCAGGTCAACAGCTTTTCTCAGCACACATTGGGCGCAATGCCCCCAATGGACGCCAAAAAAAAGCTGTTGACTCAGTCCAAAATTTGGCACTGGAAGGGTTTAGTCAACAGCTTCCCATACTACACAATGCACCCAAAGTGCAATAAAGAAAGCTGTTGACTCAAGTCCAGGACCAACAAGAGTAAATTTATGGAAGCAGAGCTCCATGTTGATCCAGCTGGTAGTATTAGCTCAAACTTTCCGAGCACTTTCAAGCTGTGGGAAGCCGCATGACAGCTGCTGGAAGAATGAGTGGTCTGGCGACTTGTGGTACCATGTCAGTGTATGACACTGTGACATACATTAAGATGGATGGTGCAAGATATTATCAGAAATAACCATAAATAAAGTGAACTCATGAATGAATAGGTGAATGTGAATGGAAATCAATGAAGATATTTGTGGGTATATCGCATGTAGGTTAGCCAGGCCCCTTCTACTCTTGTGTGAAGTGTTTACCGAAAATAACATGTCTGCTTAAGATACCAATGCTGTACCAAGAAAAAATAGAGTATATTTATTGATTTTTATGACAAGACCGTTGAAAGACTAAGATCAAAGCAAAAAATTCATAATTAAAAACACTTTTTCAGAGAGGCCCAGAGCTGGCAGGCACTTGTCTGGTTTGTTTAAAATATTAATAAAACACAGCTTTTCTTTTCAGTTCCTACTTTTAAATCCCAATTTTGCATGTGTTTCATCACTAAACCACAAAATTACGAATAAAAAATGCCTGCCTGGAATCAAGGAACCTCCAGGCCATAATTGAGAGACCTCAAAACCATATTTGAGGGTGACCCTGTGTGGAGAGGACAAACCGGAGGCTTATCTTTGTTTTGTGGTTTCTACATCCCAGATGACTAGTTAATTAAATCAACATAAATCATCCATTATGAAGAAGTTGGTACTGACAGGACCATTTTATTTACTTAACTTGTGGCTTAAATGTTGCTGAACCACAAAATTACAAAAACATATATGAAAATCGGAACCTATCCTTCAATAAAGTAGGTTTCGTATGTGACAATAATATAGAACTGTGTCGAGCATGAAAAAGTAACTTTTCTATTCTGGTATTATATGAACATTGATTGAGGACAAGTTTCACCTCTGTTTGGTAATGTAAATTATCCTGCCATCCAGGTGCACATTTGCTGATCTAAAATCCTAAGACCCATATGCAGAAGTTGGAATGAGGATATAGATACAAACCAACCCTTAGCTAGATGATTTTGTCTGCCTACATGTATTATCACTCCTCGGTTAATTTGCTGGCGTAATTATACTTAATCATGCATCTTGATGTGCTCCATTCACAGAGGTTCCAAGTTATTTTCTCCCATTTCAGGAGATGTCCCTGATTTATCAGTAGGAATCCAGGAGATTGTGCGGACAATGGGGGGAGGGCTCAGGAGACATGTTTGTAAATGTGCAGTAAAAATGGTGCATTCTGGTGGTTTAATTTTTTTTTTTTAAATCAGCTGTAAGAAAGGGCATAGGAAAACACATTTAAAATGCCTTTAACCACATTCACTCAGCAGTAAATACACAAAACCAATGTCACAATACAAACAATTTATGCAAAATGTCAACTTTTTTTACCCCCCCCCAAAAAAAAAAAAAAAACTGATAATGGGGGAGGTTTTTTTTCAAGATTTAGAAGATCGGAAGACTTTAAAGAAATGAGTTAAATTTCAGGAGATCTCCCGAAAATTTGGGAATTTTGGAACCTCTGCATTCGTGACATCTGCTTAATGTGGGTTCGCAATGTTACTCCCTGCAAACCAGTGGTCTACTGTGTTCCCACTGCCACTGACAAGAATCGTTGATAATTCCAAGCTAGTCTTGCTGGCTGTTTCTGGGATTAAGTTAGTTTTTATGCAAAACAGCAGACCAAAGTAAATGTGTGTTTCAAACCACACAATATCAAGATAGCAAAAGTTAGACCCACTTATGAGGGGATTTTATTCACAAATTATAATTTTCTGAAATCACAGAAAGGATGAATTAATTGTGGAGAGACTCGTCAAAAATGGAAAGGTAATTTTGATGCAGAATTTAGTGAACCAGTAAATGTTACATTGTTAATAACATAAAATCACACAAGGTAACAATTAAAGTGCAAAAACTAAGTATCCTGCCATTGAAACTTTAAAAATTTGTCTGGAATATCTATTTTCACATTCTGAATAGCATGACTATTAATGATGAGGGCACTGCCATCAATTGTGAGTTAAGGGGAATTAGGACATGATAGTTTAAATGATATACACAAGTATCAATAAACTTGCAGTTATATAAATAAACAACTGTTTATGAGAATCGTAACATTCATAAAGACACTCATAACAGTCACAAAAACTCAGATGCCCAGGTGAAATGATGAATTTCGAAAAACAAAGCAAGCTGCAAATTCAGTGTTTATTCCCCCTCCCCCCCCCCCCCCGAAAGAAAACAAACACAGTGGGGACTTATACTTTGTTATGTGCATTGTCTTGGACACCAGCACTGACTAGCAGCAGATGTGACATTAAGATATACGTGAAGTGCCCCAGCAATATGTAAATGAGCCGGATAAAAGTGGCAATCGAGTAATTGGGTCGGGGAGTAATATTTACTCGTTACTTGACATAATTTGAAGGACACAATTGAAGTGTCACTTGAAACAGTATAACAAACACATCCTCCATGTACTCAATACACCCACAAACCATGATCTGCTTCACGGTTGGACCAGTTATACTAGTATCATGGACTAACTGGTTCTGAACTGCGCTACATTAATGAGAATCCGAGTCTCTGCTACTCAGTATGGTCGTTGAGGTCTTGTGTGGCATCATTCTGCCTGTTGTGCTGTGTTCTGTTACATTCGTTCACAGCTTTGCCCTACATGAAACAGCTAGATGCAAATTTGTTTTATTGTTTATACATCATAAATCTGACAATTAGTCCATTTATATTTACATCTGATGTTTTTGTCTAGCATTTGAAGAGTAAGAAAAGTTTGGATGTTCATAATTACCCTCAGTGCATAAAGTGCCAGAGGGTATTGTCATCCCCTGCATCAGCCATCAGTCTGTCTTTCTTGTCGACATTACCATGATATCTCAAAAAATATTCACGGTACCTGTACCAAATTTTTGTCGTAGATGCATCGTATAATGGACCAGGTTCCTCTTATTAATTTTAAACTTTTTATGAAACTTTTAGTATTTATTTCAAGGCTGTCTGAGTGGCACACAAGGGGATGACATTACCATAATATCTCAAAAATTATTCACTGTAGCTTTACCAAATTTTTCGTCACAGAAGAATGTTATCATGGACCAGGTTCTTATTGAAAACCAGCTTCCTCTGAATATTTTTAAACTTTTAATTTATTTGTTTGAAGGCTCTCTGAGTGGCATCAATCCTGTCGACGTTATTGGGATATCTCAAAAAATATTGACTGCAGCTTTACCAAATTTTTATTAGAAATGCATCTTATGATGGGCCAGGTTCCATTCAAAAACCACTTACCTCTTTGTATTTATAAACCTTTAGGTATGTATTTAAAGCCATCTGAGTGGCACACAAGGGGACAATGTTACCATAAAGTGTCAAGAAACATTCATCACAGCTTCATCAAATTTTTGGTGCAGTCACACCGTATTGTGGCACCTGGCCTAAATAGAGGTTACCTACAAATACGTCTACATATAATATGCATGTAGTAGAAAAAATATTCACAATTAAAAGTCCCAGCTTTGAGTGGCTAATAATCCTGAAAGACATTTTTCTGTCTAGAGATTTGTGCTTATTCTTCTCACCTTTGTCTTTCAACATGGCTTATTGCTGTTTTATTTCATAGACGACAATGTAGAAATTGTATGTAACGTGTTCTAATGCGAAGTTTGAAAAAAAAAATGCAGAATTCAGGAAAATAAGAGGGTAATCTGTTCTCTGAATGCTATTTTTGCAGTCAATTGTGTGTGCACATGCAATCATAGGAACCTTCTAGTACAGCACTCGCAATAATGATGTCAGGACTAGTTTGGCTTGCGCTGGTAGGCCTAAAATATGTGATCTACTAATGTTCTCCCCCTCTCCCCAGCTAAAGCATTAGGACATAGATATTAAGGCAGCTAGCCCACAATGTTTCTTCAATGTAAATATAATAATTAAAGGTCTTTTCAATTTTATTCATTGTCGTTTGATTTCAAATCGATGACAGGCATTTTTACATGATTTCACTAATGTGACATCATTAAAAATGCTCGTCATCGAGTTGCAATCGCCCACCAATGAACACAGTTAAAAGGGCATTCAATTCCTAATTGAAGAAGCAGCTGAAGAATTGCACACCTTGTCTGTTTTCAGCATATTTATGTCGTGAATCATCATGCGTAAACCTTATGATAACAATCAACTTCTTGGACTTGTTGATAGATGTACCATGCAGCGCTCAACATTTAAGGGCTTTCCATGTACACAGGAAGTGCATACTTACAGGGAACCGATTAAAATCAATTGATTTCTTCCTGTCCACCAGGATATTTCACAAAGACCCTAGTTGTAACAGTGATAAGTAACAAGAGAAACTGGTCCGTTTCTGACAATGTTTGATACAGGCTGCACAGTGGAATCATCACTGAACTACAGTTGCTGCATCATAATACAGTACAGGCCTGTAACCAATCAAAGACTAGGCAATAGGAGATCGTGTTTGTCAGACCCTTACTGTTATTTCTTCCACTTTCACTTTGACAAAGAGGCCACTTGTTGGTCTGTACTTGACGTGTTCTGTCTAGAGTGTGAATCACATTTACCTGAGGAGCCACATCACTCCTAGCTGCTCATTGATCGCCCCAGTGCTTAATGGGAGCTGCTACCCCATGTATCAGTGCTTTCGCTGAATAGAAGTGTCAACATTTTATATGTATTATCATCAAATTAGCTTATGATAAAGATCTGTTGCAGCATTATATCTGTATTATTGTTCAGTTACTGGTAGTTGCAACTGTTAACATTTAGAAAAGATGAGTTGCAGCTTTGATTTCATGTGCTTGGTACAGTGTTTCAGTGTTATATTCAAGTAAAGCTGAAACAATACTGGTTGGGTCATCATTTTTAAAGAGGGCCCTGACGAAGGTTAATGCCTTTTGCACTGACAGGGTCACCTTCTTAAAATTTAAAGTTGATAGACAGACAGGCAGGTACTATGATTTTTTCCCCTAATTTGTTTATGAATTTTTGTGTGTTAAGGCTATTTTTGACTAATTCTCCTGAAGAATTGAGCAGAATAGTTTGAAATTTCATCAGGTGTAGTCTAACTACAGATGATAAAAGATTGCAAAAATTACAAGGGTATGTTAATTTTTTACAAAATTATGGGACATGAAACTTTGGGACCATGTGTCTGAAAGGAGGTGATGATGCATTAAGCATGTGTGTGTGTGTGGGGGGGGGGTTGGCTGACTTAGCATGTCTTATATCTTGGTAATGGTGGAATATTAGCCCACGGGTTACTATTAAACGTTGATAGGAAAGTACCTTATGGGGTTTCTTTTTGGCCTTCTTAATTTTCACTTTGTATGACCGTGAAAGATTAAACTGACATACATCATGGTAAAATTCAACTCGGTCAACTACTTATATGCTCCAGTACAGCACATATTTGGAGTTGTGTAGTGTGTACTTGTGGAAGCAACGGATTCTAGTGAGCAGAGCACAGGACATCATGGACCTTTTGTTTTTTCCATAACTTCTGAAGAAGAAACAACAGTTTTTGAAAGCACTGAGGTTTAAATAGACAGACACACAGAGTTGATATTCCACCAAGCAGGTCGTCTTGCCACTGAAGGTCAGTCTCAATGAAATGGAAACATCGTGTATGTACTAAAGACCACAGCACTGGCGGGATATACACATAATTGTTTTTCCCCTTGTCACATCTCTGCTTCAGCAATTTGGTGGACAGACATCAGAAATGATCCACCGTAATGGTCCACCACCACCAGTGCCAGGGAATTGGATAGTAATTGGTCTTAGTTCAAAATTAGAATTGGTCGGCCATGGCACTCTTAAGTGAGGAATGAAAAATGCGAAACGAAGGCAAGGCTCTTTGAAGTGCACAGTGAAATGTTTGACCAGTTCTGCCCAAGTGGGGCTCTTCAGGAACTGAAAATATAACGGCTGCAAAAAAAAAAAAAAGAAAGAATTCTTAAGTGAGGGTTCCATTTTTTTAACTCACTATGTGGTATATATGCATTGTACATACATATATATATATAATATACATTATATAGACATATTTATTTACACACACATACTTTCATACATGTACATATTACAATTTATCTATCAGTGTGTGTGGGGGGGGGGAGATTATTGTTATGTACAGATCTGTAAGGACAGTCACAAGAAGGGTTAACACTTTCAGTGCCAAGTTTTTCGACTGATTGAACAGTTTTCCTTGACATACTTTGAGCGTAATGCACCCAAAGTGGGCTGAGGAAAGCTGTTGATCCAAACCTTGACATTCCCGGGAACTACAGGCATGCTGGCACTTGAACGAAGTGTCTTTTAACAAGGGGTAGAAATCTAGCATCCTTATGACAATTGAGAGCAGTAGTTCCACTTAAGTCGCAGGTGGCATTGAAAGAGTAAATGCATCATCAGTGTCTGCAGTACCAGTGTCAGTCGCTTTACTTGGCAAGTGCTTTCAAGGAGTCACATTCATCGTAAAGTGCTGTTATCAAGATAAGGGCAGAAATCTGAAAGGAAAACTTGCTCTCTTTCACTGGTGTTATCCTAGTGTTTCATGAGAGTATGCACTTTATGTATTAAATGGCACATACAAGATCAATTTGAAATCTTGTGCTGGAATGGAAATGTTTGTCAAACCCTGGGATACAGGTATATATGTGCTGTCTATTGTTGTCAAGAATTTGGGTTGGCATATACAGGTCAGATTTCAAAAAACTGTCAGCACAAAAAGCATCATCGCTGGGTTCTTTCCGTGCAGACATTTTCCAAATATACACCATATGTTTTTCGGCAAAATGAACATGATGAACCCCAGCAAAGCTCTAGTTATACTCCCTGCCCCCCCCCCCCCCCAAAGTTTAGGGGAGCAAAGATTGTCTTATTGTCCATCCACAGCACAATCCTTGCAAGCAAAGTATGTCATGATGGAAAGGCCACATCAGTCAAATTTTAATGTTATTTTTGGGGGGCGGGGGCCACAGATACTCTATAGATTTTGGGATATTTTTTTAATGTGATTGTGGATGACTTTAAGGTCATAGATCATAGGTCAAGGTCACAATGTCATGGAAAATAAAGTGGTTTCCATGCCACATCTTCAAATGGGTATAATTAAAGTTCATCAAACTTTGTCATCATATACCCAGGAGAGGCTTCCCTTAAATTTGCTAAGGGGTGACCTTGAGGTCAAAGGTCAAGGTCAAACTTTCTGCAGAAGAATGATGGCCCTCTTAGAGGGGTAGCCTCTGGCAAGAGTTGCCTGCTTGAGGATGCATATTGTTTTTTGCACACTATTAGTGAACTTGGTTTCCGCGTGATAACTAAAGAAGTTTTTTACCTAGGGCTTTCTTATTGCACAGAAATATAGCCTTTTAAAAGAACTAGGTCAAGTTTTGAAATGGGTGACCTGGAGTCAATTCCCAAGGTCACAGAGCCACATTACTGAATTTGGTTTCCACTTTATAACTGCAGAAGTTTTTGAGCCAGAGTCTTTTTTTTTTTTATTTGTAGATATTTATAGTCTTCTATTAAGGCTATATCAGCTTCAAAGAAGGGTGACCTTGACATGATTGCCAAGGTAACAAGGCGACTGTAGTGAATTTGGTTTTTGCATCCACTTCGCAAGGTCATGTGTGCGCCATTTAGTACTATTAACAGGGTGATGAGGGCGAACACAATAACGGTAGGGGGGCATCTATGTTTTACAAACGTGTTGTTTCTTTAAGTCCAAGGTCTCATTGGTTCAACATATTTGACTGCCATCTCAGCATGGAATCTGTGTGTTTATTTGAGGTATAGAAGAAATTGGCCTCTAATGTTGCAACTACAATGTATATAGTCTGTCTAGTAGAATTAAACATGGTGATGTGGTCTTGGTATTTGTGCAATTTGTATGTGAATTTGTAACTGGCTTTCAGTCAACAGCTTTTGGATTAAAAAGCTCTACTTCAGCCAGTATATAGTGAGTTAAGGAGAAATCACAATTGTGTACATGCTCCAATTATGACGGATGTGAGACCAAACATGTATCCTGTTAATCGTGTATTCCATCTGATAAAACATTGAAAAAAAAAAGGTAATATTTCAGAGAATTGCTGTTGGCCAAATTGTTTTGTAAATGAATGTCGTAATAAAACAGCCACAAAACAAACAGAAATTAAGTGATGTACGTGCAAGCGCCATGTAGTGGCATCCTGGTCCTGTTTCTTTTGCGTAGTTTTGGATTGTTTATACTTACTGTTTTAAATTGATTTTGATTGTAGCTTCAAATCCACTGCAGTGCTAAAATTAAAAAGAATCATTCAGTATTACATGTGACATTCTACAGTACATCTACCTCTCAGAATTTGGTGTGGGCTTGTCTTTAAGGTAAATAGTGATTCCAATCAAATTTTGAGTCTCCTTTGATCTGGTACTGCAACTGTCACTCCAAGACTGAATGATTCACAGATCCTTCTGTAACATCTGTTGAGGCTTGCGTAATGTTATTAAACACTGGGATTGTGAAATGGAGCATGTCAGTTATAGGGGGCATCGGAGGCAACTTCCCCTGGTATTCCCATGGTATTCCCATGGTATTCCCCTGGTATTCACCTGTTGCAGGTGGAAACACCTGTGGGATAAACAAAACCTGCTTAATTCATTGGTTGAAAATGTCATGTGACACAGGAAGATAGTGCTGCCACCAAGTGGAAAAGTGTATCTGATATGCCATACGTCTACCGCAGGTGACATCAACGAAATAAGTAATTTTTCAACTTTTATAACTAAAAAGCCATGTAACAGATCTCCAGGGGAAATGGATGTTTAACCCATTCCATACTATGGTCACAGGCCTTGGTCAGTAGTTCTGGCACTGCCTGGCAAGTCATGCTGCAGCTGCCGCAAGGGCAGCTGCAGCAAGACTTGCCAGGCAGTGCCAGAACTACTGACTTAAGACTATAGGTATGTTGGTACTTGAACGAAAGGTCTTTTCATGAAGAATTTAAATATGCAATTGTCATCTTAAATGTAGTTACATATACGGAAACATCAGGGGACTGGTATGGAATGAGTTAAAGTGCTCAGATGGACTTTCCTCTGATTTTCCCATCAGTAATTGATATGAATAGATGAAGTGGGCAAGGCAAACTGAGGAGTGTGACGCCAGGGGGTTGGTGAGGTATATCCATGAGTAGGAGGGTCACAGTTCCCCAGGTTTCCTGTACATTTGTCTCTGGTGGGTGAACTTGCAGCATATTTGGTATGTCGGTTTATGATACAGTGCGTCCTTTGCGGAATGAGTATTTATGACATACCCAAACTGATTTTACGTATTACTTTGTATCCTGCATCCTGCAATTAACTTTGACCATAGGTCAGATGCATTGTATGGTAACAGCACTTGTTTCTCATGATACCTATAATTTTGTTGAATTGCATGTGCCAGAGGACCTAAAATAAAAGAAAAATAGAGCTGAGTCAACACTCGGGTTCACCAACAGTTCAAAGGAGGTAGTCTTGTGACAGATGAAAATATGTCTGTCATAAGCATATGCAATGACCTACCAATGCAGAGTGCTGTGAAATAGGTTTGTACAATATTTTCATGTTTCAGGTGTGTTAGCTTCCATGTGTTTAGTTTATCAGACGTTATGATATTTTGTATCCGCTCCTCGTGGTACAATCTCAAAAACCAGTGCTGAGGTATGGTGTGTGTGTGGGTGTACATGTATGTGCACTTCACCTTTGACAATTTTGCACTCAGTAAAGTCGACAGACAGTGAAATTAAGAGTGTATTATCAGTCTCATACTGTGACAGGAGAGGATTACATGCTGATAAACTACTCAGATGAAGCGCAGCCAAATATGATTTAATTTTAAAAAATTGAAAAAACGAGCAAAGGTATGGCTTCACTTTCGTGCCGTTCGACCGGTTTTGCCAGTAGTGTGGCTCATCAGGAACTGAAGATTTCAACGGCTGCAGCGTGGTACCGTTAATCACGTAATGTAATGTTCGTTTGTTATGTGATAATACAGTACGTTGACAACAATAGACGTTGCTAACCAAGAAATAGGCTCAACGTCTTGGATGAGCTTGGTGTTTGCTCAAGCTATTTATAGACACACGTCCTTTGCACAGTGACAAGGTGTGAACACAAATATGCAAGTTACATATTGTTTAAGGGTGCATGTGACTCCCAAGTTCCTTTATGGGAGCGGGCATCCATAATCATGTCATAGCTTGTCCTAGTGACCAACCTCTGTCCAGTTTATAGATAAATAGAACTGGGGCTGGGGAAGGGTATTACTCAAATATGTAATGAGACATACAATAAAAAATGTTTTTATTTTCTTAATGATTGTAGATATTGTTGGGGTATAACTGGAGTGACCCTAAAACATGTGTAGCAGCTGTGAAAATGGGGGGCAATTTAGTTTCTCCCCATATATACATCCTGAATTACTTAGTGACAAGAAAATAAGCATAGACAGTATAAAAAATTTTTTGCGTAGTTTTGGGGTTGAAAAAAAAATTAATTTTAGACTGGTTCCATATAATTATACATGATGACCCAGTGGCTTGGATGGTACATCTTGGTAGGGCACCATAAGCAATTGACAGCAGGCAAAGGTAGGCAGAGCCTGCACTGGGTCTTCATTATAACTGACACCAGGTCACAACTATAGGTTTGCCTCACCCTGTCAGTTCACTGGGCCTTTTTTGCTGATGTTTCGAAAACAAAGAACAAAACAAATGAGTCTGGAGTCAAAATGAGTTGTGTAACATATGGTACTGATGCAATGTTACAAGTATGGACGTTATCAATCATACAGTCCGTGATAAAAACAAGAGGACTGTGTGAACAGCCCACGTTCAGCTGACCAATATATACCCACCCAAATAAGTCCTAACCTGAGCTTAAATGAGCTTCAACTGCACTTATAGCTTAAACTCTACTAAGAGCAGCACAGCTAAGCTGGGTTGAACTTTGAGCTTGTAGTGCATGAGAGAGAGAGAGAGAGAGAGAGAGAGAGAGAGAGAGAGAGAGAGAGAGAGAGAGAGAGAGAGAGAGAGAGAGAGAGAGAGAGAGAGAGAGAGAGAGAGAGAGAGAGAGAGAGAGAGAGAGAGAGAGAGAGAGAGAGAGAGAGAGAGAGAGAGAGAGAGAGAGAGAGAGCAAAGTTTTTTTTGGTAGGACTTATCAGCACCATGACATTGTGAAACATGTAAGTTCCTGTTTCATACAAACAAACATCACCTCTTTGACACTGTTGTTAAACATAGAAAATCTGAAGACAACACTTGTATACATGTTCATACACTGGCCCATTAATACTGTAACACATCCTGAAACATCAACAGACTTGATGACAGTTTGTTCACTAAGTAAACATAGGCTTATAAACCTTGCAGTTTGTGTGTATCTGTCACTGTTTAATAATCATGTTTGGTGCTGGACACTGTGACATACCTGTACAAACTGTAAGTCAGTGTACCACGATAGGTGCAAGGGGATAATTAATTATTTTTTTCACACTCTTAGAAATTTAAAATATCTTAGCTATTGCAGAAATATGATTAAACTCAAGACGTGCAGGTGTTGATGACACTTTGTATCTACTGCTGATGTTAATCAGCTCGGGTATGCTCAAGGGTGTAGAAATACCCGTTAAAAGCTCCTTTCTGCAATATGAAAAATATCACAGCGATCCTAGACGACCAGGACGTCAACAAGTGAAAAAATGACGTGGGGTTGCAGTGCTGTGAACTGTGACTGTGTCTGTGAGCGTGACAAACATCGGATGCATACAACATCATTCAATCTTTTGTCCACTAGACAATAAAAAACAATGTATTGTCCAGTAGACCATTTATCCATTCAACTAATTGACCTGACGTCTTTTTGTCATTACATTTTTTCTGTAGACTTTTTGTCATGCACTGGATGCTAACACTTCTGTTAGGTCTATAAAATCTGGAAATTCCAACAGTGAAGTTGGACGTTACACAAATCATTTGAAGTTTGGCACCAAACGTCTTTAAGATAAAAATCTATCCTCTCTTGTCACTTGCTTACTTTGTCATGGTTTTACACCCGAGAGCTGATGCCTGTCTGCTGTTATTCCAAATCCAATTAATAATAGAAAAGCACTTAATGATTGTGAAAGTTATGGAGTGGGCGCTCTCAGCAGCATTATTGGCAAAACGTTAGACTGGGTGATCATTAACAGCAACTGTGATGTTCTTCAATCCACTGATATTTAATTCACCTATAAGAGTCAACACTCTACGTTCCAGAGCACTTTTATTGCCAATGAAGTACTACAATACACAGGCAGCAATGTGTATTGCTTGTTACTTGATGGAAGTAAAGCTTTTGACTGGGTGGAGTATGTTAAACTGTTTAAACTGTTAGAGAAAGGTATGTGTCCACTTACTGCTTCCTTGCTATCTTATATACCTTCCAATCAAGAAGAGTGCTGTGGAAGGATTCTTCAAGTGAATTCTTTTTGAGTATGAATGGTATAAAGCAAGGTGGAGTTCTGTTGCCAGTCCTGTTTACTATTTATTGTGATACTTCACTTATTAATTTAAAGAGAGCACATTTTGGATGCCATGTTGGAAACATGTATGGGAGCCCTTAGTTATGCAGATGATATCACTGTTTGCACTGACCAGGATGGCTTTGGGCAAAATGATGTCAATGTATAATAATTTCAGTGAAGGTTTTAATATAATGTTCAATCCCTCTAAGAGTAAACAAATACTTTGTGGGGAAAAATACAGATGTACATGTATGTGGAGAATGGTATGAACCTTGGGACCAAATTTGGAAGTGACGCACTTAAAAGCTAAATTGATGATATTATTGGTGATACGTATAGTAGGTACAATTTACTGTAAGCTCAGTTTGCCAAACCTTTCTAAGATGCCAATGTAGATTATTTCAAACTTGTTGTATGTCACTGTATGGGTGCATTCTATGGGACTTCTCAGCTTATTATGTCAAGAGATTTCGCACAGCTTTGCATAAATGCAAAAGCTGGGTGTGTGGCATTCTATTTAATACACATAGCAATTTATTAAACTTGTTATACAGGGAATTACCAGTTGAATCTCAACTACATATCAGATTTCTTCAAGCTGTTTTTGCAAGTGTATCATCAGCAGTAATTGCTGCATACAAATCTGTGGCAAATTAGGTCTTCAGGCAAGTTGACCCAGGACCTGCAGTGGTTTGAATTTTATATGTGCCAAATACTATTCATCCAAATAGAAATTGCCATATCTTGAAAACTTCAGCTCTGTCAGACTGTGTAGAGGAAATCATGTGAGCATCTTGATGAGGGCAGCTGCCAGTCTGCCGGTGTAATCTCTGAACTGATCACCGTTAGGGACAGAATGATTTTCAGTACTTTCCCCACAATGAAATTAATGATATGGTGTTTTTCTTGTGTACAGAGTAATGTGCACTTTTTTGTGGTGAAGATATTTTGTATATTTTGTATATAATTTAAACGGCTGTGTATTCACATTGTACATTTTTCTATGAATAAAGATATATATATATATATATATATATATATATATATATTACCTGCATAGCCAACTCAGCATTTTTCTCTGCCTATTCATATCCATACTTGAACATTTTCCTGGACTTTTAGTGGAATCTTGAGTTTTGCATGTGGTTAATCTGTGCATAACAGATCCAAATGTACTGGTAAGAATCAAGTCTCAACTTCCAAGGCTTTACTTTGTATCAACATTTTCTCATGCTACAAAGCTGTAGAGCCTGGAGTCATCAATAATGCATCACAAGACAGAAGGATCTAGTATTTTGGCTAATTGCTTGTCACTAGTGTCAGTATAGTTTTTTTCAACTTTCCAGATATTTGATTGATCTTGAACACACATGCCCAAGGCCAACATGCATGGACTCCCCTGGTATTGATTACCCTAGTTGACATATTGGATCCAATTTTTTTTATCATTTTTGACTAATGTGATAGTTACACTAATTTTCCTGTCTGACTTCCTGTGGTTGATGTGTGAGTAGGTTAAAGGGAATACAACTCATCCCATATTGATTGAATTTAGAGCATGGTCCAGGTTTCGCGGCCTCCCCCCTTCCCCAATGGAATTAATCGGATAGTGTTGGATCATTCCTGTGCTGATGGTATTGGATATCATTCCTGTCCTTTGTTGGGTGGGGCTTACATGATCCAACTCCAATTGGACTTCAGTGTGCACAACCACACTGGAGGGACACAGAGCCAGAAAAGCAGACCAAATATGCTATGCTGTAAAAATACAAATATGTCTTTATATTTTTCTTTTCCATGTTATCTTACCTCCATTGAGAGACCACCTGCTTAATGTGTCCATGTTTGGGTTTGGCCGGGGATAGTTTTGTCATAGGAGCGACTATTACATCGAGTGTAGCCATTTCCTGGTTAGAAATAAAACAGGCTTCATTCGCATTGCACTGAGGAAAGTTGTTGACGTAGGGAACAGTGTTCTGATAGGTCTTATTAGCATACCTCATTCTTAATATGCTTTCTTGAAGAGAAATTTAGGTAAAAACCATTAAGGCAGACACTTTTCGTGAGATTTGGGTAGAGAAAGATTAAACCTTCCCCATTTTAACCAGCTGCTGCCATTTTTTTGGACTTACTGGATCAGAATTGGGAGAAAAAGAAAAGAATGAAAATTACATATAGATGAGTCCTATTAAGATAACATGCCCCAGGTCAGTAGCTTTCCTTGGCGTAGGCCTAGCACTCCAGGTGACAGAAAGGAAGCCTGTTGATGCAGTCTTAACCCTTAAAGTGCTGATTTAAAATTGAGTCAACAGCTTTCCTCGGGACACTTTGCGTGCAGTGTCCCGAGGAAAGCTGTTGACTAAGACTACTTTTTTGCTTCAGACAAGGCTTGCTGGTATTTGAATGAAAGGTATCTTCATGAGGAATTTGACTCTTTTAACCATTATATGTTTAATGGTAATGAGAAAGCAACTATAGCAGTGATTAGCACTTTAAGGGTTAATTGTAGGTGAAAGGGTTAATACATTAATTTGTCAGATAATGCAACAGTATTGTATACATGACTATATATTTTTTTTTTTGTGCGTGTTTTTTTTTTTTTTTTTTTAAATTTTTATGCCCCCCTTCGAAGAAGGTGGGGCATATAGCGTTGCACATGTCGGTCGGTCAGTCGGTCAGCCGGTAGACTGTGGTTTCCGCACAATAACTCAAGAAGTTTTTGAGCTAGGACTTTGATACTGTACAAGTGTATTATTCTAGTCAAAAGCTAGGCGAAGTTCGAAGCTGGATGACCTTGACCTAATTTCCAAGGTCACAGTGGTACCTGAGTTAACTTTGGTTTCCGCACAATAACTGAAGAGGTTTTTAAGCTAGGACTTTTATATTGCACATGATTATAGTCCATATTTGGGGCTAGGCGAAGTTTGAAGCTGGATGACCTTTACCTCATTTTAAAGGTCACAGAGCCACTTTACTGAATATGGTTTCATGCTTTCTGCATGATAACTTATACCTTGGAGCTAGAACTTTTATATTGCACAGCTTTATGGTTCTCTGTAAGGGCTAGGTTGATTTTGAAGATGGGTGACCTTGACCCATTTTCAGGGTCACAGAGAGATTGTAGTTAAACTATGGTTTTCGCACAAAGAAGTTTTTGAGCTAGGACTTTGATACTGTAAAGGTGTAACATTCTAATCAAAAGCTAGGCGAAGTTCGAAGATGGGTGACCTTGACCTAATTTCCAAGGTCACAGTGGTACCTGAGTTAACTTTGGTTTCCGCACAATAACTGAAGAGGTTTTTAAGCTAGGACTTTTATATTGCACAGGATTATAGTCCATATTTGGGGCTAGGCGAAGTTCGAAGATTGATGACCTTGACCTCATTTTAAAGGTTAAAGTATAAAGATATGTGACATTGATGCATGATTAACCTTCACTAATTTCGTAAGGTGACGAGTGCCCCTTCTACCACTATCAATAGGATATCGAGGGCAAGGGTAATGAGGGAGGGCGGCATCTATGTTTTACAAACATATCTTGTTTTTTTTTGTTTTGTTTTTGTTTTGTTTATGTACTTTGTAAATCTATGGACCATTTGTATGAGTCTGAAATGAAGACACATATATGTATATATAATACAGAGTCAGATGTCATGGGTGATGTTGACCTGGTGTACAGTTGAGCAGACCTCTGTTGTCCTGGAGCTGACCCAGCAAAGGACAGGCTGGGCCTCTTGCGTCACATGTAACTCTACACATCTCTGACCTCACATGGACCTCTAGAATGTTATTTTTTTTTCAAGTCTGCCAGCACCGGTGTGTGCAGAAATAGCAAGTCAACTGAGGTCAGTGAATGAAAACTGAAGGAGGATTTAGACAGATAACTCACCCTTAGCTGCGAACATAGGTTTGTGTATTACACTTACACAATGATTTAAGTATGTAAATAACTGCTGCTATTTGGCATAAAGTGCATTTGTTTTGCCTGTAAATGAAAGCCAGCCTTTGACTATTTTTTTTAACCTCCACCGTTTTATACTGCCATTACTATACTTCAAATATTGTGTGAATAAATCCTGATGCTGTATACATGTGTGTGTATACATGAACACTTATGCAAGACTCTTTTATCAGACTGTATACATGAACACTTATGCAAGACTCTTTTATCAGACTGTATACGTGAACACTTATGCAAGACTCTTTTATCAGACTGTATACATGAACACTTATGCAAGACTCTTATGAGGCTGTATACATGAACACTTAAGCAAGAATCTTTTATGAGACTATTTCCAGTTATTCCAAGTCCAATGCACACAAGACTGTAGCTTGTTATTAAATGCAGATTTTGTTGTTATATACCTTTTCATTTCATGATTTCCAGTCCTATTTCACACAGAAGTGTAGATGTATGCAAGAGTGGAATCCCGTGTGGCAGTTTATTACTAAGATCAGGTATACATGCAAATACTTTCATAAATCGCTTCAGAATTTTTTTTTTTTTTTTTTTTAATTTTTTTTTTTTTTTTTTTTTTTTTTAGAATTGAGATAACTTTTTGTGGATGAAAAAGCTGTACTTCACTTCAGTACTTGTACAAATGTTGCAGGTAATAGCACATGTACCTACATCATTCAGTAAATACCAGTAACAAGTGTCATTCCACAGGTGGCATAAGATGGATGGCAAGTAAGGTGCAATATTACATTGACAAATACAGATATTTCTTTTCAATGCAACATACTCTGTAATGTTGTGAATGCAAGGGAAGTAGGATGTTAGTGGTGGCCACATCAAGGAGTGATCAAGGTAATATGTGTGGCAAGTTTACAAGTGCATGTACATATTTTTTTTAAAAAAAATTCATGGTCCATCTGCATAGAAAATTATTTGTGTAGACAGACTGAAAAAAAAATGATTGTAAACTCTCTCAAAACAGACAAAAAATTGTGGGTAACATGATACCACCTTGTTGTGTGACCTAGAAAATTCTTTATCAATTGATGTGTGTGGCTGGAGACATTATTTTCTTGTCACTGACTCATTCCCACTCCACCCCTTACCTCCCAAACCAGTTTAAAGTGTCATGATGTCAAATATTGGAGTCAATGTTTTCGAAACATTTTGAAGTTGACTTGAAGACGAGACCTATGTGGCCATGCAGACTGCCAGACAATCAACAACATTCATTTTGGGTGAGTTAGGTTCAGAGGACCCAGTGTGCACATAAGAATGTCATTAACTGTGTGGGTATAACTTTTAACTGAGGGCATGCTGAGCTGATCCTCCTATGGGGTACCAATATTTGTGTATGTATGTATGTATGTATGTATGTATGTATGTATGTATGTATGTATGTATCTATCTATCTATCTATTTTATATTTATTGATCTATTATTGCTAATTTCATTTATTTTTTATTTTTGTTCTATCTTATTATTACAAACATTATAATCAAGCAAAAAAAAAGGGGACGGTTAAGTATATAAGATAACATAACGGCACAGTTCCATGCTGTTGTATTCTCATCATTATGGAAACATTACAATTGAAAGGCTTCAGTGATTGTGCGTTGCTGGGGCAATACCTTTCCCTCACAAGACATATATTTGTAATTTTGTCACTGGTGTCATTACGGAAGTGAGTGCATGGTTTCATACAAACTTTCACAGAGGTCACATGAGAATAAAGGGAGATTCCAATACTTTGCCATGTTTCATATGATTGAAAAATCATTTTGCTTCAGAAAATCACTTTTAAAATGCTAAATACTTTGTGAGGGCCCTGAATCCCACAACTACTCCTTACAGAAAGTAATTGACCAAGTGCTTGCTTTTTCCCATCCAAACTGGTCCACAGCAGCAGCTTGGCTTAACTGTCTGCCCACCACCCCCCTCTCTCCTTGTCTGCCCACCACCACCCCTCTCTCCTTGTCTGCCCACCACCACCCCTCCCTCCCTGTCTGCCCACCACCTTCCCTCCCTGTCTGCCCACCACCTTCCCTCCCTGTCTGCCCGCCACATTCCCTCTCTGTCTACCCACCGCCATCCCTCCCTCCCTGTCAGCCCACCACCACCCCTCCCTCCCTGTCAGCCCATCGCCATCCCTCCCTCCCTGTCTGCCCACCACCATCCCTTCCTTATAACTCTTTCTTTCTCATTGTTATAAATTTCCTACATTTCTATGGTATTAACTGTATATACTGGAAAATGGATGTGTTGAGGTAGAAAAGGTTAAAGTCGTGACTAATTTTTCTGAAGTTCAGATGGTGACATTTAATACACAGGATTGAAAACCTGCCTTAGTTCAATACAGTTTGCATTATCCTGTAGTGCATGTATGCTGGAACAGGACACGCCTGGAAGATTACTAGTGCTCTGTATATCATATATTGATGAAAATAGCAGCTTTCTCAGGTTATATCTTTACAAGGTAATGGAGACTGAAAGCCGTATACACATACATACATACATACATACATACATACATACATACATACATACATACATACATACATACATACAGAGTGGTCCCACCTTTGATACCATCCCCAAAGTGGTCACATAAAGCAGGTTGTCTGCCAAAGGAGGAATGACTATATATGTATCTATATTACATGTATGTACAGTGGTACCTGTTCTCAAGACTACCTCTCATAAGAGACCACATTAGTTTTTACGACCACCCATACCACACGCTAGACACTTGTTTCTTTTTGTTAATCTACCTGCAATTAAAGACCACCTGCAATATGTGACCACTTTAATCTGGCATCAGGGGCAGTCTTAAATAGCAGGTGCCACTGTATATGTCACACAAATGCAATATTGTGTTCACCAGAATGACAGAAGGAGCAGACTGGAATGTTAGAAGTCAAATAGTTTTATCCCACACTGCTCTGTCAAAGGAAGGACTACTATATTCACTGAATGTTGGTAATCTTGACCAAGGGTACATCAGTTTGCAGTCCAGTGAAACCTTAACATGACAACATTCAGATATCTGATACAGGTTTTCAGGGACTCGCATTCAGATTTCTTGGCTAGTCAACTCATTTACCTGGCATATTCAGATATCTGAGACACATTTTGTGGGGAACTGATTGTATTTTTGTACTGGGGTTTCACTGTATCATGTCTGATCTTTAATCATGAGAGATCAATAAATGTATTGGTTATTAACACAATTTCTCAATGTTCTTACAAAAAGCACCACATACGATCATGACCTTGAACCAGTTATAGGATAAAGAAAACATGTTTTCTTTATATGTTCATCCTGTGCCTGGAAAATTACTTTATTGTTGAGTTGCTCAAGTCAACATTCAGAGCTGGTATAGACCACAGGTTGTAATAAAGAGAACTCTGTATGAGGCCTGATCATTCAATACAACCTTGGCAATGTTCCTGGGGGCTGCTAGACTCTAATGACTGTATTTATGTATGTATATATAGTACTACTTACATAGTGAAATTGGAAGCTGTCATAATTATATTTGCAGTGCCAATGTCTGGCAAAAGAAACAGCGAAAAAAACAAACAAAACAAAACAAAACCAAAAAACATTCCAGTATTTGTATGGATGGTTTATATTTCAAGGTGCCTTTCCTCAACCTAAAAATACAGATCCATTGGTACTTACTGTGTGATCAACAAATTCTGGTGACATGTCTGTACATGTAGTGGGGAGGGGAACCAGCAAGGAGATGTTTTGGGAAACTTAAATTCAAGGGCTATATTATGGGAGTGTAAAGTTTTTTTCTTTAAAGTGAAGTGAAATATGTTTTCAGTAATGTTCTTGTATATATGCAATTATACATATATACATATCTTTGGAGTAATGCTAAATTCACATTGAGATTTTTAAATGGTAAGCTAGTAATTTACACATTTTATTAGTTACATTTCAGTGAATTTAACTTGCATAAAGAAAACATAGAATTCAGCACAAGAAATCAAAAGTGCTTATCTAAAAATAGCATTGGTGCACAAAGGTACACATGTACATGTATTTGGTAAATAATAAGTATTTTTAGGTTGTCCGTTCACTGGGGTTATGGGAGTGCAAACCTTGATAGCAGTAAATGTCACATTGTCTGGCCAAGTCAGTTTGGATCACGTCTTTCATTTGCAGTGACCAGAGTCCATACGAGTGACCACTACGTGATCATGTTAATCATCAATGTTTTTCTGTATATACCTGCACTTTGTGCAAAGCCCATTCCTCATGTGCCCTGTATGCAGAGATAGATTATGTCTCAAGCAGGATGTAGCAATGAATACAATATACCTGAAAAAAGCTCAGATACCAATTTTGATCTGTTTTAATCATTAAATGAATACATGTATATTTTGAGCGAGAAATGTCAGGAAGAGTAATCAGGATAAAGTGGCCAAGAGCAGGGAATTTTCAGGATGTGAAACCTATGGTCGTACCACTGTATCAAATAGCAATGCTCTACTTTATGTTAAAAAGACTGAATATTACTGAAGCATTTTCCAAGCCAGCAAAGTATGCAGGGTCTCAAACCCATTCTTAGTGCACAGGGGGAGTAAAAAGAATATTTTATTCGGAGTTAACTGTAATCTACAGGTGTACCAAATGTTTTTTTGGGGGGGGGGGGTGTTTTTGTCTCGCCAGCGTTAGCTGTTTGCGAGACTAAGCTGTCACTTTCCGGACGTCCGTCCGTCTGTCCGTCCGTCCGTCAGTCCGTCAGTCCGTCCGTCCGTCAACCAAAAACTTCGGAGTGGCATTATTTCACTAACTAGATCAGATAGGGCTATCATACTTGGGTGGATGATTGATTGTAATCATCCCTAGAGATGTGGGCCATCACTGTCACACTTCACTGATTACTTCATGCATGATTGAGCATTGGAGAAAAACTTCGGAGTGGCATTATTTCAGTAACTAGACTACATAGGCCTTTCATATTTGGGTGGATGATTTATTGTAATCATCCCCAGAGACGAGGGTCATAACTGTCACACTTCATTGATTCCTTCATGCTTGATTGAGCATTGGAGAAAAACTTCAGAGTGGCATTATTTCAGTAACTACACTACATAGGCCTTTCATATTTGAGTGGAAGATTTATTGTAATCATCCCTAGAGACGAGGGTCATCACTGTCACACTTCATTGATTACTTCATGCTTGATTGAGCATTGGAGAAAAACTTCGGAGTGGCATTATTTCAGTAAGTAGACTACATAGGCCTTTCATATTTGGGTACATGATTTAATGTAATCATCCCTAGAGATGAGGGTCATCACTGTCACACTTCATTGATTACTTCATGCTTGATTGAGCATTGGAGAAAAACTTCGGAGTGGCATTATTTCAGTAACTAGACTACATAGGCCTTTCATATTTGGGTGGATGATTCATTCCCTAGAGATGAGGGTCATCACTGTCACACTTAGAAGCTTCAGAAGCCTGTTGAAATTGGATGACCTCAACTGATTTCAACGACCTAAATGTATTTTCATGGGTGAAATGCAAAACATGGCGTTACCACTGCAACTTTTGACAAATTCAAGCCAAGTTTACCAAACTTACACCACCTTTGCTTCTTAGGAAAGCTTTAGAAGTCTATTGAAAGTGGGTGGCCTTGATGTATTTTTGACCTACTTTGGAGGTCAGATGCATTGCATCCTCGAATGTACAATGCTATTCATGGCCAAGAGTCAAACCAAGTTCACCAAATTTATACTAGCTTTGCATCTTACAAAACGTCAGAAATCTCTTGAAAGTGGATGACTTTGACCTACTTTTGACTCGACAAATCTTATTTTCCTTGTGTGTCTTGGGTATAGTTGATTGTAGGTCCCTAGTTACTATTTAACATGAATAGCAAAGTACCTATGCTTTATTTTTGGTGTTCTTAAATTTATCTTGAAGTATCCTTTGAAGGTCAAACTTAGGTAACTGAACATATGAAGTCATGTTGGCCAAGGGGTATTAAGTGCTTTACATGACATCTATCACTACGAAGCTTGAAACTGGCATGTCAAGCTCTGATTTGTATTAAGATGTTATATACTTTATTGGCCATTTTGTTTAAAAAAAAAGAAAAAAAAGTGGTATATTCTGAGTAAATATATTGAGATTTACTTGATACATTCAACATCTACTAAATACCATTATAATGTTTGGTCTTACAATTACATTGCTACTGAATGCTGGCGAGACATTCATGCCCCCTGGGCATGGCTCTGGTTTTGTTTTGTTTTGTTTTGGGTTTTTTTTTTTTGTCTCGCCAGCGTTAGCTGTTTGCGAGACTAAGCTGTCACTTTCCGGACGTCCGTCCGTCTGTCCGTCCGTCCGTCAGTCCGTCAGTCCGTCCGTCCGTCAACCAAAAACTTCGGAGTGGCATTATTTCACTAACTAGATCAGATAGGGCTATCATACTTGGGTGGATGATTGATTGTAATCATCCCTAGAGATGTGGGCCATCACTGTCACACTTCACTGATTACTTCATGCATGATTGAGCATTGGAGAAAAACTTCGGAGTGGCATTATTTCAGTAACTAGACTACATAGGCCTTTCATATTTGGGTGGATGATTTATTGTAATCATCCCCAGAGACGAGGGTCATAACTGTCACACTTCATTGATTCCTTCATGCTTGATTGAGCATTGGAGAAAAACTTCAGAGTGGCATTATTTCAGTAACTACACTACATAGGCCTTTCATATTTGAGTGGAAGATTTATTGTAATCATCCCTAGAGACGAGGGTCATCACTGTCACACTTCATTGATTACTTCATGCTTGATTGAGCATTGGAGAAAAACTTCGGAGTGGCATTATTTCAGTAAGTAGACTACATAGGCCTTTCATATTTGGGTACATGATTTAATGTAATCATCCCTAGAGATGAGGGTCATCACTGTCACACTTCATTGATTACTTCATGCTTGATTGAGCATTGGAGAAAAACTTCGGAGTGGCATTATTTCAGTAACTAGACTACATAGGCCTTTCATATTTGGGTGGATGATTCATTCCCTAGAGATGAGGGTCATCACTGTCACACTTAGAAGCTTCAGAAGCCTGTTGAAATTGGATGACCTCAACTGATTTCAACGACCTAAATGTATTTTCATGGGTGAAATGCAAAACATGGCGTTACCACTGCAACTTTTGACAAATTCAAGCCAAGTTTACCAAACTTACACCACCTTTGCTTCTTAGGAAAGCTTTAGAAGTCTATTGAAAGTGGGTGGCCTTGATGTATTTTTGACCTACTTTGGAGGTCAGATGCATTGCATCCTCGAATGTACAATGCTATTCATGGCCAAGAGTCAAACCAAGTTCACCAAATTTATACTAGCTTTGCATCTTACAAAACGTCAGAAATCTCTTGAAAGTGGATGACTTTGACCTACTTTTGACTCGACAAATCTTATTTTCCTTGTGTGTCTTGGGTATAGTTGATTGTAGGTCCCTAGTTACTATTTAACATGAATAGCAAAGTACCTATGCTTTATTTTTGGTGTTCTTAAATTTATCTTGAAGTATCCTTTGAAGGTCAAACTTAGGTAACTGAACATATGAAGTCATGTTGGCCAAGGGGTATTAAGTGCTTTACATGACATCTATCACTACGAAGCTTGAAACTGGCATGTCAAGCTCTGATTTGTATTAAGATGTTATATACTTTATTGGCCATTTTGTTTAAAAAAAAAGAAAAAAAAGTGGTATATTCTGAGTAAATATATTGAGATTTACTTGATACATTCAACATCTACTAAATACCATTATAATGTTTGGTCTTACAATTACATTGCTACTGAATGCTGGCGAGACATTCATGCCCCCTGGGCATGGCTCTGGTTTTGTTTTGTTTTGTTTTGGGTTTTTTTTTTTTTTTTTTTTTTTTTTCTTTTTTTTTTTTTTGTCAGGGAGGGGAAGGTTGGTTGGTTTTGTTTTCTTTTTGTTCTGTCTTTTCTCTTGCCAACAATATTGCCTCAAACATTGTTTGTGCCTTCCTTATCCTTTGCATACTTTACATTCAGGACACATCTGAGGCCTGACATGATCAGTGAGTGCCATAATCCGTACTCCACAGTGCAGTCATTTATTGTCTCGCCAGCGTTAGCTGTTAGCGAGACTAAGCTGTCACTTTCCGGACGTCCGTCCGTCCGTCCGTCCGTCAGTCCGTCAGTCCGTCCGTCCGTCCGTCCGTCTGTCAACCAAAAACTTCGGAGTGGCATTATTTCACTAACTAGATCAGATAGGGCTATCATACTTGGGTGGATGATTGATTGTAATCATCACTAGAGATGTGGGCCATCAATGTTACACTTCATTGATTACTTCTTGCTTCATTGAGCATTGGAGAAAAACTTCGGAGTGGCATTATTTCAGTAACTAGACTACATAGGCCTTTCATATTTGGGTACATGATTTAATGTAATCATTCCTAGAGACGAGGGTCATCACTGTCACACTTCATTGATTACTTCATGCATGATTGAGCATTGGAGAAAAACTTCGGAGTGGCATTATTTCAGTAACTAGACTACATAGGCCTTTCATATGTGGGTGGATGATTTATTGTAATCATCCCCAGAGACGAGGGTCATAACTGTCACACTTCATTGATTACTTCATGCTTGATTGAGCATTGGAGAAAAACTTCGGAGTGGCATTATTTCAGTAACTACACTACATAGGCCTTTCATATTTGAGTGGATGATTTATTGTAATCATCCCTAGAGACGAGGGTCATCACTGTCACACTTCATTGATTACTTCATGCTTGATTGAGCATTGGAGAAAAACTTCGGAGTGGCATTATTTCAGTAAGTAGACTACATAGGCCTTTCATATTTGGGTACATGATTTAATGTAATCATCCCTAGAGATGAGGGTCATCACTGTCACACTTCATTGATTACTTCATGCATGATTGAGCATTGGAGAAAAACTTCGGAGTGGCATTATTTCAGTAACTAGACTACATAGGCCTTTCATATTTGGGTGGACTTATTGTAATCATCCCTAGAGATGAGGGTCATCACTGTCACACTTAGAAGCTTCAGAAGCCTGTTGAAATTGGATGACCTCAACTGATTTCAACGACCTAAATGTATTTTCATGGGTGAAATGCAAAACGTGGCGTTACCACTGCAACTTTTGACGAATTCAAGCCAAGTTTACCAAACTTACACCACCTTTGCTTCTTAGGAAAGCTTTAGAAGTCTATTGAAAGTGGGTGGCCTTGATGTATTTTCGACCTACTTTGGAGGTCAGATGCATTGCATCCTCGAATGTACAATGCTATTCATGGCCAAGAGTCAAACCAAGTTCACCAAATTTATACTAGCTTTGCATCTTACAAAACGTCAGAAATCTCTTGAAAGTGGATGACTTTGACCTACTTTTGACTCGACAAATCTTATTTTCCTTGTGTGTCTTGGGTATAGTTGATTGTAGGTCCCTAGTTACTATTTAACATGAATAGCAAAGTACCTATGCTTTATTTTTGGTGTTCTTAAATTTATCTTGAAGTGTCCTTTGAAGGTCAAACTTAGGTAACTGAACATATGAAGTCATGTTGGCCAAGGGGTATTAAGTGCTTTACATGACATCTATCACTACGAAGCTTGGAACTGGCATGTCAAGCTCTGATTTGTATTAAGATGTTATATACTTTATTGGCCATTTTGTTTTTTAAAAAAAAAAAAGTGGTATATTCTGAGTAAATATATTGAGATTTACTTGATACATTCAACATAGATCTACTAAATACCATTATAATGTTTGGTCTTACAATTACATTGCTACTGAATGCTGGCGAGACATTCATGCCCCCTGGGCATGGCTCTGGTTTAGCATTCTGCCCATGAATGCAGTTACAAATTGACATTTCACACTTGTGATCCACGAAGAAAAAGAAAAGCTTTACAATATTTTGCAATGAAAATTTATCAGAATCTATCAATTGGTGTTCAAAGGTGTCCCAGTTTTTCTGCAGAGTTCCTGGCAGAAAAAAACAAACAAACAAAAAACAGGTGCCCCCCCCCCCCCCAATCAAATTTCTGGACACGTTTCAGAATAACCATCACTTCTGAGCTTATAGCACAGGAGTGAATGTAAAAGAGGTACAGAAAAAAATTGCGGCTTCCATAATTGAACATAAATTTTACAGGTAATACTGTGATACATTTGTCACGTTGCATGGAGACTGTGTCATCAATTTGTAATAGTATTACTAGGAACAGAATTTCAAATTACATGTTGGCAGATCACTTGTTGGGATGCTGTTCTAATATTGGTTTGAGAACGTAGATTTATGGGTGTTAAAAGTAGATGTTCAGACAAAATTTTGTGTTATGTACTAGATGTGTCTACACATTAAGAATGAGACTGTACATTTGAGTATATACTTTTATCCCATAATGGGGCCCCTTGGGAAGGTAATAAAGGTGTGTGTTATGACTGTCATGTCTGCTGCTTTCTGTCTCCCGGTGCTGCATTACATTTCCAGAAAAATAAACTGATTCATCAGAGCTTGGCAGTGTTGGGCGGTTATGTTTTTCTACGTATATCTGGCCCCTTTTTTGCTGAAAAACTATCGTCTGTTGTCTACTTAAGCAGATAATTCCCTAGAAATATTATGGGATACATGTAGATACAAACCATCATTCACTTGTGTTTCTGATTGGGACTGAATGCTTCTGTGCAAGGAAACCACTCACAGCTCGTGGTTTCCTGCCCACGATCATTTCGTCCCAACCAGAAACACTGATCTTGACCGCTTGTATAAGTATTCCATAATTCCCTAACCAAAGCGTAACTGTTTTGGAAGATCAGTACTTGAATTGTGAAAAATAGCAAAGCAGTATTGTGTGAAATGAGGAGACAATATCCCTGTATGAGCTTGTTTTGTCTTCTTGGTGCCTTTCTACCAGTACAAATGAAATCTTGCCAGTTCATTCTCTTTCAGTGAATCCTGACGGACATTACCCTGTGGGTCAGTTTTGTTATAGGTTGCTCCCACCTCACCCCAGAGCTGTCTGTGGTTATCACCAGCTTGGATTGCACACCCCTTGTAAACCCTGGAAGGCTGTGAAAAGTAAAGTACATTTATATCCCCAAAGGAAAGGAGATTATGCAGTGAACCACAAGTAGTGTAAATGTACTTATTTTCACTTATGGAGGTTTGACCCTTACACCACCTGAATGGCCAACAATTTTCCTCTGTCTTGGAAGAAAGTTGCATATAGGTGCATCATCAAAGACATTTTCAGGAAAAGTTTACTAATCTGCCTTTACATTACAACTATTACCTCTAAAGAGAATTGGTATATACATACTGGTATTTGTGAATTGTTTTTCATGCATTCAAAAGTTTTACTGACCTTATACAAAATAAGTAGTTTTTTTTTTTTTGCTTTGAAAGTGGTCTTTTAGGGTCCTTTTCATGTGGTCACTGGTCAGGTTCAGCAGGTGGTCTCTTGAAAATCAGGAAAGGAAAATGTTCATCATATTAATATGAATGTGATTTATTTCAGACCACAGTCTGTACTTAGCATACGGTGATGCGGTGTAAAGATTAAAACAAAAAGAAAAAGACGTGTTAAACCCAGGGACCCTTTTTGTTGGTTGATGGCTCTGGTGACGTAGTCTTAAGGTCTTCACTTGAAAAAGGCAAACTCAAGCTGGCACGTCCTCCATTGAACCTACTACAGTTGGTCCCAATCAACATGGTAGAAACACAAGTTTACCAGCATAGTGGTTGGCTTTGTGGATAGTTCATGTCAATGTAGGCCACAGACCACAGTTATAAATCCTTCTATTTTTCATATTAGCATTTTTCAGTCTAAAAAATCAGCATTTTGGTATTTTGAAATTCCGTGAACGGCATTTAACAGATAAAAATGTCAGAAAAATATGGACGGATTTTTGTCATACAATTCCCAGCTCGTTGATTTGTGATAATTGAAATACGAAACAACACCTGGATGTCAGCTTTATACAGGTGTATGAACTGTGCTCTTGCCAGGGTCACATCATTGTCCTTCCCCACCATAAAGTTCCCACCTGGCCTGGAAGACAGTGCACCTATATGACCACCAATGAAGCAACTGTGCGATGCAGCAAACCTGACTTAGCTAACTTTATTTAAACAGAAGCTACAGCATGCTGAAAACACAGTATTTTCACAATTACGGACTATCTCCGTTGGGATGCGCAACCAGCCAATCACAACTGTAGTCTGTAACCTGTACTCATCGCAGTATCAAGTTAGTTGCAGTTAGTCTTCATAAGTCCAAAGTGACCAATTGGTTGCAGTGTATTTTGTCACCATAAAGTACGATCAAGTGACTGGTTGATCATATTTTCATTTCCGTCAAAATAGAATGATATATTACTCCAGAAGAACAACTCAACATAATCATTTTGATACAATGTTATTCATGTAACAGTTTGGACATACTGAGCTGAATAACACAGAAAAGCTTTCTTGCACCAATGATAACCATCAGTGGTGACATTACTATTCAATCAAATTGAATGCAGCAAATTTGTATTACAACGAATTATACATGAGACAATCATATGTGCTGACTGTATTGATTTTGACCAAATGTCTGCATGGTGAGTTTGCATTTGTACTCAAAAAAGTGACAACCAACACGCAATTAATCATTAATATTTTTTTATTCTTATTGTTTATTCGTACTCAAAAAACAGGTGCACCTTGTAAAGAAGAAAAGAAAGACACTTAAATTCAAAAGGGGGAAAAGATCGTGATTGATAATTCAGTCTTTCATTCAGCCAGAGTACCCACCATTCACATATATGTTTAGTGTCAGTTTGTTGACCAAAAAACCCTCTGATGTTGGTTATGACGTGATGCCTGATAAGCTCCTCAATTAAAGTATGTTCTGGTAGAGTCAATGGGGACGTGTTTGTAACATGTTATTAATAACCACAGGACACCTTGGATCTTCCGTGTTTTAGTAGTATGCTCAGCAGCCAAATGGATGCTTTTTGAGGCAATGTTTAACATAATTTCTGATGCACCTGTCGCGCTTTTAAATACATCAACATGCAATCAGCCGTGACGAAGTGATGACATCATATATAGTTATACAACGTATTACAGTTATCTCTGACGTCACCATTACAGATACATTTAGGCAACTTAATATTAATGTACCCAATGAAATGAAAGCTTGAGATGAGCCTGCTCCCCCTGATAAACCCAGTGGGGTTGAATTGTCCTCTTTATTAACTTTATTTTTTACTTTTGGCTTGTTGGTTGTGGTACCTCCACGTGTTTTAGATTCTACAATTATTCTAGACATATGCAGTTTGCTTCAGGATTGAAACAGTGCATTAGTCTTCCTTTGCGTTTATATACATTCTGTGAACAAACCAAGATGGGTACAAGTAGGAAGCTCTTCAGTTTTTGGATAATTAGTCTCCAGTTGCTGTACAGGTTCAGAAACTTCAGTTGTTTGGTATGGGATTAGCTCCTTGCCTCAAATTCCTTCGAGTACATATTAGATACAATTAAATTCACTTGTAGATGAGCAATACTTTACATGATTCACTCTATACACATGTTTTGGGCTACTGCCTTCTATATTCTGTTCATCCTCGTGCTCCTTTATCTACTATGACTGAGAAAGTAAATGATGATACATATTCCACATTCAGGGGTTCATATAGAATTAGGGGAAAGTGGCCTTTTTGGATAAAAATTGGGGAGAAATTTTGTACCTTTTGGGGAATCCTGCATGATTGTAGATAATTTCAGAAGATTGTAAATTAATTTGGGGCCTTTTCATCAGATTGGGGAAAATAAAAGGGCCCCTGAAACTATGGTAGATTAATCTCTCACATTCTCCTGGCAACTTATAGACATCATTGCTTGAGTGACCCAAGTCAATGGCCATAATGTTTTTAAAACTATCATGACTGTATTAGATGCATCTGGGGCACACATTAGGTGGAGTATGTTAGCTCTGACCAGTAAATCTCTTGCAGATTGTAAATGTGTAAGGAGGGAAAGTTTTGTAAGTGGGCCAGTTCATCAGTCCCAGGAAATGATATTGCCTTGGCAATTGTTGCAACATACAAAAGATTTTTTCTTTTTCAGTTCTTCTGTCTTTGTCAATGTAGATCAATCAGTCACCTACTGCTGTATACAAAGGTATACATGTATTTGCACTTCGTGCCTGAGGTAAAATTTCCAGCAGGCATTTTAACTCTTGTCGTGCCAAGTTTTAATTGAATCAACAGCTTACCTCGGCATGCTGTGAGCCCTATGCAACTGAAGAGCACCAAGATAAGCTGTTGACCTACATCATTCTGAAGGTCTCTGCAATGGTAGGCTTGTTGCTACAGTGGTACCTGTCTTGAGAGACCCCTCTAATGAGAGACCGCATATCTTTTTAAGACCACTCTGACAACATTGTGCCACCTTTCCGTGTTTTTGTACCTCTAATGAAAGACCACCTGTTTTGAGAGACCACATTTTGACCCACCCTTGGGGTGGTCTCTCAAGACAGGGACCACTGTACTTTGAATGAAAGATCAGCTTACAAAGAATAGGAATCTGGTATCATCATGACAATACAGAGTAACGGAGCACATCCATTTTGGCCAAAATTTGCAATGAAAGAGTAAACAATGAAGTTTTATTTTTTTAGTAGTTAGTATTTCCTTGGCCCAGATCTATAAAATGTGAGATTCACAAATTGTGTTTCCAACCTATTCCATCTGCATCATGTGGCTAAAAGCGTGACATTTCATAACGGTTGTGTAAATTGAATGCTTGTCATTTTGTTTCCAGTTTGACATAAAAATTTGTTTAGGAAGATGCAGTTCATAAATCTGTCATCGATAAAGACGACAGTTGTCAACACTAGCAAGATAGGAATTATTCTTAGATAACAATACATAAGTTATTGCATGACAATGTGTAGATCATTGGCAGATAATAGCTACTACATTAATTATTGACAGAAGACAATTCAGAAATAATCATGTAACAATGTTCTATTAGCATTTGACAATTCATAGATGACTGGCAGTGACATTAGGTATCAGTAAATGACAATAAATGATATATTAGAAGACAATAAAATATTACGTAAATTAATCACTGTCAGAGATAGATATTTGTCAAAGATAGATGTTTGGGTATTCCAGGATATAAATTGTGCAGATGTCACCTGCTGAAGACTGTTTATTATGTTTCAAGATAATTATTGCCTTTATCAAAAATTACCTGCTCAGTGTGATTTTGTTGAAACCAAAATCAGAATAAAAAAGAAATTTTTTGATGTTTCTGTGCTTGTGTTGGGAGATAAGCAGTGAAAGAAATGGGCATGGACAGTGTAGAACTTGGCTAATGGGTTTTTACCCTCGGTACATAAAGTGCCGGAGGGTATTGCCGTCCCCTTTGTCGTCTTTCCGTCTGTCCATCCATCTGTCCGTCTTGTCAACGTTACTGCTATATCTCAAAAAATAGTCGCTGTAGCTGTACTAAATTCTTGTCACAGAAGGACTGTATGATGTACCAGGTTCCTATGGAAAACTAGCTTCCTCTGATTACTTTTAATTTTTTTATGAAACTTTTAATGTATAGGGTCAACCCTGACGACGTTACCACGATATAAAAAAAAATATTGATCGCAGCTTTACCAAATTTTTGTCAAAGATGCATCTTGTGATGGACCAGAACCCTATTTAAAACCAGCATCCTCTTTGTATTGATAAACTTTTTATGAAACTTTAAAGTATTTATTAGGAGGCCGTCTGAGTGGGGCACAAGGGGACAACGTTACCTTAATATCTCAACAATGATCCAAAACAGCTTAACCTAATTTTTTTTGGAGATGTACATCATGGTGGACCACATTTCTGTTAAAAACCAGCTTCTTCTCATCATTTTTAAACTTATGAAAATTTTGAAGCATGTATTTGATGGCCGTATGAGTGACACACAGTACTGTGGTCTCTGTCACCAGGACCTGCCCCAAGAACACATCCAAAAGTCATCTTTCATTTCATAGACAACAATATGGAAATTGTTTGTAAAGAATTCTGCTGCAAGTCTCACCCCCCAAAAAAATGCAGAATTGAGGAAGAAAAGATTGTGGGCGCCGAGGGTAATCCGTTCTCTGAACGCTATTTTCTAGACATTGATATGGAAATATTGCAGGGCATTTGACTTAAACATGACAGTGTATAAATTACAGTGAGGTAACAACATGTTAATTATGAACAAGTATCGATGTCTAAGGTCTCCAGATATAGCAATTAAGAAGCAGAATGTTGTAGGTGTAATCCTGTGCTGTTGTGGTTAATTTCCTGCCGGTGTTAGCTCTAGAGTTATGGACCCACTGGAATAGGTTTCCCAATGTCCTCAGTGAATACTCAACCAATAAATCAGTAAACCTGGGTGTAGCAGATAACAGGGTAAATATGTGTAAAAACATGGGTTTTCTTAATGAGCCACTCTTGTTATAACTGACTGAAAACTGTACATCATTACAAGAACAAAAACACAATCAGGTTGTCACTTTTTGTGTCAAGTATAGATGTGCCAAGGAACAACATGACTGGGCAATGACGCTACCAAAGATGCCGCCAGTATCTGTACAGATACATGCAAGTCAATAGTAGGCTATGATGGTGCCCAAGATGCCTCCAGTATCAAGAAATTCCAAATGGGGGGGGGGGGGGGTGCTGCGATTAGTGTGAGCCAGGGGTGTGAGAGTTGCAACCCTCGCCTGAATTCGGGACAGAGCCCCCAGAAGTTCCTGAATTTTGACATATTTTATAGCCATTTGACACACTTTCCCGGTTTTAAAATTCAATCTTCTAGGTATCTAATAATATAGTTCCCCTTCAGTGTCACTCAAGGTATAGATGTACCTATCTATTATTTACAAACATTCTATTGCTGAAGTTGTATATATTTGAAAGAAAAAAGAAAAAAATATCTTACAAGGAAAATAAGGGAGAAATCAGCATAAGCAGAGTATATGAACATATTCATATGGATTTAATAGATTTTTATTATTATTATCATCATCATCATCTTACTATTTTATTTATTTATTTCACTCATATCACGGTCTAGTAACTCATTTACTCAAGGCTTTTTCTCTTGAGAAAATATCTGTTTCAATCCTTTTATTCTGTTTTTTCAGTTTTTCAAAAATACACAAAAAGGTGGAAAAATAGAGCATATTAACAGTATTTTTTGCTCCTTTTGACTCTTTTTATTTGTTTACCATCAAATTATTAAAGAGGGAAATCTTATGCCAGTATTTTCCTCCCATGACATGCTTGAAAAACTAGTAACCATAAGTTCGCAACCTTTCTGGGATAATATTTTCAGAAATTACATAAGGTACACTTAGAATTTTATTTTATAAATTTTACATTTAATCTTAAATTTTAATACACACTTATGCTTTCTAAGATATGAGATTCAACTTTCACCCAAAAAATTAAAAAAAAAAAATCAAATACTGTTCCCATACATGTATATGATGAAAAAAATATATTTAATCTAAATTGGAAATATTTTGATGGGAATATAATATTGGTTAGCACATATCTCCATCATTACATGTAATGACTCATGTTCAACTAAAAACAAAATGTGAAAGCATATATATATATATATATATATATATATACACACACACACATTTATATGCGGGCACTAATCTGGTTATTCTCTTGACCTCTCCATTTCTGTTGTAAAATGTAAATTTAAAAAGCCTCACTCATTAACGTTTACAGAATGGGATATTTATCTGCACCATTGTAATAACTTGACCTCTTGTGTTAAGAATATATATATGTGTGTGTGTGTGTGTGTGTATGTGTATATATATATATATATATATAATTTGGAGGTTATCTCATGGCTAAATCAGTATCCCACCCGGTACAGTTCCCATGGGAGCCAGTATCTCCTCCCGAGACCCAAAGGGTGGAGGGTGGATACAGCTTGAGGGTGAACTGTACAGGTTAGGATACTGATTTAGCCATGGGTTGATCTTTGTATCCTAAATGTATCTGCCATAATTAGACGAAAAAGGCAAATGCAGCCTTTCCTGGGATTATGTGAGATGTTACGTACCAATTCAGTGGCTAAAACATACAATTTCTGGTTCATAATTTTGTTTGAAGAAAGCCCACCTCCCCTTCAGGAAGAAATAAGCCTAAACTACGATCCTGTGAGGTCATGCATCTTGTGCGGCAGGCACCCTTGCAACGTGAGTGACGTCATGGCGCATAACGTCATTAGAGTCGCTGTTTCTGCAAATAGAGAACGTGAGAGAAATACTAACTTTCAATGTTATTTAAATGGGGGGATTGTATGTCCCTTGGGAAGGTACTGGCTGTTGCTAGTGTAACATTATCCATGTGTTCTAATTGGACAGTTTCAGTAACCTCCCTTATATTGGTTTCGGTATGTCCCTTGAAAGACACTGTATGCTAAAAATGCAGTATCAAGGCAGTTTTAGTACTATAGATAGATAGATAGATAGATAGATAGATAGATAGATAGAGAGAGAGAGAGAGAGAGAGAGAGAGAGAGAGAGAGAGAGAGAGATAGAGAGATAGATAGATAGATAGATAGATAGATAGATAGATAGATAGATAGATAGATAGATAGATTTCCTTCTCCTCCCCCTTCTTTCTCTTTTTCTCCTTTTTCTTTTTCTTCTTGGCTGGGTGGTGGGGGGTGCTGGCGCACCCAAAGAACCCCCCTGGGTCCACACCTGAGTATCTGTACAGATACATGCAAGTCAATGGGCAATGATGCTGCCCAAGATGCATCCAGTAGCTATACAGATATATGCAAATAAATGGGCTATAATGCTGCCCAAAATGCCTCCAAATGGGTGTCATTTGGAAGCTTGATATTGCACAATGTGGATAACTCTGAACTACTTTCTCAAGCTTGTGGAGAGATTGCAGTCAGGAAATGATTTTTTTTTTTTGGTTTTTTTTTTGTTTTTTGTTTTTTTTGCAACTAGCATCTAAATACATGTTTATGCTATGTACATCCCTTCACAAGGAAAAGCCAACCTTGATTTTAAAAAGCATGGTTGGAAAAGCTCATTTACTATGTGTCCCTGTGTTGTATAAGCACCAACCATGATAAGAGTGAGGATGTGACCGAGCAGGGACTTTCTTGCAAGAGGCCCCACTCAGAAATCAGCTGGTATCCACAGCAGGAGGGGAGTCTTGATCAGCTGATTAATTAAGCACTTTCACTCCTTGACCAGTGATAACATACTCAAGACTGTAATTACTACGTAACAACATGCATTATGTTATAGCAAGAGTCTCCCTTGACCAACTTAGACAGTTTCTTGTATCAATATTTATGTATTATACCGTTAGTTCATCATAAATAAAAGAGTTCTGAGTTAACATATTATATTAGTCTCTCATTCAGCTTTTGTATTTGGAGTAATACAGGTGATGAGTAGATCATTAAGCCCATGGCCCTCTTGTTGTTAATATGTTTGAGACAGGCCAAAATGACCAGAACCCCCCCCCCCCCCCCCGTCAAAGTTTGGTAGCACATGTGCTCCAGGCAAGCAGGGAATTTTCACACAGGGCTTATTTAGGGGGGATTTTCATTGTATCAGGAGGCAAGTGACATCTGTACAATATGACTCCATTCATTTGATCTGGAGCATGTTCAAGGACCTTCCTTTTAACCCTTTCCCCCTCAAATTAAGACCAAGTCACCAGCTTTCCTTGGCACTAAGTGCCCAACCCATGCCAAGGAAAGCTGTTGACCTGGGGCATGTGATCTTGATAAGTCTCATGTACATTTCTCAGTCAAATTGTTTTTCATTACTGTTGAAATTAGTTGAAAACACTGAAGCAGACGACATTTGACCACCAGCCAGTTTTGGCCGCTTTGAGGGGGAAAGGGCTAAGCTTCATTGGATATGAATGAGTTTCTAACACTCACACTGTCCTCCCCAGTTCCTCCCAGGGATCATGTGTTTAGGGAGCTGATTACCTAATTGTAACAATGTAGTCTTTTACTCACATTTTCCTCCCCAGTACTTCCCAGAGATGGTGTATTTTGGGAGTAGACTGCCTGGTTGTAACATTATAGACTTAATGCAAGGCCTATGGTGGGTAAAAACTGCATATTGTTGCTCACCGTGTAGGGTATCTTTTATTAAGGCATGTCGAAATACATACATGCACACATCTGTGTGTGTGTGTGTGCGTGTGTGTGCGTGTGTGTGTGTGTGCGTGCGTGCGTGTGCGTGTGCGTTATTTATATTTCCTAAAGCTGAGGACAGGTGTAATCATTGTAATTGTACCATTTAATTGTTCCAGGAATCCACAACATTACCTTATGTTGTCAATATCGCAAAACTTGTCCAATGTATGCTTGTAGTCCCCTGAAGTGCCTGTGTTGTTACATCATGTTTTTGTTTTGCACTTCATACTCTGTGAAGGAGGCTTTCTTTGTGCCTGTGTGTGGGGGGGGCAGAGGGACTTGAAAATTTTCAAACAGTTGTTACTTATGGTACATTTTAGGCACAAAGCTGATAGATACTACAGTGATACTCACTCCTTACAACACTAAGACTATAAGCATTCACAGAATAGACTGACAGCAAACTGCTAAATAATGATGGACCCTGTAACATAGCTTGCTTTCCCAGACCTTCAAGTGCTGAGAATTTCTTTTGAAGGAGAGGATGGTCAAGGGCCCAGAACTGAATGGCCCAGTGAGTCAGCTGAGTAGGCAACTTTGGCTGGAACTATGAAATGATTCTGCATTGCATTGAGCAATAGGTCTCATAAAAAGGGAGAACTTGGGCTGTTTTATATCCAGCACAGCTCAGGTTTGCGGGCATAGGGAGGAGTTCCTGGCTAACAACAACAAAAAAGCCAACTTGGACACAGAACAGCACAAGTTCTCCCTCTTTATGAGACATACTGCCTCAATAACCAAGATCCAGAGCCTGAGGGGGCAAGAAAGCTGCTGGTGTTAATGGGCGTGTTGTTTGTGGGAGGTGGCATGCTGTGTCAGCAGGTGTCAAATTAGTGACCTTAACCCTGTCTTGCTTACTGTAAGACAAAGGCAACAACTTTCCTGCACAAGGAAACCTGTTAACATAGGACTTGTGATCCAAAAGGTCTCTGAAGCTCAGTGACTCCTGAGCTAAATCCCCTCAATAATAACCCTTAAAGGGCTGATTTAACACTCAGTCATCAGCTTTCTTTGGGGCACTTTGCACGCAATGTGCTTAAAGTGCCCTGAGGAAAGCTGCTGACTAAGACTGCCTTTTGCTTTAGACTGGGCTTGCTGGTATTTGAATGAAAGGTATCTTGATGAGGAATTTGAATCTTTTAACCACTATATGTTTAACAGTAATGAGAAAACCACTATAGCCATGATTAGACTTTAAGGGTTAAATGATACATTTCAATAAAGATGTCGAGACAGGTGACATGAGATATCAAAGTGCTTTTGGCCAGTGTGGGTGAGAGAGGGTTAAATGCTGTTTTATTACACATATCTCCCGATGATGATACTAATTAGGACGCACATTATGATGGTAATTTGTTCTTGAGCTTTCGTTTCTTAGCAAGCTGAGGTTACACCTGATAACATTGTCATCAATTCTTCTCAGCAGGTGCAAATGATAAAATGTGAGAATGTACATACTGCACTGTGTTTTTTATATTAGCTCTGCTGGCTTGCTAGTCAGTAGAGCTTATGCAACTTATTTGTGTCCGTAATCTGTCTGTCCATTAAACTATTTACATTTTCAGCTTCTCAAAAACTGTTGCAATGTTTTGATTTTGCCCATGGATGTTTTCCATGTGGTTCTGTACCAATTTTTCAAAGGAGATGATGACGCAATGATTTCCTATTTTAAGTGAAAAATCCATATCCCATAGGTGGTTGGAAACAGTACCAGCATGCAAATTATGCACATTGACCATGGTGATTATACTTGAAAACAAAATCATACAGCAGAAAGTTCCATATACAAACACGAATGTTTGAAGAGTGTGAGATCTGGACCAGAATGTGTAGCTCCTGGGAGACTAAATGTCAGATATATGAAACTGGTCTGGCTTCCTCTCCTAGTTTTGGTTCCTCATCACTGGTCTTGCCAGGTTTTACATAAATGCCAGATATGTTGTTCTATATAAGGGCTGAAGCATGATGCATAGAAAATAACATGTGTTTGATAGCAGACTCAGATTAATACCCATACGATAAGCTGAGAGGTGTGAATACATGAATACATGCAAGACCTGAGTGTTCTCTCAGTTAGCAACATCTCATCAGATCAAAATAATATTTAAACTAGGATTTAAATCTTTTGTGGCTCTGGTCAGTCATGAAGGTGACTTTTCCTGCTGTTGAAACATAATGGCCCAAAGGACTGGCAGGGTTGATGGCGGTGCCATTTATTCACCAAATACTGAGTCACATTCTACAACGATTCTGACATGTAATTTTATTTCCCTGCTCAGGCCATATTGTACTGCCTAATTTGTATTCCATTCTCTGGCTCTAAATTGTGCATGGCTGCCTGTGAGCCGCGCAATAAAATAGAAAAAAAAAAAATGTGTATAACAGGTAACAAATGGACAAGAAGGCTGTCACTTAGGGTGTACTTGATAAATTGCCGACGGTAGCGCGTTAGCAAAAAAATCAATTTCATAGGAGGCAAACACAGCATGAAAATGGTTCTCTGTACAGATTGTAGTAACCCGTAATTCTGCTTCACACAGCCAATGTAGTTGTGTCGGGATCAGACTGATCTGAGGACATCACAGCCTGTGCTACTCCATGGCACAGCAAAGGCTGCCGTTAAGCAGGTGCAATAAAGTGGAAATATTGTAAAATCTTTGGTGGATTGCCGTCATAATCATGCAGTAGATATTGTACAATATGCAGGACATGGTCAACAATGTAGAGCACAAAGGACCATTGTCTTGTTAACTCTTAAAGTGCTAATCACTTCTATGGTTGTTTTCTCATTACTGTTAAACATAAAATGGTTAAAAGATTCAAATTCCTCATGAAGATACCTTTCATTCAAATACCAGCAAGCCTAGTCTAAAGCAAAAGGTAGTCTTAGTCAACAGCTTTCCTCGGGACACTTTGCGCACATTTTGCAAGAATCTATTTGGATTTTTGTGAAGTAGTTTTCTTTTTAAAGAAAGACAAGTTCAGGAGAAGCTTTACGAGAATGGATTCTCGGATTCTCACCGAAATTCTGGCCCTGAAAAGAAATACCAGAAAACTCACCATTCCTTTTTGCTAGAACTTTATTAGTCCCCCGCCCACTTGGTGGGGGACTATAGGTTTGCACCTCGTCCGTCCGTCTGTCCGTCAGTCCGTCTGTCAGTCCGTCCGTCCGAAGCTTCTCTGGGCCATATTTCCAACACCATAACACCCACAGCTACCAAATTTAATGTGTTTGTACTTCCTAGGATAGAGGTGTATCGTGTGCCAAAAGTAGGTCACTAGGTCAAATATCTGGGTCACAATACATATGTATGAAAAATCTTGTCCGGGCCATAACTTTTTTGTCCTTTTACTTAGGGTCATGAAATGTTACACAAATGTGAAGCTTAGTCTAAGAAAGTGTCATAAAGCAAAACTAGGTCACTAGGTCAAATATTTGGGTCACCACGATATGTAAATATACAGAATTTTCAGGTCCTGACTAATTTTTTTAACTTTTGGACCTCTTTTTATGAAATTTTACATGATATTGTACCTTGACCCAAAAGTGTGTCATGAGGGGAAATTAGGTCACTAGGTCAAATATATAGGTCACAGTATAAATTTCTGTGTAAAACCTTGTCAGCACCAAATTTCTTATACCATAATACCTACAGCTACTAACTTTGTTATGTGCATACTTCTTGGGGTGCTGGAGTGTAGCATGGCAAAAGTAGGTCACTAGGTTCAAAATCTAGGTCACAATGTGAAATCCATGTAAAAACTTGTCGGGGCCATAACATTTTTGTCCTTTTACTTAGATTGATGAAATGTTACACAAATGTGAAACTTAACATGGAAATGTGTCGTAAAATAAAATTAGGTTACTAGGTCAAATATTTGGGTCACAGTAATACATAAATGTACAGTATTTTCATGTCCTTACTGTAATTCTTAAAAAATTTTGACTTCTTGTTATAAAATTTTACTGATAATGTATTGTGACCTAAAAGTGTGTCACGATGCAAAACTAGGTCACTAGGTCAAATATCTAGGTCACAGTGTAAACTCCATGTAAAACCTTGTCCATGCCATATTTCCCTTACTATAATACCTACAGCTACCAAATTTATTATTTTAAAACTACCTGGGGAGTTGTTGTGTCACATGGCAAAATGGGCGGGGGACTATAGGTTTGCACCTCGTCTGTGGTTACTTTCTTCCATTAATTAATTAATTAACAAAGTTCATTAAGCAAGCTCAAGCTACAATACAAATTTTGTCCGGGCCATATCTTCTAAACTATTAATCCTATCCCTTTGAATTTTTATCCCCCGTTCACAAAGTGGCGGAGGGGATATGGTAATGGGCACCGTGTGTCCGTCCATTCTTCCGTCCTTCCGAAACATTTTGTCGGGCCCATATCTTCTACATTATTAATGCTACCTCTTCGAATTTTTATGGTGGGTAGACCTTAGGTAGTAGGTGTGCATAGGCATTGTTTTCTGTGGCTTATTACTTGCATTAATTAATTTAGTTAACAAAGTTCGTTGAGCAAGACAAATTTTGTCCGGGCCATATCTTCTAAACTATTAATGCTAGCCCTTTGAATTTTTTATGATGTGTAGACCTTAGGTGATCATGTGATTGAGGATTACCCTCTCTCCCCCCCCCCCCCCATCACCAATCAAAGCTAACATTAATCGAGATGTTTGACAACAAAGATGACTTCCAGCATGTCACTGTGGGCAAGTAAAACTTACAGACACACACAAAATGTACAGAGATGCTATATCAGCAAAAGTAATGATTAAAATTATTTTTCCAGTCAGTGAATCCGTAAGTATTACCACAGATGCATGTTTGCTTAAGAACCTTAATTGCGCATTTGTCTGTAGCTTCATACAGCATTTCAGGTAATGTTTACATTACCTTGTGTGTAACAGAGACAACAAAAACGCTGTTTTGTGTGGCTAATTACTTTCATTAATTGATTAATTAACAAAGTTCGTTAAGCAAGCTCAAGATTTGTCCGGGCCATTTTTTCTTAACTATTAATACCAACCCTTTGAAATTTTTATGGCTAATAGACCTTAGGTAGTAGGTGTGCATAGGCACTGTTTTGCATGGCTAATTACTTTCATTGAGTAATTAATTGATAAAGTTCATTAAGCAAGCTCAAGATACAATACAATTTTGTGTGAAGCATAACTTTGCAACTAAAAGTGGTAGCCCTTTAAGATTTTCAGCGTTGGTAGACCAGAGGTAGGAGGTGTGTATAGGCAGAAATTTTTTTGACTAATTACTTTCCTTCATTAATATATTAATTAACAAATTTCGTTAAGCAAGCTCAAGATGCAATACATTTTGTCAGGAGTATAACTTTTCAATTATAAGTGGTAACCCTTTAAGATTTTCAGCGTTGGTAGACCAGAAGTAGGAGGTGTGCATAGGCATAAATTTATGTGGCTAATTACTTTCCTTTATTTGTTTATTAATTAACGAAGTTCATTAAGCAAGCTCAAGATCCCAATACAATTTTGTCTGGAGCATATCTTTGCAACCACCATGATTACTGTGGGCGGGGGATATGGCTAGGGTCAGCGGCTACTTGTTTCTCATGTAATACATTTATTTCATAATTTCAATTTCTTTGTAATCCAAGCAGAGTCAAACTTAGTAACTTAAGCTATAAACATGACAACAATAACAAGATTTTAAAGTTGTACATAAATTACATTAATTTCCATTTCCCTAGCTGGACAATATGCAGACAATGTCAAATGCTGAATATTGCAGTTTGAACTTTACTGAGCCAAAACAAAACAATAATAGTCTGTTTCTTTATAAACCAGGATTTGTTCATGAAAATTTCAATACATATATATTACACTAACTTCTTATTTTGAGGAAACTTAAAGGCTTGAAAGTGCTTTGATACTGTGTTCATGAAGGAATGTTGAAAGACTTGGTTCTTCTTTTAGCAATCATGCCACAATCATGCACTCCATATACCTGAAATGATAGAGCTCACTTCAGCTAGGTAGGAGCAATCAAATTAACAGCAAACAAGCAAAAGAAAAGAAAAAGAAACAAACAAAGATTTCCAAATTTAGTGTTAATTGACAATGCTGCTATGTCTTCCCTCACTTTCTGCTGGCTGAAGACCTTCATAGACCCTTACACAGTAGTGTTATTAGGTATCTGTACCCGTCAAATGAGGATACACAACGGACTCTTCATAACCTTTGATCCCAATCTGTAACCCCCCACCCCCACCCCACACTCACTCCCCAATTTAAGACTGAATCAACAACTTTCCTTTGGGTAGATATGGCTGTGTGCCCAGCCTGCCTTCAGGACAGGTGTGGGCCTGAGGCATACTACTATGACAAGGTGTCTGTAATTTTTTTTTCACATTTTTATTTTTATTTATATCATCTTTGATGATCCTTACTAGGAGAATGTTAAAAAGAGGTGTTCAAATAATACGTGAAAATATTAATGTTTTCGCACATTAAAGGGCACCCAAAATACATGATAAAAGTGACAAGTTGGAATGATTCCATGAATGAGGAGAATACAGGTACTTTGCCCTAATATTTTAATTCACCTACTCTTAGTATCTACGTGCACAGAAACACGTCTACACGAGGTTTTTGACTGATTTATAACATTGCTGCATTAGTACTATGTAATAAACCAGGCTTGATTTCCTCTTGTGTGTGAGGTATGGGTATTAGGTTGTAATTTACAGGTCTGCTGCCACAAAGAGACGTAGATCACATACGAGTATCCTTTAATAAAATGTAAATGTCATCAACGATTACATATCAGAGAAGCCAGCTCTGACACCAGTATAGTAGGACGTGGCCAGCAGGAATTGACACAAATCAAAAATCAATGAGAGGTTTTACCAACCATACACTCTCCAGGTACAGTCACAGAAATCAGCGTATCAGGATTATATTACCTATGAGTGGATGGCATATTGAGATAAAGCTGTTCACCCATTGGATGCTATTTTGATGACAATAGATGAAAATGTGGTTGTTTAATATCCACAAAGACTATATAGGTGGACATCATCAGTAAAATACATGTATGACATTAAAAGGAGGAATTGTTGTTTTAATTTTTGAATATTCAAAATGTCATGTGTATGTACATGGGCAGGTACATTCTGGGAGCTCACCATAAAAGCCTTATGCTTTGTTAGCAAAATGAACCCCCCCCCCCATCAGAGTGTGCAAAGGACATTACAGTGGTCCTCTTATAAACATTTACCCTTCCCATCCCACCCCTACCGGCCCGAAGAGTCGACCCCCTCTACAAAGGCCACTTGTTTTGCAGCTAGTTTGATGTTTCCATCTGATTTTCCCCCTCAGCAGAGGTCAGCCCTCCTATAACTAAGACCATATTTCTGGTGAACTTGGGGGTGGCTATATATTACAAAGAGTGTACTGTGCAGATACTTAGGCCTGCATGTAGCAAAACGAACAAGCAATCGATAAAAACAGTGTTATAGCAGATCCATTTTCAGTATTACCATGGGCATCATAAACCATGTATTTGTAAGAGCTAAACTGCAAACATGGCTGTGCTGGATGATTGAATTTAGAGTCTTATGGTCACACTGTTATTAACCATTGAAGCGCTGATTTAAGATTTACTCAACAGCTTTCCTTAGGACACTTTTTGAGCAATGTGTGCAAAATGTCCTGAAGAAAGCTTTTGACTAAGACTACTTTTTGCTTTAGACTAGGCTTGCTGATATTTGGATGAAAGGTATCATCAGGAGGAATTTGAATCTTTTAACCATTGTATGTTTAACAGTAATGAGAAAACAACTGTAGCAGTGATTAGCATTTTACAGTGGTCCCTCCCACCCCCCATCCCCCAATAGGCCTCCTCTGCAGAGAGGCCACCCATCTGTTCAACAAAGTTGACATTTTATTTATATTATCTCCTCAACAGAGGCCACTTGACTTATAAGGCCACAATTCTGGTGTACTGTGAATACATTTATTTTCAAGGGCATTGATTTTCACGGTTTTTGCATTTTGGACCTTTCACTGAAACTTTAAATTCACTATTTTTGTTATAATTCCAGTCAGTGCCATGTTAAAAATATATTTCATTGGGGTTCTTATTTTCACGGTTTTGAAGCATCTGTGAAATACGCGAAAATAAGAACACAGCGAAATTAAATGAACTCACAGTATTTTGAGTGGCCTTAAGAGGGTCCCACTGTACCTCTCTTGTTTATCATGTGATTGAGGATTACCCTCTCTCCCCCCCCCCCCCCATCACCAATCAAAGCTAACATTAATCGAGATGTTTGACAACAAAGATGACTTCCAGCATGTCACTGTGGGCAAGTAAAACTTACAGACACACACAAAATGTACAGAGATGCTATATCAGCAAAAGTAATGATTAAAATTATTTTTCCAGTCAGTGAATCCGTAAGTATTACCACAGATGCATGTTTGCTTAAGAACCTTAATTGCGCATTTGTCTGTAGCTTCATACAGCATTTCAGGTAATGTTTACATTACCTTGTGTGTAACAGAGACAACAATAACGCTGTTTTAAACCAGTGATTTTGGGCATAAATATTTACATGTATTTGATATTTAAAAAAAGCTTGTGGATTTATAGGTCATATGAACCTGGCAAGCAGGCTTAATAAAAAACCAGAACCAACAAGGATTTGATATGAATATGATGAAAAGCTGACATGTTATTTCAGTTTATTCATTGATACATGTGTTTGAGGTCAGGTTAACAATAGCACAAAGACAGATGTTCCATTTATTTATAAATAAGTTAGGTCATGTTTGTTTCCATCACTTGTTTAAGGAGTAACTGGATGTAGCTGAGCTTGACATGGACAGCTTAATGTCCTTATAGCCCCCTTGGTAACTTGCAGCAAATCCAGTACTAACATCACACATGCCCTAAAAATTCCCACTTGTCCCCTTTTAAAAGTTCACTTGTCTGAGGCAATCATGCCATCCATAGAGTCAATCCCTGGGTAAGAATGACATTACGTATACATGTGTGGGTGTGTGTTCCTTTACCCAATGTATCACATTAGAACAATATCATGGAATTACGAGCACCATCACTTATATATAAATATATGTGGTCATATGTGAAATATGCTACATTATAATTCAGTGTCGTGGAGACAGATATAAGATCACGATTACTTATATGTAACTAAACATGGTCATGTTTGTTTTTTATTATATGTTAAAAGAGGAAATACACATCCTAATGAATCACAGTGCCGATATATACATACATACATACATACATACATACATACATACATACATACATACATACATGCAAAATACATAGGGAATATCTATAGTATTATAACAATATATATCATGGAAATTTATCAGAGATTTTTTACAGAGATACGTAATAATTTTAGTCATTTCTATTGCATGTTCAAAGAGCAGATGGATGTACTTGTGTGTAATTACAGCACATGTGGTTGTGTGTACAAAATATATACCATGTCAGCCCTTCTAAGTGTCCAGACTTACTTAAGTGTGCCCTTTGTTTCCAGAAAAGGACCAGAATCGTGCTATGTTTTCCAATATATTACATTTATAGTATTCTGTGGAAAATATTCCAAATGCAGATTTAAAAATGAAATGTGTTCTGTTTTAATTTCTCTCAGTGGCTTGGGCATATACATAGGATCAGTTGGCATATCAAACTCATCAGCATGATGATATTTGTCTGACATCGAAAATTAAAGGTGGTGTCTCAGCCCGCTGACCATGATACTCGTCCTACTGTCAACCTCCCATCCTACTCATCCTAATATCAACCTCCCATCGTACTCATCCTGATATCAACCTCACATGATACTCATCCTAATATCAACCTCCCATCATACTCATCCTAATATCAACCTCCCATCATAATCATCCTAATATCAACCTCACAGGATACTCATCCTGATATCAACCTTCCATCGTACTCATCCTGATATCAACCTTCCATCATACTCATCCTGATATCAACCTCACAGGATACTCATCCTGATATCAACCTCACACAATACTCATCCTAATATCAACCTCCTATCATACTCATCCTAATATCAACCTCCTATCATACTCATCCTAATATCAACCTCCCACATTATCCCGACAGGTGCAATTTTGGGCAGAAATGCCTCATTCTATACAATGCACAAGGGATGAATGCTTCACAGTACCATGTTAACAATTTACATCCTGGCTGAATGAACTTACTATAAGCAAGGAAAGTTGATCTTCTGACCAATTACAGTGAAGGCAAACCAAGTTTTGGTACTAACAACCAGTAATTTAAAGGTCCCTTTTGACCTTCTGATAATTATCGACACACAGTCTAGACTGAACAGTGAGATAGTGGAGAACCACCAGCAATGACGGGAATATTTTGGAAGTGAGCCAGTAACTGATCTAACAACACTGAATCTAAGTGCAAGCCAGCACATTTCTGAATGTTCTGGGGGCTAATTTTGAAAGTCATTGACACAGGAGTTGTAAATTGAGAGGGTGTGGCCCCTAAACGAGACACGAAAAAGCTGTTGAATGCTGATCACAGCTATGGTCGTTTTCTCGTTCCGTTAAAAACATAGTGGTTAAGAGGTTCAAATTCGTGAAAAGTAGTCTTTGTCTTAAATGCAGCATTCTAAGACTCACACCTGTAACCAGCATCCAGTTTGTGTGGAAAGGTCAAGTATGCCGTGAGCTGTACTCACAGCTTGATCTTGGGCATTACAGTCCTAATACATGAAGGTCTACATGTACTGTTAAAAATGACAGATTGATGTCAGATATTTGGCATTATTGGTCAAGGATGTAAATACAGGCATCGGTCTAATTAAAACCTGTCATCACAGGTAAACTTTGGGTCATTGATAAGTCAAGTCAAATACCTTTATGTTACCAGGGTAGCATGATTCAGCTTTTAATTGTTTTGCAACAAGGCCCAGAGTATAGGTGTGTCAAATGTTTTTACTTATATGCCAGAATGTATGTTAATTTCAATGCCTGAGAATGATGAGAAAAATGTGTTAAACATGAGCTACAGTGTTTTAGTTAAACTGTAGTATGTGTGTTAATGTGCATGTCATATTATCCCTTTGTGGCACCTCTGCACCTGAAGCAGGCAATTCTTTTCTTTGATCCAGAAAAATAACAAAAGTATAATTTTTACCATGGATTATGAACTTGGGTCTCTAGTATTCTGAAAATTTCTTATGCATCCGGGGCACTTAATGTGAATAATTATGCACATGCATGCATGCATGCATGCATACATACATACATACATACATACATACATACATACATACATACATACATACATACATACATACATACATACATACATACATACATACCATGTACAGTCACTTTTATATGTTTAATTATGGCACATTAATATTTTGTGATTCTGTTTAAAAAGGGACTGTATATAGTTTAGGTGGGTATATTTATGTCAGATAAATCTTATATTTAAATTCTTCTGATATTTTTTTGTGAGCACTGGTTCTGCTCTTAACCTCCCTCCCCTCTCCCATCCAACCAAGCGCACGCAAGGCCTCATCCTCTGCCACAAGCATCCTCTCCTTCCAGACCAAGTATGGTATTTTCATTTCGTTACCCCATCAAGAGAGGCCACCCACACCCCCATAGGGCCACATTTCTGGTGCACTTGGGGTGATCTTCTAAGAGGGGGACCGGGAGGGGGGGGGGGGGACCACATTACATTTTATATATAGACAGCCTATAATTCATCACATATATGGAAGATCTATGCATATTTAACGGATTAATGTGAATATGATGTAGTCCAGCAGAACCTGGTAAAAACCACATGCATTAAAGTGATAAATTGTTAATACGTGGATTGTCTGCCAACTCTATGTATTGACAACAGAATGAGTAATGGTGCCTGTGTGCAGCCATGGTCATGTCTTTCCTGTAGACACAGTTTGTTTTACTGTAAAACCCAAGGTCTGAAAATCAAATTGGAACAATTGTCTGTTATACAAATTAAATTTATAAATGTCACACTTATAAAGCTAGAATTTACAATGCTTTCAAATAGTGTGTCGTTTTGACATTAACCTTTTTCACCTTGAATTAACACTGAGTCAACAGCTTTCCTTGGCATGGGTTGGGCACTAAGTGCCCAACCCATGCCAAGGAAAGCTGTTGACCTGCGGCATGTGATCTTCATAGGTCTTATCTACCGTTCTCAGTCAAATTGTTTTTCATTACTGTCGAAATTAGTTGAAAACACTGAAGACAATATTTGACCACCAGTCAGTTTTGGCTAGTTTAAGGAGGAAAGTGTCAATATTTCACTAAATGATGAGCATTATGGCTATAAGGTATTTATGTACAAAGACTGAAAAAAATGTGACTACCTGTCAATGCTCCTTTCTTGCTGCCTTGCTTGCCTTGGTGGTATCGAACAGTAATATGGAGCCATGTCGTTACCTGGGACGCCACAGAATTTTGTTTGCCTGTACTATTAGATATGCAGACAGAACAACCAGTGAAGTATACCTGGTAAATGGAACTTCAGTGTTTCTTATTTATTTATTGGTACCTTGGTACATACCGTGATGGCAGAGCACCCTGTCATACAACTTCCCCTTGCTTTCCCTGCCGCTGGGCAGTGCTATATTTCCCTATTGAGACACACTTCAACTTTACTCTGGCATATAGTGTCAGCCCAGTGTTTTTCCTCCAGGTTCTTCCTGTATAAAAGTTGCAGTAAGTACATATTAGAGGTCTGCTAGCTTGCACACTGGGCATGTGCAAACTACAGAATTACTGTGCTATGGGTGCCTTTGTTGTTTGCAATGATTGCAATTCTACAGTAAAATTTCGATGCAAATTTTCAAGTTGGCTATATTTGTGTCGTGCATTCTTGCTGTTAATGAAGGCCTGCTGCAGACTGCAAAAATAGCCGACGTCATGGTAAAATCATATTGAGACCACCTAGTACAGCAGGGCCACCTAGTGGTTGTGAAGAGAGACCACAAATATACTCTGGAGAAAAATAAATGGAGTGGTCGGAGAAAAACAAAATGAGTGGTCCCCCTTGTTTTACATTGGACATATTTTGTAAGGGGGGGGGGTGCAAATAAGCATACCAGCAATTCTTCCTCTCAAAGATCTTTCACCATTGATGGCCATGCTGAGACATGTTGACTGTCAACAATACTCATGTGCTTGCAGCAGGCTATAAGTTCCATGTGCACCTCAATACTTGGATGTACTGCATTACTGTTGGTTTGCCTTATCTAGCCTTATCCCAGGCTAACTTTGTAAGGGTCCGCCCCATGGGAAGACCCTTTATGTTTTCAAATTATCCAAATAACTTAGTCAATCTAATCAGTGATATAAGGAATGGAACGGACGTAAACCTGCCGAAAGAAGCCAATATATATTTGAATAGTTGTTGAGTGGGTACATGTCCATTTCTAGCAAGAAGAACACATGGTTAGATCAGGTCAATGCTAAGTCAAAATGCCATTGCCATCGATTGGGCCAGAGTCAGAAATTTGCTGTGGTTCCCCTTCATTGCAATTTTATCCTGGGAAAATGAATGCTCACTTTAGAAATTATCTAGACATATATGTATAGGCCTGTACTACACTTGATAATGTAAACTGGGCACTGATAGAATATTAGGTGAGTGACAATGGAGGCCATTTGAGTGGACCGAAGAATTGGCATGTTGTATAAATGTGGGAAATTTGGTATGATAACAACAATGTTGAGTTGTGTTAGTATATTCAATATGACCATCAACCTGGCGGCTCCAATAACTGTTACTTTCCAATGAATTGGTATCACGAATGGGGAGAAAATGTCAAACAAGTCAATTCTTGAAAACATAATACGTAAAAAATCCAAAAGGCATATTTTGCCAGGTCACATGACCTGGCGAAATAACCAGCTTCATGTCACTGCTCAGAAAAAAGGATACGTTCTGTTTTGACGGAAGACAGAAAGGCAAGGCCAGGACAGAAAAGCTGGCATGCTTGCAGTATAGTGATTTTGAGTCGCACGTTTTTCTCACCTCTAATTTATCAGGCCCATTCTACAATTGTACAACTTCTAATGCAAAAAGCTGGCATGAGGCTTTTTTATAAGCTGATGTAACATTGCTTGTCACGCAAGTCCAAGTCATGTCTTCTGCATGACATTAATATCATAATTTTCGCACTTGACTTGAAATGGCTAGTTGACTTTATGTCTCATAATTACAGGATGTCAAATATAATGCACATCTTTGTCTGCCCCTGCATCAGTGCGAAGTGGAACGCGATCACAGAATATATTGCTCCATGTGACCCCAAATAGGAAAAGAATTCCCGTTAAAAGTGAGACACTGTTTGTACGGAATCTTTGGAGTAATAGTACATAGAAATATAGTGTTTGATGGCATATGTTGCGTGTAGCTTTTTCTTGTAAATATAGATGGATTTGTGTGTATAAACCTAACAGACCTGTTAATTGGCAGATATTTTAACAGAAGTCGATCTGTTTATTTCCTGATAAGCCCATTGAGAATTGTATTCAATTTCCTACATGTCACTGACAATGTACAAAATATGGTGCCGACCATAGTCAATTGGATCATCAAATATTCCACTGGAAGTATGGTCTGATGTTCATCACTTTTCTTAGTCAGTGGTCCCTGGCACCACAGACCTCCCCAAATTTAATGAAAAGTGATCTTAAAATATTGGTGGTCTCTGATGACAGGTAGATTAACAGGGGAACCATAGGACTTGAGAATCTGTAAAGTGGTATCTTATTAGGGGGTAGTCTTTTACAAGAGAGGTTTCTTGTTACAGAGACTACTGAACATCAAAAGAACATGAATTTGTAGTCAGCTGTAGTACCAGATCCCTGAGGGTGTGTTTGATGCAATAAACTAAAAGCTACTTAAATTGCTGGAAAGGTTCCATGACTTTGTTCATGAATAGCATCAGTAGTCCATTGGCTTGTATGTATCAAGGGACCCAGTGCAGTTGGGGAAAATCAATTTATCCCTCATGGCAATCTTATTCGACCTTGGAACAGTTGAATGTGATACAGTTCATGTTAATGCTTAGCCTCTTGAAGTGGCTCAGCTTACATGAACTTATACAGTACATTTGGAAATTTTGGACATGAACTCATCAAATACTATGTTTTATGTCAACATATTTTCAAATCCTTGTAGTTGTCAGCAGATGTCAATGAGTATGCAGAGAGGTAGGCCAGTGAGTGGTGTCATCTGGTGGATCTAGTGTGGTTGGCATATTCTGTTACTTAAGAGATGTGAACAGAACAATAGTGAATGGCACCATCTGGTGGCAGTAGTATGCATAGATTTACTCCATAGAATGTTTAGAATAGTAGTTTTTGCTGAAGAAAAGGCTGATTGATAATGGTAGAAGCAAGTAGTTGAGTACATATGGGAGAGAATCAGGAGTTCCACAAGTTTTCAAGAATAGCAATGAGAATTTTCGATGGGAAACATCTTTGGTTCTAAAATCTCTGACTTTTATGTGGAAAGCACAATTTGAGGAAATTTGGCATACATTGGGGGGGTTTTGGGGGGTTTTTTTTGGTTGTTTTTTTTTTTTGGCGTTGTCTGTATCATTGTTGTCCTCATACCTGTATGCTGTGGCGACGTCCACAGGTTCCATGGATGCTATTGTCACTGCAGTGAATGTACCTGATTGAAAATGCAGATTCTGTGGGAAGTCATTTTGTAACATGGAAACATCAGCTAAAGGTGGTCTGGTGGGGTGTAAATGATTAATCTCAAACTTTTGTCATCCAAAGTACATGTTTTTGAGCCAGTAGAGTGTGATAAGGAAAATGTTAAAAAGTCAATGTTGAGAGACCACGTGACTTAAAAGAGCACATTTGTCAGATGACAAGTGCTGCATTTCGCATGTTATTGTGCTTCTCATAAACCTGGGGCCTGCTATTATGATATGACATCTACAATTCTTGTTAAAATTGTTTTTTATTATGCCTCTCCCCCACCCCATGTGTGTTTGTGTGTCTGGATCTACAGTTTTTCCACGATAACTCAAAAAGTCTTTTGCTTAGGGCTTTCATATTGCACATGCTTATAGTCCTGAATAAGGTCTAGGACGAGTTTGAAGATGGGTGACCTTGACCCAATTCCCAAGGTGAATTTGATTTACACGGGATAACTTGAAAAATTGTTGACATAAGCCTGTCAAATTGCAGGTGATTACAGTCCTACATGAGGTCTCAAGTGAGTTTGAAGATGGGTGACCTTGACCCAATTCCCAAGGTCACAGAGCATTTTAAATGAATTTGGTTTTCACACAATAAAGGTTTTTTACATGGAGTTTCATATTGCACATGCTTATAGTCCTATATAAGTTCTCAAATGAGTTCAAAGATGGATGACCTTGATACAGTTCCCAAGGTCACTAAGCCATTTTACTGAATTTAGTATTTTGCATAGGGCTTTCATATTGCACATGCTTATAGTCCTGAATGAGGTCTTAGACGAGTTCGAAGATGGATGACTTTAACCCAATTCCCAAGGTCACAGAGCCATATTTATTGAATGTGGTTTTCACACGATAACTTGAAAAGTTGTTGACATAGACCTGTCAAATAACAGGAGATTACAGTCATGCATAAGTTCCTGGACGAGTTCAAAGGTGGGTGACCTTGACTCAATTCCCAAGGTCTCAGAGCCATTTTAGTGAATTTGGTTTTCACACAATAACTGGACGTTTTTTTGCACATGGGTTTCATATTGTACATGCTTATAGTCATGAAAAAGGTCTTGGATGAGTTCAAAGATGGGTGACCTTGACCCAATTTCCAAGGTCACAGGACCATTTTATGAATTTGGTTTTCACATAAGTTGAAAAGTTTTTTACATAGAACTCTCTTATTGCATATGGTTTTAAGGTTTGAGACAAGTTCAAAGATGGATCACCTTGACCCAAGTACCAAAGTCACAGAGCTGGGGGGGGGGGGGGCGGCATAGATTTAACAATGGCTGATTGCATTTTAATTAACACTGAAATTAATATTGTAAAAAAATGTTTGAAGAGAAATTTGATCATGAGCTGGTTTGGGAGCATTTAATGGGGAAAAGGGTGTTATGCAGCTAGACTCAGCCCATTTATCTTGTTTTGCTTGAAAAGCTGCAATTATTTTGGTCACATTTTGTTTGAATTTCAAGTTTTCTGGTTCATGTAATACTTCTGGACCATAACAAAACAGTGAAATGAAACCTGTCTGCAAAGACAACACAGAAAGCAGACATGAGATGGTCCCCCAATGAGGGTGGTCTCTTAAGAGAGTGATGTCATCAAAAATCCATTGCCATAGATATATATAAATACCTTAGATATTACAAGTGTAATTGAAACAGTGGCCAAAAAGCTGTGCAGTTGCCTGTGGTAAGTGGTCTTTATGTATGTACCCCTTTGCTATTGTTAAACCGGGAGTTTGTCTCATCTCAACACACAAGACATACAGAGACAGGTTTACATATACTCCTAGTGAAAAAGAAAAAAAATGTAGAGAGTAAGCATGGGATTGTGTTTGGTCTGTGACACCATTTGATTGAACGGTTCTGGATTTAACTGTTCTGTTTGAAGAGTGTGATGTCCTGAAAGGAGCTGTTGTTTTTGCTTGAAGGTGTCTTGTGGTGGCTTAGTTGTGATTGTGCTCGCCGGGTACCTGCAGACAGACTTTGACTGCCCCAGGCATACTGTGAGCCTCAATGCAAGACACAATGATCAAAAAAATTCTGAACTTCATCCCCTTACCAGGACAAGCTTTTTTACTGCACTTGGTCAAGCGTGAACTGGTGTTTCTTGACCACATTGTGCAAAACTACAGTGGTGAATCCAAGTCTGTGTAAAATGTTGCACTCATTCTATTCCATCTTAAGCCTGTGGAAATGTTTTCTCTCACTCTCTTGTTTTTAGCAGAAGTATATAACAGACTTTATGTGTGCTGTTATGTCTGCATGTTTGGTGCAGCTAGATTTTGCCTGCAGCACATGCAGCGAGATTTTTGCCTGCGGCATGTTGTATGTCCATCTCAGAGTAAACCTCCATACTTGACACGCCAGCAGTATGTCTGTCCCCTCCTTGGCCTGGTGTCTGGTGTGATCAGCTGTCTCACCTGGCTCCAATGGGGGCCACAGGTAACGCCCTTTTGACACGCACACGAGTTACAGTGAAAACATTGCTTGAAAGATTGGTCAACACATGAAGAGACAAGTTCTGAAACAGGCAGTCTTTCATGGAAGGTGCATGTTTATATGTAAAATATAAACACTATCATAAAAAATCGTCTTTCAAAATATGGTTTCTAAAGGAGGTCTATTTACACAGGGGCCACTGCAGTGTGCATATAGCTGTACTGGTGTGACCTGGACGCTGGGAGGACAAGAGACAGATGTCTGTGTTTAGATTTCCTGGTATGCATATTATATATCCCAGGGTTTGCAATGTGTGTGCATGGTTAAACCTTCATGTGTTTCATTAATGAAACATACTTTGTTCAAAAAATTACTTGATGCAACAGAGAATGTTTATGCATTTGATGGAGCAGCCTCTGTCTGTGGTAATTGGGATCACCTGATGCAAGAATTATGTAAATTCAGTGTTATCCATTATTAACCCCTCCCCTTGTTTGGGAAGTATACTATTTTCGCTCCTGAACTGTCTGTCCATAGCAGAATCATTGCAAGCAATTTACCTCATGATCAAACTCAAATTTACCTGTTATTTTCAAGGTCACAGGACCCATGTATGTAGGGGTATTCAGTCTGCTGGCAGCAGCTGTTCTGATTTAACTCTGAGGGACCTGACAGTGATATGTCAAGTTGCAAGTTTTTCCCATCAAAAGTTACCAAAAATAGACCAATGTCATAGAGGTCGTCAGTTTTCTTATTCTTTTCATTAAGAATTAAACTGGCCTTTAAGCAGCTTTTCTCAGGGCACTGCTGTGCATTGCACCAAGAGTGTATTGGAGAAAACTGGTGACTTTATGTTACATGTAGGTACCATTGTAATGTTTTAACCCTTTCCCCTTCAACTGGCTGACACAGGCCAGCCAGTTGTCAAATGTCATCTGCTTCCTTGTTTTCAACTATTTTCAACAATAATGAAAAGCAGTTTGAATGAAGATAATATGTTAGACCTTGCAAAATAACATGCATCAAGTCAACAGTTTTCCTTAGCATGGGTCTGAGGCTAAGCACCAATTCATACCAAGAGGAGCTGTCGACTCAGTCTGGACTTAAGGGGAAGGGTTAAAACTGTGGCAGATAGTATATATTTCAATTGAAAGTGTCAATTCCTGAGGGCATACATACTTTATCAGAGCTTGAAATCCAGTGGCCTTGTGGTCCAATGCAGGTCAAAGGTCAACCAACTCACCTTATCTGCACTTTAATAGCTGGTGACTAGTTGCACAATATTTTCAAGAGGAGGTGGGGGTGGGGTTGACATAGAATAACAAGGCAGCCCAAAGAAATGTTTTAGACTACCTGCCCATCAAGTTGAGCTGTAGTTTATATGTTCCATGTTGTTGTTGAGGGTCAAAAACTCCCCTGGAGGCACCAGCTGTTGTACTGGAGAGAGGCAGTAGTGGTTTCATTCAGTTCTCAGAACTATGAGAAGGCCAAAAGGAAATGTGGATGTATAATATTTGTTGCTAAAAAGCAAAACATGGGAGGGTCATTTGCAATATTTTGGGGAGGTAATGGGTTCATAATTGAGTAGCTCCACTGTCATCACTGCAAAGTGAACATTCTGGTTATTAAATTCAGTGTCATAAAGAAGCCACTTCAGCGAGAAGTAAGATGGTTGAGCCCTGGCCATGATAACAAGGTGAATGGCATAAAGGTAGACGTGACCTTGTTTGACCCATGTTTGACCTAGATCTTGTTTGTGCTTGCAGAGAGGAGATCATTGATCTGGAGAAGGGTGATCAGCACATCATGAGGTACCGACCAGTGGCTCCACACGTCACATCTGGAGACGTATCACTCATCTGAGTCAGAGTGAGGCTAACACGGCAGTGATAAAGCTGCCATGTTTTAACTTTTCCCATCGTTTGGATCTTCACAACAAGAATGGAATAATGAACAGCGTTGCTTAAATATGCCATCAAAGCAAGAGGCCACGAAACATTGATTTATAATGATACACCAACCAAAATTAAGAAAATTTACCACAAAACTTATGATAGTAACTTCTCCCATAAGGTAGAGAAGTGCTGCAGCCTCCTGACTGTGGATTACATATTTGTGCCGTTCCAAGAGGCTCACTCTGCTGACTCAAAAGCCCCCAGGATCTGTAGGACTTGTGTGAGATCTACTGACAGCTTATCAACTTGTGGCCATTCATTAGGTCATTCTGTGTGGTTGCAATTTCAGTAGCACGGTAACAGCTATTTTTAATGTGATCAATATGATATTTACTGCCAACCATAGAGACGCTTATGAAAACCATAGATGTCATGTGACATTCACTTAATTCACACCATGTAGATCGTATGACATGTAATGCCAACCATTATAAGAGACACTCATGAAAACCATAGATTTCATATGATGTTCACTTCAAGCCAGCCATGCAGATCATATAACATTTACTGCCAACATTGAGAGACAAAATAGAATCACTTCAAACTGTAGCGATCATACCAAACATGGAGATTGTGAGATTCACTGCCAGTATTTATAGAGATACATCATAGAAATCATGTGACAATCACTTCTATTAAGAACAATAAAGATCTTTAAGCTACTAAAATTTAGCTAAACCAGATTAACTGGCCACCTTTAGATAATTGTATATTTTTGTATGTGGGTTTGACTACTCAGATATTGATTACTGTGTCTTGGGTACTTTCATGTATCTCTTCGTAAGTCAACCTGGGACTACATAAGTTGAAAGCAGACAAGTTAACCCTGAGGAGACCAGCATCATTGTGTTGGCATGCAACTTTTTCCCATTAAAAATCCCCAGCAAGCATTTCCTGTAAAGTGTAATCATCTGCCATTTTTGTAAGGAAGTTGTATCCCAGGTCTTCAAGGCTATGTGTTTCAAATAAAACATGACTCCTTTTTTTTTACAAACTGGAGCAACAGTGCCACATCTTCAATGCAGTTCTCCTCCCCTCCCCAAATATATATGTATTGCGATCCAACTTTTCTATGCTTCATAGCTGATCCAGTCGCAGTCTATGTCTAAACCTATAGAAATTAATTAACAAATGGTTATGTTTGATTCAAAATTTAGAAAGCTCAGCCTTTCACAAACTCTGTGAATGTGTGAACAAGTCAGCAAACCTGCAAACATGTTTCTCAGCCTCAAATTCCCATATATGCTTTTTAATGCTATGTTGGTTGCTTGCCTTTGCCTTGTATATGGTAAAGACAACCCACTTAAATGTAAAGAATGTATGAACCTGAAATGTCAGCAAATACATAAGTACATACTGTTTGACACATTCTTGTTCATAATGCCAAGACTTGAAGAATTTATATTACTTAGCACATGCTCAATAAAGGGGGCCACATGCAAGTTAATGGTATTGTGGTGAATGGGCTTCAAGTTGCCTCTCAAGATACAGCATGCATATAAGTGATTGATGTAGATGACTTGGTGAGGTCATCATGTATTTGGTGCGAAAGCAATAACACTTCTCATATCAGCACACCATAATATCCCACTTCCTCAACGTAGCAACTTTAAAAAATAAATAACGAAAAAAAAGTGAATATTTGTGCTGTGACAAACATGGAGGAGGCAGAAGGGCAGAGACTGTCAGATATTTCCATCTGTGGTGGGCCCAGGCTGGCCAGGTTGACATATGGTAGGTGCAGTATGTGGTGCAGACAATGTGATGTGATGACAACTTGATCACTTCGTGTGCTGGGAGGCATCATGTACCCAGACAGTAGACCAATGTATTGTCACACCTTGTGACACCATCAGCTAACCATGCAGTAAACTGACTCGGAAATATTTGCATGTCACATAATTCAGTCCTGATGGTTTATTTGTGCACACAGAAGACTGGCCAAAGATCCATTTGAGTTAACAGTAATTTTCACCTAAAGTTTTTGGATTTTTCTCATAGATAGGCGAAGAAAACTGTAAAAAGGATGACATGTTGAAACTCTGAAATTCTGATTTTGCCACAAAAAGTTGCTGTTGAGGAAAACTGTCACCCTTGTCTCTAAACCTGCCAGGCCACATGTCAAGGCCATCTACATTTTTTCTTTAAGATTCTTTATATTGGAAATCATTTTTGATAATTAAGATGATACAAAAGCATGATGTATGTCACTAATGATAGAACAGCATGATATATGTTAGCAATGATAGAACATGACCCATCACTAATGATAGAACAGCATGATCCATGTCTGCAACGATAGAACAGCATGATCTATGTCAGTAATGATAGAACAGCATGATCCATTATGCTTTGTGACCACGGAATGGCTGTATCTCAAACCAGCAACCTTCCACACTGATCACCTCGCCGAAAATGGGAAAGAAACATACCAGCTGCACTAAATGCTATGTCAGCAGCTACTTGCTGCTTCCCTTGGCACTGTAGACAGACATTATGAGCCCAATAAACACCAGAGAATGAAACTGACTGAGTCCTTATTCAAGGAGACAAGGACAATCAACAGAGGCATGCAAGGGAAGTGTCAGTAATGACTAATATTGGTTGTTACAACTCTCTTTTTTTTTTGATAAATAATAAATTGTGCGGACATTATGGTTTTAAAAGCAGGTGCACATTTTCAATATTTCATAGCATGTTATGGCAAATATTGAATAACAAATCATTTGTGATGATAAATCTTGTCTTTTTCCCTCACTTTATAGCTCTTTGCATCACTTATGAAAATATGGTGTGATTTTTTTTAGCCTTTTAATCAATTTTTCTATGTGAGAATAATTAGAAACGTTATTACCGGAACATTTCTTTCACCAGAAGGGAATGGAGCTCGAAGGCATCAGTGCTGACAGAACGGAAATGTGTTCCTGCATGACATACAACTAGTAAATACGACATTTTAAAAGAGGTGATATTTGTACTGGAGTCATGGAAAGCAAAAACTGATGACGAGTCACTTTTTACAGGGCATATTTTTACTCACCAATATGAAAAAGACAAGATCTAGGTAAAAGTTGTTTTTTTTGGTAAACAAACAGAAACATAATGCACTATATGGAATGATCTATCTGGAAATTTGAATTGAAGATCAGCTATAGTATTGGTGCATCAGAATGCACTACAAATATGTGCTGGAAATAGACTTGTTTCAAGCCAGAACACTACATGTACTGAAAAAGAAGTATGTACATATGCAAAAATTGTGTCGGGTAGTGTTGAAGGGGCTGTGCATCAGGGAATCCACATGCTCTGTGCTCATGTATTTTGAAAGATAGTCGTAGTCAAAATGTCACAATAAATGAAAATATGAATGGATAGTTTGGAGTTTCTTACTTATAAAGTGGTGGGAAAAGTTTATTGCGCTTAAACAAGTGATTAGAATTTATTCTAAATGCTGGTGAGCTTCATGCATTGACTATGTGAAGGAGATAAAAGCTCTACCATCAACACCAGTGTTCCAGTTGTGATCATTAATGCTGCACATATAATTTGTTGTTTCACCATTGTTCCAGTTGTGATAATTAATGCTGCATATATAATTTGTTGTTTCACCAGCAGCAGCTGTTGGCAAGACAGGGCACCTTCCTCTCCATTCTCACTTTGATGACTAGTAGTGAGACATTCATGCACCATGGATTTAGCTCTGCTTTAACTCATTCCATACCAGTCCCTGATATTTACGTATATTTACCAAGATTTAAGACGACAATTGCATATTTAAATTCTTCATGAAAAGAGCTTTCGTTCAAGTACCAACATGCCTATTGTCTTAAGTCAGTGGTTCTGGCACTGCCTGGCAAGTCATGCTGCAGCTGCCGCAAGGGCAGCTGCAGCATGACTTGCCAGGCAGTGCCAGAACCACTGACCAAGGCCTGGGACCATAGTATGGAATGAGTTAAATACTTTCTTTTTTTGGGGGGGGGGGGGACCAAAGCCTGCATCCTGCAGATAGTCTTAATCAACAAGTCACCTTGTCAAGTTTTGATTTTATAATATCTGGGCAACAGATCCTCTTATGGTAAAACTGGCATTAAATAATATCTGGAAGATACCAATAGCGTTGGTGGCCGGTTGAATCTACCAAGTGACATTGCAACATGGAGTCATCCTGAGGCACCAGTATGCCAGGTCTGACATAATTAGGCCCAAATGTTCTCAACTCTGTGATGAGGCCTGTTTGATAACAAGGACTGTGAACAGCCTAACCTCAGCAGAGTCCTATCCTGGTCTTGTGGTACACAAAGGTGTCTGCAATTGCAAAGGCATTGGCCAAGTGGTTTAGAGAGGATTTTTCCGAAGGTTTTCTATGAAAAAATGAATAAATAAATCATGAAAAATACAAGAATCAATGGAGTGTGATCATTTGTAGACGCTTGATATCTAGAGATTCACACAGCATACGGTCCCACCAAGTTTGAAGGGGATCTAGTCCATGGTTTTTGAGAGAACTATGCAAACATGCACCATTGCTTAATTTTTAAAAACTCATTAAAATTCAGCAAATGATACTTCTTTGACCCCATAAACAATTTTAGTGGGGATAGAGTCAAACCACATTTTTACCAAGTTTGAACATAATTCAGCATGTGGTTAAGGGAGAAGTCAAAACTTACAAAAAATATGCAAAGGTTCCTTAAAAATAGAAAACAATAACATTGCCACCGGTGAAACAAAATCAGGTTTAAGCATGTTCAACAGTGTTCCCATGCAATTTCAAAGCAATTGGCCAAGCACTTTTGCAGAAATGAGCAAACAATTCCTTAAGAATCCAAAAATCACTGGATGGTGACCTGTTCAACACAAACACCCAGGAGAGATGCATCCCCACCAAGTATTAAGTGCATCTGGTGAATAATTTTGGACATAACTACATGTACATTCATAAACACTAATGCCCATGCTCACCTGTACTCCTGCTGATCATTATGTATTTTAAACCATTGTTAAAAATCAGCAAGAGGCAGTATTTCCATGTAGTGAACAACTTTGCGGGAGATTGAATCAAACTCCATTTCAAGTATATTTGAAGATAATTCACCTTGTGTTTCAGAGGAAGGCATAGAAAATTACAAAAGCCAAAATCCAATTCAAAAGATAGAAAAAATGCAGTGTCACCTGTTGAACAAATTAAGGTCCAGGGGTCTCCAGAGAAGTTGTCCATATAAAATTTCAAAGCCATTTTGGAGAAGACATTTTTGTAAGAAAAAAATCATTTAAAAAATCACTGGAGTGTGACTGTTGAACAAACTCAGCAGAGATCCAGTCAAAAGTGCCAATTTAGATGCCAGGAGACAGACGATGGATGAAGACCCGCCACAAAAGCTCGGCTGAGCAAAAAAATTGTGCCAAGAGAACAATACATGTTGACGTGCACACTACTTGCTACTTTAACACCAGTGCATGTAAAAAAATGACAAATTTATGGGCCTTTGTGATTGATGCTTGTAGCAGTACATGAAATAAACTGCATTTATAGACCTATCTATGGGCATGGAAGTAGATTGACAGGCAGTTTGTGAAGATTATAACATTACTACATTTAGGCCTTGCCATGTTAAAATGTACCCAAATTTTGTGACTGTAAATACCAGATTTAACCTCAAATTTGGATGCATTACAGTTGATCATATGATAATGAAACAAAGAACTGTGCCATCCATATTCATAGCAAAAATTTTAGGTATGTCTGGGATAAAAGTGTTGGCCAAAGACATGCTTAAGTCATACCAGACCCCGGGGTTAGGGTCGGGGTTGGGGGGAAGGATAAGATTGCAACCTGCCATCTGTCCTTCTATCCAAGAATGCTTGTCTGGGATATTTCCTATATTGTAATACTTTAAATATAAAACTTGGTGGGTGGAAATTTCTTGTTATAAGGTATGTCGCTTACCAAAATTAGGCCCCCTTTACCTTTGACCCCACATAGCAAATGCTTGTGAGGGCCATAAATTTTAAGAATTAATATATTTCTCAGGCTTCACAGCACCTATTTTGGAACTTACAAATTCTCCAAAGCACTTCTATTTTCCAACAGAAGTAAGTACTTGACATCATTACTTATGTTTAAGTATTAATCTAGAAAATTTGCTACCATCATGTTAGAGTTACATAGTTCCATAAAACAATTTATTAATGTTAACATCAGCTGGTGAAGCAGATGCATTGGGAGAGTCATTTTAAGCCTGTGTCTGTGTTTCTGGATAAAATTACACCATTAATGTAATTGAATCTGCATTGTGGGACTAGTTTTTAACTTCAGTTTTTGAGAACTTTATAGGGGAAATAATTACAATTTTAAAGTTGCAAAATTATACACAGCACCAAATAATTTATACCAGTCCTAGACCTCACAAGCACAGTGTCAATCTGTATGGACTTTTTGTACAATGCAGCAGCAGGAACTAATTTTTCCTACAGTTTGTATTTTGTTATCAGGTGTGTATGGCAAACTGTTTGACATCTAGTCCTATTTGGTGATATCACAAAATCATAAAAGATATCGCTAAATGTTCAGCAATATTGCCAAATATTTGATGATATCACTAAACGCATTTAGCACTATTGCTAAATGATTTAACAAAATCGCCAAATACGACTAAATGACAAATTCACTTGGCCCAGTAATTGTCATTGTCTGCTATATTGTGCCTGGTTAGGTACATGTATCCAGGAAAACCTAAGTAACCAAAAACTCTGATGAAGTCTGACAGCAATGGTGTAGCCAAGAAAGACTGGAGGGTCAAATTTATGCCAAATCTTTGTCAAATCATTTTTTACAAATGTTAACTCTGACTGACAAAAAAGTAATGGAATGTATTTTTATTTAATCTGGGGCGCCTATCATTATGTCTGTGTGTGACAGCTGATGTGTGTCAAACTGCAGTAACATTGATTCCAGTGACAACCAGCTGATCAAACAAATCACTTAAAATGGGTGTAGGGTTTTAGCTGAGCTTGGGTCTGCATTGATCATCTGTCCATTTGCAGTTCATGTTTGGAACTCTCAAAACCTTGTAGCCAAACCCTCCTGTGTCTTGCAAAGGGTCTGCCTTAGATGGATCTCTGCCAAGTCTGTTCAGTGAGTCATTCTTCAGTGTTTTGTTTTTATTTTTTTCAGAATGTTTTTGGAGGGATCTTAAAAAATCTGCTGAAACTACTAGGCCAATTGCTTGATAGGAACACTTCTTGCACTATAAAACTTTAACATACTCCACAAAGGATGATTTTTAAACATAAAAAGGCAGGGTGCTTATGTGTTTTTGCTACTTATCTTATTTAAACTGTTTGCTGGGTTGTTTTTAAACTTGGTAGGAATGCTCCTTGACATCATCTGTGGCATGTTTGTTCAACAGGTGGCACTGTTGTTATTTCCTATATTTAACAAATTTTTTACTTGGTAGTGATCAATAAGTGTATATGTTAGCATGGTTGGTTAAGAGATCTTAATTTTAATGCATGTGTATGTAGCTTTCTCCAAAACTGTAGACTGCATCATTGTTAAACATGGTTGGTGAATGCTTTGATGGAGCTCTCTGTCACATTTGTTCAAAAAGTCAAAGTTCAGTGATTATTATTATTATTTTGTGTGTTGTAATTTTGATGTGTGAGACCTTCATTCAATTCCCAAGGCCACCATGACAGTTTTATTGAATATAGTTTTTGGAAAGATTCGTTTGAAGTATATCTTTGAAAGTGGACATATTGACGGTCCTGCAGCAGAACAAGGTTTGAATTGCACATGAATGCTTCAGTGAACTTTGTATTCAGATATTTTGAGAATTACTTAAGCTGGGACTGATTTTGCACATAGGCCTAATGATGGTTCTCCATATGGTTTGGGTATAATTTAAATGTTCTTTCTCTTCTTTCCTGCCGTTTTTTATCTGCCTTCATAATAGTCAATAAACGCCACTCAAATTACAACTTACAATTGAATCTGAAAAGCAATTCCAGATCTTTGAAGCACTTTGCGTTTATAAGCCCACAGACAGATTTGCTGGGAAGCAAATCTTTTGTAATATTGGTTATGATTCTATGATTTTAACTATTCATCAAGTGAAACAATTTTCAAACGCCAAACCAAAGTATATTCATAGAAGATTGGAAGAGAATCCCACCAATGGTTTGGGGAAAAATAAAGTGCTTCTGAAATTGTATTTAGACTAGATAAATAAGATTTGTTTGAAAGCTAATCTGTTAGGGTACCTTTTCAATTAGCATGATTTAAAATGATAACAGTTTTGTTCAGCAACAAGTTAGGGAAATGTTCATATTGACTGCGCCGCTGTCCTGCAGCAAAGAATTTTAGAGGAAGACACCTAGCAGGACCATGTGTGTGCTCTAAGAAAAGGTTACAGTTGAAAAGACAATAAACTCAAGAGAAGTTATTCACTTATTTTTGAAACACAGGAAGCTTAAAATATTTAGATATACTGATTTGTTTGTGAGAAAAAAATTCTTGGATGGTTTGGTAGCATTCCCTGTTTGTGTGCTCTTATCTTGGTGGATGCTTAGTTGTGTTGCCTACCAAGCAATAGGCTGACAGAGCAGGGCTGCAGATAATACGAAAATGCTCGATTGAATTTGTCTTAAGCGTAATTGTTCAAATTGAAAGGTGAATGGCCATTTTCTCTTAGTTTTGAAATTGTGAAATATTTTACTTTCGCAGATATGCATAAATAAACATAAGTCAAACCTTTACAACTTATATTTTTAGTTCTTTGGATTTGCCTACAGCACGAACATATGGATTAAAGTTTGATTGACACTTCTGTCTATGATACTTTCCAAGATATAGGTCTTTGATATTTAAGTTTCCTTAGTGTGTCTGATTAACCATTAATTACAATTCTACATTTATTTTCATTTCATTTCATGTGCTGATAGCACAAACATATATTGAAATTGAATAAACACTCCTGTCTATAATATGTTGAAAATTTTTAACATTGAGATTTCTGGACCCCAATTAGCATAAATTGAAATTCTACAACTTTAGTTTGCATATCACTGGACTTGCCGAGGGCACAAACCCAAATAGATCTTTAAATGACACCTCTACATGTAGAATATTTTTGAAGATACAGAAGATTTGCAATTTCTATTGTGTTTAATTTGCATAATTTTAAAAATGTGAATAATACAAGTGCCAGAGAATCAATTGGAACCCACTAGCTATTGTGAGCTCTGAGAAAAAATGAAAGTATCATGCTGCAAATACGTTAACGTCTGGGCTTCCCATGGACATGTGTCTATTGTAATTTAATTTCAACTGATTGGCCAAAGAGGCCAAGAAGAAAAATATATTTACACGTGCAGTGTTTACAAAGTATGCTAAAAACTATGTTGTCAATAAGCTTAACACATACCAAACCTACTTATGTTCTTGCATGTTTAAATGTTGGCCCAACACATGGGGCAAGTCGAGCTACAAAAAGCACGCATGCTTCTTAAGACTCTGACTTGGTCGCGTCAAGGAGGTTAGAGGGAGGCCCACCCAACCTCTTTGGTCACTTCAAAGCATGTTGCCCTACGGAGCAATCATTATCGCCAGACAACACAAACAAGACTCTGCCACAGGTATATAAGCTGAGCCAAAACGTATTCCCGTCAAGACTGGAGTGAATACCGCGAGTGAATTCAGCGAGTGTTTCTGGAGAAGACGTCAAAACTGTTGTAAAAGCACACAAAAATATTCCCATGCTTTTGGGGAGCAAGTTGGTCGGAGTTGGGGGGGGGGGGTAAATCGATGTGTAGATTTTGAATAACCACTTTTTTTAAGATGCAGTAAAAAATTTATACCATTAGGCCTATCACAATTCAGGTACAATCTTCGCCCCTTTTTAACGAAATCGAAAATGTGTGTGTGTGTGTGATTATGTGGATGCGTTCGAAAGGGATTCATATAGGGCCTATAGAGCTATGCCCTTTTTCCCAATCGCCTTTTTCAAGTAAAACTGTGTTTGAACCAATGTTGATGCCAATGGCCGACGGCAAAATGGTGTAAATGATAAAGTCAACGGACTCACAAGTTCGCCGAGATGATAACTGATCACCGTATCAATAGTTCAGACTTGCCGTAATAATAAAAAATGTCAGTAGGGTCTCACCGAACCTCACTTCCTATTTTTATAGCCATTTTGTGTGTAATTTCAGGAGCGTACATAGAGGCTTATACACATGTGTAAGTACGTCCCTGGTAAACTGCGGAGAACAAGAAACTTCAACCGAAAAAAAAATGTTCGAATGTGTGATGTAGACCAGAAAAGTTCAAAAAGTTCAGAGTGCGATGTAGCAACAACCACAGTTACACTTGTAGTTGTAATCAAATGTCAGTATGTGGCAGAAGGGATGAAATATTTGTACAGTCACTTTTTCAAACTTCGTGGATTTATTAGGTATCACTTATGCACAAATTTTTACAGGTTTCTGTTGGCCTTTAGTAAAGCTCCAGGGCAATTTATTTTCCGCGCTGTTTCCAATAGTTGCCATGGTGTGTATACACAATCTTACAGCCCTGGCTTGATCACCATATAAAAATCTACACCGGCCGTATGTTTTACTCGTGATGATATAATAGGCCTCCATAGGGTGTCTTCTCTTTATAAAGTTGTTTGCGAAGTTATTTACAGTCGGCTCTGAAGGGCATGCAGGTATTTCAAAACTGTTTTTCTTTTCTTTTTTTTTCTGAAATCACGACATTTTCCCCATGGAAACGATTGCACAACAAAGTCCTTCTTCAGAGTTACCACTTCAGATCTGTTTGAGACTTTAAAAATTAGCAATGTAAAATCATAGTGTTTTAGTTTTGTCTCTTTATTTTGGGGAATTCTATCTCCAGATCTACTTTGATCTAGACAGACAAAAAATAAAGATAACGATTTTCTTGCTGCTTTCACCCCCATATGAAAATGGAAGCCTTCGCTGTTCTAGAAATACGTGCATAAACCACAGAACCTCTGTGCAATGAATCACTGCATGGGCGGCGCACAGACGCAGGCAGACCTCTTATTGGCAGGGATTACTGATAGTCGCTTGGAGGTGCAAGTATTAGGTCTATCAGTCAAATATAAAAGGGATCCCAAGCATTTTCCATCGTAGACCTATAGGCCTAATGCTCTCGAAGGAAACAATATTTTCGCAATAAGAAGCGTAGATCCTCAAAATATGCCTACTCACTACTGAAACTGCATTTTGATTGGAAAAAAGATGTTGGCTGTAACGAGTCAGAAAGGTGCGAAGTTGGATATTGCATAATCAAGGTAAGAAATCTTTCTTTTCTTATTCAATATCATACAGGTTATAGATAGGTTAACCAACTACATGTATGGTAGGAATATTATAAATGGATATGTTAGCCAGTTTGTAAGATTAACTTCTCATTTTGCGTCGAGCGCATTGAAAAGTTAATATAGATATATGTCAAACGGATACAGCTTATACCGGAATAAATGGCTTCATCAATTCAAGAAAAGAAATGACATTGGCACAATGGCAGTCCACATAGGCCTAATTCGAGAATAAGCTGGCAGACAAAGATTAATTTCAGACCACTACTGCATAATTAATTTGTCAGAAATCTTCCTTCAGAGTACATGTTATCGCAAACTTGTCCTGAATAGAAAAATTATGGCTCAATGACAAGAAAAATGGCCTCGATTTCAGCCCACACGCTCAGAAGGCATCGTCTTGTTAGTCATGAGACCAAGCGGTGTACGTACGTTCCGTATAGTTTTGGCGGTTAAACGCAAGCAGACTGAGGGGCAATCTCAATGAGTCGGTGGCACCATCTGAAGCCATGATACCCGAAAAAATAACTGGACAATAAAAGAAAAATATTGAGCCAGCAGGCGAATTTACCTTGCAAACTCTGTAAATGAGAGGAATCGTATCCGACACAACAGTACTCAAAACAGGTGGGATGTTCAAGATGTTCAAGGTCGCAAGTAGGCGACTGGTGATGCCTTGCAAAACCCAAGGCTCCCCATAATGATCGTGCCCTGGGTAGACTCCAGCTGTGAAATGTTATCTTTAGACAAGGTGATGTGCACAGTTCAATCATGCTGTAGGTAAGAGGATTCCCTACATGCGACGAGGAGTTAGGTCTACTAAAACACCCACAAAAAGCCTAAAATATGTAGAATGAGTGCAAGAATGCACATCGTAAAATACACACAAAAAAGTACTATCGTCTTTGTATGCCCAGGACATTTTCCAGTGATACGTTCTATATACATACATACATACATACATACATACATACATACATACATACATACATACATACATACATAGGTAAGCTATATGTGAATAACTAGGGGTACACGTAGTGGAAGTTTTACCCGAAGGGCCGTTGACTCCGATCATTATTTCCAATAGGAGATATGCATATTACGTTCCCTCCCCCAACTGCATACCTGATTGCCTAGTCTCGCTTGATGAGATATGGCGAGGTAGGGGTCAGTATTGTGGGGACCAGCGGGATATTACTAATATTTTGGAAATACAGAATACTTATTAAAGGCTTATGGAAATTGTTCTTATATTTGGCTCGGGAAGTACTAGAAGAATACCAGTTTGAAATTTGTGAACTTGAATTATTCAAAATTTGCTGTTTTTGTGAGAAATGATCATATGGCCTGCCTGTGTGACAGTGGTGCGACCCGCACGTCCCCCGTGATTGCCAGGTGTCAAACCCGTGCTTTGTGGCGGGAAATTAATATGCATACTGCGTATTTAAATTGCACATATTAACCTGGTGTTAGGCCGACTGTAAATTGCACATAACTTTGGTGTGATAGTAAATTTTAACAAGGAAAACGTTTTAATCGATAATCACACTGCAAGACTCCACTGACCAACGGACGGCTGCGTTTGCATGCAAGGCACTATTAAGAGCAAGTCCATCAGTATAATCTGTGTAAATTTTGCCCATGTGGAGACTTAAAACAAACAAACAAACAAACAAAAAGCAGTCAATCACTCTGGAGGTTTTGTATGTAAACAGCATAGGAAAATGTATTACACTGTTGTGAACAGTTTAGCCTATGAACCTGGGGCTATCCAACTGCAGCATTGTAGCAAAATGTTGCTGCAAAGCTTTTCCAAATTGCTACAGATATTCTTTCAAACAAGTATTTCTTATGTAAAGAAGTGGAAAAATGCTACAAGTGAAGAAAATTATGCTACACAGATTTTCAGCTGGACTGCACTGTCAGAACATTGTATTTGTACAGCATGACCATCGCAAAATGCACCCACATGCTGATCACGTGTATGTACGCTCTCAGTAAAACAACCAGTGTGAGAAAGATCTATTCCTGGACCTCTGGCTCTGTAACTGTTTGCTCTTCCCGGCACACTTCTTGGATGGGTGCAAGTCAGTGAAAAATAGAAAGGAAGAAAAGGCTGGAAACAAAGCTGTCCACCACCAAAGTATGGTTCCTCACCGTATATGCAGGTTCTAATTCTTTCTTCTCGCGCAAAATCAAGACACAGCATCCTTGCTTAAATCAACCCATATAATATCGGTCTCTCGAGTGGTCGAAGGATTTTGTGGAAATATTAGTGGTTTTGTGGGGAATATTGAAGGACTTTTATGTAGCAACATTTCAGAATATTCCCCGTCAGTGGAGATGTATCGGCCTAAGTTTGAAATGTATTTACTTTAGCTGCATACGTTCGCCTATTACTGTATCTGTTGGTTAATGGCTATCTATCTATCTATCTATCTATCTATCTATCTATCTATCTATCTATCTATCTATCTATCTATCTATCTATCTATCTATCTATCTGTCTGTCTGTCTGTCTGTCTGTCTGTCTGTCTGTCTGTCTGTCTGTCTGTCTGTCTGTCTGTTGGTTATCTGTCTGTCTATCTCTCTCTCTCTCTGAGTCTCTCTCTCTCTCTCTCTCTCTCTCTCTCTCTCTCTATATATATATATATATATATATATATATAAACACATAATAGACATAGGCCGAATTACTCGAGTTAAGGTGGCTGTGGGGTTACATGCTGGAGGGAGTCAAATCTCTTTGCCCTATTGTTTTTCATGTTTTTCAATAGTCGAAAAAAATGCAGATATGACCTAATCTATATTGACTTGTTACAACAGGAACACACAAAGACACGCGCAAACAAAATGAAAGAAATAAGAGAGAGAGAGAGAGAGAGAGAGAGAGAGAGAGAGAGAGAGAGAGAGAGAGAGAGAGAGAGAGAGAGAGTTTCAGCCAAACGAAATCGTGGTTGACTTAGTGATAGGCCGCATAAATGTTTTGTACAAGTTGAAACAATTCCCATCGTTCAATCCAGTGTTGTAAAGGCATTTTCTGTGGGTTAAACATTTATATGTTGTTTAACCATAGGCCTAATGTAAATTCAGTCGCGTGCTTAAATTTAATCTCGGAAAAACAACAATATCGATAGTAGCCTAATATGAAACTGACTTTTGTACATACAAAATTGAATCATTTGACGCGGCAACAAATAATAGTGTATGTTTTTATATAATGAGTCAGGCAAAAGTTACATTTTCGAGAGTATTGACGCACATCCTCGATTCCCTTTGAATATTTCACTGCAAAACCATTATTTCAGATTAATTCTTAAACAGCTATCCAGTTTCGCTTCGGGTGCGATACAGACATAATGCCATTCTCTTCTTTGAAGACATCTGCAAGTTTGGAGCTCATACCATTAATCTCGATTTAATTTAAACGCAAAATATGGGTGTGATTTCATAAATGTCGAAACACGTAATTAAGTATAAATGCATTTTGCTTTATTTTACAGGTGGTTGAATCTTCGAAGACCCATCTAAGCACAATTTCTGAACTCAAAAGTGGAGTATAGATCCAAAAAACTCCGTGTCACTTACAGCAATATTTACTCGATGGATAAGCTTTACAAGATTGTCTTCCATGTCTACATGAAAAGAGGTCTAAGAGCGAAACTACGCACAATTTAAGGGTATATTCTTTGTTATTGTTAATGCGTACCTTTACATTAAGTATAGGTCTGTGAAATGGTGTTCAGGTCACCGATATACATACATACACACACACACACACACACACACACACACATATATATATATATATATATATATATATATATATATATATATATATATATATATATATATATATATATATATATATATATATATATATATATATATGTAAATTCACGCTTGTTCCACTTGTTCACACCACATGCAATTAACACCCGTATTACCGTTTTAGTAATTAATTATGATATTATATTATACCTCAAAATGGGACAATAAAAATACACAGAAAGGACAATAAGCATAAATATACACACCTAATATATATTCTATACATGTACATGACGCAGGATTTACGGCCAGAGCAAACAGAACCACTTTCTGTCGTCATTCTAAATCCATTTTTGCATAAAATTATAATCAAAAGGCCTGCATTTTGCCAATGTTGTTTTTTGTCTTGTTCCGTGGTCTGAACATTAGGTGTTGTTCATAAAATAAATTTATAAGTTGCTTTATATAAAACATAAAAACAAGTGCACAGAATTCAACAAATTGCTCTGCAATACTCTTCTTTGGAATTTAAACAATTTTGCTTTGACAGTTTTTTTTAAAATTATTATTATTATTATTATTTACCCCGAATTTTTGCATCAGCATTATCATCATTATGAGTTGCTTTAAATAGAGCACAAAACAAGTGTATAGATAGGCCTATTTCAACAAACTGCTTCGTGACATTCTTTTCTGGCTTTGAAAGATTATTTTGACAGATTTTTTTTTTTTTTTTTTTTTTTTTAAAGCTCAAATGTGCTCATTATCATCGCACGTATTGTTCTCACCAGATCATAGAGTGAATATTATCATACGTTTAAAGGAGGCTTCTTGTCATTTTGTCACAAGGGCATGGGGTAGGGAGTGGGGGGTCAAAGGGTTCGGACGAACCCTCCCCCCCCCCCCCCCCGCCGCCTCCATTTTCAGCAAAAGGCCCAACTTGGGCCAATAAAAGAGAAATAAAAAGGAGAGAGAAAAAAAACATGAATCAAAACACAGCTTTGCTTAGTAACATGACATACTTCATTTTTACCGTGATTGGTGTGGTTGACAGCAATAGGATCTTTGTATGTGATCATTATAAAACGGTCCAAAATTTAGTTGGTGGCTAGACCTTATGTGACGGCATAATAAAATATCAGCCTCAGTGCATGAAGTGTAGACTTCCAGTTATGTTGAGCAGCATAATGTTATACTAGTTTAGCAGCCTTCATAGGCTACTTCAAGTCCTAGGTGATGTACACATGCATATATCTGTAGTCATTTTGAAGTTTAGCATCTGGGTATAAAGTTAAGAAGGTCCCGCTTTGGGAAATTGTTTTATATCGCCATTCAACAGAAGAGTGTCGAAGTTCAGTGTGAGAATAAATTATCTTCGCTCTCAAATTTTCACACATAGAATTAGTTTGCTACGTATACATGTGCAGTTCACAACATGACGGAGCGATAAATCCAAATTTGTTTTGAAAAGGTCCGCAGTTTACAATTTGACATATGGAGGAAATGAATATTACACCGTTTCGTTTTTAACAATTCAAAGACTGCAAGTTAAATTCTTATAATCACTATAGAACTGTAAAGACGTGAATTATCTGTGATTCAAGTCTGAGAAAGTTTAGGATTCTACTTGAGAAAATATCAGTTTCTAACCAAAAAAAAAGAAAAAAAAGACGTAAAACAAAATTTGGATGAAAGAATTGCCTTTATAATGTACACCAACGGCCTATAGCAATATATGTTATCCTGATCAATGAACCCACTTCTTCAATTGAAAGACAAAGGTGACATTGGAATTTTTTTGTAGCACGACTTACAAGTAGGCCTATATAATGTTATTTGCGGCTCGTAGGTTAATTTCGTTGCAACCAGAAACACACTCTTAGTGGTTTGTATAAATGTTATATGGTCGTATAGCGATTTATCAAATTCGGATACAATAATAGGAAAGGTCAGAATTAGATCCAAGGTGTGTATTCCCTCCTAATACACAATTGAATACACAAACATTTGCCATTTGGAGCGCTAGAGTTGCATATTCCCATTAGTTTATATGTTAAAGCAACCTAATTTAATAAACCAGTCACTTTTGTAGCTGTGATTATACGATTTTTGTGAGGTATTTAGTTATGGATCTAGATTTACTGTCTGAAATTTGGTGTTTCTATGTGTAGTAGTTTTCAAGTTATTAAGTTACAAATTACAATGTAAAGTAATGGGAATACACAACCCCAGCCCTCCACTGACTGCAGTGTCCTTTTTTTAGCCAGTTCTTGAACCTTCGGTTCTTGCCCTTGCCTATTGCAATATATTATAGGTATATGTAGTACCTATGATTCGCACCACAAATGTTTGCTCTTAACGAGGAATTTAAGAGAAAGTTTCAAACCTCCAAGCTGCATACCACACGACAATTTGCACCCTGGCGATGTGGGAGGGAAGGATTAAATATCCATATTTTTTACAATAAAAACATTATTGCTTCCAGATATTGCATTTAACAGTTATGAAGAACATAGCACTTAGTGTAGCCTATACCTTGTAGTTTGCTTTTATGTATTGCATTGAGATTTCACATGATCATGATGATGATGCAGTCAGGTGTCCGCTGGTGTAGTAACACGGAACTTGGTCGGGTTTGCAGGCAAACATGTCGCCACATCCTCGTGGATATACAACTGAAGATTTGTGTGGGGAGATATTAATAATATTTAAATGCACCTATCAATATGCTCACCTGGTTAAAAATACATGTACATGTACATAAGCATGCCAATTTCAATGGTGACTTCTGTATAATGAATCAGTCAATATTTTGAAATGATGTCCTAAAAATACCAAGGTTTAACACTTCCAGAAAGAGTTTTTAACTTTGTGATTTTTTCAATTTTAATTTCTATTCTTTCCGCTGAATTTTGCTTGAAAAGATAATGAAAAAGTGAGTAGACCCCCAGTTGTATTTTTTATGTCCACCACAGCACCACAAAAATGAAAGGCCTAACTGTCAATTGTTGCCAAGTCTCCGGATTTCGCGGAAGATTTCCCGTTTTTCTGATAGTGATTAAGACTATATGTTATTGTTAACACGTTAAATCATATCACCAAAGTTTGTTGTAACTTCTGTAGATGAACTCTCGCTTTTTTTATTTTTTTTCAGTTTGCTCCATTATAGAATAATAGGACTCCCGCTTCTAACAAAATTTTTCCGATTGAGCTCCCGCTTCATATGCTGGACAAGTTGACACCACTGCCACTGGACCGTCATAAACATATTGACTTGCCACAGGCCTGTTAAGTTGTGTGTAAACGTGTGCAGACATCATCATCCCATGAGTCTAACACGTAAGCTAGTACGCAAGAAGCAAGGGGACTCCCTCATTTGGTATGCAAAACAATGGAAAGATCACGCGGGGAATTCCCTCTCTGATTGGATGATGATTTTTTATGCTCATGTCTGATTGGTCTCGATAAACGTTTCACGTGATGTATATTGCAGGCAAACAAGAAGTCAAGTCACCTTCCATGATGTCTCCCCAGTGTTCGGAGATGACCTTGACCAGTGTTCACTATCTCACCAGCAGGCATTTGGCCTTCGTGAGCGCTGAAATACGGATGTAAGCCTGTCGGAAGCCACACGAAGCAAGGAAGGGAACGATCGACGGAGCTCGTGGTGCTGTTACAAGTGACACTGAATAATATTGGTTCATTCATTGAATTTCGAAGAAGAAAACGTCTGTTGACAGATCGTCACAATAACCACAGACTCCGTTACAATTACCAACAAGATCCGGCATTTGTTCCGCCCCGTGGAGTGCGCGTGTGAACTAAAGATCAAAGAGGAGAGACACGTTTCGCAAAATTTTCCAAATTTTGTATGGGTTTGTGAAAATACACATTGAACGCTCATGAACAGAGTGTATTATGCTTGAAGTGGACCGTCCTCCCCAACCAGCTTTCAGAATGCCGGTGGATTTTGCAGCATATCTGCTCTCGTCCAGCCCACCTGCGTTTGAATCTTACTATTCGGCCTTCTCAAGGGAGAGGTTTTCCGTGTCGGACAGTATCAACGCCATGGGAGTTTTAGAGAGACAAAATCTTGCGCCATTGAAGTCAATTATTATGTGTGGGCATGAGGAAAATCAGAATGACAATTCCTCAGTGTTTACTAAGAGTGAAAGTGACTTTATGTCCCGAACAAACACAAATGTTCGGAAGAAACGTGTCAAGTTCGCCGACGATTTCGGACACGAATTGGCTTCCATACGAATCATGACGGAGTCTTCAGATTCACCGCCGCGCTTACGCCCAGAAGTATTGTCAAGTCTTACCCAAGGTGCCCAACCGGGGGTGACTGGTATGCCCCCGTTGGTGCTGAACTTCGAACAGCCTGCGTCTGACTATTTAGCTTTTCGTGAAAAAGTGAACAAAAACTTCGTGTCATTAGAAAACGTGATACTTAAAGACTACAATATGGCAGGCACGATCAAAGTGAAAAATATTGCCTTTGAGAAAAAGGTTTTCGTCCGGTGTTCCTTTGATAACTGGGAAAATCACGAAGATACTGTTGCAGTGTATGTTCCACAAGGGGTGGACAGTTCTGTGTTTGATACTTTTTCATTTGAAATTAGTGTGCCACCAAACATGGCAAAGGACAAGACTGTTCAATTTGCAGTGTGTTATGAAGTTAACAATACACAGCACTGGGACAATGGTAGTGGTAAAAATTATGAAGTTGTCACCAAAGATTGGAATTCATGCTCCGATTCAGTGGACGGATCGTCAAAAGAAGGTACATCTCACTTTAAATTTGAGTATGTGGAGCAGTTTGCAGATTTTTCAATGTGGAGCCACGTGGATACCAGCATCCCATATTATTGACTAGCCGGTGCAGATGACGGGATTGGCTGATTGATGAAAACTGGAGACCGTCCTGATAAAATTCACGCACATGTGAATGAAATGTGCATGGTCTGGGGACGCCGTGCCATCCATGGCTTCTCTAAAGGCAAAGAGTGATCACAACATTGTGCTCAATGCAACCTCTATGAACACTGTGGGTCTGGTCTCAGCGGTGGAATTGATACAACTTGGGCCAGCTTTCCATATTAGGTCCACAAAGGTTTACAAGCTGTACGCACACAAACACGCGCGCGTGTGTTTGTGTGTTTCCTTTCAGGAAAGACAAACCTGATACTTGTTAATATGGCATCGTAACTAATGTTGTGATACAGTGAAAGAAATATATCAAGTTGTATGGAAACGTACAGGATACTAGGAAATGGTGCTTGAAGCTTGTTACTGTTGTAACACCTAATTAAATCCAAAGTGGCACATATTACTTTTATCCTGAACAAAGACCACAAATTTCAAAGCTAGATCTGATTGTGAAGATTAGGAGGATATATGAATCATTAATATGACAGGAGAACATCTTCGACATTTTTATGGATTTACATTTGTTCTTCAGATCTGCACACCTTTTAGTCTTCATTGATGGTGGGTGGGCGGGGGTGGTACAAAATATAACACTTGCTCGGAGTTTATGGAAATAAACTCCTTTTCTGGTCTATACTAAAAGGAGTTTAGTACAGTACATGTGTAAGTGGTGATATGATTTGCAAAAAAAATAAATACGGAAAAATCGAGACCAGCCTTATAAGTATCCTTGTTGCAGGAAGCCTTTCCATGCGGCCAGAAGAATCCATGTGTAGAAGTTGCAGAATGGGAGTTTGGGGTTAAATAAAAAGGTGTGCCTTCTCATGAATTAAAATTACTTTCTTGTCCATTTGAATTTTGTTTCATTTGTACACACCTGGATTTTCAAGAAAATATTTTTCCAAAAATTGTTTAAACCAACATGTAAACAGCAGTTTCACACAGCTGTGACAAAAATCTGCTATAGAAATTCTCATGAAGGGGGTCTGAGTATGCTGGTAAAGGTGATTATTTTGGCTAAGTACAAGATCAGGAAAATAAAATTTAGGAATACAGTAAATAAAAATTCTCAATGCAGGATACCCTTCGCCCCTTTTAACCATGCATAACATTGTGTACCAAAATGAACAAATTGTACTTTGTAAAAAATTACTCCGTGTGCTATCTGCAACAAATATAATTCTGAGGCTGGATTGACCAGTGAGTACAGTACACTACAATGGGTTGAAAGTACCATTTAACAATAACACTTCAGAGGCAAAAAAAGTAGAAGCATGAAATTAGATCAGACGAACTACTGAGAAGACCTACATGTGTGATATGTATTCTTTTACCAAACATGTATACACATTTGGATGTTTACATGTAACTTCAATATTTTCATTGAGATATCCATCCAAAAGGTAGCCTTCTGCTGGGAGAATTGTGGACTGAAACAGGTTTGCAATCTTGCACAACATTACCTGCAAGGATCTTTAAATCATGGACTTCGAACAGCAGGGAATGGGTTGCTCAAATACCCTCTTACTGAAAATACCACCCATGCAAAAGCCTGTCCATATTTAGTCAATGGTTTATTTACCATTTTGCTTCAGATTTACACAACATTATTTATAATCTGCTGTTTGCTATGGTTTCTGTGAAATCTATGTAAATTCCAAAACCAGTGGACTGAATTAAAAGGTAAATCGACCATTTTCTAATTTAATGCTCAACTATGCACCTTTATTGTCAGTATGTCAGGGTTTTGAATTAACTGTGTTCATTTAAAACAACTGCAAACATCTGAACTCTGAAGTGGGGCAACCGTCCAGTGGTTCAAATGAAGAACAAGCATATGTACATGTAAGTTGCAAGTATCATTTGTGGTTTCAGTTGTGTTATTTACATTGTGTATGTACTGTGTACATGTTTTATACTGCATTAAGTTCTGTGATTATGTAAAATTTCTGTTTAACCTTAAAAAGGTGAGAGGATTTGTAAATATTGATCTGTTCTTGAATACACTTGCACATAATTTTATTACCTCCAAAGGAGGCATACCACATAGACAGGACTGACTTCAGCCATATTTGCTCAAACGTCATGTCCACTGAAGGCACTTTTCCCCAAGGTTCATTTAAACTCTCTCGCTGACCTCACTCAACTGGACATAGACCAGCAATTCCTCAATCAGAAAAGAAGGATAGAAACCTATCTAATTAAGTTCAAGTGTACATAACTGACATGACTGTACAAGCTTCAGTTTTGATAATTTTCTTATTAGATTTGGTGCCTGCACATGGAAGCAGTTGATGGTAATTGGAACAAATTATTTATTATTCCAGGTTTATGAAATGTATGTACGTACATGAGCAGGATTTTTCTTTGTTTTTGCATTATGAAAAAACTTACTTTTCATTATGCAAGTCAGTGCTAGAAATAAGGAAAAATTTTCACTTGTCCCAAGTGGAGTCTTATTCTAATTGAACTGTATGTAAATTTTGGACAAGTGCATTGGCAACTTTACTTGTCCGTCACAAGTTTCACTTAGTACGGACAAGCGGATAAGCCCTATTTCTAGCCCTGCAAGTGGGACAGTTGAAAGTGTTAATACGCAAAATGTATGATGGGGCAGGAGAAAATGGTATAGTATGAAAAAGTGGAAAATTGATGCTTGCAACTTACTTGGGGGGTGGGCTGTTGAACACAATGCTTGTTTTGTTGGTTGAGGAATCAACATAGCAAAGCCATCAGTTCAGCTTATTCTGTTAGGCAGCTAACATTGTTGGAGTTGAATGTTTATTTCTACAGCCTGTGACTGATTGGGCTGACTGAGGTAAACAGTTTCACTTTTGTGTTGTGAGGAAAAGTTGTGCTTCAGATAAAGTGCACTCTGATTGCAGTATTTTTTATATATTCTAAGAATAGTCTGAGATAACAGATCCCACATCCATGCTTTCAAATTGCTCTGTGATTTAGGTAACATACAGGAGTAGGATGCACAGTATCTTTAGACAGAAGGCTATTCATATTAAAGCCATCACGGAGCTGTAAACTAAGTTTCTTGAATTAAACTAAAGTGCTTTCATTTTATCTAATATTCATGGAAACCTTTCCTGCTCAAATGGAGATGTAAATATGCTGTTTCAATTGCAGCATGTTGATCATTAACCCAGCAAGTGTGGGAAGAAAGGTGTTAGCTGTTCACACCTTTCCACACACTGTTCTAAAAGTTGGTCATGGAAAGGCATTAGCCTCTTTGTTCCAAGGATTCTAAGGGTTGAAAACTTTGTTCATTTGCTGGCCCAAAAGTAACCACTACCAAAAAAGATGTCAAACACGCGAGCAGTCATCAGTACCAGTGAACTATTTCAATTCAAAGAAGTTTACCGAACCAAACTGCCATGAACAAAATGTTATCCAAATGTGTAGCTTTGACAACTTTTTGCAAGGCTGCAATAACCTGTTAACTTGTGTAAATCTGCCAATGCTAGTCTGGTTTGAAGAGTTTGCTTAGATTCATTGGCAGCCTGTAGCACAATATAATGTAGAGTCATTGTTAGTATCTTCAGTGAACATGCAAGTACTTAATTTATTAATTTAAGAGGTGATGTGAAATTCATTCAAGTGCACTTTCATTTGGGCAAGAATCACCAAGGTTCTACCATTTTTATGTCCACTAGCCCAGGAGGAGTGAAATTCCAATCAAGCCTAGTTAAAATCTCAAAGCACTTGCCCTGTGGGCAACCAGAAATTTTGGTCTAGTAAATGGAATTTAAATTGATGGACGAGTAACCGGGTGGGGGTTTAGTGAAAAACCAAAGCTGCTAGCTCTGATGACAGTATTTGTAGCAGTATTGTGTATTGATGAAATTAGGTTCATGAAGAACTTTGCAGGCACTTGCAAATGCTACCGTATTTGAGTCCAGTCCAGTGTGGTTTAAAAGGTGCCACATATTAAAAAAAGCACTCATATAATGCATGATTCATTTTGAGCAGGAAAAGTCTTCATTTCTCTTCAGATCTGGTCAGAGTACATGTTAAAATTGAGGCATCAAACATACTTTAAAAACACATATGTCATGACAGAACGGAATGCAGGGTAAAAAAATTGTGAAAATATTCGCAATGACTACTGGAACCCAGTCTAGCTTGTGATACAGTCCTGCACCCAGTTTATGAATCTGTTCAGCTGGTACCCAACTGTGTATTTTACTGGTAAATTTACCCTTTCCTCCCAGAGTCAACATCTTTCCTTGGTGCTGTTTAGAGGCAGTGCACCCAACCTGTGCCAAGGAAAGCAGTTGACCTGGGGCATGCTATCAATTATAGGTATCTCCTACAATTCTCAGCAAAATGTTTTATGTTGGTGTGAATTTTATGTGAAAAGAGCGAGGCAGACATTAATGTATAACCTGGCTCTTTGGGACAGTTTGGCCAGGAAAGGATTAAAGACTGGGTTAACAGTATGATGTATATAAAATCTTGAGTTTCCCAGAGCACCGAAAGTGCCCTTGTATTTGTAAAGTACATGTACCATATAACACTACGCTAGTAATGTGACAAGTGTAGTTCAAGAGGAAATAGACAAACAAGCTTGTAAATAGTTATCAAGAGTATTTTGTTTGTCAGCCAGTGAATAAAGTTTACAGCTACATATATATGGGATTTGTGATGGTAATTTTTTCATTTCTATGGTGTGTAAATATATATGTATACAAACTTATAGTTTGGTAATCCTGAAATGGGTAACAGTCAACTCCAATCCTGTTTCTCTTAGGACTGACTTATCTCCAGTACCTGTTATGGAAAGTGCTATGCGAGATGTCACCAAACAGGGGAGGATATAAATTTGATAACAAACTTGCAGGTGACTGTTGTGGGGCTACCTCATAAGGTATGACAGACTGGGAAACATTTCTGTGATATTGACAAGGATTGATTACATTCAGTATTGTCTCAGCTCAGCCGTACCAAACAGATCTTTGAAACTTCAGTTCCTGTCATGTCAACTCAATTTGATTTGCTGTTCATATACCCATATTGTACTAAGACACCCATTTATCAAGATTTTTGTTTGCCTAGCTAGCCATTCCTGTTTTGTTAGAACTTATTTCTTGTAACACACCTTTAGGTTAACCCTCTGAAGACCGAGTCATTGGCTTTCTTCAGCAGGTTGTGGACAAAAAAAAAGGAAGCAGACAACATTTACATCAAACACTTGTTGCTTCTAGTTATGGGAAAAAGTTGCATGCAGATACATTGGTGTTCATTCGTTGAAGGTTAAAGCCAATCTATAATATCTGCTCTGAAGGTCCAAAGGGTTAATGTGTTACATTAAAATATTATGCAGAAAGACAGGCAGCAGACTAGGTAAACAATAACTGGGACGTCTTATTGAATTATTTGGGTGTACTATGGGATTATTCTTCTGTACCCATGTATGCCATATATTCTGTCCATCCCAAGTGGGACTTGCCAAATGTATCAAAACTGACAATGTAGAGAAAATTGTATGGATACAGATAGATCTATAATTATTTTCTTTGTAGATCAAAGAAATGTGATAATTTAACGCCATACTTTTAAGAACAGTGCATACTGCAGATAGGGTGTACCAAATGAAATACTGTGTTCAGCATTTTTCAGCACAGCTGAATTAAAAACCTGCAGGTTTGATTGTGAAAGATTTGCTGTGTGTTAGGTAATGTGACAAAGCATGTCTATTTAGCTATAAATAAAAGGACTACAACCTGGAAATTTTATTTTGTGGTCATTTGTTCAATGTCATCTGTTTTAATTAACAGACTACGTGTTATGTCATTTGTGTGAGGTGAATGGGAATTTTTATTTTAAGGGGAATAAGTAGGTAGCCTGTAGCACCAGCATACCCATGTTGGACGAAAATGATGGGAGACTTGTAGCACAGCACTCAGCATACAAGTGAAGCCCAATTCACTGCAACGATGACATCAGTAGCAACCCTTGTTCTTTGGATCATAAATTTGGAACCAAAATTTGTTCTGGCAGAAAACTATCCCAATAAACGAACAATGATTGAAAATTTGGATTATAGATTGCTTTTACCTTTTTGCAAATGCAGTTGGGTAGATAATGTCACATATGGCCAGGCTTAAGTCTGCATTAGCTAGTTAAAATTACTCTGGAACCAGGATGAATTTGGTTTCCACAACATCGAAAAACTTAGAAAGCGGTAATCATGTTGCAGGATAGTGAGGTTCCTTTTTTTGTTTTACTGAAGATCCTACTTTATTTCACCACTACTCAAACATAGTTTATTCTGATAAAGTACTATTTTCAGTTATTTTGGTTCTAAATACACTTCTAAATACACTATTCTATGCATGATCGATATGAATCTGCTGGCTTGCAATATTGTAAGGTTTCTACTTTCATGGGATTTTTTGTATCTGGTTTGGTGGAAACTCTGGCATGGGCTGCTTGGTAACATTGGGGTCACATTATAAATGTTGTATCTGATACTGTTTTCATGCCATGCAGGAAACCTGATGCTGAGTTCTTGTGTTTAAATTATCAGCTTAGCTAACTTGGCAGTCAGATGAGCTCATAGGATAGTCAATTGACTGTTGTCCTTTCACGTTTACATCTTTGACTTCCCAAACTTGTGCTTGGATCCTCTTTCAAACTTACTGGGATACTACCTTAAGTGAATCTCTACCAAGTTTGTTCAAATGGTCAGGCTCCAGTGCTTTTGTATTTTTTTAATGAATATTTTAGTTCATTTTTTTTTGGGGGGGGGGGAGACAAAATCTTCAAAAATCTCGAAAACCACATTGCTTCAAAATTGCACAGGGATATAGGACTTCTGAGGATCCTTAGATCTTAATGTGGACGAGAGGTGGCACTGTTATTTTTATTTTATTCTTTTTTTTTAAAGAATATTTTGTATAATAAAGCAGTTTTCAATTTCTCCAAAACCACAACTCAGATTGTGGTGAAACTTCATTGTAATGAACCTTGTAGTAGTGTCACACGGTGTGGATAATTAGATTGTGATACCATGGAACCCTGATCTTTTATAAAAATTGTTCAGTTCAGCCATTTGCTGGTTAATGTATTCATTCTTATTTATCACCATGCAAGCCCATACAGAGTGCAATGTTGATTCACATTTTATGTCGATTCACATTTTCAACTCTGAAACTGTTTGTAAGCTTGTCCAAAGGTGGTCGTGGGTGGCCACTTTTGTCAGCAGTCATATTGACTGACCCTTCCAACTGGCCTTGTTGGCAAGTTGCAAACTGTGCCATGTGGAGCAGACATTTAGATACAGATACTACTAAAAGCAGTGTGTCCTCTTATCTGTGGTGCATCTGGCACAGTGCCAAGATAATTACAGTATTTAAATACAGATCATCACAATATATTATTGATATCAGCTAAGAGAATATTGAATAATCTGGCACCATGAACTCAAAAAATTGTGTATCGAATATTTTGAAAGTTCTTTGAACCTTGAATATTGGGTGGTCTGGATGAGCAAAATTAGGGATTTATGCTTCTACGGTGGCATTGTGATTCTCTGAAAGTATTTTTTCCTGTATTTTTTCAATATTTTTGACTTTTCACAAAACAAATGTTTGATTCGTTTTAAACTTTGTGGGAATACACAGACTCAGTTTGCACATAAGGCCTACATGGTGCTGCTGCCATTTCCAGATTTTTAACAAATTATTAAAATCAGGAATTTTTTGTTAGAGTTCATGTACATGTTTGCATTGCTACTACAGTAGTACCTGCTGTATGTGATGACCCCTTTTACCAAGAAAAAATGGTCACATACAGCAGGTGATCCTTCTTCACAGGTAACTTTATTTGACTCCTGTGGTCCCAGAAAAGTGGCCACAAGCAGCAGGTGGTATGTCACAGCAGGTACTACTGGATAGGGAACGATATACACATTGATATCATTTTTTTTTTGTTCATAACTTGAAAAACTATTGACCAATCATTTCATTTTGAGAAATATATACTTTATAAATTTTTGCATTAATACGTTTCAGCCTATGAGCCTTGGTAACCAGTAGTTATATGAAAATGCCTTGCCTTGATGTCTTACCTGATCCTAATTTTTTTCCAGAACACTTGTGAAAAAGATTTATTAGCCCCTAGTTCAGTATTTCCAAGGGTATCTAAAGCACATATCATGGTATATTTATGAATGCAAATGTGGATTTGCAGGATGCCTGTAATTTATATCTTGTTTGGGAATGTCAATGTCGCAATAAAGAAAAATCCTGTATGTACTAGACCTTGTATCCTACCGTGGTGAAATATCATATTTGGTATTGACACTATATTCATTTTGAAATAGCATATAATTTAAAATTCTGTGTGTGAGGCTCAAGGTGGCACCTTTTCTGTGAAATCAACCTTGCACACCACCAGTCATACTGCACATAATATTTATAGGTTTGCTCTGTAGGCGCATCCACTGCACACAAACAAAAGTTGAAGAATTTTAATTAGTAAAATTGAGGTTAGGTTTGATCTGTTGGAGATGTTTTACTAGTTTCCCATTAGGACTTCCTGACATCTCCCCTGCATCCTTTATGGATCCAGACTGGCATCTCCTAGAGTGACTACCATGGGAGTGCTGCCCTGTCATGTTCACCTGTGAGCAATTAGGAACACAAAAAGTTTAAATGTTGAATATATTTCAAACTGTTACAGGCAGAAGTGCCATTCCAACTAATTTAATAAATAGGTTTATGCTGTAGCCACATCCATTAAACCACAAGCAAAAAGTACTGAAATTTTATTTTACGCTAACAAGGCATACTTGATAAGTTTAAATGTTCAATATCTTTAAAACTATTATTACCATCAAACAACTGTCACAAAGAATCATCAATTTTATACATTGATGCTCCCATATAGACTGATACTTGCCAAGTCTTTCCCATTCTGTGGCAGTTTCACTTTTGCTTATAGTAAGCGGTTTTGACATATGTTCCTGTTTGGTGATATCAATAAATCATTTGGCGATACATGTATGGCCAAATGGTCTCATTTACTCATATCCTTAAATCATTTGGCAATATCGCCAAATGAGTTAGAGATGTTGCCAATTAAGATGTATTTAGTGATATCACTAAATGATTTAGTAATATCACCAAATGATTTAGTGATATCGATAAATAAGCGAGTCTTTGCATGCTGGGTGATTGTACTGTGCCTGTATAATGAGTGGCTCGAAGGAGCAAGCAGTTGGACCTGTAGGCTTAACTGTTAAGTTTGATGACCAAATTAATAGTAAGCATAAAAGTCTTTGCAGTATGATAGCAAATCCATTAAAAATGCTAGAAAAGATTATCAACTCTTGACAGAACACTTTGAGAAGATGAAGCTTATGCACATCCCTCCAAATTGGAAACTCTATTATGGGACAAAAATAGGACAGGAAGCGGAAATAAATTTAGCAATATCGCTGGATGATTTAGTGATATCACTAAACATGTTATTTAACAATATCACCAAATGACTTAGCACTATCACTAAATCATTTAGTGATAGCCCTTAATCATCTAGTTCTCTCTCTAAATCATTTGAAGATTTCACTAAGCAATACACATTTAGGGATATTAGCAAACACACTAAATATTTAGTGATATTCTAAATATTTGGATATATCGCTAAAAATTTAGCTACATCACTGGATATGCAATGATATGACAAATTATGATTTGGCAATATAGTCAAATGATTTAATGATATCGCCAACTAGGACTAGATGTCAAAACAGCTAGCCATATTCTCTTAATTTGTGGACTTCTCACATTAATTGACTTATTTTGGACAATCTCCCCTATCAAAAATATTTATTTGTTCTTTTGCTTTGTTAATTATATATTGGAGAGAACATGCCCAATTTGTTGCCAAGGGATACTGACAAATACATGTATGTAGATATTTACAAAAAGTTGATCTATTAGACTCTCTTGATATCAGGGAGCTATCTCATTCAGACCCATTATACTGAGTGGTTATTCAGTCATGAACAAAATGGATTTTCGCATTAAATGTTGTTTGATGGTGCTCAACAATCATTTGAAAAATTATGCCAAAATAAAGCAACAAAAATGTGTCTGTTGTACAAATGCTGTGGTTTCCCTTTAATAAGGCCACCCCAGATGTACAGTAATCAAAACGTAGCCACATGACAGGCGTGACCTCTCTTGATAGAGACAATACAACGGGAACACATGTACCACTGTTATGCCATGGAGATGTGGCCTTCGTATAGAGGCTTGCCTCTCTTGAGGGGGCCTCATTATAAGGGAGGCACTGTAAAGCAAAGCATGTCAGTTATAACAGCTGGGTATAGAGTTCTGCTAATAGAATTGCAATTGATAGCCAAATAAGCAGAGATCATACAAGTTCACAAAGCTGTCACAAATGAATTGTGCTCCTTTTGGAAGTTGGCAGGATTTACATGATAGGCCCACAAGCCAGTTCAGTTTACCTGAATGCGTTCAAGGCTGTAGCCAGCAGCCTTCAATTAAGTGCAACAGAGTAGTTAGATAATATTGAATACATACTGATGATGTTACCACACAATTTTATTACAATGTGACTTCAGGCAAGGAAAGACTGCATGATGGTTGCCAACACAGTGGTGAGTTTGGTACAAGCACAATCTTGTGACAATCTTAACACATCTGGCAGTCAATCATACTATATCAACATGCAAATGTTTTTATTTGTTTGGAAAAAAATGTATTTCTGAATTTCATAAAGCCACATAAAACATCTTGCTTAAAGTCATTGCATAAAAAAGTGCAGCCACAGCAATGCTTATGACAATCTTGCAGATTACACGTTTCAAAGTAACATTGTGTTTTAAAGAATCTCGTCATGCACATTTTACTACAATTGGATGTAAATGCAAATAAGTTCAAAGTTTAAAATAATATAAATAAGAGGACCACAATGAACCTGTGCTGTGCTGACTGGAATCTGCTACATGTATTTCTGCTTGTACAGACTTCACTGCTCTATGCATGTTATGAATTAGTTCTTACCGACTGGTGACCAAAAGTTTAAAAGTAAAAGGAAAGAAGCCAATATGTCTGTCTGATCTTTTAAGGTAATTCAAGTCAAAATTAACTTTACCAAAAGAAACCCCATAGATACTTTTCTATTTATGTATAATAGTAAGTAGAGAAGTTACTAATTTTGCAAGACGAAATACGTCCCCGTGGGACACAAGATTTAAACAATATATGTGTGTGGAGATCAGGAGGAAGATTGATATGCTTGCAAACAATCATCACTTGAATTCACCTTATCAATACTTATCAGGACAGTTCAAAGATTTTTTTCTTTTTTATATATATCTTAATTTTGAGGACCCACTCTCTTATGTCATTTGCCAAGCTAATCAGGCTGGGGGGGGGGTACTTTGAAGGTCTAACTAAGCAGGCATTCCTCTACCAAGTTTGATAAAGTTTTGTGAAGTGTTTGAGGACTTATCACATGGAAACAAAATTCAAATACATGACCCTATGACCTTCAGATCCCTATCACCTTGACAAATGTGTTCAGGTTACCTTAAATACACTTGCAACCAAGGTTCCATCTACATACATAAGCTATTAAGTTCCATAAAGTTGTATGAAAATTTGACAGCGATTATCACATGGAAAATATTTTTTTATCTCATAATGGGGCCCTTGAGAGGGTAATAAAGGTATGTGTTATGGATATGATATCTGCTGTTCTGTATCACAAAATAACGCAGTACAAAAATAAACCAGTTCATCCACGCATGGCAGTGCTGGGTGGTTATGCTTTCCCATGTATTTCTACGTCTAGGTCTCTTTTGTTTTTTGTTTTTTTGCTTAAAAACTATCACTTGTCTACTTTAACCGAATATTCCACAGAAACATTATGGGATAAATGCAAACCATCATTTGTGTGTGTGGTTCTGGTTGGGACTCGGTGATTGTGTGCAAGGAAACCACTTGACACTTCGCGACTCCTGGTTTCCTGCCCAAAATCATTTCGTCCCAACCAGAAACACTACCCATGACAGTTTGTATAAGTAACATAAGTCATCATGAAACCATGAGAATAAGAAGTCGACTGTTGATGAAGGACGAAGGACCATAAAATAAGCTCAGCTACTGACATACCATCTCTTACAGAAACTTGGTAGAAGACCCCCTTGGATCTGTGTGGAAAATCAAAACATTGCATGGAACAATTTTTGAGAAGTTGATAATGTAAACAGTCTAACAAGACGGTCATACAGACAGACCAACGAAGGACGCAAACAGATTTCATAAGCTCTGTTGACTGACAAGTCAGCTGAGCTAAAACCACTCAATTTTAATGGAATTAAAGCATATGATTTCAATGTTCACAAATTGCTACATACATGTACCATTCAGAACGATATTTTCAAAGACGGCTGTAGCACAAAAATCCTATGAACACCATAGCATACTTAAAAACAGGACAAACAGTCACTTACATGTAGGACACTTTGGTTTATGGTGACATTGCCAGAGCTCATTCCTTTGCATGATGAGAACTGGCTAATATAATTCAACAGCCACTGTTATTTTTGTTTTGGCAATTTTTCATTCAAAAATGTAATTTTTTAATTCAAAATACACTGTAATAAAGCAATTTTGTTATCAGCACAGAGATGACGAAAATTTTCATGTTTTCCAGAAAGTAAATTTGATCAGTAAACATTAATTTTTAAATACTTTTTCAAACACAGGTTTCGTTCAATCAGTCTCATCCTTGGTGAAAATCAAAAGTATAGGTTTTTTTTTGTTTTTTTGTTTTTTTGTTTTTCTTTTGGATGTGTTTCACACCTTTTAAAGTTAATATTCTTCCATGTTTTTCAACTTTAAAGGCTCAAGAATCATTTGAACAGCTACATCTTTCAAATTTAAGAACTTGAAGGTGCACAAAATAAAATAAATAAATAAAAACCCAGATAATTTTACAAAATACTGGAAACTGCTGAAAAATATAGCAATCTTGATTTTCAGTAAATTCAGGATGGATTGAACAATAGTTTTAAAAAGCTGTTTAAAATGTGTGTGACTTGATTAAATTACATGCTGGACTGGACACTATTTACAATTATTACCAGATATGAATATATCTATTAATTTGTTTTATTTAAATGTACATGTATTTGACAAGTGCAGAAAGTAAAAATTGAAAAAAAAAAATTTGGAATTAAAATTATCATCTGTTGTTGAAGCTGATTAACTGATATTTCTCACTGACTCACTGGGAGCTGTGTAAATTCCACTCTAAGCAAAGTATACAAAAATTAAGTAACATTTGAAGTGTAACTCAAGGACACAGACAATACATGGCAAGTCTATTCTTGTATGCATTCAATGAAAAAGAATAATCTGCTAAATGACATAAATCAAAGTTTAAAGGGGCACATATGTTTGTTATGTGGTAAACATATATTTGGATACATGTGTTTACAAGTTGAGTCTCTCTGAAGTACATGTACAGGCTACTAAGCTAGGCAAAAGTTCACACACTTTTGCTTCAGTTGTTAAAATACTTAAGCTGGACATGCGCAAGTAAAACCTAAAGATGTATTTTTTATTGTTTGTCTTTTTTATCCCCCGAGAGTCAAATCTGAAATGAAAGTCTCCTACTCTCTTTGATTCCTTTCATCTCTTCCACAGTCTCTTCATGGAGATCTTTTGTCTGCCCAGGGATACTCAGAGTGGCAAGTGTCTGGAAAAAAAGAGTATTTTGGGCTATCAGAAAATACTAGTATACAAAAGAAATATGGCTGAGACCACTCAACCACATTCCTCATCAGCGAACCTAATAAACCTTGCAACCATACAAGTTTACCCTCGGAACACAATTTATAGCCCCATCTAACCCAGACAGGACACATCCCCTGCCCAGTCAAGGGGTGCAAATATTTTAACTATACATGCAAAATTGGATAATAATGTTGCAGTCAGACAGGTAGCATTGTTTCCAATTAAAATGTAATTAAGCACCCTTGAGCCTAACATATGTTAACAGTGTAGTGTTAATACTTTACGTAGCATGTTCTGTTGACAAAAAGAAAAGAGAGCTTAAATGCCCATCAGGCCACCTCTTGGTCATGACTGTCGGTTCAAATTCTTAATACATAATCACTCACTTGGTTTTCCAGAGGGCCTGTTGGATTTCAATTTGACACAATTCAAATTTCTGGTACCTTACACTGCTGGAAATATTAATGGTACCCCCAAAAAAACAAAAACAAACAAACAGGAGGAGGAGGACGACAACAACATCATTAACAAGAAAACCCAACTTTGGACAGAAAAGTATTCATGTATAAGTGCAAAGAAGTGTTTGAGGGTCTGAGAGGAATACATATTTGTATCCAACATGTAATGGAAAGAAACTATGATAGGCTTGTGAGAGTAATTACCTCCCGGTGTAATTCAAAAGGTGTCCATTGGTCATCTGACACCTGCTCTATATCTTGATTAGCAAACTCTATAAAAAAACATGCAAACAGAGAAGTTATGTCAAGTGAAATATGAGAAATGTGTACAGGGATATGTATACACTGAAGATAAAACTTGTGATACTGAAAAAAGAAGAGTACTGTAATAGTCCTGTACTCAGCTGACCTTACATGCACAGACTGAGGTGGTCCTGTGAACTTCAGAATATCAAGGTCACCTTTGTCTAAGACTGTCATCACTGTTGCTAATATGTATATATCCCTTTACCAATTTTACATAATTTTGATGATTTGCTAAAAATAAAAAAATAAAAGCATCACCATGTAGTGAGCAACTTTTGTGGAGATGCAGTCCAGATACATTCCTAATAAGTTTGAAGAGAATCCAACATACAGTTTGGGAGATGTCAAGAGAAGCGAAAACACTTACAGAAAATCTTAGGGAAAAAAACAAACAAACAAAAGAATTGCTGCGCCATCTGTTGAACAAAGTATGGTTCAGTGGTCACCAGAAGTGTCCCGATGCAGTTTCAAAGCAATTGGCAGGTGGTTGGGGAGGAAATTTTTAAGGTTTATTTTTTTTTCTTAACCATAAATATCCACTGACTTGCAAGGTAATCAATGGGAATGCATGCATTAACAGACAAGTGCCCAAAGTAGAAAATTCCTTTAAAAATCAGGAATCATGAATGTTACCACCTAGTAAATACTTTGTTTAAGCTCCGCACAGCTCCATTTACACCTAGATTCAGATCAGCCTGAGTGACAGGTTTGGAAATGAAGAAGAAAATTGCAAAAATACACACAAATTTGTGAAAAATGATTGTAATGCAGGGAAGGAAACACAGAAAATGCTTGTCCTTTTTAGAGGCTTGATTGAGTTAATTTGACGAAAACGAAGAAACAAAACCCCCGATCATGCCTGGAGTATATACATGTATGTGTCCCTAGCAGGCAACTGAGCAACGCCATTAACAGCTAGAGCATCAATCTCTTCATAGCGACACCATGGCAGTATGCTCTGCAGGCAATATATTGCCCTGGCAATAGTAATTACAACGTTGCTGTTCCTTTGTTTCCTCTTTCCCTGGTGCCAAAATGACATGCCATAAGCTGCTTCATGCACCTCTGAAGGGATTCCCCCCCACCAGGATGCTGAGAAGATGTGAAAGGAATGCAGCAGCAGGATACTCTCCACCCACACTCTCAAGACATTTAATGTAGGATTTCCACACTAGAGGACAGCACCATACATGCACACAATGTGTTCCCATGAGGACAACTAGGATCAATCTCACATTATGAAAAATGCAGTGCCACCTGTTGAACAAGTGATGGTCTAGAAATATCCAGTAGTAATGCAATTTCAAAGCAATTGGCTTGACAGTTTAAGAGAAAAATTGTAAGATTTTACCCAAATATTAGATGAAAAAACCTTTAGAAAATTAAGTGTGATCATTTGATTAAAATTTGTGGAGACCCAACTAAGGTGCATCCCCAGCATGATTAGGATTCTGGCTGTTGGTTTTGGAGAAGTTGAAAATGTAAATTACCAAACTGTAATCCCCATTGACTTACATAGTAATCAATAGGAATGTATGCATTAACCAACAAGTACCTGAACTGAAGAATTGGTTCAAAATCAGCAGGGTGATCAGGGATCCTGAGTATTACCACCTAGCAAGAAGCCTACTCCTTGCACCTTGTGGACAGCTTTGCTTAACCCTACCACAGGCTCCATTTACACCTAGTTTCAGATCAATCAAATTGACACATTTGGAGATGAAGAAGAAAATAGCAAAAATATACAAAAAATGTTTTGAAAAAATGAAAACATTGCAGCACCACTTTTAAGGTCACAGGGTCCCCAAAAGTGTCCCTATTAAATTTCAAAGCAATTGGTCAGGCAATTTTGAAGTAGCAGATTTTTAACAAATTATATATACATATATATATATATATATATATATATATATATATATATATATATATGTATATATAATTTGTTAAAAATCTGCTACTTCAAAATTGCCTGACCAATTGCTTTGAAATTTAATAAATATATATATATATATATATACATATATATATATATATATATATATATATATATATATATATATATATATATATATATATATATATATATATATATATATATATATATATATATATATATACATAAAAGAATCCCACACACACACACCAAAAAAAAAAAAAAAAATTGCAGCATGACCATTTGGACAAATTGGTGAAGACCCAACTAAGGTACATCCCTGCCAACTTGAAAGTGAATCTAGCCACTGGTTTTAGAGAAATCAAGAATGTGAATTACCACTGCAATTCCTATTGACTTGTAGTCACCAGGAATGTATGTATTAACCAACAGGTACCTGAATTGTAAGATATGTAAAAAATCAGGGATCCAGAGTAACACCACCATAGGGCATACTGAATAAATTTGTTTCACCTTCCCACAAGCTACATTTCCACCATGTTTCAGAATAATCCAAGTGACAATTTTGGAGAAGTTGAAAATAGTAAAAACACAAAAAATTGTTAAAAAACAAAAAAAAAAAAAACCAAAACTAAACAAAAACAAAAAAAGAGACCGACCCATGTTTGAGGTGGATCTGCTGACAATTTTAGAGAAGTCAAAAATGTGAATTGTGGATGTACAGATAGACGGATGACAGACAACAGATAACTAATTCAAAATCATCATAATTTTCACGCAAGTGTATGTACAGACTATGACAGATCCAGATGTTTGAAGGAGCAGAAAAAAAAGTCAATATAAGTCTGTATTTCTTGGATGTAGATTATAGAGAACCTGTGCTAATTATGTCTGGGTGCCAACCCAGACGTATTGTTTCAGTAGGAGTTCTTTACTCTTTCTTTATTTCTTACTATGTTTCCGCCACATTTTGCGACACAGTTTTCTCAGCCGTTATACAAGTTTCAACATTGAAATTTTACATGCTATGAGACCCATAGCTGAAATTGTGCACCTGGTGTGGATTTATTAATATGTTGTAAATTATTAAAGTTATGGGTAACAAATGAAAAAAAAAATCTTATTCAGCTATTGGCTGAAAAAACAATGGTAGTTGTACTAGCCAATCACATTGCATCGATTGACAATACACCTGTTGCCTGGTGACTGTACTACTACTTTTCAGCAGATTTTGCCTGATGACCCATGATTGATGATGCCACAAAACAGTATCAGAGGGAGCTTCAAAACAAGCTCCAATTGGCACCTAGACAGATTTGCTTGCAAATCTATCCATTCTAGTTATTGTTTTTTGTACTAACTAATGTTGAATATAAAGCTAGCAATTAAGGGCAATTTTGTTTTACCCTTTTGATTTGAACTCTTGACACAGTAGGCCTACCCAGTACATAGCAAGCACAGGAAGCATAATCATTGGTGTCAACCATCAAGTGTTTTAAATCAGACAATCCAGGTAAAAAGTGCATTTATAAAAAAAAGTAAAGAAAACAAAGAAAACAGACCATTCACCCAGATTATTGCTTCATTTTAGCAACTTTTGAAGTCTCCAAATCTGGAAAAGTCCACCAAAATCAGGAGAGTCGACAAGTATGTATAATTTTGATGATGAACATTCACCACCTAATTTCTTAGGTACATGTACACACATTTCCCATAGAGCAGACTTGGATGACATTTGCACCAAAGTTACAGTACCTATGTGCCATGGATATTTTGCCATGCTGAATACCCCATGATAATGCTGCTCTCCTATCACAACAGCTGAATCATAGGTCTACAAACCAAGATGTGGTTGGATTTATAGAGTTTGCACTGAAAGTCCACATTTGAAATGTTAGCCACGAGATGGCAGCATTTACTACAAATTCAATGCTTGCCCGGAAAGTTGTGAAACCAGTGTTACAAGAGAAACAATATTGACACTAGAACTGTAAAATGTACAACGCAAGATAACAAAATTTAGCGCATGCATCCAAAGTTGCACCTCTTGTACTTTCTGGATCCAACATTTTTGACCTCAAAATTAATTTTATAGCTGACTCTCAATTTCAGTGAAATGTGAGGAGCAGTTGTTCTCCCAATTTTTAACAGCTTGAAAGGTTCACAAACCAAGATATAGTTGTATTTGTTGAGTTTGCAGTGAAAGTCCATATTTGAAATTTTACTCACTAGATGGCAGCACTCACTAGAATGTCAATTCTTGCATGGAAAAATGTGAATCCAGTACACAGTATTTGTATCAGTATAGTATTTACACTGGAATGATAAAAGCTACAAGACAACACAACAAAATTTACTGCATAGGATCCAAGATTGCTCCTTTTGTACTTTCTCAGTCAGCACCATTGATTTTACTGCTGAATTGCAATTTTATGAAAATGTGAAGAGCATTTAATACTTTTAAACACACACACATATATAATATACAGTGAAAACTTGTTATAACGACGCCATCTGTTCCCGAAAAAAGTGTCAAATAACGGAATATGTCAGATAAATGAATCAAATAACAAAAAAAAAAAAACTTTTTCACATGAAAATTTGTATGGAATATGTCGCATATCTGAGTGTCGTTATAATGAGGTTTCAGTGTTTATAATATATATAATTAAGTATATATATATATATATATATATATAATCATTTTTCCACCCCACTAGCAAAGCTCTGCAGTTTAAGCTCTCTGATTGTTCTTACTTGGAAAACTGTGAATCCATTAATATAAAAATAACAATTTTTACACCGAAACTAAATAATGTGCAATGCAAAACACAATTTATTGCACAACATCCAAGATTAATCCTTGTTAATACTTTGTGAATCAGTACATGAGCCAGTGTGCTGTTTTTTTTTCATGCACTGACAGAAATTTTACAATTAAAATGATAAATCGTTATGATGCATCAACAGGATTGATAGAGATGCTATGGCTTATTGTTCAGCTGCAGCCATATTACAGTTGATAAGTCACTCCTGTCACAGGCAGCGCAGAAGATAGGTTGGTAGATATATTTGTATTTGTAGTATTTTGTTTAACATTTCATTGCATTTTTGTTGTTTCTTTGACACATTGTAATAAGGAAAAAAAATACCCCCCCCAAAAAAAAAAAGAAAAAGAAAGAAAGAAAACGGCATGACCAATCAATTAAATTTGTTAGGTGTGTGTCACTTTCATAATAGATAGAGCCAGCCAAAAACATCAAGTGTTTAAAGTGGATCTAGTACAGTCAGAAAAAAAAAAAAACCCCACCTCTATAAACATGCAAGCATACAAAATAAGCCTGCTATTTGAGGTTTTTGTTTATACTACAGGCACATACAGTGGAACAATACACTGGTCCATCAATTTACCACATGTATATCTAACTTGGCTCAGATAAGTAAATTTTAATGCTGACATGAAAGAAACATTTGCAACAAATAAGGTTTGATGGGTGAATTCACCTGAAATTTTAGCTGATGATCAGGAACAACAATAAGGTGTCAATGCCTCACCTTGAGTAAAGTGGCTGATACACATGAATTAATGTTGGCTTTGTATATCTTAGTTTTTTTTGTTTTTTCTTTTTGTTTTTTTCTTCTTTTTTCTTTTTTAGAGGGGAGGGCAATGGATTGACATTTTTAAAAATGAACATTATTCTAGATAAAAATCACAAAAGTGCCCTAAAATCTTTTGTATGTCATAATTTCTTGACAGTATCAGCTCTTTATTTTGGAAAGACCAAACACCAATTTCAGGTCTCTTCTTTCCTTTAATCAAAGCAAAATTGTAAATTTGAACTTGTTTTTCAAAATATTGTTATGATGAAGTGCTGGCTTTGCCTACCTTTCTCTTGGTACATCTGAGTAAGTGGAAATGGTGGATCTGAAAATTGATCTGAGTCATCCAGCTCATCAGTACCTATTGCCATTTGTGCCTCATTGGCAAACTTTTGTGAACTGGATTGTAAATCCCCTTGGTCCTCTACTCCTGTACATGTACTCTGAAAATCTTCACAACATACAATATTGTCCCTTATTGTTTGAGGATCAAGTTTCAAATCCTTGACATCAGCTACTTTCATGTGAGAGTAACAATCTTTGCTTGGTGATAATGGATCACTCCTTGTGCCAAATCCAACAGGAACAAAACTGTTCTCATTCTTTGTGACCATATTTTCTTTCAGAATGGAATCGAAAGCTATATTTGCAGAACTCATCTGATCAAATTTCTTGGAATATGATAACAATTTTCCTCTAAGTTTGAAATTTGGGGGAGAATTTTCTGTTTCAGTACTTTCTTTGAAACAGTGGACTGCATGCTTCTGTCTTTTGTTGGGAGTTGAACTGCCAGCCTTGATAGCCCTCTTGTGGCTGAAGTTGATTCCACAGGTTGTGGAATGCTGTTCAGTTTCAAAGGTTCCACCTGGAAGCATAAGAATGTACACAAATGCATATTATAACATATAGTTACCCACTGAAGACCCTTAAATTTATTTGGGGTTATACAGCTTATTTCAAAATTATGCAGAAGAATGTGACCATAGTACATTGTACTTCCATGTGTATATAAATTGGACAGCAACAGGGTAGCTTATAGGGTGTACAGAGTTTGGACTACGGAATAGGGTAATGACTACCAGGAAGTGGTTCTGGACAAAATGACACGGATACAATATAAAACCATAAATTTTGCTCTGATTTAGTTAATTGATTGGCCTGGTGCACAGTTACCATCCCTTCTCTCTCTCTCTCTCTCTCTCTCTCTCTCTCTCTCTCTCTCTCTCTCTCTCTCTCTCTCTCTCTCCTCTCTCTCTCTCTCTCTCTCTCTCTCTCTCTCTCTCTCTCTCTCTCTCTCTCTCTCTCTCTCTCTCTCTCTCTCTCTCTCTCTCTCTCTCTCTCTCTCTCTCTCTCTCTCTCTCTCTCTCTCTCTCTCTCTCTCTCTCTCTCTCTCTCTCTCTCCCCCCCCCCCCATGGGGTCTTCATTATTCTTTTTATGATACATTATAGAACTTTTCATATTACTTAAACTTGGTTGAAAAAATAACATTAAACCTATAAAACACACATTTTTTCAGAACTGATCTCAGTATGTGTTATTATTGCTTCAATGTCTGCATGGGTGTATTCAATTTGGATTTTTGTATTATTTTTGTTATTAAGAGTAAACAGTTCCTCTTTAAATTATTTATTGATTTCATACCAACAATGGAATTATGAGTCAAACATGAGAGAGAGAGAATTTATCTTAGTATGTGTAATCATTGCTTCAATATTTCCATGTATATATTAAATTTACATTTTTGTATCAAATATTTTTGTTAATATTAAACAGTTTCTTTGCAAATGATTTATTGATTTTACTCTGTGGACCATGTCCTTTTTTAATGCATGTGTTACATACATACAATGTTTCTTTAGTCCAAATAAGAAACAGTAGCAACTTGTAGTAGTATTATTTCTAAAGATAGAATGGGATGTAAAAAGTATAAGAACAGAATGAGCACAATAGCAGTTAATAATTAGAAAGAAGATTTGCTTCACAGCAAATGTGTCTGGGTGCCTTCAAAATGAGAACTGTTTGAAATGCTACACTTTGCCATTGCTCAACATTATCTAAATTGTGTGTATTGGCCCAATTTGTATAAATTAAAATGCTACAACTTTGGTTCTTGGCTTATTGGATGTGGCTATGTCACAAACGTTGGCACAGCAGTTTGTATGACACCACTATCTACAGCAGTTATGAAGCTAATTAAGATTTTAATTTTGTGCATTGTATAATTTGCATAAATTAAAAGCCTATAACTTTGGTTCATGGTTCATTGGATGCACATGTCCCAAACCTACAAATTGAACTTGCAGTGGTACCTCTATGTATAACAGGCTTGAAGTTATGCAAGATTTAGATTTTGTGTATCCGCCTTATTCACATAAATTAAAATCCTATAAACTTTGGTTCACTGGATGCACCTATGTCACAAACATACTGAGTGAAGTTGAAATGGCACCTCTACAATAGTTTTGAAGCTATTCAAGATTTCAATTTTCTGTATTCACCTAATTTGCATAAATTAAAATTCTACAACTTTGGTTCATGGTTCATTAGATGCGTCTATGTCACACACCAACAAATTGAAGTTGGAATGGCACTCTATGTATAACAGTTTTGAGGTTAAGATTTAAATTTTGTGTAGTCACCTTATTTGCATAAATCAATATTTTACAACTTTGGTTTATGGTTTAATGGATTCAGCTATGTTAAAAACCTTTAAATTGAAGTTGGAATGACACCTCTATCTGTAATATTTTCAAGCTATTCAAGATTTGAATTTTGAATATTCACCTAATTTGCATAAATTGAAATCCTACAACTTTGGATCATAGTTCATTGGAAGCTGCTTTGCCACAAACCTATAATTTGAAGTTGGAATGGCTACTCTATCTATAATAGTTTTGGAGATTTTCAAGTTAATAATTTTTGAATGCCCCTAATTATCATGATTTGAAATTCCACAACTTTCATTTATTGTCCATTGTATTGGCAGGTGTCACATCCTAAATATTCACATTGAAATTTTGTGTCTATCTGCACTAGTTTGGAAGATATGGAGCTTTTAATATTTTAATTGCCCCTCATTTGCATAATTTTGAACATCATGACTTTTCCAAACCAGGCGCAAAATTTCATTGGTAGGTCAATCACCATGGCAAGTTTGGTGGTTTTCGGAATAATAATGTAGTGTCCAAGAAAAACTCTGGACAAATTTGGTCGTAATGAAGAAAGAAGGAAAAGAAAAAAAGAATTCTTAGAAAAACAAAATATCTGGGTTGGCACCAAAACATGATAAAGAACCCAAGGAAAAACAATATGTCTGGGTGCTTCCAGACATAACAAAGAGTCTGATGAAGAGTATGTTATCATTTACAACCATATCCCAACTTAATGGTCTTCTTGAAAGTAGACAAGTCTGTCGAGGTTATATTCTCTTGTTGACCGCATGTATTCTATATCGAGCACTTAGGTACTTGAAAGAGTGCAACTCCATGCTGTAGTTAAAAAATGGTGTTTGACAAAGTGATTAATTGTTTCTTAAACAGTATGGGGTGTCCTTGACTGGCATATAGGTCTGACTGAAAAGATAGACTTAGTTTAATACCTGGAAAGCTGCAATTTTGCTGTTGAATGAAAGTGTCCAAATACCAAGGCTGATCGATTTGCTCTCGTTCTTCATTTGATAAAATAAAATAATTAAAACCAAATAAAAGCTCATTTTTTAAGCCTTTCCAATTAAAAGAACTTTAAGAAATGTTTTCTTGCTCGGCTCCTGTTCTATATAAATTGGCAATATGTGTAGAGAAATTTAGCTTATGGTCCATTAGATTCCAGGCAGAGTTACTGTGTATGCCCATTTCAAATTCATTAACTGCTATGGATTGAAATTAAGTTGGAATGGCTTTTATGTAGTTCAGGGTGCACCAGTTAACTCTTTGAAATATGTTTGTAATGCAGCTGCTAAGTACATGTAAGATACATTGTGACACTGCCAGCAAGATACTATGCTATCATCTAATCTACCATAAGATGATGTGATATACAGTTGACATCCTTTAGACAGGTCTTCAAGAAGAGATTCTTCGCTCAAGGGCAGCTTGCCATTCTTCCAAAAGGCATCATGGCACATTATTTATTGTTGGTGGCAATAGCCAATTCTAAAGGTAGAGATCATTTCATGATTTACATGTGTCAAAAGTGGACTAGATTTTTTGGCAGCCTTTTATTCAGAAGAAAACTTTGGAGTGACATCTTTTGAAAATTTACCATGCATCAGGTTTTTTGTAGCAGCCTAATTACTGTAATTAGATCTAACATTCTGAGGTGACAAGTAAAAAGCTGAAATCAACTTAATGTTTGGGGCCTAATTTGAATTGGATGATGTGGATGGTAGCTCTAAAATTGCTTCAGTAAATAATTATTTCTGGTTCTCAACAGTATCATTTGGAGCTGTGGAGTCAGAAATCTTTGTGTAGAAAAAGTTCATATGTATGGCAAACTTTTTTGACATTCAGTCCTATTTGGCAATACATGTGCCACTAATTCATTTAGTGGTATTGCTAAATTATTTGGTGATATCACCAAATCATTTAGTGACATCATTAAATATTTCTGAATATTTATGGATACTGCTAAATGATTTGGCAATATCTCTACATCATTTAGCAATACCACTGAATGATTTAAAGATATGGCCAAATCATTTAGTGATATCTAAGTCCTGTTCATCGTCCATGGGTTCACCATCTAAACTGAAACAATACTGAGGACTGTATATCTATTAAGTTGATTAAACTCTAGCATCTTGTGACAAGCCAATATTGTGCGACCCAGATTCTAATCCACACTAACATCTGGTGAATAGCCCCAAAGTGAGCTTTTGTCAACTGGCTTAGTCCAAAGTTGCCTTATTATAAGAGACTTTAGTCATTACTGAAGACATCTGGCTTTGAAATATTAGAATATGTTTTCTCCCACCCAGAATAAAAAAATATTCATAGCTACAAGATAAGGTTGAAACTGCACCAAAATACACCATTTTGCAAAAAAAGAAAAAAATCGCCTCAAAGGAGGACGAATCTCCACATTACTTAGGGTTGGAGTCTCTGTTGTGCAAAACATAATTCCATACCGTATGAAGGTACATGTAAATGTAAACTTATACTGTAGTTGTAGTACCCATTATTACACTTTAATGGTCTCATTTCCATGGTAATACTTTTGGTAAGAAACAGTTAAAATAATGCTTACCATATTATACAATAGTTTGATTACCATTATTTTGATGGCACATCTATTGCAATTGTTATGTTCCAAATATAGGCCCACAATTAAAGGTAATTTTACTTAATAATCTTTTAAATAACCCTGTACTATAGTATTGACCATTACCTTTGTGAATTTGACATAGATTTTGTCTGTCAAGAAGACCGCAATGAAAGCTGCCATTCAGGTCATCGGGAAAAGCCACATCAACAGCTGTAAACAAGAAAATGGACATCTCTTAAAAACTTGCTACACATGCAGGTAAGATGTAACCCATTTATCCAGTAATTATAGCTGTATCATCCAGAAAAGGTGGAAGATACAGACTGGCTGATAACCCTGTCCATATCACCACAGTGCAAAGGTCAATCCGTATCACCACAGTGCAAAGGTCACTGAGAACTCCTTTCCTTCTAAATTCTTGTAGTAGGCGCACGTTAAGCATGTAGTTTTCAAATGACCCAATTACTGGATCCTGCGTTACAGTTATTCATATGCAAAACTATGCAAAGCCTTGTTTGATGAAATAAACGTTGAAACTGTTTTTAATTACCTTTTTTTGTATTCAACGATGAAAATATAATTACAGCTATAATTACTGGATAAAATTAAAACCAGCTGCGTGGAGGAGACTCGTCAGCTGACTGGCCTCGTTCCCGCGGCGTATCACTCCTCGTGCAAGCACTCGGAGTGATCCGCCGCGGGAACGAGGCCAGTCTGCTGACTCGTCTCCTCCACTTGGCTGGTTTTACTATTATATCTTGCTTTTGGAATAAATCATGCACATGGAATCAGGTCAAGAAAGGGGACTTACATCAAAGAGTTCATATTCCTTATATAGATACGCTTTAATCTAGTGACTTACTTTTCCATGTGACGTACCAATGAACTCAGATATATGTGAGTGTGTAGTTTCATGAAACTTAGTCAAGGATCTTGTAGCTTGTAAATGTGCATCAATTATCTTGCCTCTGTCAAAGACATGCTAATGTGTTGAAATCAATAGTAATATATACACTCAGTAAAAATGATTTGCAAAATAAAAAATTAATTACAAATAAGACTAGCCTTTCCAAATTTATACCAGAGAAGTGCCACATAAAGGCACAAATTCTTATAAAATAACAGTGACCTTGACCTATTATCTTAAAGTCAGTACATAATGTAAAGCAACAGACAGATTAACCACCATAGTGAATCCCTGCTTAACCCAGCCATTGCACCCTTTTTAGACCTGCGACTGGCTCACGGCACATTCTCAACTGAAGCTATAAGGATGCATCTGATATGTGACAGCAGAGCACTAGGTCCATAGGCCTCTTGTTTTATTCTGTTTTTAACCACGCTGGTCTATCTCTGCTTTACTCAGACGTTGCACCCTTTTTAGAGCCACAACTGGTTCACTGCACATTCTCAACCGAAGCTATAAGGAAAATACTTCAAAACCTTAACCCAAACAAAGCCATTGGGCCTGACAATATTTCCAGTCTTATCTTGAAAGAATATGCAGCTGAACTAGTCCCTTCATTGAAATCCCTTTTCCCAAAATCTATGGAACAGGGTAAGATTCCATCTCACTGGAAAGGAGCAAATTTAATTCTGGTCCATAAGAAAGGTAACTGTCAAGATGTGGACAATTATCAACCCATATCATTACTCTGTATTGTAAGTAAAGGGGTGGAATGATGGGTTCTTAACCACGTTTCCTGTGCTTAAGAACACACTCAATCAGTTTCAACATGGTTTCTCAAAGGTACGTCTTGTGCCTCTCAAATGGTGGACTTTGGCAACAAATCGGATGAAAACTGGATAAGACGACTCAGGTTGATGTATTTTATCTTGATTTTACCAAAGCCTTTGACCCTGTGCCCCACCATCTGTTACTGCACAAATGAAAGAGCTTCAGTATTCATGGTCATCTCCATGATTGGTTTACTAGTTTTCTAACAAGTCGAAGGCAGTGTGTCTAAGTAGAAGGGTCCAACTCTGAATGGAATCCTGTCGTATCTGGTGTTCCTGAGGGTTCTATTTGAGGACCTTTCCTGTTCCTTGTGTATATAAACGACACACCCCTCACTCTCTCAAATGGTAGTACCATGTTCTTATTTGCAGATGATTCCAAATGCTTTTGGAAAATTCATTTGGAAGCTGATGCACGTACACTGCAAAATGATATAGAGAAACTAGTCTCATGGAGTAATTTATGGGGTATGAAGTTTAACATCTAATAAATTCATCATTCTTACTGTCAGCAGGTCCCACAATCCTGTTGTTTTTACCTACAGTTTGAACAATACCCCTCTAAATCATGTATCCTACCAAAATGACCATGGCTTTGAATTATATTAATCTCTCAATTGGTCAAAGCATATTGCCAAGTGTACTAAAGCTAACCGTGACTTGAGTGTTATCATAAGAACATGCAGGTACAAAGCTCCCCTCAAAGCTACAAAGAGACTTTACATTGCCTTAGTGCAAAGTCATCTTGAAAATGTTATGGTTGTGTGGAGTTTTACCAGCAAGAAAAATCTAATGGCACTAGAAAATGTTCAAAGAAGACCCACCAGATACAGCTTAGGTCTCCATTCTCTGAAACTCAAGAGTCCTGCCTTGACAAATGTAATTTGCTCCATTTAACCTACAGGCGAGAACAAGTGGATCTGGTGTTCTTGTACTCTTAATGTCTTTTTTACTAGATGGATTTCTTCAATATGTTCCCCACTCAAACACTGAAGAAATTTATGTATGTCTGACAACAGTCTATGTTTCAGAGTGACCAAATGTAAAACTGAAACTTTCAGTTCATTCTATGTTAATTGTTCTATTTATACTTGGAACTTCTTACCCTCCCATATCCGTGATTCTCCATCAGTTCACATTTTGAATTGTCAACTAAATACTTACTACTGCAATTTGCAACAAGAGTACTTGACTCGTCCAATACGTGCACATGGCTGAGTAAGTGTTTTTGTCCAAAGTGCAGGTAGCAGTTTACTGTGATTGACTGCTGAAATTTAAGTGAACATTTTAAAAGTATCCATGCTTAAGTTTTAGTCCAAATATATCAACATGATGTGACTATTACTGTATTTTATATGCAGATTATTGTGCTTTTTTGCCTTTTCTGTCAATCATCACCATTATTATGCAGTGATAGCTGTACTCATCAATCATTCATGGGGAGTCAACTTGTACAGGTGTAATTACCTGTTTGACTTTTCCTGCTCAGCAGTATTTGTTTTAACCCTGGTGCTGTGGGGTCTGTGTTTATACGGTCCAAAATGCAGGTTAAAAAAAACAATTCAGCAGTACCAGGGTTAATGTGCTATGATGTTTAATTCTTCTTTAACCCTGTTTTTTCCATTGATGTTCAATATCTTAATGTACTGCTGATTGAAGCTCAATAAATAAATAAAATAAATTAATAAAGAATTTTAAAAATGAGGTATAAAGAACAAATTAAGAACTAGGAGTCCCTGGGAGTGTTCCTGTCTGATATCAAAGTAATTGGGTGAGTGGTTTCGGACAGGATTTTTTGGCCTCTCCCCCCCCCCCACCCCCCAAAAAAACAAAAACAAAAACAAAAGGCAAAAAAAACATCAAAAAATAAAAAAATCACTGGAGTGTGACCATTTGAACAAACTTTTTAGACACCCACCCAAGATACATCGCCACCAAGTTTGAAGTGAATCTAGATGACAGTTTCAGAGAAGAAGATATCCACAAAACGATAATTTAAGATTTTGCACCAAAAAGAACAAAAAAATTTGTAGAAAATCCAAAAATCACTGGAGTATGACCATTTGAACAAACCCAAGTTTGAAGAGGATCCAGCCACCAGTTTTGGAGAAGAAGTCAAAAATGTGAATTGTGCACAGACAACAGAGCCTCCTAAAAGCTCAGCTGACAGACAAGTCAGCTGAGCTAAAAAAGTGATTTATAATAAAAGAAATGGAATGTGTCACAGACTTGTTTGCACCTTAAAATAGAAGAGAGCTTTGCTATGCCCTTTTGTTTTGCTACCTGATTTTTCTTTGGCTCCCTGTCCTTTTCTCCTATATTTTTCCATATTTTGGGCAAATAACTTCTTTTTGCACCTTCTTTTTGTCATAAAAGTTTGATATAATTTAGACTAATTGAGAAAATAACATAGCAATATATCTACATGTATTTACCATGAGTATAAGATAACAGTTAAAAAATCTATATTCAACATTATTTCCATAAAAACAAAAAAAAATGTCTTTCTGGACTACCACTTTCGGATGTCTTTTTCGATGGTCATTGTGTGCTATAAAGTGTCCTTTTAGATGTAAGGTGCCCTGCCCTCCTGAAAAGCTGGAGACAACACTGCTGTGACTTTCTGAACAAACTTGGGAGAGACCCACTTATACAGTAGGTAGGTTTTCACCTGGTTTTGGTGAGATCTGGTCACCAGTTTTTGAGAAGGGCTTAACTATCTGTATTTGTGTCTTTTTTGTCCAGAACCACATCCTGGTAGTCATAACCCTATTCTGCAGTCTGAACTCTTTACTTTCTGTAAGCTATGTGAATTGATTGAGTTCCTATCGACTTACTTGGAGGTTGATTTTGTGAGGATTTTGGTAAAGGATATTTTAATCTTGTATAGAGCTTCTTTATTTCAGATATTCATTGGTTAACTGTTCCATGATTGGGCACCTCTGTACAGAAAGGTCCATTTAAGTTGATTTATGTCAGGACTTGGCTGGAAAAGATCACAGTTTGAACTCAGCCAAGTCTTGTGGTTGTGGAAGCTATTAACATACATGAGTAACAGTATTTTGTTAGTGGTTTCACATCAAATCATACATGTGCTTATGCACCATGCTGAAAAGGTGAAGAGTTGTCCTTTGTTGAATACTTCACACCCACTTTACTTCACTGAGCAAATAGTTGTGATATGAGGTCATGAAGTACAACCTAGTATCATTCTATCTGTGATAAAAGTCCTTAAAGGACAACCTAGTATTATTCTACCTGTGATATTAGCCCTTAAATGACCTAGTACCTTTATTTTGCATATTTATTTGACCCCTTTACTAGAGTAGTTCAACAGTTACTATATGCAAAGTAAGCATAGTAAAATAAAAGGAGCACTAATACATTGTATGACATTTATTGGGTGTCCTTCTGCAAGTAAGTTTAGTTCTTTTCAATATTCTGAAATGCTTGAATATTTTTGTTCACCCATTAACGACTTGTTGCTTCCTTTTTGTTTTGGTTCTGATATTTTCATTGAGACATTTATAAATTGATACTTTTCATGTCTGTTCACCATTGATTTCAAGAAAATATTTTCATCTGTGACAATTTCTCTCTCTCTCTCTCTCTCTCTCTCTCTCTCTCTCTCTCTCTCTCTCTCTCTCTCTCTCTCTCTCTCTCTCTCTCTCTCTCTCTCTCTCTCTCTCTCTCTCTCTCTCTCTCTCTCTCTCTCTCTCTCTCTCTCTCTCTCTCTCTCTCTCTCTCTCTCTCCCCCCTCCCCACATAAAGACCAATTCTGTGTTGTCCAATGACTTTGAGAAGTCATTAATGAAAGCGATGGAAAGAAGTACCGTAAGGTGAGGCTACTTTGGCCCTCGGGGGTTTCTTTGTCCCAACTCCAGGAAAAAGATTTGTTGGGTCATTGTGAATTTAATTATACCACACAGTTCACTTTCATGCTTCGAGTGTGTGCTCAAGTTTGTGTAGGTTCCAGGCCAGGGTTTTGTTTCTGTCCTGCCATCATATATTACCTTGTGAGTATTGATTTAAAAATACCTTATAAAACCGTGATTTTGTGGAACCATGCAACTTTTGTCTGTACATCAAAACTATTACAAGGTGGGCGGAAAAAAATTGTTAATGCTGGTAGGTAATCCCCTAAGGATCCAACAGCTGTAGATTTTAGATACAATATGGTTGGGGATTTTTCACAGTAGTTCAACATTTGAATTGTACCTCTTGCAGCCAAATGGAAGGGGTTACTTTGACCCAGGTATTTTAAAGCAATACATCAACGCAGGTGTCACAAAATGCGTATTTTCCATTTTTTCTCTACTTTTTTCTTCATAATTCCTTGTAGTACTAGTTTTCTCTGTCTGTTTATGACAAATATCTGAGCCAGTTCCTGTTAACAAATTTTCTATTCTGTCTATCCCAATAACATATTATCTAATATCAATCAGTAAGATTTCCTGGTAACTAGATAGATTTCTATTCATTGAAATGAGAACTGGTATATCTGGGTTTTGAAATATCAGTTAAGGCAATAATCTTATCACCTATCATTATTTATTATAATTACTAGTATTGGTACACAATTTTTGTATTGCAGGAAAGTACCGTAGTACCAGTAGAGAGCGTAGTATAGTTCAGCATTCATAGGGCCAGAATTGTTTGCCATACAGTACAGAGAATATGGTTCGCAAGTACAAGCGAACACCAGGAAGTAGGGCCTATAAAGATTATTCACAGGCCACATTAAATAGAGCTCTATTGGCCATTAGGTCTGGTGCAATGACGCAAAGAAAAGCCTCTGAAGAGTATAAAATTCCTCGCAGTACACTGAAAAACAAACTCAAAGGCGTGCATTTAAACAAACCTGGTCATCAACCCATTTTTCATGAGAGAGAGGAAAAAATGATAGTTGATCACATCATAACTATGAGTGAATATGGCCTCCCGATAGATTTGTTGGACTTGTGGTGCATTGCAAAAAACTATCTGGATAAACAAGGCAGGCACGTCAAAGCTTTCCAAAATAATTTTCCTGGCATGGAGTGGGTGCGAGCTTTCCTGAATAGAAATAAGGAGCTGTCAGTGAGACTTTCAAATAATATCAAGCGCAAAAGGGCCCAAGTTGGTCCCCAGGTCATTGGGGAATATTTTGATAATCTTAAAGAGGAAGTGAAGGATGTACCCCCTGAAAACATATGGAACTATGATGAAACAAACCTCACAGATGATCCTGGCAGTAAACGGGTTATAGCTAAAAGAGGTAGCAAATATCCAGAACGTGTGATAAATGCTACCAAAGCAGCAGTATCTCTAATGTTTTGTGGCAATGCAGCTGGAGAATTACTGCCACCATACGTGGTTTACAAGGCAGAGTCGATGTAGTCCACGTGGACGCAAAATGGACCAGATAAATGTCGCTATAACAGAAGCAAAAGTGGTTGGTTCGATGGTGCAACATTTGAAGACTGGTTTATGACCTTAGTATTACCCAGATTGAAAAGACAAAACGGACCTAAAGTTTTGAGAGGAGACAACTTGTCATCGCATTTGAATATGGAGGTGTTGAAACTATGTGAAGAAAATCAAATAAGGTTTGTCTGTTTGCCACCAAACTCAACGCACCTAACCCAACCATTGGACATTGCATTTTTTCGTCCGATGAAAATAGCATGGCGCCAGATTCTTGGTCAATGGAAGGAAAAAGGAGAGGGTCGCAATGCGAATGCAATGCCAAAAGATCAGTTTCCTAGGCTGCTAAAGGAATTGATGGAAAAGTTAGAATCCACTAGAGCAGATAACTTAAAGGCTGGATTTCGAAAAGGAGGCATATATCCTTTGTGCAAGGAACAGGTTCTAGAACGGCTGCCATCTCCAGCAGCAAATACAGAGAATTTAAGTCAGAGTTTCATTGAGCATTTACAGGAGCTGTGAGGTGATGCTAGCACAGAAGGCCCTGCCCAAAAGAAACGCAAGAAAGTAAATGTTGCACCAGGCAAAAGTGTTTCCGTACAAGATATTCACGAGGAAGAAATAACGACTGCTGCAACAAAACGAAAGAAAAGAAAAAATGCATCAAGTGTGGATGAAGACGAACCCATACCAGGTACAAGCACTGGTGGAAATACACCTTCTGGCACCGGTCTAACAATACAAAATACAGCATCGCATAGCAATGATGATATTGAAAGTGATGACGATGAAGGTGCTATGGAAGAGGATGATAGGGATTCAGAACAAGACGGGCGTAAAGACAGCAGTGATGAAGAAAGTTATGAAGCTCAAACTAATATTCCATGCAAAGCTAAGAAGGACACAGTGAGAGGAAATAAATTCTCTGACTTGCGTGTGGGTGATTATGTTATTGTGGAATATGAAGAGGAACTTTTCCCAGGTCAGATTGCCATCAAAAAAGCCAACGGTGCTGAGGTCAGCACCATGCAGAGGAGCGGAGTAAATTGGAAATGGCCAAAGTCAAAGGACCAGATCTTTTATTGGAAAGAAGATATCAAGGAGGTGATCCGAGAGCCTGTAAAAGTGTCTAAGAGAGGAGTGTTTTCAGTTGTAGAGCTAAAGGATAGATGGGGCTCATAGGCAACTTCATGACTATTAAAATGACTATTGCAACGGTAAAGTTTACTTACCGGTACTGTATTGCATGCTGTAGTACCCAGCACCTCTTTGACATTTAAAAAATATTGTATGATGATCCATTAAGGGTAATCTATTCATAACATAATTGTTATAAAAGAAATAAGTAGTTTCTTGAGCCATGTGCAAATCTCATTTTATTCCTGAATTGTGATACTCATGGAAAGTACATTCCAGCATTTGGACATCAGTATTTAACTATAATTTTACCAGTAAGGTTATACTGGTACTTCTAATTTCAAATATGTAGAAAAAAAATAAGTTCTTAATTCCAAGGCCAATATTTCCTAACCCTTTGGTGCTATTGGATAAAAAATGGGTACGGATGTATTTTGACTTTTTTAAAAATACAGAACATGTGGCAAACTATCCCCAGTAGTGTTTGTTCTTTGACTTTTCAGGTAAAACAAATTTTGGGCCAAAGTAACCACCTACTACCAGGTAACTTTGGCCCAGCCTTTTGTCGAAAAAAAATACAGAAATATGTTACCAGATTACCATTTTTCTTTCTTTTCGTTTAGTGAATTCAAAGAAGAATCTGTAGAGTGCATAATTAAGTCTCTAGGTCCCATACCAAGGAAGCTATATGAAAATGTTTTTAAAATCGGGTCAAAGTAGCCCGACCTTACGGTAGTCCCAGGATGCTACCTTAGGGACTCCATGGGAAACTGCACAGGTATGATGTGTGACCAAAGATGATATCAGCCATACAAAATACACCCCTCTCCCCCAATGCAAAAGACTTTCATTAGGATGATTAGATTATTATGACCAATGCCAAAATTCCAGTTCTCAAGAATTGTAAGCTAGTATTAGAAATATATGCCTAAGCAGACTACAGAACCCATTTAGCAGTGCATGTACCATTTCTGTTTATCGCATGTTTTACACTTTGGCAATGTAACCTTCAATGAACAATATATTCCATGGAAGTATTCCTGTACAATTTTGAAGTGATTAGCCAAACTGGTTAAGAGTGAAATATCCTGGCCAATTTCTTTGAAATTGTACAGGAACAATTCTGAGTACCCCTTGACCTCAATTGGGGTGGCACTAGGATTTTAAATCTATTTTAAAATTAATTTGTGTGTGTGTGTGTGTGTGTGTGTGTGTTTTCTTTTTTGTACAAGTTCGTGTTTGACTTCTTATCAGGCCATAGCAATATTATCACTTGTTTTACAGCGTTTTTTAGGCAAAATGTAGGACTAGCAAGAGGAAAATTAATTCAATCTGCAATTTATATTTTCGCATTTTAATGGTTGCCAAATTGAAAAGCAATGAAACTGCAAAATACTCCATCCACACTCTCCAGCCAAAAAGGTCATACTACAGAACCAACACCAGGTGGAAGCTGCATGTAGTAATTATCCTTATTTAACCAATAAGATGGAATTCGCTCAGATTGCCCAAAAGCACGCAGATGTAAATTATCATCTGCTTGTATTCTTTTCCATTAAATTTCATGTTAGAAAATATGTTGCTGAGAAATGCAGATAAGACCTATTATGAATGTATGCCCCAGGTCAACAACTTTCCTTGGAATGGGTTGCATGCAACCCACACCAAGGAAGGCTATTGATTCAATCTTATTCTGACCATGAAAGGGTTTACTGATTATTTTTTTATTTCAAAATTTATAACCGCAAACTCAACAGAGTAAATCCTTAACATGAATAAATATATAATAATGCTGTTCCATAATGGCAGGATGGTTGCTATATAAAAGCAAATATGTTGCAAGAGTTGAATAAGTTAAGACAAAAAAGTTATATGTTACCAAGGTTTATCTGTGCATTGCACATCGATTATGTTTGTGAGGTAAATGTTCATTGATGAGGGAGATATAATGGATGACAGACAATGAGATAAGCCCAGCCAACGTGCAAGTGGTCAGCCAAAATTTGAATTTTATCCTTTTAGGCATGTAGAAAGTAGACAGGTACACTTGTATGTAAATCTTGTAAAAAGTGGCAAGGTTTCAACATTTCACTGATCTATTCTTTTTAATCAAAATGTAAATCTGAAGGGAAAAAATAACTAGGAGGCAGATTCATCATTAAAACAAATGGGAACTTTGTTCACAGTGACACTGAAGCAGCTTTATTGTATAGATTGTATATGTCCCTGTTGCATTCCTTTGTACGTTTTTCTTTCTTAAAGTTGATGTTTTTTAATTTTTATAGAATATATTAAAAAGGAAGTTAAACTTGAAGTTAAATTCTACAAACTGTTTGAAAAAATGATGCAAATTTTGTTTGGTTTATGACTTTTTATGCACAATATGGATGCTGGATGCCTTTATTTACCCTTAGCCTACAATTATATAATTCTTCCTGGGCATTTTCCATTTTGAGGTCTCATGCTCCAAAAATGCTGCCAGTTTATCAGCTACATACAGAGTCAACCTAACGGTACAACATTTATTTAAAAAAAAAAAGGAAAGCACATGCATTGTTACTTAAATATGAAATCACATACATGGCTGAGTGGTAGAAAACAGGTGATCATTTCTGTCAGTAGAATATGAGGCTGGCTGGTAAACAATAGGCAATTCTGCATAGTCCTTCATATGTTGAACAGCTTTCTTCTTGATGAGTGGTAAGTGATTTATACTGGGGTTGACTCTCTTCATCCTCTTTATCCTGAAATGCAATAATAAAATGTTATAAATTGGGCTGCTTGAGAAATGATCATAAGTTGGGTTGCACATGCATTACTTACAATTTATCATTCAATCACTATAAATTGCTTTATTTCCACATACAAAGAATTTTTAAAAGTTTTGGATATTTTAAGCACATGGGCCTCTTAAATAATAAAGGAAACATAGCCTCATGAACTGAAATACCTGCAACTTAAAAAATCACTTCTTTTTAGAGGGAGTTGAAAATGTAACTCAGTAGTCTCACAATTTCACAGAATTTTTAGACTCAATGTTTTTGCATGCATGAAGAACAAAAATGGACATACAACAAAAATGAAGGCAAGTCAAGTCACACATGCATTGTTTTGTACATTGCAATCAAGTTTTTTGTCTTAATATTATAGTATACATCTGCAACATTAATATATACAATGTAGTAAATTCTCCTTTTCCTTAAATTTACTCACATTTCAAACACCACTGTAAAGATTTGATCTTGAAGTGCTTAATAATTGTAAAACATTTAGAAAAACATACTGTGGGGGAGGGGGGCAGTTAGAGGAATGTGGTAGTTTTTAAGGACGACATAGTTCTCCTTCCATTACACAGAGCCATTAAAAATCCTGGAGGCTTGTACAAGGCATGATTTTGTTCACACATATTGTTTATTACTTAATTAAAAAACTAAGTTCTAAAAATAAAGTCTAATAAGTTTGTGTCATGTACAACAAGTACACTTGTGGATATTTTTTCTTGGAATTCATTTATCAGTCATTTAAAAAATACTAACAAGGTTTGTAATTCTTGGCATAATTAATGTAATTTTGTTTTCATCTTCTGAATTGAAGTGACTAAACAAATAGATAAATGACCGACAAACAAACAAAAATATCTAAAAGTACCAGAAAAAAATTGAGATACCAAAAACAAACTGACACACTGGCTAAATGAAGATACTTTAGACAAATGATAAAATGTACCTACATTTTACTAACAATCACTCCAGTAGGATGTTGATCTTGTTTGGCATTTCTTTTTAACCTGGAAAATAAAGCAATAACTAGAAGTAGGAGGGAAACATTACTCCAGGAAATACATTGGACAACAATAGTATATTGTTTTTACGAATTTTGCATGTCTTTTTTGTGCTAAAACTGTAAATTTGGTTTGAACACAATTGGTAAGGAGGGCATAGCCCTATATGAATCTCCCTTGCTGAAGAAAAAAAAAGTTAAATAAAATAATAGTACCCATAGATTCAAAAGTAAAAAGGGAGAAAAGAAGACAAGATTTGGTACAAAACAAATGAGATTAACAGCTAAGTCTCAGTTTGAAATAGAAAATGAATTTTTGTGTATGAAATGTTGCATTTAGCTGGACTCACAGAAAGAGCCCTTGAACGCAAGACAAAACAGATAGTGGGGCTTTGAACTAAGTCCAAGATGACATTTAACTGAAAAGTGAGAAGAATAAAGATCAATTGTTGTTAAAATGTGGTAAACATCAATCAAGTAAACCCATTCCTAGTCCGGGCACAACTGAGCCAAATATGTTTTTCTTGCTACGGGTTGGGCACAATGCGCCCAACCCGCACCAAGGAAACCTACTGACCAACAGCGTGCCATCATGAATGGTTTTACACAAAAATCTCTGCAAAAATGTTGTCTAGTAGTGAGAAATCAAAGTAAAAATATTAAGGCAACGACAATTTACAGCCAAAGGGTTAAATCTGTTTATGTGAATTTAATATATTCCTGAACAATCAAAATATTTTTTTATCAGATTAAAAATGATACTGTAATGAACAATATAAAGCAGTTTTAATTGAAAAATGAGTGTACTGTGCAATCAAACCATGCAATTGGTCCCTCAAAGCTGTGTAAAAGGGACAACTAGAATATAATGCCATCCAGCTTCTGCACCTTCAGCTCAATGGCATTTGGGAGACTCAATACACCTATTTGGTACAGGTGAACATCCAGCTGGATGCTGTCCATCCTTAATTTAATGTGAAGGACTGAGAGACAACAATTCTCCACATAGTAAAGTTTGACCTGCTTTAACGACATAGGAGCTTCAGTTTTGATGTTTCCTACAAATCCCAGAAGAGTTCTTGGATTTCTATTACATTATCTCTGAAGAAGTTTTAAATACATATTTGAAAATTATTCTTTCCATTACTTTACCAACACAGCTAATAAGTGAAATAGGATGGTACATTGTAATTGGTACAAAGGCTGGCATCATCTCAGTGTGTGTGTGTGTGTGTGTGTGTGTGTGTGTGTGTGTGTGTGTGTGTGTGTGTGTGTGTGTGTTTGTGTTTGTGTTTGTGTTTGTGTGTAAACGAGTGACATTAGCTTCTTTCCACAAAGTGGGAACTGTTTTGAGGTAAACAGACAGATTGAATTTATAATTTAGTATCATGGGATCCACTTGTAGACCCTGCTCTTTCTTTGGGCAGATGGGCACTTACATTGTCCAGGCCAGTAGCCTTTGTGATATCATCCTGGTTAATTTTTATGGTTTCAGGCTTGTTTGTGGGAAGGATAATAGGTGGAAGCATAGGGGTGTTTTTCTCATTAGATTGCTTTGGCTAAAAAAGAATGCGTTAAAATATTTCAGCTTTAGTGAGGCAGTCAGTCATATGATGACCCTTGAGGTATAATGGGGGAATGATAGGTGTTTGATTTTTCATGCATAAATTGCTTTACTGTTCATCATCAGGCTTTGTTTTTTGAAATTATATTATATCTTTTCATTGAGGTGCTTAAATATTATTTGTAATTGTTCCTTAGTTGCTTTTAGTTGTTCTTGATTATTATTTTGACTTCTTGTATATCTGGTCCAGGCTTGTTGATAAAATTTTTTATCATGTACCTTACTGTATGCTCTGAGAACTTTCTGTTTCTTGCACAGCAAATATTTGAGTTGCACCAGGGAAGGTAAAATGCTGAAACAGTTACGGGGAATGGATGATTTAGCAGCTCTCCTGGGAAGTTGATGGACCATAACTTGCAACATTCATCAACAGTTATGGGGTGTCGAGTGTAACATCATTGATTTTGTGCACAAAATCATAATACGGAATCACAACAGGTTTCATAACATTGTAAGAGCAAATTACAAAATCGAAGTCACACTCTTACAATTTTGTGGACATAACGTGAAGAAAAAAATCACAAAACTGAAAGTATTTCCCAAAATCCAACAAGCTTGTTGAATTTTGTGCACAGCATTGTAATAGTTTATCAATTTTGTGCACAAAATCATATAATATTACGAATTCTGTGCACAAAAGTGTAAGCTTTTATCAATTTTGTCCATGAAATTGAAAACTGGGATCCACAGTTCTAATTAAATACATCCACAACATTGTTAAGTTCACAGAATCCGTAAATTTACCAATTTTGTCCACAGAATTGGTAAGGTTTCAAATTTTGTTCCCAAAATCTTACAAGCTTTCCAATTTTGTCCACACAATCCATTTTTTTGATCAAATGCTGTGCACAAAATCAAAAAACATGTCACATAATCCATAGGTTAGCCAATTTTGTGTGCTAAATTGGAAGAACATTTCACAAAATCCATAGCTTACTCGATTATGTGTGCACAATTGTAAGATAATAATATTTTTGTCCATGGAATTCTAAAGAGAATATAATTTTGTCAACAGAATTGTTAAAATTCTCAATTCTGTATACAAAATCACAAAAACTACCTCAGTATTGTCCACAAAATTCTAAAACCCACGGAATTAAAAAACTTGACCAATTTTGTTCACAAAGTTGGTAAAATGTGACGTTTTGAACCCTAGCGTGCCAAGTGTAACAGCTTAGAATTTCGTAATATGAGAGACCCTTGGCGACGTTATCAGAAACCAACATATCTTGCACATGCATTTATGTATTAATTTTGATCCTTTGGCGCACTAAAAAATATTAAAAAGGATAACAGGCCTGACAGAAAAAAAAATAATAGACTGAAAATAAAAGAGTGACAAAAGGAACAACCAACAGGCAAAATTTCAAATAATATTGGCCAGTCTTCAATGTAACACTGCAGTCTCCTGTCGCAAGGTCAATCCACAGCTTGCTGAATTGTCATGATGGCATGTGACTTATTGTGAGACATGGAGACTTACAGCCTCTAAAAGTCATGATAGGAACTCATGAAAATGACTGGCATGATAACGATTTTGTGGCTTTATACGATTTTTAAGTATAATTCTGTCATTTCTCCCAATTTTGGGCATGAAACTGAATAAATCTTAGAGGATTTTGTGAACTGAATACCATTTCCATGGACAAAATAGACAAGATGATTTGAACTTACATGATAGTAATTTTGACAAAAATGGAAACATTACTCAATTTCATGCACAAAATAACACATTTAACACGAAAGTAAAAACCTTATTCTATTTTATGAATGAAATTCAAAACTATGCGCACAGAAATGAAACAACAGGCTTTAATGAATTCTGTGAAACTGATTGCATTTCGTCCACAGAACCATATTAGGGTTACAAATTTTGTTCAATTCTGTGAATTGCATATTAGAATTTTATGGACAAAACTGATAAACTGATTGACAATTTGTTTGACAGAATTGATAAATGGATTTTCTACAGAGTCCTAAGTTTATTCAATTTCATGGACAAGATCAACAGACTTACAGGATGTTGTGAACAAATTTGGTTGGCTTAAATGATTTTGTTGACAAAATTAGTACATGTATGTAGCTTTACTCAATTTTGAGGATGTAGGCCTAATTCATAAACTTATGGATTTTGTGGATGTAATTGATAAACATATGAATTCTGTGGACAAAATTGATACACTTAACAATTCTGCGGACGGAATTGTCAGAGTTTACAGATTTCATCCACAAAATGAATTAAAACATCCAGAAAACTGCTTTTACTCTTGGTACCCCATAAATAGTGTCTGGCACAAAATGTAAGTCCCACTTTTTTGGGTTTAAGTTCAGTCCAAATTGTCAAAACTGACTTTTTTACAGTCCTGTATGTCTCTGGGATAAGACAAAAATTCTTTGTATGCTGAAACAGTAAATTGATTGCTGCAACTGAGTGATGAGAATTGGCTATACAATAATTCAAACAGGTCTAATTTTTCACACAGGAATGCATGTTGGTGATAATGTGCTCTAAGGAAGAAGAAGATACTTGTGTAATTCAAGTTTGTTTGTTTAAATATATGCATTTCAAGTAGTTTTGACACACAGAACTATTTTCCTTTAATACCAGAATATATGTCAAGATCTTCATTGAGGTCTCCAGTGAGAATTATATTCTGGACACCTGAGATTCTAGCAAGATCACAACTTTCTTGCAGTTTGTCCCAGAGTAGTCAGGCAGCCAGCTCAGTATACCTTGACTTGGCTAATTTTTTTGTTTTTTCTCATTTGATTCTGTGAACTAATATAGCACATTAGCAAATACCTGAGGGGTAAATTAAATTAACCCTTGAGCATTTTCAAAAATTCAAGATGCCATCCAATATGGCCGCCAAACGTATATTTTAACAAAGCAACACTTTTTTTCAGTGAGCCTGTTTACCATTTTGGTGACATTTGGGTCGCTTTATGGGTTTGTGATGATTGACTCAAATGAAATACTTGCGAGACTGTCAATGGTCAGGGTCAAGGTCATATGGTAAGGTCAAAGGTATTTACTCTTGAGCATTTTCAAAAATTCAAGATGGCGGCCAATATGGCTGCCAGACGTAGCTGCTCACAAGGATTCACTATTTTTGGAAACCTCTTGACCAAATTTGGTAACGTTTTGGCCATAATACAAGTTTGGGATGATGCCTAACTCAACTTGGACATTTTTTAGGTCCTCAAAGGTCAAGGTCAAGGTCATACTGCAAGGTCGAGGGTATTTCTGACACCGTGCAAGCTACACTGTTTCAACTTGGCATGGTAATACACCTAGTAGGGAAGTTGTCTCTCTGAGTCGGAATAGTCATGATGTTCAAATTTATGCTAATTAGGGGCAATTAAAATTTTAAAAGCTCCATAGCATCAAAACTATTTTAGATAGATACAAAATTTAAAGTTCAGCATATAGGTTTGTGACATCTGCCAATCTAATGGACTGTAAACAAAAGTTGTAAAATTTTAAATTATGCTAATTAAGGCACTTTGAAAATTTAAATCTTGAATATCTAAGAAAATATTGCCTGTAGCTTTACCAAATTTATGTCAGAGATGGTCCCTATAATTGACCAGATACCTATTGAAAACCAGCTACCTCGGATAATTTTTGGATATTTCATGATTTTTTTTTTTTTTGTATTTTACAAATCTGGGCAGAAACAACTGTATAAGTGATATAAGCTTGTACTTCGAAAACTGAGCATATTTGGGCCACAGTTACTGTTAAACATGAATAGGAAATGGCATATGGGCTTTTACCTGGTGCTGTTCTTTTTGACCTTGAGTGACCTTGAAAGGTCAAATCAAGGTCCCACACCATGACAATCTTTGTATATGGAAAATGGTGCACCTTAGGGCATAGTTATTATTAAAAATGAATAGGAAATGATATATAAGCTTTCATGTTGTGCTGTCTTTTTTGACCTTGAGTGATCTTGAAAGGTCAAAGCAAGGCTACACAGCATTAGAATCTCTGTTTATGGAAAACTGTGCACTTTGGGGCTATAGTTACTATTGAACATGAGTAGGAAATGACATATAAGCTTTCATCTGGTGTTGTCTTTTTGGATCTAGAGTGACCTTGAAAGGTCAAAGCAAGACATGTCTACCTATATCATTCTGCAACATTTTTCAACAACTTGGCCATACTGTTAACATGACATTACACATTTGGAGCTTATGTCATAGCTGCATACATGGCATTGTAGTTTCTCCAGCCTCCAGGCACCCAGACTGATTTGCTAACAAGCAAATCAAATTTTCTAGTTCTCATTTTGGACTCCTTGTCTGACAACTGTGCGCTTAATCCATTTAAAACTTGGTTGTGATGAGTCTCTACTGATACTATTCAAATGGTCATGCCTAGTATTATTTTGTATTTTTTATCATATATTTTTGTTCATTTTGTTGCCAAAATCTCCAAAAATATCCCAAACTACTTGTCCTAGCCCTTCAAAATTGCATAGGGACACAGATGCACAGTTGCGTTGAGCCCGTTTAACGGGGTTGCGTCCATTAAATTGCAAATACTTTATCATAATCTGCATATGTTTTTACAATTAATTATATGAACTATATATACCCCCCAAGGTTTTAATTTCTACATTATTTGGTCATTCACTCATTGTTGGAATGTCGACATTGATGGGGTCATTGATATTTTGCTGGAAAAAGTCGTCTGCTAATGAGTAATGTTAGTTAATGCAAGTTTTGCCATTTACGTCCAATGCGTTGCAAAGCCCCAAACCCGTTGTAGGAAATAATACACACTGTTGCTCTAGTCATCCAATAATACGGTAAATAATAACTGTCTGAAAACAGTAAATAGAAGCAAACTTCCAACCTGATGTTGCTCCTCATATTTGTTTTGAATTTGATGAAAACACACGCACGTGCGCGAATTAAAGTCCCATACAATCTCGCGAGAAAATTTATTCCGCGCAAACAACCACGTGACCTTTGCATGCCCTCCATCAAAATGGCCGACAGTAGTCATTGTTAATGAAGGATCGAAGAGTTTGACAAGAATTTTAACCGTCGTGACGGTATAGAAATAAACATTTACTATGGGGCTTACTCTGGAGGACGCATATACCACTCTAGAGTTGCCAGTTGGTGAGTATTTCGTTATTTGAAAGGCGATAGAGACCCTATATTTTGCTGACATACGTTTGTTTTTGGTGACCGAATTTTTCAATCACAATTCCCACGCACAAGTTTTACGGAGAAAATCACTTAATAACAGAATTGAGCTGACATTATTCGCCATTGGGAACTGTGTTAGTAGTATCACTTATGAACGTCCTAGTTTAACCAGTATCATTCTATGTCAACTGTGAAACTGTCGCATATGTTGAAAAATGCAACATCGCAACATTTCTACAGCCAACCATACGAAGCAAACGAGGTCAAAGGCTTGAAGTTGAACGAAGGATATTGAAAATTGGATATTGTAAGACTTGGAAGCATGCCATGCATGATAAGGCAGAAACGAGAGAGTGGTGGATTCAATGAGACTGAGGGAAAGATCTGATTTTAGAGAAGTATTTAATTTTAGTTGAAAGTCCTGGCATCTGTGCTGTAACATGCATAATTAACCCACATGCGTGGTACTGCTGTCAGATACACAAACAGGAGCAACAGGGCCACATTTTCCATGTAGATCTGAACCCCACGCAATAAAAAAAAAATTATAATATAATCCAATTCTGTCACTTCTGTGTTAAAACCTACACCCCAATTTCTTACTGTTATTATGGCCAGTAAAAAAACTGAAAACTTGAGGCTGAGACCCGAGTGAATTACTTTTAAGTAAACATGGTATGGCCCTATGGCAGTAAGGGTCATCAGTGGGTAACATCATGGAGGAATAAACTAGATGGAGGAACAAGCAGAGAAGATCTGAGGGCATGTGTGCAACACCGCCGCCGTCCAATATACACCCTCTTATCGCTGAATACACAGCGACGCTTTAACTAGTTTCTTCCTCCAAGGTGTTAGATAAACAAAACGGCTGCTGCCGAGGTGCGCTTCTACTTGCATCGGCAGTGACGATACGTCGTCGTTTACTTTCGCAACTGCCGAATGGTCACTTCGTGTGGTGATCGGGACATTACTTGGCAAAGTATGACAATTTTTGCATTAAAATTTCTCCTTTCTGACTTCATCGTACCATCTTATTCTTGCCACATATTGGTTATTACACTCGTTTGCTGAGAGAACATCGTGGTCGTAAGTTGCGCAAATGTGCGGAAAACGTCTTTATTTGATTCTTAAGTCAGCATAAATGACTTACTTTAACCCGCGATTGTGTGTTGAAATGTGAGCGTAAAATCAGTTCTATTTGTCGTAGAGCAAAAATTCAAAGAGCGGCAGAATGCCCGCCATGTTGGCTTTCTTGCTTTTGCCATTATTCATCTCTCCTCACACAATTTCTCCTCATAAAAGAGAGAGTTCCCATTGTTGCGCCATCTGGTGGAGAAAACGCTCTCAGCCGGTTCAGGCACTGGGAGGTCACGGGCGGTGTTGCACAACAGTTCACAGGACCGCTTATCACAGATTAGTGACACCTCGCACTTTTGAAGTTTAATTAGAGAACAAAGGCACTCTCCATATACACAGCTGTGTATATTGGGCGTTGTTTCTCCATCTAGTTTATTCCTCCATGGTAACATCAAGCCTGTTTTGCAGCTCTAAATTCCTAGACATGCTTTTTTGTGATGCTGTCTGCTTGTCTTATTCCTTTTTTTTGTAAAATCAGCGCCACTTGACTTTAAAGAATTGAAGAATATGAAATAATAGCAAATCAATAATGTAACACAATTTTTTGTTAATGATAGCAAGACTTTGTGCAAATATATGAACTAATATATGCATTAATATATATTTTTCAAAATATGAATTTCGTTTTACCTGGATAAAAGGATTCAATATCCAGCACATGTATTCATGAACCTCCTCCCACAAGGATCATCAAATAGTAACCTCACCATCTAAAAGTTGAAAACAGAGTGGCTGCCTTACTTGCAGTTAATATAAAACAAAACACATGAACTTGAAAAAAAAAAAAGAGTTTTCAGGTCCAACATCCTATTGTTCAGTTGTATTTTGGTAAAAAAGGTGAAGACAACATTCATTGCTCACTCATTCGTCATTGTCTCTGGAATCATCTTTTCTTTTGTCATCAATTCTGCTTTCAGATAATACTTTTTAAAAATGCACACACAATTTCTCGCAAATAAACAGCTTCTAGATTCCCCATGATGTTAATTTAAATCCAAATCAAAATGACCTACAGTGTACCTGTGGGATTCCCAATATACTTTAGACCAAACCCAACTGAGTAATATTAAAAATGCACCTAATACAGGGACCCTATTTTAGCTCTTTAGAAGTGTTTCTCTCAACACAGAATTCTGCATCATATAAGCAATTTCTGGGATAATTTTTGAAGAAAGTGAAGCATGTTTAAAATGGTGATACAAAAATTGGGAAATGGTTATTTTTGTGAAATTGGTTAAGTTTGTGGGGCTTCATTCTGATGCGCATTCAGAAATGAACTGATAATTTCTTAGAAAATCTGTGACAGAATTTTGATGTACATGGGAATATTTTGGACTAAATCAGTTTTTGTTTGATTAAAATCAGATAATTAGTTTTGGAGAAATATGCATGTGAAGTGTGAGTTATAGTGCAGATACTCTTTGTCGTTTATCAAGAATCAATGTTTAACACAGTCCAATGACTACCGTGTTAAAGTTGAAAGTATTTTGTTAATTTCTTCAGATTGTGTTAGGGCTAGATCTACTAAATTTGGACAAAATATGTGAACGGTACACATCGTAAAAAGTTGCTTTCATCCTCCTTCTAGGCTAACTGGCAACATATACGTGTAATAAAATTATATACAATAATTCTGACCCAATTTTCAAATTGTATGTGAAAAATATCTTTTGTTCAGATATAGCATTTAACCCCCAAGTTTTGCTCACAATTGTCCAAAATTGGACATTGCCTTAAAAGTTCATAGTATAAGGTGGCAAAGTGCACCAATTTATGACTGTATTTCTAAATTTTCTTGTTTGTGTTAGATTCCACAGAAATGGATTACTGTCAACAGGTAAAAGGGACTACTGCACAGTCACATACCTGTATTGTAAAGGTGGCTTGAATGGCAACCATTTCACCAGTGACCAGGCTGTATTTTGATTCAGTGCGACTGTTGCTTTCTACATTGGCTTTTGTCTCCAGAATATTGAACAGCAGTTCAGCTTTTAATGGCCTTGTGGATATGAAAAACTCTGTTGCTTCCAGTTCAGCAGTTGTGATTACAGTTTTCACAATTATGGACCTGGATGTTTCATGTAGATGTTAAAGTATTTGAGTGTTGATCACAATACCTGTTCTCTACCTGCACATTTGATATACATGTACATGTATACGGTTAATAATTTACTGTCACACAATAATTATTTATGTTACGTCCTAGTCCTTCATATCCTGATTTTTCAGACCTTTGTAGGTATATACTTGCAAGTCCTCATTTATTTGATAGTATGACATGCGTTTTTATATATGAAGACATAGTTCCTCATGTATAAATTAGTAAATAAAAACAGTTTTGGCCCAAGTCTAGGATATAAACAAGGACACAACTGGTCCTGATTTTCAAACAAATTAATGCTGACTTCACTGTGAATTTTAAGGACAGGTAAGACACTAAAAATAAATCCCACTTTAGTCAATCCTAGCTCAAAGTGTATTTGCGTTAGGATAACATGTCATACACGTGTGTGTGTAATCGTCATACTCCAAAGAATTTATGTCCCCTAATTGGGTGTCTGTGATGTTAATTGTTGAATAAACAATTGAAAATTGACCACAAAGCATCCTCCCCATAAATGTCGTTATAAGTCACTCAATATTTGTAATAAAATCATAATTACACTTGCATCTTAATCCTGACATATTGGCAACAACAAAAAAAAACAATCCTGCAATTTTTTATTTTTTTTTTTTTGTTATCCATCCTCAAAGTTTGACATTTCCATTTTCTCTTTGATTTCCAGGATGTTCATTTTCTTCATCTCATAGAATAAGAACAAAACAAAATTTAGAAAATCATGGAATCATTTTTGCAGTTCAGACGTTACAGAATCAAAAGCCGTTAACCGGATCAAATTTCGCCCAGCTGTTTCCTTGGAATAACCATTTTTAGGTGGGGTTCTCGTCCTATTACCCTTTCTGAGGAAACAAGCCGTTGATGTTGATCATTTGCCTCTGAAACAATATCATTTGCTCAAGTTGAGCTGATATTTGTAAAAGAAGTAGTCAACATTGTCCCTTAACATTTGGGGGAGGGGGGTGTTAATCAATTCTTGGCCAATCACATGAATAAAAAAGCCTTTGAAGTACGGAAAACATAATTTCGTGATCTGTTAAATGGTGGCAGCGACAATCTGGTTTCATAGTGTGACGTCATGGAGGCGGCCCTTCGGTCCCCGGGACCTCAAGACCGGCAATAAAAGGTGTGTTGCCTTGCTTCGGTGAGGCGGCCTATGGCCACATATGGTCAGTGGATGGATGGCAGGTTTCGTCTTTCCTTCCCTTGTCTCTTCATCCCATATTTAGTGATAGTGTTTTATTGTATTTACTCCTATCTGTATACTTTATGTAGTTAGCTTGTTAAACTTGTCTGTACACTTTACTTAGTTGGCTTCTCATTATTTTGTAGTTATTTTCTCAATGAGATTCATTTCTCTTTCCAACCTGAGTTTTGTAACGCTATTTTGTGTGTTTTCTTTGATGTTCACATTTATGATTTATTTGTACTTTTATTTCCTCATCCCTGGGTTTTGATAAAATATTATTATGTACATGGGTATTGTTGGTTAAAGTGCCACTTTTTTCCCCGCCTGTCTTTGGGGTGCAGGACCACTGGGGTAATCCATCATGGCACACCCTTTGAAGGGACATCGTCTGACGATTTCTGTTCCTCTTGAACATTTAAAGTCTCCCTTCATTAGAACGCAAAACAAACAAGATAACTATGAAGTAAACCACTAAAGCTATGATATGTCAGCATGTTTGCATCTTTTCCCTGCCCACAAACATACTTTCATCATGCCGTCTTATTTCGCTTTGCCGCCCTGATACCACTCTTCTTTTGCCATAGGCCGCTGCTACCTGCAGCCACGTGACAGGCTGTTAAGTATGATTGACGGTAGGCATTGTTCTGTTTGGTGGCTGAAAACCAAAAGAATGTCACATGGACGTTCGGTTGTCCACATGCCTGTGTGGTTTTTGGTGTTTTTCTCATATTTCTGCTTTAGTTAGAAGCTTGAAATTTTGAAAAAATAATAGAAAGGACATTCATCTTGTAAAAACCGTTAAAATCTCAAAATCGTATATGTAAAGGTTTTTTGGTGTCTTACCTGTCCTTAAAAGGTGTAATTACAATGTACGCAAATATTTCTTTAAAGCAAGAGAGTCATTTGTATGTGGAATAGTTTAACAAATCACATTGTATCAGCATTTAGTGTAGATTGCTTTAATAATTACTACAGGCATGAGAATCTTCCTCTTTTTAGAGGAATTCCTCTTTTTTTGGTGAATGTATTTTGAAAAATAAGAAGCTTAGAAAAATCTGAAATGTACAAATTTGAAGAGACCTGGATTTGAATGGTCTGATAGGGTGCATTTCCTCTTTTTTCACCATTCTCGTCTCAGTTACTATAATAATTATTATTTTTGATACTAGTGTTTACAGTTTATGTGCTAGGCACATGCCACATGTATATTTAAATACATACAAACTAGGATGTGTGCATTATATATATCTTCTACATACATCTATTTTTCACACAATAAATGATTGATTGATTGGCTTATTTTTGGCTGATGTTTGAAAACAGTGAAAATAAGAACCCGTTGAAAAAGATTTTTAACATGGCATTCATAGGAATTATAGCAAAAATAGTGAATTTGAAATTTCAACGAAAGGTCCAAAATGCAGAAACAGGGAAAATTAAAACCAGTGAAAATAAATGTATTCACAGTATCTCCAAAAGGATAAAAATGCTCTTTCAATTCATAGACAACAATATGGAAATTGTATGTAAAGTGTTTTACTGACAAGTCTCAACAGCAAAAAAAGAAAAAATGCAGAATTGAGGAAGACAAGATTGTGCGCGCCGAAGATAATCAGCTTTCTATATGTTGTTTTGTTTATATTGTGTGTAAAGGTGCTGATCAAGATGCAGTGAGGAGTAGTTATAAAAGATTAGCCTTGAAATGGCATCCGGACAAGCACCGCAATTCTCCACAGGCAACAGAGGTATGTGTTTCCCCCCCCCCCCCCCCCCCCCCCCCCCCAGTAGTGTCTAGCACAATATTACTAATTGTAGTTTATTTAAACTTAAATCTGTTACATTAAACAGATTCCTAAGTGTGTGTATGTACTTTTGCTTAAAATCCACTTTTTCAAGGAAGGAATGGAATGATTTTTCATTTCATTGCAAAATGTGCAAATAAAAATGCTGCAAACATACTACACAAAGAGGTCCAAGCCTTCCCCCTCCCAGTATATATTAATGAATGATTGACTTTGCAAGGTATATACAGTGGTACCTCTCTTGAGAGACCCCTCTATTGAGAGACAGCATATCTTTTTAAGACCACTCTCTCAGAACACTGTGCTATCTTTTCCATGTTGTTGTACCTCTAATGAAAGACCACCTGTTTTGAGAGACCACATTTTGACCCACCGTTGGGGTGGTCTCTCAAAAGAGGAACCACTGTACAGCAGCTTTTTGTATGAAGTTTTCGCTCTGCTGACCTGAGGTCACAGAGCTTTTAGCATCGCTCAGGTCTGTCCATAAACTTTTGGGTTGTTAGTGCAATAACTGTGACCGCAATACTGTCCATAGTTTTCAAGTAAGTCAGTTTAACTTTCAGGACTTATGGGGTGTATGACAATCTAGATCCCTTTCGATATTGGTGGTGCCACCTACAATATATGCAATAGAGGGGTCAAAATGTGAAAATCTTGTGAACACTCTCAGCGTTCGAAATAGAGCTAATCCGTTTGTCCGTACTAAGTAAAATGTGCTGCGGACAAATGGTTTGTTGACCAAGGTTATCCGAGTGACAAGTAAAAAAAAAAAAACAGCAAAACAAAAAAAAACCAAAAAAACCCGCCAAAAAACTACCTGTTCTTCTGTGTTTTATTTCTTTCTTTTTCCTTACTTAATGTCACGCAGTTTATTTGTCAATTTAAATGCTGGATAAATATTAAGGTTGAATCCAGTCCATTTAATAAATAAACTTCATTGTCATTGTTTTCATGAGCGTGTGAGGAAAACTTTATGGCTGGTATTTTGGATGAAGCGCAATAGCGCTTCATCCCAAAAATACCAGCCATAAAGTTTTCCTCACACGCTCATGAAAACAATGACAATGAAGTTTATTTATTATATTTACATTTTTTCCTATTTTTTCGATTTTTGATAATAATTACAAGTGATGCACGATCGCCAAAGAACGTTTTTTCCACATAAGTTGCCTTGGTTTAAGGGGGGTGTGATCAATAGAAAGATAAGCGCTAACGTTACCTGGCAACCAGTCTATCCCAAAAGCAACAAACAGGAAAGAAAAATAGTCCCTTTGTAAATGTTCATTTATTTGAACAGATAGCTTTACAAAATTCAAGATTCGTTCACATTAGGGAAAAAGTATACAAGTAAGTTATTTTTTGGGATAAAATACGGCGAGAGGGCGCACAGGATTTATGAATGAAAAGAAAAGTAGTGCCCAATGTACTGGCGTATAAAACTGTGAAGGGGCTGCATAGCTGGCGCGTGCAGACTCGCGTGTAGACGATGTCTTCATGAGATGGTGAGGAAAACAACAGTTCCTATTCTTTCAATGTTAAACAATAAAGGGAATGTAAATATAATGTGATGAATGCATCATGATTTTTATAAACAGCTCAGTTGACTCATCAATAACAAGTAATATTGTCCCTATATTGTGAATTTATGGCACTGAAGAAAATTAGGAAAAGGGGCCTCAGATGCTCTCAGATTGCACCAAATGACGTCTAAATTTCAAAATTTCCCGGGGGGGGGGGGCTAGCCCCAGTACCCCCCTAGCAGGGCTTCTCGCCTTCGGCGCTCGCCATGACAAGTCCCATGAACTGTGGACAAGTTGTTCCTTAAGTGAACTTATCCTTGGGACAAGTGCCCAAAATTCTTATTTCTAACACTGACTCTAGCATCTTTAATTTTTTGGTGGATCTTCAGGGAATTCAGTGGGAATGTCGGGGAGGTCAAAATCTAGGTTGCAAATGATCCTAGTCGTGCCACCTATAATTTGATGGAAAAAAATGAGCTTAAATGTGTTCTAAGATGTAAAATTCCATATTTGGAAAGGTTTGATTACACTTGCCAAAGTTATAGGATATATTGACCATGTCCAATGCTAGAATGTTATGTTATATCAGTGACCTTATTTTTGTGAGGTCACCATGCCTGTAAAGTTGAAAAAGTGATTTTGTAATGACAGGGTGTAGCTTGGATATGAATGGCAGAGAGAATTGAGCTTCCATATCAAGATTGTACTTGATAACATTTTTAATACACACAACTGTGCTTGGTGACTCAGTTTTTGGGTCACTGTGACCCAGTAATCATCGAGTTGGGCATTTGTCCAAGTTTATTGTTGTTTGTCAAAAATTTCAAAACTTGTTACCCGATTTGAACAAACAGACCATATATATAGAAGGCTGGGTGTGTGAGGCGCATATTTTGAACATAACAATTTTTTAATACGGGTGAAAGGTCATGGTCAAGTGGACAGTTTGAATATGGGGGTCATATTTTGTAAATGCTCTGCACCCCACAAATTTGAGGTAAGCCCATATGAAATCTAGGAGTTATAAAATGTATTTAAATCTTCGTCGACGTCAGTGTTGGTGGCACAACCTGTACTATGTAATATACCAATCAAAATGTGAAAATCCTGTGACAGCAATACTGTCCACAGTTTTCAAGTTAGCCCAGTGTAACTTTCAGGACCTAAGGGTGTATAAAAATCTAGGTACATTTCGATATTGCTGGCACCACCTACAATATTATGGAATATAGGGGTGAAAATATGAAAATCTTGTGAACACTCTAGCATCTTTAATTTTTGGTGGATTGGGTGGGATTGTGGGGCAGGTGAAAGTCTTAAGAAGTAGCTAATGATACTAGTGGCACCACCTATAATTTGATGGAAGTTATGAGCCAAAATGTGTTTTAAGATATAAAATTCCATGTTTGGAAAAGCAGTTAAGTAAGACTTGCCAAATTTATCGAATATATAGACAATGTTCAAAGCTGAAATTGTATGTAATATCAGTGACCTTGACCTATTTTTGTGAGGTCACCATGCCTGTAAGGTTGAATGAGGTGATTTTGTAATAGCAGGGTGTATATGTAGCTTGGACTTGAATGGAAATATCAGCACAGCACCAGGCAGGCATATGGGCTTCTTATATTACATAATCTGGTTGTCCTTGATCCTCTGTCCCAAGGTCACTGAGGACAAAGTTAAGGACTCGCTCATTGTTGTCTTGACACATGTTACAGTATTCATCACAAGAGTTGCACAAATAAGCAATGATTACATGTGGAGCAAAGTGCCATCTGGTGGACAATTTTTGCATTAAATGTACCTAAGCTTTGTATGTTCAGAAGCCACTTGTGTATTCACAACTTTGAAATGAAAAGGTGCAATATAGCCACGATGCCAGCAGAACATTAGGCCCATGGGCCTTTTGTTCTTTCCTTGTTTTGCCCAAACAGTTTTGGGATATTGTTCTGGCTTTGGAAGCTTTCCTGGTGAGCACCAAAAGCAATGTTGAAGCCATGGTGTAACAAGCATTGCTGGAAAGCTTTTAAAATTTGTTGTGTACATTTCGTTTAACACATTGCAAGGGTTTTGTCCAGAAAAAAAGGTGTACAGAAACAAGCCAAAGGTATGTCCTGGGCCAGGGGTCTACAGCACCTTTGGTAGCTCTGAAGAGCAAATTCAGTGACAATTTCAGGGTGTGGAAATTTACCTAATTTACTCTCTGGCGGGAACCCTGATTGCATAATAAAGCTTTGGTATATAAATTCGCAAAATGGGACATTTGAATTGCAATTTGGTGCACAGAATTGAGGTATTGTTGATCTACATGTATTTTTTTTTTTTTTTTTTTGGTGGGGGGGGGTATATAGATGGGATGGATTATTAATCAGTTTGAGGAACCAGTTAGTGTAGAACTTAAAATGTTACCCAAATTTGAAAGTTTAATGCCCATAATGGGTGTAAAACAGTTTGAGCTTTTTACAAAATGAATGAATGTAACATAATACTAAATTAAGGCCTGTATTTTTCCGTTTTAAACGGAACGGAATAATGAATTTTTGTCACCTCTGAAACTGAATTTGCTGTTTTGCCTTAATGTGTTTTACATACAAAGAGAACTACTGAAATGGAATTTGGAAATTTCTGGCTGGTGAAATGGAATTTCTAGTTTTTTGAAACGGAAAAATACAGGCCCTACTAAATAATTTTGTTTGCATGTGTGTTGACAGAAATTCCAGCAGATAAGCACTGCGTATAAAAAATTGACAACCATACCAGATGAAACTGATTCAGATGAAGAGTATGAAATGACTATGGTAAGTACACATTTGTATTCTAACCAGAGTTATAGATCCATTGCACATTGCCAAAAGCAAGTAAAGGCTCTTGTTTTAGTCAGACCCATATGGATCCAGCAAATTTAATACCATATTAAATTTTATTCCAGTGCTAGTATGGCGTGCCAATGCCCAAAAAATTATTGATCAAAAACCAGGGGATTGTGACACTTTGTTACTTAGACTCTTCTTAATTATAAATTAAAAAGTCTTTAATGGGTATGAAGTTTGGAAAGTCAAAAGTAACCTCAGTGTTGCCTGTTTTTTTTTCAACAAAAAATAGTTGGGGGGTGGGTGGGTGGGTTGTGTGTGGAGAAGACCAGTATATAATGTATTTAGAGATAAACTTCACAAACTCAATCTGTAAGCCTGAGTACAGTTTGAACACTATCAAGTCTCATATTCCAAGAGCAAAGTGCTATTCCATACCATTCACAGAAAAACTGCATAGTTCTAAATCATTATAATAAATTATCTTGTGCAAGGAACAACTCATATTCATAAAATTTGAATTTTAAAAGAAAGTTTAGGCTTTGTTAGTCGGTATATTAAATCGGGTCATCAGCGGGGAACCAGTGCAGGACTAAACCATATGTTGAGTCCACAAAATGAAAAGTTGGGAAGGGCACATGGTACAATTGGAATGAATGGGGTGTGTATAATGGGACAACAATCAATCCTTTAGAATTATCACACAAAATGTTTATGCTTGGATAGCACCAGGCAAGTGCATTTGCATTTTCTCTGACGTCTTTCTTTCCTTGTCCATTGTAAGCCCTGTATCTACCTGGAAGTATCATTCATTGTCCAGTTATAAAATTTTGGATAAGCTTTTCATTATTCAGATTACATCAGAAATACATGTAGAATCTAGATCTAAGAAGGAAAAATTAAAGCATAAGTGTGTATTTTTTGTCCTGGTCATTTAAAAAACTGGTGTTTGGAAGATAAACTGAGAATAAAAAATGAGACCATTTTTTTTCAGGAGTATTGAATAACCAACCATACAGCTAGGAGTTTCCCAAATTTTAAATATTTCACTTCACTGCCAATCAAATATCACATTGATGACACAGATGTATGGGATTTTCTACTCATCTTGCCAAAACCAAGTTTCAAACCTATAGATATTTTTGGTAATTCCGTTTGCAAAAAGTTTTGCGTTGTCAGAATAAAGAAGCCAAAATATTAATGCACTCAGATCCTGTTTATTCACATTTCATATGAACCAGAAAAAAAAATCAAAATTAGTGCATATAAGACTAAATCGCCAGCTTACGTTTTTTGGTAATTCTGTTACCATCTAGTAGTAAAAATTCTGCAGCACAACATTATAAAATGATAGCAAGGGAAGCAAAATTTCAATGAATCATGGGATAAATAAAAGAAATATGTGCATATTCAGCCAATTCAATAGATTTTCAACTGGAATTTTTAATGATCTATACTAATATGTAGATACTTTGTAACTCCGTTATCAGAGCAGTCAAAATAAGTTTCTTGGTTAAATTAGGAAAATCCCAGTGTCAGTTCTTATACAGCTTATCAACTGAACCCTTATTACAGGCCTGTTATATACACTGTTTTGAGATTTCTGCAAATCAGGCTGGTTTAGAGGGCAAATTATTCACTGTAATTCCATTACCACTTGGTAAAGGAATGACACTTTCCATTCATATTGCCTCTCCAGGAAAAACAACTGCTCCAAAATAAAATTTATACCAGCTATCCTCAAAAAAGATTTGTGAGGAGTTTGTAAAGGAAAAATACATTAATTCAGTTTATTCTGATAACAGAACTACTAGGTTTTCAAGAAAGAGGCTGTAATTCCGTTACCACACATACCGTATTCTCCCTTTTAAGGACCCATGCCCTCTTAAGCGCCCCTCCCCCATTTTTCTGGCACATAGTTCTAAAATATTGGAAAATTATATACATTATATGAAATTTACCTGTAAATATGGTTAAAATATTCTAAATTTGGGTCTTCAATTAAGGCTTACCTCCATGAAATTTCCTAAGCGCCCTGGGCGTCTAAAAGGGAGAATACGGTAAATGGACTACAACCTTGATGCATACTTTTCAACAATATGACTACTTAAAAATCAAAGCAGAAATTAAAATAAATGCCAAATGAAATGAAATTGTATGTGAAAAAGGTGGACAACTGGTAAATTCACAGGTGAATTCAGAGGTGTGACTTCCAACTCAAAAATGAAAATGAAATTTATTTTGCTATCTTTTAAAAAGATTTGTAGGAAGTTAATAAAACATGGAATAAATTCACTCAGTTATTTATGTGGAGTTCATAAAACGTGCATGAATTCATTCAGTTTATTCTAATTTTTAAAAAACTAATGTTTTCAAGAAATTTTCTGAGAACCTATTGTAGTTCCGTTACCACATAGTAACAGAATTACATCTTAGATATGTTGGGTGCATTTTAACTTTGTAACAATAGGACTGCTTAATTCACTTAAAATGGAGACAGAGATTGTGTGGATTCTGTGACCAACATCGGATATCATGGTGAAAGCACGTAGCGCTAAGGTCATGATATCTGATGGAGGTCATGGAGTGCATGCAATCACTAGATAGGGAGTATTAAAGTCAATTCTATCATGGCTAGACTTAATTACCCCTAATGTAGCAATTTTCGCGTAATAGGCCTACGTAGGTCTATCTCTGAGTAAAGTGGCACGTTAATGCAAGCAAAGAGTGCTATTGATTCTAACAACCTTGGAGCATCACATAAATACTGTGGGACTATGAGTGAACACTGTGTTAAACTTACCCATTACATTTGGTATCAATTAAGAATGCCAAATAATAGAAATGGTAAGTGAACTGTTTCAAATGGAAGTTTGCAATTCTGTCAAAGATGGTGCTGCATGTATGTTTAAAAAGCGTTCCGGCTTACCTAAAAAAAATTCAACACCCCAAACTGCTTGCTTAAAATTTAAGTCATAGAGACACAAAATTATACTTTCTTTTTTGTGTGTGTGTGTGTGTGTGGATAAATATTACCCACCCTCATAAAACAGCAACAACAGAAAATCATTATAAATTGCTTGATGGAGCATTTGGTTAGTGCTAAACTAACACTGGTAAAAGATTAAAATGCAGCCATCTGATTGGCTGTTGCCCGCTGCCCATGATAGAATCAATTCTAACCTTCCATACTTGTGCCCAAACTTTCCGCGATAGCTAAACACTTTATCTTAGTCCCTGGGGCAAGAGCAGCCAAGGAGAATGACTCGGTGTCTTGACTACATTATCCATTGTAATGAACAAGCTAAGCATCATGCAGATTTTTAATTTTTGTTTTTTTGTTTTGTTTTTTTTTTTGAGCAGGAGTACATGCCAGTGTTATGAATGTTGATTGGTGTGAATAGGGCTGGCTGCAGAACATTTGGGACCCCATAAAGTGTTTAGTTGATCACTTTTTGCTGAACACAATAAATTTGAAGAAAGTTAAGGGACTTATGTACAATACTCAGTTGATAATTTTTCATTTGTTAAAAGAATCTTTTTTAAAAATCATTTGCTGTTTGGTTGTGAATACTCAGAAATCCTTTTGGAAAATTGTTGGAGTTAAGCATACCGGCAACCATTCGAGTTCAGCTAAAATAAAATGTGAATTCATACTGATAGTGTATGGGAATTTGGACAGTTGTTTGTCAGCTGTTTTTCAGAAGGGGGTCATTCAGTCACATGCTTGTCTGTTTGTGAAAAATGTCATCATATCACTGATTCCAAAGCTTTGAGGATCAGGCATTTTTGCATAAGACTAGCTGAATAAGAGGTGAGCTGAGGATGTTATTAGGGTGGGACTCCATTGTACATTATAAAAACAGGCAAATCATTGCATTTGTAGTGTTATGGGGATTTTACTTGAATATGATGCATGCTGTGTCATTCCTACATGTCTCCTGACATGCATATACAAGATAGATGGTAGCTGAAAAGACCATTGTTTTGATTAACCCCCATATGGGGTTATTTTACTCCTTCAGATCAATTGTAAAATACACTTTGAAAACAATTAAATGGGTCAAAACTCCTATTTATTTACATGTAATACCCCCCCCCCCCCCCCGAAAAAAAAAATTGTCCAGTGAAAACACTGAAGACAGTGAGTTGGTGAAAGAGACCAAGACAACATGTAGTCCATGTACAACATATTTAAATTCTTCATGAAAAGAGCTTTCATTGAGGTACCAACATGCCTAAAGTCTTAAGTCAGCGCCAGAACCGCTGACCAATGCCTGTCAACATGGTATGGAATGAGTTAAATGAAAGAATTCAATCTAGTTTTGGAGCCATTAGTTGTGCAGTTATGGATAGTTATAAATTGGTCCAGTTCCATGCCATGGAAAGAATCAATACTAAACTAAAACCTGCTGTAAAGACCACCTGTGGTGAGAGACCAGGTTCCTCTTTAAGTCCACCCTTTCATGACACAGGTGTTACTGTCATGAATTTACCTGTATTTTAAGCCAAGCTACAATATGAGCCTTTTTTTGGCTGACACTGAGGGTGGTCTGAAGCAGCAGGTACCACTGTATTAGCAGTTGGTGTGATCATCAGTATAGATATACCAACATATGTAGGTCAGCACTTTCGTGCATTGTTTAGGACAATAAGCTACATGTGTGTAGTTTACTGAGCGATTTGAAAAGCTTATGTCAGTTTTATTCTTGTCGATGAAAGAAGTCTGAATGGGTGTGTCAAGCAATATTTCAGAGGACTCTGTGTCATACCACGTCTTCAATATCATCTTTGCAGGTGTCCTGACACTAACTTGAAACACAAGCTTTGCTCACTGTAAGAAGCATATACTTGCCAGCCACCCTGGCTTAACACTTTCAAAAATTGTGTAACACAGCTCTCCACCTCTTAAGCCATAATGCGTATAATTTGCTAAATATGGATTTTTCTTTAGCAGTTGTGGCTAAATGTGGTAACTTTTGTCTGCCTCACACCCATATTTATTAATCCATGGCTGGTGGATAGAGTAAATTTTTCAGCTTGATAGTTTGAAAAAAAAAGTGAGGGGAAAAATTGCAAAGATTCTGAAATGCTGGGGCCATGGCTTCCCAGTTGCACAAGGGACTGGGCATGTTTGTGTTTGTTCATTTGGTTACACTTTTTATCCCTTTGGCGTTGTTGGCTGACAGAATATTGTCATTTTCATGTCAGTGTGGCCGTTATCTGTCACCATTGCTGATGCAATAACTTTTGAACAAATTGAGTTACCATCGTGAAACTTAAACTGTAGAAGCATCTCATTAGAAGCTTGGCTGAGTTAGGCTTTCAGCCACCTTGACCTATTTTCAGGTTATCGGGGTCATTATCTTTTACCCTGGCCGAGGCAGTCTGACGGTTGTTCTGTTACATTTAAAGCATAAATGTGCTGATTGGACTGACTTAAAATTCAGCAGAGTATCCACAAGAAGTAATGATGAAATTTAGCATCTGACCTGACTAAGAGTGAGTTTCTACTTTTCAGTCACAAGGGATTGTTTTTGGTTGTGTTCAGTCATGTTCGTTTTCTTTTATTCTGTGTTTATTTACATTGTGAATTTGTCCCTCTAGTGGGTGAAGTGCTACCATTTTATAACAAGATCATTTCAGCAGAAAAACAATATAGTTGGTCTATAGACAATGAGGATGATGTGACATAGACAGGATTATTATGCCTTTGCTCTGAAGGAGGTGGGGGCACACGTATGGCGATTACCTTGTCTGTGTGTGTCCGCACTGACAGTTTTTGCATGATAACTCGAAAAGTTTTTCATTTATTCATATTGCACATGCTTGTAGTACCAAATAAGGTTTCGGACAAGTTTAAAGATGGCTGACCATGACCCAAATCCCTAGGCCACAGAGCCATTTTAGTGAATTTTGATTTCATCCGATAACTTCAAAAGTTTTTGACATAGGCCTGTCAAATTCCAGGTTATTACAGTCGTACATAAGGTCTCGGACGAGTTTGAAGATGGGTGACCTTGACCCAATGTCACAGATCAATTTTAGTGAATTGGTTTTCACACATGCGATAACTTGAAAAGATTTTTGCATCGGGCTATCTTATTGCACTGTATGGTCTGCATAAGGTCTCATAGGAGTTAAAAGATGGTGACCATGACAAATTTCCCAAAGTCACAGAGCCATTTTTGGGAATTCAGTTTTCACCATCAGTCAAATTGACCTCAAACTTGGTGCAGTGTACCTTGGGTGGGTCTCTAGCAGATTTTTTCAAATGGTCACTCTCGATTGTTTTTTTTTTTTTTTTTTTGTTTTTTGTTTTTTTTTAATGATTTTTTGTGGGGGGGGGGGGGGGTGTTGGGCAAATCTGAAAAATATCTTCTCTGAAACCCTCACCTGATTGCTTTGATATCACACAGAAACACACCTAGGGCCTCCTACTGCTGAATTTGTTTGCCAGGTGGCACAATTTTTTTTTTTTTTTTTACGTTTTTTTGTTTGTTATTGCTATTTTTGATTTCTCAGGAACCGTCTCACAAACTAAGCTGAAACTTGGGGGATATGTTCCTTGTGGAAGGGCCAAACAAAGTTGTTCACTCAGAAGGAATGCTGTGAATTCCTTATTTTTAATGATTTTTTCAATTCGGGTACTTGTCAGTTAATGCACCTTTCCTATTGATTACTATGTAAGTCAGTGGGCACTCTAATGCTAATTCACAGTATTTTTTTTTACTCCTTCTCTGAAACTGTCATTCAGATTGACTTCAAACTTGGTGGCAATGTACCTTTGGTGGGTCTCTAGCAGATTTGTTCAAATGGACACCCTCCATTGATTTTTTAATTATTATTATTATTATTATTTTTTTTTATGAATTTCTTTGTTCTTTTTGGGGCAAATCTTAAACAAATTGCAACCTTTACGTATCCTTCTTAGGTTGCCAGGCCAGATAAGTTGAAATAGGTGATTTTGTGACAGCAGGGTGCTGCTTAAACATCAATGACAAAGAAAATTGAGCTGCCAGATGAATATTGACCTGAGTACATTGTACATAAAACTATGCTTGGTGACCTACTTTTTGGATCATCATGACCCAATTATTACAGAATTTAGTGGTTGTCCCCAAGTAATTATTTTTCTATCAACAACTGGAAAAGTTATTACTGGATTTGAACAAACAGCCCATGATTGGATAGCTGGATTCAGAGTACACATTTTGAATGGAATTTTTTAATCAGAGTTGAAGATGGAGGTAATGGGTACTTGGAATTTAGGGGTCATAATGTGAAAATCTTGTGAGTGCTCTGTCGTCTGTTATTTTAGTGTTTCATCATAAAATTTGGTAGGGTGTGAAGGAGTGCAAAATCTGAATTGATGGAAATACTGGTGGTGCCACCTACAGTTTGACCACTGATGAGCAAAATGTTTTGAATAAGATAAAATTCAATACCTCAAAAATAATTAAGCTACATATTCCAGATTGACAGGTTATATCTATAGATTATGTGCAACAGTATTATATTATGGAACATGGATGACTGATGTAGCTTTTATTGGCCATTAGGCTTGTAAAGTTGCAAGTCTAAATGATTTGGTGGTGGTAGTATGTAGCTTGGATATCAGTGTAGAAGAGAATGTAACCTCCATATTTCACTTGAACTTTGCTCCCAATCAAACAATAAATGGATCAGTTTACCCAACCTGTTTATGTTTTCTTCTTTGTAATACAATACTAGTTAGCAGAGCATTAGACCCATGGGCCTCTTTGGCCCTGTTACACATTGCTTACAGCGATGACAGTTTTGGTCCTATATTTCTCTGTTTGTAGGTACATTCAACATACTGTGGTTTTTACACGTTCAGTGGTCCCCCTCTTATAGGCCACCCTAAATGCACTAGAAATGTGGCCTTCTAAGAGGGGTGGCCTTTCCTGAGGGGTAAAATATAATGAAAATGCCATACTTGCTGCATGGAGAGGTGGCCTCTCTTGAGGGGGGAGGGGCCTTATAAGTAGGGGGCCACTGTAAATGTATTTCACACTTCTGTGTGAATTCAGCTGAGTCAACAGCTCTCCTTTGCATAGGTTGGGTGCCAAGTGTCCAACTCATGCATAGGAATACTGTTGAGCAGAGGGATATTATCTTGACAGGTCTTGTATAAAATCCTTGATTAATTGCTTTTCTTTGCTGTTGAAATAAATTTTAAAAAATCCCTAAAGCACACATCAGCCACTTTTGGCTCGTTAAAGGCAAAGGCTTGTTAAATACATTAACTCTTTCTCGGCCAATCAAGTCTAAAGTTGATCTACTTAAGTCAAACTAGTCTGAATTATCATTAGGATCCCAGATTTGAATTCCTCATAAAAAGAACTTTCATTAAAGTACCAGTATGCCTGTAGTTCCAGAGAAAATACCTCAGGTCAACAGCTTTTCTCTGCGCACACTGATCGTATTGTACCCAATGCATGCCTAGTAAAGCTGTTGACTCAGCCCAAAATTTGGCGCTTGAGGTGGCGATCTAGTGAAGACCAATCAAGCGCTCCGTAGTTTTCTTTTTTTGTTTTATCCGCTTCAAAATTAAAATGAAACACCGTCAAAACTGTATACATGTATTTCCTGAAAGAAGAGAAAGAGGTGGATGCAGCAATGGCAGTTATTTTCGCTTGCATACAAAATGTCAAAAGATATAACTAATTACACCACCACTTAAATTTTAATTAAAATTCTAACTGTTGAAAAATTGAAACTGACACTAGTAATGCTGAATCAGTCATTTTAGTGTCAAATGAAAGAGTATGGTATGTATTCTAACAGTAAGCAAAATTGTACATGTACTTCTCAATGGGTAATTGACCTACTAGTGAGAGTGATAGAAGACCACCTGTCTTGAGCAACAATATTGACGAAGTTGTTGCCATTGATCAATCTTTGAGCCCATTAGGAAAAGACCACTGCCACTGATCATATCATACTTCCTCAGAGCACCCTCACATGTATCCTTTTAACTCTTTCAGGGTGAGGATTTTGTAAAATTTTTTGAGAATTTATTAGAATTTTTGTCAATTAGTTTTCTTTTTAAAGAAAGAGAAGTTTAGGGGAATCTTTACGAGAATGGATTCTTGCTGAAATTCTCGCCCTGCCTTTCCAAGTCAGAAGAATATTGAGTTGATGTTTTTGGCGGCACAAGTGAGAGACACTGACCTGGGGTATGTCTTGATGATAGGTTTTATCTACAAGTTTCCGAAAAAAGTGGTTTATAATAACATGAAATTTGAGTTAAAACATAAAAGTATACAATTTATTGTCCAGTTGTGTTTGGGTACTTTGAGCAGGTAAGGGTTAAGACACATGTATATGTGTAACTGTCCATTGAATGCTTGGCCCTATTGTGTATAATGCGTCAGATATGGGCTACACCCCAGTTAAATTGTTTCTTGTACAAGGTTATACGATCCTTGTAGAAAACCATCCCAATCATACAGGCACACGTCAGCACTGCTGTTGACAGCTGGTACATGATGTGAAAGTAGTCAGCACCGCTGTTGACTGCTAGTACATGTTGAGGAAGTAGTACCTCATAGTACCACTAGTTGTGTTTGGGATGGTTCGGTTCATTCAGCTAGCCTGGGAAAGGGGTGATCTGGACTGACCAGAATACTTGAAGAAGAAATGTGATACAGCAGAAGGTCAGTCCCTTTACCTTCAATCATGCCGATGTCAAAAGGTCTTCTATCCACATTACTGTTTTGGCTTTTGATATTTATGTCTCCCGGTGGAAGCCGGGTGACATATTGTTTTAGTGCCCGTTTCTTCCGCTTCTTGTTGTTTTTGTTGTTCAGGTTCTTCAACACTTGGTTTCCGTGCGATAAGTCTTGAAAGACTTGACAGAATTTGATGAAACTTGGTAGGATTATGTATCTAGGCAAGACCTAGGTTGGGATTGTATTTGGGTGACCTTGACCTAATTTTCAAGGTCACAGGGTCACTTATGTGAAATTGGTTTCCGTTGGATAAGTCATGAAGAACTTAATGGAATTTGATGAAACTTGGTAGGATTATGTATCTAGGCAAGACCTAGGTTTGGATTGTATTTGGATGACCTTGAGCAAATTCTCAAGGTCACAGGGTCACTTATGTGAAGTTGGTTTCCGTTCGATAAGTCTTGAAGAACTTAATGGAATTTGATGAAACTTGGTAGGATTATGTATCTAGGCAAGACCTAGGTTTGGATTGTATTTGGATGACCTTGAGCAAATTCTCAAGGTCACAGGGTCACTTATGTGAAGTTGGTTTCCGTTCGATAAGTCATGAAGAACTTAATGGAATTTGATGAAACTTGGTAGGATTATGTATCTAAGCAAGACCTAGGTTGGGATTGTATTTGGACGACCTTGAGCAAATTCTCAAGGTCACAGGGTCACTTATGTGAAATTGGTTTCTGTTCGATTAGTCTTTGAGAACTTAATGGAATTTGATGAAACTTGGTAGGATTATGTATCTTGGTAAGACCTAGATTGGGATTGTATTTGGATGACCTTGATCGAATTTTCAAGGTCACAGGGTCACTTATGTGAAATTGGTTTTCGCGCGATAAGTCTTGGAAGAACTTAATGGAATTTGATGAAACTTGGTAGGATTCTGTATCTAGGCAAGACCTAGGTTTGGATTGTATTTGGATGACCTTGAGCAAATTTTCAAGGTCACAGGGTCACTTATGTGAAAGTGGTTTCTGTTCGATTAGTCTTGAAGAACTTAATGGAATTTGATGAAACTTGGTAGGATTATGTGTCAAGGTAAGACCTAGATTGGGATTGTATTTGGATGACCTTGAGTGAATTGTCAAGGTCACAGGGTCACTTATGTGAAATTGGTTTCCGTGCGATAAGTCTTGAAGAACTTAATGGAATTTGATGGAACTTGGTAGGATTATGTATCAAAGTAAGACCGAGGTTGGGATTGTATTTGGGTGGCTTTGACCTAATATTCGAGGTCACAGGGTCATTTATGTGAAATTGGTTTCTCTGCAATAAGTCTTGAAGAACTTGAATAAAATTGCTAGAGTAATGTATCTAGGTGAGAGCTAAAATAGGATTGTAATTTTCAAGCAAACTTGGTCATTTGTAATTTGTTGTCACCTGTAGCTTATTCAGAGACGTAAGTGTTCCACCGGGAGACATTTGATTTCTGTCTGAAAATCAGTCTGTTCTAGTTTTTACTGAACCTGGGATGTGCAGATAAGTTGTGTAAGGTAACATGACCCAGGTTAAAAGTTCAACTTTGTGTCTGTGTTGGGTTGGTGTTCAGCAAGTCACTTTGGCCAAGGAAAGCTATTGACTCAGCCTCATTCTGACCAGGAATCTGTTACATGTATGACTTTGTCCTCTAAATATGACCCTGAGCTGTGGCGTTTTAGGGTTGTCTAGTCATCATTACCACAAAATCTGAAAAATGCATGAACAGTTTGCTCTATTGATACATGAACTGGGTCTCTCTCTCTCTCTCTCTCTCTCTCTCTCTCTCTCTCTCTATCTATCTATCTATCTATCTATCTATCTATCTATCTATCTATCTATCTATCTATCTATCTATCTATCTATCTATCTATCTATCTATCTATCTATCTATCTATCTATCTATCTATCCAGGCTGGTAGAATGTGCACCTTTACATGTGTGCAACAAGATTTTACTATTTGGATGTTGAAAACATTGAAAGGTGAAATGGTGATGATGATAAAAAAATATCCAGTGATGGGGTAAATTATTAAATGGCTACCTTCCTGTTGGATGCCACTGTGAAGTCCAAAGTTTGAGATTCTTGTATGGTGGAGATTCCTGAAGTAAAAAATAAAAACTTGTAAATGTCATTTAACCCTTTTGCTGTTGGGACAGGCAGGCTTTGCTTGGTATGGATTGGATGCATTGTGCCCAACACATACCAAGAAAAGCCAGTTTGATGACCTGGAGCATGCCATCATAGATGGTCTTACAGCTCTCATCAAACATGTTTTCTATGTGTGAGAAATTTACCTTAAACAATAGAGGCAGATTACAGAGTTACGTTCAAGCACTTTTGGGTGATTGGAGTGGGAAGGGTTAATAATTATTGGACATTATACAGGGTAGCGTGTTCAAAGATGTCTTCCACAGGGTCCAGTGGGTATATCTTAGCAGAATTATTCTGAGTAAGAGGAAACCAGAGTAACCATAGAAACCTATGGAGCTTAGTAGGGTAACCATAGAACTGGACAGAGCTCAGCAGGGTAACCGTAGAAACCCACAGAGCTTAGCAGGGTAACCATAGAAACATACAGAGCTCAGCAGGGTTCCAGATCCTGATCATTTGCATCTTGAGCTAGTTAAAAATGGAACAATCAGTCTATCAAAACTTAAAGGCCGGGGAAAATGTTGGCAAATAACAAATGAACTGATGAGATATCAGGGTCACTGTGACCTATTTAGTAATAAGCATGCACAGCTTGGTTTGGTGACCTTGTGTCACCTACACCTGACAAGCATACTGCGGTCAAGCAATATGACCTCCATTCTTGGCTTGTGGTCCACTTATCTAAAAATATGTTTCTCATAACTCATAAATTTTACATTTTATTTTAACAAAAGCAAGTTCAAGAAGTAACATGTGGACAGGGACATTTTTCCTTTCCACTCTTTATCTTAAAATCTGAGGTCAGTGCCTTATATGACCATCTGAAAGAAGTATAAAAAGGGTTGTTTTTTTTGAAATTCCCGTTTAATTCTGTGACTGCGCAATCTCAACAGCTGTTTCTCCCTCAAAGACTTCCTTGTATCATAAAAACAAAGTATTCATGTTGTCAAATGTTGTATATTTGTACAATTGTACAAATTTATGTCTGACTTATTTTATTCCAGCTGTTACATACTTCAAGGAAAACACATTTTCCCATCACAGCTCCACTTGTGACCACAGTGTTTGAGAACTACCTGGGTAGATTGGGCTCATGGTCTGCACATAATGCTTCACATACGGCGAATAGAAACTAAGTAGAATTGATTGACAGACCCCTTTCTACACCATTTCAGAGGGGCGGCCCACCCTGCCCCTACTTATTAGCTGAATTGAAGGATATATGGTATTTTACCATACTTTTGATACATTTTTGCATTAAAACCTCTCAAAAAAGCAGAACCAGTTGTTAAATTCTACCAAATGAATAATCAGAAGTAGTAATAGCACAATAAGATTTATACTATTTGTTGTTACACACCTGTAGGCTTAAGGCATAGCTGCCCTTTTTCAGCAAGTTTTAAGCTAAAACGAGCCCTTTTGACATATATTCTGCTGGAAAAGTGCCCTTTTTAATTGATCTACGTTGCCCCTATCAAATTCTAACTAAGGGTCTGATTGAAACATATTTTATTTCAAAAGCGGTTAGCCCAATTAGATTCATTGATTAATCTGACTTATTTTTGAAGTACCGTCACCTTATTTACAAAGTCGTACATATCATTTAATGTGCATGCATCTGATCACTGGGTGACATATGTGAACAATGTCAAGTTGTACTGAAATCAAATTTGGCACAACAATAGCTTGGGAAGCAAAGCAGCTTTTGTAGGATTGTTAAGTGTAAAAACATAGGATGCACACCGATGAGCGTAGACAGTCACAGTTCTCATGTTATCAATATGTAGAAAGCTGTTTCTGTTTGTTTAAATAGGTGTTTAGACCTTTTTAAATAGGACTGACAATGAGGCCATGCATAAAGATATCAATTTGAGTACAGCACAAATAGTAATGGACGCACAGTAGGCCCTCCTTTGAGAGACCACCTCAAGTGCAGGTTTGAAAGTGGTCACATAAAGCAAGTGCTTTCTTAGTGGAGAACCAATTGCATGAAAAATCACTCATGACCTGAAGTGGTCTTAAAAGGCCAATGGTCTCGTTGGAGTGGTCTCTTTAAAGGGAACTCCTGTAGTTCTGTGTTGAAGATTGGCAATTTGATGTCATTAGTTATGCAAACACATATACATTGTTTTGTGGATGAATGAAAAATTGGTGAGTCAAGAATAATATTGTGTTGGTGAGTTCCAGTTGGTGTGCAATTAGTGTATTGTGTTAACTCATTCCATACTATGGTGACTAGCCTTGGTCAGTGGTTCTGGCACTGCTTGGCAAGTCATGCTGCAGCTGCCCTTGCAGCTGCTGCAGCATGACTTGCCAGGCAGTGCCAAGGAACCACTGACTTAAGACTATAGGCATGTTGGTACTTGAATGAAAGCTCTTTTCATGGCGAATATAAATATGCAATTCTCGCTTTAAATCTAAGTAAATATATTGAAAAATCAGGGACTGATATGGGGTGAGTTAAGGTAATTCAATAAACATCAGAGAAAGTCATACAAATGTGAAGTAGTGCATTTCTCATAAACTAAAACATAACAGGAACATGTGCCTCCCTACTCCCTATAGTAATTGATAGGCAACCCAGGCATCAGGGAGGTGGGCCAGTATATTGTGGATAGGATTTGCAAAATACATCTGCTCTTTTTTTTTTCTTCAAAATTTGAACACTTGTATTTTCAATCAGTTTCTTGTCAATGTGGTCAGATGCTGTTGATGAAATATAAATGATACAAACTTACAACTATTAAACCTTGTTTAAAATATGACATGAAATCATTCATGAAGTACATTGGCATGTGAAAACACACACAGAAACAGAGGGAGTGAGTGAATGAATGAATGTGGGCTTGAGGTGTTGTGACTGGAAGTGAATTTCAACATTAACTGTCATACCATGCCTCAGTTGACCTTGTCTTTAATGGGGTGTCCCAAAGATATTGCAAGAGGTAACAGATAACCAAAACATTTATCTTCTGACCAAGGGAGGCTTAATTTGAAAATGTATCTCATATACAAAACCAGCAAGAATTTGTTCCATGCATCTATTTAGAAGGTTTCGTGGTGTGGTGGTATATTGGATCACAGCTAGGTCCAGTGAGAGATGAAGATGTGATCAGTTGTAGTGTCTGTCAGAGTAAAGCTGATGGCACAACCCTTTCATCAATTTTGAGTCATCCACCAAACAAGTGGGAGGAAAACGGCCCACACAAGCCATGTACAGTTGGACAGGACGTCTGTAGGCGTAGTTGACTGATCCTGTGGATACCCATAAATATGATAACAATGAATATTCTCTCTCCGTCTGTTACGTCATACAGTCGTGCAGGGCTTAACATAAACCTTCTTATCCAGCTGCCAATTTTAACTTCTGTTAACGACGAGTGATTTTGAAGCTGCATTGAGCTCAGAATGGTTAGTTATCATGACAGAAAGTACATTTATAATAAAAAAACACTGAAAATTGCAAGGCACTACTTTTATTTGTAAAACCTGCAGCAGTTCATGTGACTGCTATGGCACTTCATTTATGAAAAGTGTACAGAGGCTAAATTTGATAAAGCAAATTAGACGAGGGCAAGGCAAGAAAAAATAAATAAATAAATAAATAAATAAATAAATTTGATAAAGGTAAGAGTAAAGGAATATCTTACACAAAGCAAGAGTGTGCTCAAAAGATAGAATACATCATCAACAATGCATACTTTTGCTTGGGAACCAGAGTCTATCAACAAATAGTAGGCATATCTATGGGAACAGATCAAGCCCTATATATTGCTTACCTTTATTTACGTTACAGTGGCCCCCCTCTTCTAGGGCCACCCGGCAGGCACTAGAAAAGTGGCCTAATAAGAGGGGTGGCCTCTCTTGAGGGGTAAAATACAATGAAAATGTCACACTTTCTGCATGGGGAAGTGGCTTTTGTAGAGGGGGTGGCCTCTCTTCAGGGGGGCCTTATAAGAGGGGGACCACTGTATTATGAATCAAAGTGGATGGAGGAATTGGCAAAAACAAACTTTACAGCTGGAGGAAAATCATATTCTCACACAAGAAGAGTTATACATGACTGGTGTGCTTTAAACCATGGAGATTAAGTAAAGGGAAATTGGGAAAACATACATCCCAAAGAACTAATATTAAATCTGGAAAATGAAAGTGATACAAAAGCTACTTTCCTTGATCTGGATATAGAAATAAAGAACAACCAGTATGTAACAAAAATATTTGACAAGAGAGACCAGTTCAAATTTGATATTATCTCCTACCCTGATCTGACAGGTAATGTTCCAGAGAAACAAGCATGTGGAGTTTGTATCAGACAAGTGATACATATTGCTAGAAACACCACACTTTGTAGCGATTTCGTCAATTGAGTCAGAACTTTGTTGCAAAAACTACAACACAAAGGTTATAAAAAATAACAACTACACAAAACTGTGTTGAAATGTTTCCAGAGATATGACCAAATACCTAATAAACACAACACTAACTCAAGAACATTAGTCAAACTATGTCAAGATGGAGCTTGAAATGACAAAATGTAGTTCTCAAAGTGTTCAGAGTGGTAAGAGCAGGTAAGAGGGAAAGTGCCAGGGGTAAAGTATACTTAACCCACCCAGAGAATTTTCTCTAGTCCGTCTTAAGTCAGAAAACGATGATCATACTCACTTTTTGCAGGATTTCTATCTTTTCAAACTTCATCCAGTATAGTGGAAGAGGTGGCTTCCTGCTAATACCTTAGTACACTTTACCTCATAACATCTCTAGTCAACTTTATGGTGCTAAAAATTGTATTACTATTTACCTGTGTATACCAGTGGCAGTATGGTGAAATAGTGTATGAAGCTTTTAAGTTTCAAATTAGACGTCCGTCTGTCTTGTAGACGTTACCATGATAATGGAAAAAAATATTCACCATAGCTGTGCCAAATTTTTGTCACAGAAGGACCTTATGATGGATCAGGTTCCCATTGAAAACCAGCTTCCTCTGATTATCTTAAAACTTTTTATGAAACTTTCAATGTATGGAGCCAACCCTGATGACGTTACTGCGATATCGCAAAAAATATTAACTGGAGCTTTACCCAATTTTTGTCAGAGATGTATCTTATGATGGACCAGAACCCTATTTAAAACCAGCTTCCTCTGATTATTTTCAAACTTTTTATGAAACTTAATGTAGATACCATAGCAGACAACATTGAGGCTTCTGTGTGAAAAGTTTGAACGATCCCACTATCTTCTGTATAAATTTTTTAGAAACTTTTAATATATATTTGAAAGCCGCCCAAGTGGCGTCAACCCTGATGACACAACCGCGATATCTCAAAACATTACTGGCCACAGCTTTACCAAATTTTTGTCAGAGATGTATCTTATGATGGACCAGGTTCCTATTTAAAACCAGCTTCCTTTGATTATTTTGAAACTATTTATGCAACTTTTAATGTGCTTATTTGAAGGTCATCTGAGTGGCACCAACCCTGATGATGTTAACGTGATATCTCAAAAAATACTGACCACAGTTTTACCAAATTTTGTTAAAGATGCATTGATCACCAGAACACTATTTAAAACCAGTTTCCCCTTTGTATTTATAAACTTTTTATGAGACTTGAAAGTATTTATTTGGAGGCAGTCTGAGCGGTGCACAAGGTGACAATGTTACCGTAATATCTCAACAATGATCCAAGGCAGCTTCACCAAAGTTTTTTTTGGAGATGCATGTTATAGTGGACCACATTTCTATCGAAAACCTGCTTCCTCTCATTATTTAATTACTTGTTAGGAAAATTTTGAAGTATGTACTTGATGGCCACATGAGTGCCACACAGTGCTGTGGGCTCTGTCACCAGGACCTGCCCCAAGAACACATCCAAAAGTGCTCTTTCATTCACAGACAACAATATGGAAATTGTATGTAAAGTATTCTACTGCGAACTCTCACCAAAAGAAATGCAGAATTGAGGAAAAAAGATTGTGGGCGCCGAGGGTAATCCTTTCTTTGAAAGCTATTTTTTTTTGGTGTGTGTAACACGTTTTGAAAGGGCTGATTCAGTTGCATGAAAGGTAAATAGGTTATGCAACCTCTACACTATGTTATGTAACCTGTGTGAACCAAACTATCAATTACACAATTCATGCAGGTGCGTTTAAGTCATGTCACCCACGTTATCCAAAATGCTTCCCCGTACAAGATTCTGCTATCTTTAGTTGAGAATGTCTGTGTCTGTTTTTATGTTCCAGTGAATTTCAGTTGACAGTGTGTGGGTTCCCTACAAAATTGTAAGTGATGTATAATGGGAATGGGGGTTAGTGGCCACCCATACAGCAACAAATGTAAAATTAAAGTCCCAGCCTATACTAATTTCTCTAGCGCAGCCCCAGAAACACAGTGCTTTTGGGAAAACCGTGAGTGCGAGTAGATGTTTTTCAGTTCATGCCAGATTTGATTTGCATAAAAAGACATGTCACATGCTATGCTAAAGTTAATAAACTTCACTTGATGTGTTTTTTTTTCTGTATTTTGCAGGCAGACATGTTTACATTATTCCAGCAGATATATTTTTCAAGACCTCAAGGTGAGTGTTACTTCCTGTGATGTGATCAACATTAGCGGGCAGTGTCAGAGGCTGCATGGTGGGAATGGCTACAAGTACTGTTTAGAATGGCCAAAGTTAAGATTTGTATCTAGCTATCATTTCTTTAACTGTCTATTCATGGTGTGCTTGTGTGTGCATCATCACTGTTGTTTAAAAAAATGTTATTGGGCTGTGCCATTTGAGGATGGTAGATGTGACCTATCAGGACAGCAGTTTCCGTGTTGGTAACTATCCTTGGTAATTAGCAGGGTGGGAAAATTTGTATAACCGATAGTCCGGGGCAAATAAAAAGGGTGGTCGGACAAGTAAAAATTTTAATGTACTTGCCCTGTCAGACAAGTAAAAACTTCCCTCACATTATTACTGTTCAAAAAAATGGATAAACAACCACAGCAAGCACAACATGTTCACAGGGCGGAAGCCATGATAAACACACTATAACACGACCTGTGATTGGCTCATTTTTGCATGTGACTCAATTGACCAATTGGTTGATGTGTTGTCTGTCAGACCACATGAACTAAGAACTCCGAAACTTTTATTTGATAGTATCAGTAAAATTTAATACAAAATATGTAACCGATATGTATTTAATCATAATCAACAAAAGCTTATGAGAAATATGTCAGGATGACCCCAGCTACGGATTAAGATCCGCAGTTGCTGGGGCCACCTACAGGGAGTTTCCCGTCTACAGCATCTTGCTTGGAATCATTTTAATTTGAAGATATAGTCAATAATATGAAGTAATACTACAGATACTGAAGTAAAATGAATGCTGAAGATTCTGTTGGCTGTTACATACATAACAGTGCGGCAAGGTACATATTTCTTGATACTCATTTATAAATATAGAATTTTTTTATGAAACTTGAAATACCATGGTATGAATGGGAGTAAATTTTGTCAGTTAGACAGTAAGTTGTAATCAGAATTAAACATGGGATGTATCTTATGCAATCTTTGATCTTGTTTCATTTGGTATTGGGAAAGGGTGGTTAGTTGTGGTACGGAAATTATAGGGATTATTCGGTTCAGGGACCTGATACATATCTTTAAAATAATGAAGTTCCTCATGTGAATATTTATAATAGAGTTTAGGTGCTTTCAACTTTGTTAACCCTTTCCCCCTTGAATTAAGACTGAATCGACAGCTTTCCTCGGCATGGGTTGGGCACTAAGTGGGCAACCCATACCCAGGAAAGCTGTTGACCTGGGTCGTGTTGTCCTGACAAGTTTCATCTTCAATTCTCTGTCCAATTGTTTTTTCATTGCTGTTGAAATCAGTTGAAAACGCTCAAGCAGACGACATTTGACCACCAGCCGGTTTTGGCCGGTACAGGGGGAAAGGGTTAAATCCTCTGTTTTCAGCAGCTTCAGTTGCCTGAAAAGTGGGGCAGCACAAGCATTAAAAGCAGCATTACAAATTATACGGATATATTTTTTTTGAAGCGTAGAGATAAGTTCACATGAAAAACCCCAAACAAGAATACAGCAGTTTATATGTGATAAAAACAGCTAATTGTATATGTGCAACAGACCACTTGTTGGTACAAAATTCTTAAGGTGGCAGCCATATTTCGACCGGGCGTATAGAACTAGTGACTTTAACCCCTTATTACTTTTCCGTTTTTGCCATTTCACCCAGAAAACTGTACCTTATTTTAATGGTACAGGTGTCTAGATTTGAAAGAACCACGTTTTGTATAAATGTGATGACTTTTGACGGTGTCTTGAGTAATTTTCCAAGAGGGTATCAGATTGCACTTTTTGCAGCGCCCACTGGAAAAATATTCCACAATTAAGTCTAAAAACTATGCAGGATTAAAGTATTGACCAATATGCAGGAACCATTCTTACTGTTCATGAAATGAATGAGTATTGAAAATGTTGTTGAATTCATTCATCGCCATCATAAAGTCTTACAGTTCTGTCACTTTTAGCGCTTCAAAAGTCATGGAAGGAATAGTTAGAATGGAAAATCCCAGATACGTTTCCTAGCTTAGGTATTTACCTTCCTTCCTTTCGATAGGATAAACCTACTGTTTTTTAGCTCAGCTGACTTGTCAGTCAGCTGAGCTTATCTTATGGTCCTCCGTCCCTCCGTCCGTCCGTCCGTCCGTCCGTCCGTCGTCCGTCAACAATTTACATTTTCGACTTCTCCGAAACCGTCAGCCAGATCCACTTCAAACTTGGTGGGGATGTGCCTTGGGTGGGTCTCTACCAAGTTTGTTCAATTGGTCACGGTCCACTGATTTTTGGATTTTAAATGAATTTTTTTGTTCTTTTTTAGGCAAATCTTAAAAAATCTTCTTCTCTGAAACCGCTCACCCATTACTTTGATATCAGACAGAAACACTCCCTGGGACACCTAGTTCTTAATTTGTTCACCAGGTGGCGCTGCAATTTTTTAAAAAATTTTTATGAATTTTTGTGTGTTATAGCTATTTTCGACTTCTTCTCCAGAACCGTCACTCAGATTAAGCTGAAACATGGTGGATATGTTCCTTGTAGAAGGGTTAAACAAAGTTGTTCACTATGTGGGAATGGTGCAGATTCCTGATTTTTAACGATTTTTTCCATTCGGGTACTTATCGGTTAATGCAGCTTTCCTATTGATTACTATGGAAGTCAATGAGTATTCTAATGCTAATTCACATTTGCGACTTCTTCTCCAAAACCGTCATGCAGATTAACTTCAAACTTGGTGGGGATGTACCTTGGGTAGGTGTCTACCAAGTTTGTTCCAATGGTCATGTTCCAATGAATTTTGTTTTTTTTATGATTTTTTTTTCAAAAATCTTTACAATAGTTTTAACATGGGTATTTCTTGTAATGGTTATAACTTAAATAATTTTGGCCAGATTTACTTCAAACTAGGTGGGGATGTGCCTTGGGTGGATCTTTACCAAAGTTGTTCAAATGGTCATGCTCTATTGATTTTTGGAATTTTTATGATTTTTTTTCGTTTTTGGGGGGCAAACCTTAAAAACTCTTCACCTGTGAAACTGCTCACCCAGTTGTTTTGATATCGTTCATAGACACTCCCAGGGACACATAGTTCCCAATTTGTTCACCAGGTGGCACTGCAATTTTTTCTAATTTTTTTTTTTACGAATTTTTTTATATGGTTTTGTTATTTTTCACTTGTTCTCAGAACTGTCAATCAGATTAAAGTGAAATGTGATGGATATGTTCTTGTGGAAGGGTCAAACAAAGTTGTTTACTAGGTAGCACTGCTTTATATTCCTGATTTTTAAGTATTTTCAACTCGGGTACTTATCGATCAATGCAGCTTTCCTATTGATTACTATGGAAGTCAATGGGTATTCTAGTGCTAATTCACAGGACAACTGACACAAAATTTACTGTTTACTTGATAACTTGAGATCTGTTTTGAGTTAGTACTGTGATGTTGCACATGTTAATGTTTTTGTATGAAGGTCATGCTCAGACAGTACATGAATGACTTTGACCTCATTTCTGGGGTCACAGTGCAACATACATGAATTTTACTCTTCATTATAACTTGAGAACTACTTGAACCTTGATGTTGCACATGTTAGTGTTGTTTTATAATGGTCAGACTTACTCAGAACATGGGTGACCTTGATCCTTTCCCAAGTTCATAGATCTGCAAGTGTGATGAATGTCAAGATCAGCTGAGCATGGGCTGTTCACACAGCCCTCTTGTTTTCAAATGTTGTTTACAAAATTGATTGATCTTGCGAAAATTGCTTTCTGAGTAAATCGCAATGAAAGGTAGAGTGGCCCATTTTCGTACATGATTGTCTATAGCGGGAATACAGTTTGTTTTCTCCGGCTCAACTTTGTAGTACACATGGTACACATGCAAACCTCACATTTGATGTATTGCTCGTAAATTGTATTGATGTTTTCTGCGTTAAAAAGCATGTTTTAAAACTCAAAGACTCCAAAGGCAGCCACGTTGTTGGTTTTACCTGGCTGGTTTCCCGTGCGGCTGGCTGACTTCAAACAGTAATTGTAAGTGGATTAATTACGTGACCTGATATGTGATAACCTTGACCCTAACAACCAGTGTTTAAATATGGCGGCTGTCAGTGAAGACCGCGTGCATTTCAAATGTTTTGTTTTACAGAGAAGTTCACTCGATCCTTCTCCGTCATACTTGAACCAGAGACAGAAGGACAAAAGTTATCAATGAAATAGCGATCAGAATAGGCACTCTTATCATAATTTTGGGCCTATGGTATGTTAGCACATCCCTGATATTCTGCATGTACATGAACATACATGTAGATCCAATCATGCTACAGGCACCAAACAAACAAACAAACAAAAAGGTGTAAATATTCTGAACCTTGGTGACACACCTAAGACCTTCCTCCTCTTCATTTTTCTAATCATGACAAAATTCTGCAGTATCCAATCTTTCATGTTAAATCAGTAGCTAAGTCACCAAATTTGGAAGGGATCGGCTGAGAAATATCAGTTGGCCGATCTCTCCAATGCTAATTTTCCAGGGTAGGGCTTATATGCTTTGGTTTGACCAGAGACATGTTTTAGCTCGGGGGGGGGGGGGGGGGGGGTGCTGTTTGTTGTTTTTGTAATTTTATAGCTAAGCACTTCAACACAGCATTGTCAATATTGATAAGTGTCAGCATAATAGCCAGCAAATGCAAGACTTTGGATATGTCTGATTTTGGTAAATTTTACGTTCTTATTGCTCACTCAATTAATACCCCCCTAAACCGACGTTTTATTTGGCTTAATTAAAATGTCCAAGAAATAAATAATAATTTAAATGGTTGGCCGGCATCTATAGGCTTAAAGCATGATGAAAATCTTCAGTTATTTATAGTCTTGAAAAGGAAACAAAGGATAAAGCTTTACCAAGTTGTGTTATCTGGTTCGCAAGCTTTCTCTCCGTTACTGTTACACTCTCGGCAATCTGACGCTGGCGTCGTCCTGCTTTTGATTCGATCTTTGCTTTTGGCATAATTCTTTCATACTTGACTCTCTAAGTCTGAAAGCAGTGACTAGGGACTATACGGTTTCTGTGTATAGCATATGAAGCGAACAAGAAAGTCAGGTCAATGCCGGCACTGTTTTACTACACTGTCTAATTGATGAATGTATCAGGGGCCGGTAGTCCACCTATGAGGTTGCTGCTGAGGGTAGAGTCGTATTATTGCAGAACACACAGACCCCACCTCAGTGAAAAGTTTCAAAGAAATGTCTTACAAATGCCGGGAACCCATTAGTTTCAACATAATTTGCGACAAGTGTCCATTGTAAGGTTTAGACCACCACTGCAGTGTTTTCCTGGAATGTAGTCAACACACGAACCACGCAGACAACGAAGTGTTGATGAGATCAAGGGATTTGTCATCACAGGAACTTGCGTGCAGCTTTGCATTTACTGAAATTCACCGATCACCAATTGTGTTTAATCATCACATAACAAACTGATAAGAACATCAGCAAGTTTTTATCATTTTAATACTCGTAGTATTATTATTGCATGATGAATGATGATTTTCGGGCAATCCTTCATTCAGCCGCCTTTGCTGTAATCTTCCGTGGCCCTCAATCAAGCCACCATTTTGACGAAGGGCAAACGTCAAAATGGGTTGTCAAGAGTTATTTTATTTCAATGATAGGTCATAAGATAAACAAAAAGAACAGAAAATTTTTTGGTCGATATAGGAGGGGTAGAAGTAACATCTTTTCTTCTTCATATCATGTGGCAGTGTCAATTCATTCAAGCGATGCCCCATTGTCTCATTAGTCACAGTCGACCGCATTTCCGCGTTGTCAGGGCCATGGGCGGCGGCCGAGTACTATCTAAACTTGGCGATCAATTAACATAATTCAACAAACAGACCAAGCACGTGTAATTGACAGACCAAAGTGGTGATGTTTTTCTTCATTTTTTTCATATAAATATTTATTTTTTAAAGTCATTTTTGGTGAGCACAAAGTTAAGATAATGGACTTCATGAAAATGGAAAAAAGTTATTTTACGATGAGTCACCATATTGCAGATGTAGTGGAAATGTGACCGCTACCTTAACCTTCTTTAAAATTCCAGTCACTTTGGTAAGTTTTTGTGCCAATTCTACTTATATCATCATCCCAGTTTAAGTTCACTTGAATTCGTTTTGTCCCCTATTGACATATTGCCTCGTGATTTGGTACAGATAATCTATGGGTCTGGGAAATTTGTCCCATATAATAATATATATAACCTTGAGGTCAAGGGCCAAGGTCAAATCCTTGTTTGCATTTTTTGCTAACAGCAATAATCACATAGTGGTTATACTTTCTTAATGGTTCATCATAGGCCCAAGGTTAATGTCAGTTGTTAACAGGAAAGTACTTATGGGCTTTCAGTTTGTATGGTTTATTTTAAACCTGAGTGACCTTGAAAGGTCAATCTGCATACATTCCAGTCGGTTACTATGTAAGTGAATAGGGATTGCTGTAGATCACGTTTTCGACTTCATCTTCAAAACCGTCCACCAGATTCACTTTAAACTTGGTGGGGATGTAACTTGGGCCTGTCTCTACCAAGTTTCTTCAAATATTCACAATCCAGTGGTCAAGGTCACAGGGCAATTCTTAATATTATTGGGTAATCCATATTTTTATTGTATCTCTGCTCACTATTGACCGCTTCCCTCCTTATTTGGTACAGATGATCTATGGGTCTGGGTTTTTAATCATATGTTAATGAATGATCTTGAGGCCAAAGGTCAAGGTCACAGGGGATTCTTATTTTTACAGGGTATTCCTTAATTATATTATACCTCTGCCCCCTATTGACTCTTTATCTTCTGTGTAAGTGCAGATAATCCATGGAATTGCAGAATTTTTTTTCACATGAATGTGGATGATTTTTAGGCTGTAGGTGAAGGTCACACAGTCCTCAAAAAGTTGATTGTTTGACTGTAACTATATAAATTCATACATATAAGTTGGGTAATCATGCATTGGTGATTGTCATGTTATTCCAATGGACAGGTCTTATAAAAATGCTGCAAGTATTTACATTTTTCTTGGTGTATATTGACATGCATTTGCAAAAGTTACATTGACCACTAATATTGTGTTCAGGGGATGCATAACGTTTTGCAAGAAAATCTCGCTTCTGGTTTTTCAATGAGAATCTGATGGTCTAAAGTATCAAATGCCTTTGACAAATCAAGCTAAAGGCATGTCTTTGCATGCAAGCAGTAGATTCAAATTCATATTTTGATGTGGGTACAGTGAAACATGGCCAAGCAGCTGTTGTTTACAGTTGCAGGAAAGATGGTGACTGGTCGCCCCCTATATGTGCAATACAATGAGACTTTTTTCTGATTTGAAATTTTTCGTTTGAATTTGAATTAAGAACACCATTTATTGGGAGGAATTTGCCAATACTGTATACACAAATTGATTACGATGTACTGGTAGCATTCATGGTAGTACTCAAACGATGGTGTTGATGTACATCCCATCAGCGGCAATGAGAAAGAGGTTTCTAAAACCATTGCTACTATTTATCTTCATTGAAGTTTAGCTGGAACAGTGACTCCCAGAAATAGGTAAGGTCAAGATCGGCTTGTTCATGTGGGTTCTCAGTAGAGGGCTCTGTAGGCAGGCAGGCTAGGTATGTGAATTTCCATTGTGATCTGCAGCTATGTAACTTTTAAACCGTTCTGCCTAAAAACACCAAATTTCTTGTGCCTCAAAATTATTCACGTATTGAAAGTTATTTTACCATAGAATCGTATGAGAATACACAGCTCTAGCCGGCAAGAATTTTGTGTTTTGGGTTGTGTATTCAGCCAAATATACATACAATTGGTAATTGTGACCACTCCTATTGCACATTTTTTTTTTCCATCGGTAGTCACCCCATGCAAATAGTTTACATCTTAGTTTGTATTTTTAATATTTTGCCAGTTTCACTGTTAATATTCATAGCTAAAATCGTGGTAAAAAATGACATATTTTTGCGACTTTGCAAGCAACAATAGGTGACAGGTTAGGGTTAATGGTTCGTCTTGGCATTTGTGTATGGATTGATGTAAAAATACCATGTTTGTTGTATCAAGTTATGTTTGGGCAAGTAGATTTTGAAATCTGCTTGCCCTGTGGACAAGTGCTTTTAATTTTTTTTTTTTTTTGCACCCTGATGGGTAGGAAATAAGTGCCCAAATTTTTGGTAAGAAGAGCTGTTCGCTCAGTCTTGTTTTAACCAGAAAAGGCTGTGCCAAGCCTAAAAGGAAAAATGATGCCATTTGTACTCTTTATAATTCTACTGTTGAGATTTGATGCAGACTTCTTAGACTATGATTTTATGATATGAGTCAGCAGCTTTTGTTGGTGTGGTATGGCCGCCCAATTGATGCCAAAGAGGTCTGTTGACCTGAGGCATGCAGTTCATATCAGACCCTTCTGCAAGTCTTTTTAGGAGCTCAGCTGATAAGTCAGCTGAGCTTTCAGGAGGGTAGGTCATCCGTCATCCATCCACAATTCACATTTCGACTTCTCAAAAACCGTCAACCAGATTCACTTGTGTGGGTCTCTACCAAGTTTGTTCAGTTGGTCACGGTCCAGTGATTTTTTATTATTTTTTGTTGGCAAATCTTAAAAAATCTTCTTCTCTGAAACTGCTCATCAGATTGCTTTGATATCACGCAGAAACACTCCCAAGGACTCCTAGTTCTAAAATGTTCACCAGGTGGCACTGCAATTCTTTTTCTAAATTTTTGATGATTTTTCATGTACTATTCCTATTTTTGACTTCTCCAAAACCGTCACTCAGATTAAACTGAAACTTGGTGGATATGTTCCTTGTGGAAGGATCAAACAAAGTTGTTCACTTGGTGGGAATGCTGCTGATTCCTGAATTTTAACCACTTTTTCAGTTCAGGTACTTGTCCGTAAATGCAGCTTTCCTATTGATTACTATTTAAGTCAATGGGCATTCTAATGCTAATTCACATTTTTTACTTCTGCTCTGAAACCATCATCCAGATTGACTTCAAACTTGGTGGCAATGTACCTTGGGTAGGTCTTTACCAAGTTTGTTGAATTGGTCACACATCAGTGATTTTTGGATTTTTTATGATTTTTTGGGCTCTTTTTGGGTCAAATCTTAAAAAATCTCCGAAACCACTGACCCGGTTGCTTTGATATCACACTGGAACACTCTTTTGGACTCCTAGTTCTTAATTTTTTCACCAGGTGGTGCATGATTTTTTTGTGAGTTCTGTTGTGGGCAAATCTTAAAAAATTGCACGGGTACATGTACATGTCAGCTGAACACAGGACTGTCACAGTCCTCTTGTTTTGTTTTTGTCTATTTTTTTTGTTGGTTGTGTATGGTGTCAGTCCAGAACACTGGAACATAACAGCATTTTGAATGAGGGGCAAGGATCATAGTGAGAGGCTTGCTAAGTTGTAAAGTGGCCTGCTATGGCCCAGAAAGTAAGTTATAGATTAGAAGGTCATTCACCGGAAGATGTGTGGTAATAATCAGTAGGTTGAGTAAGGAATTCATAACACTAAATCATGGTTCACAGTTAACCCTTTAAGGTATTGCAGTTTTGTAGTGCTGTCGGTTCAGAGGGTTATGTTACTCCACAATTACCATATTTATTCCCGTTAAGGGCTCCAGCCACTCAGGAAATGTCCAGAATGTGAGACATGAGTTCATCATGATGGGGGTTTTTTTTCCACTACTGACTGCAAAAGTATAGAATGTTAACCCTAGTGCTGTAGGGCCCGTGTTTATACTGTCCAAAAAGCAGGTTAACGAAACAATTCAGCAGTACTAGGGTTAACGGGGCAGAAGTACCATAAAGGGATAAATTGGCATTCAATGAGTTCCACTAACATTGACAACAAATTTGACCAGGACTTAATCAAATATTTGGATGTCTGTTTCAGTCTATACCGTATGAATGGCCAAAGTTTATGCTACAGTAACATTGCTTTGGAAAGGTATCTGGCGACAGTACAGGGTGTTAAAGTTACCACTGGCATACATTCGTCATAATATAATACAAAAGAGAGGATCTGCCTCAAGCCAAAAGCATGTCTTTGCATGCAAGCAGTAGATTCAAATTTATAGTTTTGGTGTGGGTACAGTGAAACTTGTCTTGAAAGACAACACCCAGCAATGACCAAATTGTGGTCATGCAAGACAGGTGGTCTTTCATAGGAGGTGTTTTAAGTTGAAAAGTATAAAGCAGTGTTCTAAAAAGGTGGTCTCATTACAGTGGTCTCTTAAGACAGGTTAACTGTATTGAGCTGTTCTGGCAGACCAGGGAGACTTGACAAATCATTGTTTCTGCTTGCAGATGCTTCAAATGGTTATACATCCAGTGATGATGATGATGAAGATGAAGAAGAGGATTATGATGACGATGAAGATGAGGATGATATGGATTATGTCACGTTTTTATCAGACAGGTTTAAGATGCGACATGAATTCAGGAAAATGAGGCCTGGTAAGTGGCATGATTGTTTGAGAAGAAAATTAGTTGTACTTGTGGAATGTAACCCTGTTTAATATATCACGGGTACCATATATAACAGTTGATCATGTGTTATGTCACATACACAGCTTGTTTCAAGCTTTGACAGATTCAGCACAAATGTCATGCATGGAGAAAAGATGAATCGAAACTTGGATCTTAGTTCTCAAATTGGTGGCTGAAGTGAATCTTGATTCAAGTGGAGTGTGTAAATTCAAGCTTGATTCCAGTGGAGTGTGTAAATTCAAGCTTGACTCCAGTGGAGTGTGTTAATTCAAGCTTGATTCCAATGGAGTGTGGTGCAGAAGGTTATAGGTGTCTTGGTGTTAAATTTTCACCATGTATACTTGTGAAAGTAATGTCTTGTTTGTTTTGGTGTTTTATATGTTTTATCAGGTATATATATATATATATAGATATGCAATATAAGTTGATTGCAAATATATTATTTCTGTAGGGCAGATACCCTTCACTGAGGGTGAAGAATTGTGTGGCATTAAGTATCAATCTTGCTTTTATGTTGCAGATTCTACAGGTGAAATAGATAGGAAACTCACTGCTGAGGTAAGTCTGAGTTTCAGTCTATGGAATATAGAAAATTCATCAGAAGCCCAGGGTGAAGTAAAAGTTCGCATCTGAGAAATTAAAGATGTATGTTAAAATACTTAATACTGCCAGCTTGATATCTCTACATGGTAGTTGCTAGGTTGATATCTGTACAGTAGTAGTTGCTAGCTTGATATCTGTGCAGTGGTTGTTGCAAGCTTGATATCTACACAGTAGTAGTTGCTGTATCTAGCCATTGCTGTGATAGGTCTTCTGGTATTTTGCCCACAAGTCATTTCATTTGTTACCTAACCTGTAGTGGCAGGTCACCTGCTATATGTGGCCACTTTTTAGCTCTGCTGACCATAGGTCGCAGAGCTTATGTGATCATTTGTGTTTGTCTTTCCATACATCGTTAAACTTGTGATTTCGACACAGTCCACAGTTAGGCCAAAATGTGAAAACATTGAGAATGCAATATTTGACATTCATCACAAACACTTGGTATAAATGTCAATCAGTGTAAAGAAAGGATGAGGCTACTGGTACCATATGTACTACATACGTGTATCATATGTAGAAGTTTTATGTTGCATAATATGGATAACCTTGGAATACTTTCTCAAGGTCATGGAAGGAATAATTTTCCAAATTTTTTTTGTTAGCTCTGCTGACCTAAGGTTGCAGAGCTTTTGTGACTGCACATGTCTGTCGATCCATCTGTATGTTAACTTTTGCTCGTTAGCACAATATCATCCACAGTTTTGATGTGAGCCAAGCATAATTTTTCAAGGAGTTATTGGATGTTTGAAAATCTAGGTCCCTTTCAATATTGGTGGTGCCAGGTACAGTATTATGTAATATATGGGTTGATATATAAAAATCTGGTGAATGTTCAGCACCTTTGATTTTTAATGGATCTTCATGACATGTGGTGGGATTATGGGGGAGGTCAAAGTCTTAAGTTGTTGATGATACTAGTGGTGCCATCTATAATTTGATGGAAATTATGAGCCAAAACGTCCTTTAAGGTAATGAAATTTTATATCTGGAAAGGAAATTGGATTAGACTTGCCAAATTTATACGATATATAGACCATGTCCAGTGCTAGAATGTTATGTAATATCAGTGACCTTGAGCTATTTTTGTGAGGTCACCATTCACCATTTGGAAGAGGTGATTTTATAATGGCAGGGTGCAGCTTGGACAGAAATGGCAAAGAGAATTGAGCCTCCAGATCAAAGTTGCACTCGATAACATTGTGCATAAAGCTGTACTTGGTGACCTACTTTTTGGGTCACCTTGACCCAGTAATTTTGGAGTTTGGTGTTTGTCAAAATTTATTCTTTTTCTTCAGTGATCCAAAAGTTATTAACTGGTTTGAACAAACAGACCTTGTATGGATTATGGGAAATGAAACAATACACTTCAAGCAGAAATATGATTTTATAAATTTTGGGATAAAGGTTTTAGTTGAAAATTTTACAAGACATTTAAAATTTTTAAAAATAGCTATAAAATTAGAATCAAGCCCATTTTCAAAAATTTAAAGTACAGTTTTTGGGAGTAGTAGGTGTTCTCCCCCCCCCCCCCCCCCCCCCATTCATTTTACACTCTAAGGTACATCTGATTTTTAAGGGTCTACCCTATGGGAAAACCCGTAATGTTTTCGGGTTGCCCATGTGGATGTGCACATTCTTGTTACCGCAATGTCTACAGAATTCCTTCTTGTATTTTGCTCAAATTTGGCAATATGCTATAAATCTTACCTGGCAAAATGAACTAGTTAGATTTTGGAGTCACCATGACCTAATTTGGGCAAATGGCAGCCTAATTACATGCTCGTTAGGGCTCGTTACTGCAGTATCTCCAAAATGCTCCAATGTAATTTGCTCAAATTTGGCAGTATGCTTATCTGGCATACCAAAATGAACTCATTAGATTTTGGTGTCAGCATGACTTAATTTGAGCAAATGGCAGCATTTTTCTTTGTGGACCCTTCAGTCAATGCTTTGTGTTGAAGGTATGTCTAGTTATTTTTTTAATGCTGTTTTAAATTTGATGCAAATTTCAATTAAAATTTTATAACATCAACAGCAAGACTAAAATTTATATGTAGTGCCAGAATCAAACTCAAAGTTATGTTTTCTTTCAGAAAATATATTACTTGTTAGGGTATTGGATGCTAACCCTAGACATAAATTACACATTTATACATGAGAGTCATAAAGTTTACAAGCAAAACTTCACATATTTAGCTAATTCATCAATTGCCACGTTCATATTTATTCATTATTATGTGGGTTGTCTTTGCTGAATATTTAGCTTAGGCAAGGAGCCGCTACTCAGAGAGACGTGTACGGGTAAAAGGCTCCGAAACGCGTTGAGTAGTTACCCGCTGAAGACCCTTTAATTTAATTGGGCTGATACAGCCTATGTCAAAATTTTACAGAGGAACGTGTGCAATATAGACAATAGTAATTCCATATATATACAGGTTAGACAGGGACAGGTTAGCTTATGGAGAGTAAAGAGTTCGAACTGCGGAATAGGATATTGACTACTAGGAAGTGGTTCTGGGCAAAAAGACACAAATACAATAAAGTGTGTCATGCCCTTAACTCCCATTATGGTTTTGTCTTGCTGGTGGTGAATGTCTGGCTGGGAAAAGAGAAGGATCAGTGTCCAGAAATTGTATTCAACTGTTGGAGTGGAAAATACACAGTGTAGTCAGTGAATGTAGCAGAGAAACCACACAGTCACTTGCTGTGTCTCCAGAGAGCAGACATGTACCAGCAAGCAGATGCCTTAGTTGTACAGTTCCCTGGGGCATCACAGGACCAGTCGTGTTTATAGATGTTCCAGAGATGCACGTGTAAAGCTGGGTATCTTTGTGTCCCCAGGACAATACAGATGTGGTATTGATCAGCAGCCAGTCTTTGTCTGGTGAAAATGGAGCAACTTTGTTTGATACCTGTTCATTGTTACCCCAGTGTATTGCAGTGCAATCTTTATAGTGTTCCCTGTCGTGAGACCCCACCCCTCGAGCAGGTCCAAAAGTCGTACCTCAAAACAGGTGATCTCTCATTAGAAGGATGGTATCATAGAAGTGACAGGTCTGGTTATCTGATGTGCTCTCTTAACCCCTTTCAGCTTGAATTACGACAGAGTCAACAGCTTTCCTTGGCATCTGTTAGGCGGTAAGTGTCTAACCCATGCTAAAGAAAGCTGTCCACCTGGGGCATGTGATCTTAACAGGTCTCCTCTACAATTCTCAAATTGTTTTTCATTACTGTTGAAATTGGTTGAAAACCCTGAAGCAGATGACATTTAACCAACCGCCGGTTTTTGCCGGTTTTAGAGGGAAAGGGTTAATGCAGGGGCCACTGTGCTTGAAAACTGAAGCGTATAGCCGCCAGAATACTGCTGAGACAACAGTGTATGCCTGCTTGCAAGTTCTGTCACTGTGGTTGTTCATTCAGGGCCGCACACGTGTGCGAAATTGTGCATGGCCTTGTACATCCTCGTCTGCTCAAACACCCCAATGTGAAATGGTGTCTACCACAATGTTTTGTTTAAATTGTTGGTCGCATACATTTTGACTGAAAGTTGTAACGAGTCATATTGTAATAGCATATCACAGGCCAACAGCGTTCTGTGGCTCAGTTTGCACTAAACTAGTTAACCTGTTTAGTTCTGTTTGGATACAAATAAAGGAGAATTCACTCTGATGCGGTGTATAATTCCTATTGGTGAAAATCTGTGATAAATTATGCTTGATGAATTGGCTTCATGTGTGAGTCCTGTACCAATGCAGGAATCTGAGGCAGAGCTCAGTAAACTTTGATGAGCTTTTGATGGCTGTCTGGTGGAACTATCGATGAGGAGCTTCCGCCTGTGAATGATACGTGTAGATGTGTCATGGGCTCCATGATTTAATGATAAAAAAAATTCTTTGATAAAAAGGCCTCTTAACATATTGACACGTCTGATGTCCCGTGGTTAAACGATGCAAGAATCCTTTTTAAAAAGGGCCTTTTAGCATATTGGCCCATCCATAGCCCCATGGTAAAATGAAAAAAAAAAAAATCTTTACAATAAGTGAATGAATAAAATCTTTTTTTAGATAAGTCCTTTAGCATATTGCCATAAAAAAATTTAAACTGCACCGTGTAGTACCTGTTGTATACAGAAGATATGCATGGCAAGTATCACTGTGACAAATATAAGTGCTTGTTGTGCTCAAATATTTATTGTTTTGTTTCTTTTTTGAAATTGCCTGACTGGTTTCCCCACAAATGGGGCTCATCCGAGGTCAACTTTTGTCGCATGCTATTTAAAGGGTGGTGTAACACTGGTCTTCTGTAATGGATCTAATTATTGCTAAAGTTAAATTTTGATGCTCATTAGGCTAATTACTGATAGCAGCACGTTAGGTCTCTCCATGTTATGTCTCATGACCCAAATCCACATATACATTGCACCGTGCCTGGTGTGTAAACAATCAGTTGCTTGGGGCAGCAAGAGGCTGCCCTGGAAGTCTGGTTCCAGTGCATGAAGGTCCTCAGTGGAAAGAGAACTGGGATAATACAGTCTTGTTGAAGTGTTGATGCTGTAGGTTTGATAAGGTGATCCATAACAGCATAGATCCCACAGTTGATGAAGCTATGAAATCCAACGATAAGATTACAAGAAGACTAGGCAAGGGCCAAGATGGCAAAAAGTACCTGTCTGTGCAGCTTTTGCCTGGGTGGAGACTTTAGGATGGTCTGACCAGTTTCGTTTTGTCGTTTTGTCCAAACTCTTCAGAGACTGCCCAAAGACTGCTGCGTTTATTTTTATGTCTTCCCATGCAACGGGGGGGGGGGGGGGGGGGGGGGGGGGGCATATTGTTTTTGCGTCTGTTTCTTCCACTTCTTCTTGTTCTTCAACACATTGTTGCGTGTGTTGCGGACGTGATAACTGAAGAAAGTTTTGACTTGGGAAGTTGAAATTTTTTGTGAAGATGTTCCTATATAAAACCTTGGTTGGGATTGCAGATGGGTGACCTTGGCATATTTTTCAAGGTCACATGGGCATGTCATCTAAAATTGACGCGGACGCAACAACTCTGCAAGGATGTGACTTAAGAGGTTGAAATTTTGCATGATGATGTACCATAATACCAACTAGGTTGGGATTGTAGATGGGTGACCTTGACTTATTTTCAAGGTCACATAGCCACTTTTTCAAAGTCATTGCAGACACACTAGTGAAAAATTTGACTTAACAGGTTGACATTTTGTGTGATTATGTTTCTATGTAAGATTTTTGTAAGACCTTGCTTGTGACTGCAGATGTATGACCTTGACCTATTTTTCACGGTTATGTGGGCATTTTGTGTAAAATCAGTGTGGACGTGATAACTCAAGAAAGATTTGACATGGGAAGTTGAAATTTTATGTGAAGATGTTCCAATATATGATCTTGCTTGGGATTGCAGATGGGTGACCTTGACATATTTTTTAAGGTCACAGGGGCATGTCATCTAAAATTGATGCGGACGTAACAACTCTGCAAGGATTTGACTTAAGAGGTTGAAATTTTGCATGATGATGTACCAAAATACCAACTAGGTTGGGATTGTAGATGGGTGACCTTGACTTATTTTCAAGGTCACATAGCCACTTTTTAAAAATCATTGCAGATACACTCGAGAAAAATTTGTCTAATAGGTTGAGATTTCGTGTGATTATGTTTCTATGTAAGACTTTTGTAACACCTTGCCTGTGACTGCAGATGTATGACCTTGACCTATTTTTTAAGGTCAGGTGGATGTGATAACTCGAAAGATTTGACTTGGGGAAGTTGAAATTTATATAAGACCATGCTTGGGATTGCAGATGGGTGACCTTGACGTAGTTTTGAATGTCACATGGGCATCTCATGTAAAATCGATAACTCAAGAAAGATTTGACTTGGGAAGTTGAAATTTTATGTGAAGATGTTCCTATATAAGGCCTTGTTTGGGATTGTAGATGGGTGACCTTGACTTGTTTCAAGGTCACTTGGCCACTTTTTGAAAATCATTGCAGACACACTAGTGAAAGATTTGACTTACAGAGATTGAAATTTTGTGTGATTATGTTTCTATGAATGACTTGTAAGACCTTGCGTGTGACTGCAGATGTTTGACCTTGGCCTATTTTTTAAGGTCACATGGGCATTTCATCAAAAATCCATGCAGACATGATAACTCCACAAGGATTTGACTTTGGAGGCAGAAATTCTGCATGATTATGTACGATAATACGAACAACGCTGGGAGTATAGATGGGTGACCTAGAGTGTACCTTCACCATATCTGTAGATCATTGGAATCGGTATGCCTATTTATAAAAATAAAGGGTGACAATAGTAAGGGCGCACGGGGAGACATTTAATTTTCTGTTGGAAAATGAGCCTGTCCAAGTTTACCTTGGATTTTGCGTGTCCATGTTATCCATTAATTGTACATGGGGTGACGTAAAACCATTGTGTTTTACGTTGGAAAAGCCAACTGTCGATCTGGTCATTTGGGTTAATGCTGGTCCACATGCTACGGTGTGCACATATTTATGTTTACTAACACACCGTTGTCAAGGAGAAGTGATGTCGCTTTGCTAGTGTTCCCAATGGGTGTAAATTTCCCTACGGGCAGGACATATGTATAGTGTATTAAGCATATGACTAGAATGTTTAGGGGTCAAGGGAAAATTTGTTGATGGTGCATGAATATTCATGGACCTGGCTGGAAAAAACTGTTTCATTTCAGTAAAATGAATTAGCAATCTTTTGGCCACAGGAACTTGATCCGTTCTGTTTAAAGTTTATCACAAACAATGTCAATGGGTGATAGGTACGGGAACTATAGATTTAGCATAATACAAGGCAAGGGTGCCTTTTCCCCCATGACATTCAGGTCGAATATATGTGATATGATTACAAGGATACTGGTTGTTTGTGTCAGCCCATGTACTCACTGATATTGTTTGTGGGCCTGTTGCTTGAATTAAATGCAATATGAAAATTATCAGCTTCCAGTCAGTATTTTCTTTGAATGTGTAATTAGGGGACCGCCAAAGGCGAGTCCCCTATAGTGATCGCAGGTTCCACGCGTCCATCTGGATTGTTTCCACATGGTAACTTGAGAAGTATTTGAGCTAGGTGTTTCATATAGCACAGGGTTGTAGTCCTCTAAAGGGACTGGGATAAGTTCAAAGATGGGTGACCTTGACCCAATTCCCAAGGTCACAGAGCCACATTAATGAATTTGGTGTCTGCATAATAACTTGACGAGTTTTTGAGCTAGGGCTTTCATATTGGACAGGATTATTGTCCTATTTAAGGGCTAGATCAAGTTCAAAGTTGGGTGACCTTGACACAATATCCAAAGTCACAGCCACATCAGTGAATTTGGTGTTGGCATGATAACTTGAGAAGTTTTTGAGGTAGGGCTTTGATATTGGGCAAGATTATAGCCCTCTGTAAGGGCTAATTCAAGCTCAAAGATGGGCAACCTTGACCCAATTCTGAAGGGCACCGAGCCACAGTGAATCTGGTGTTGGTGTGATTCCGCATGACAACTTGAGAAGTTTTTTTAGCAAGGGCCCTCATATTGCACCTAGGGCTCTTGTATTGCAGATCATTATAGTTTTCTATAGGACCATGGTGAAGTTCAAACATGAGTGACCTTGATCCAATTCCCAATGTCACACAGCCACTTTTGTGAAATTCAGTGTCTGACAATAATTTGTAAACTTTTTCATTTATGGGTTATATTGTACATGATGACAGTCCTCTATAGGGCAAATGTTAAGTTTGAACATGAATGACCTTGACCCATTTCTCAAGGTAACACAGCCACTTGTGTAAAATTCAGTGTCTTCACAATCACTGAATTTTTTAAGCTTAATTGCTTCTGGATGCTGGATTTGAAGTGATTCTCCTTTTACTGAGGCCACCCCGAATGCGCTGGAAACGTGACCTTATTAGAGGGGTAAACTTCTAGCATGTAGCAATAGTTGCTGCCCTAAACTGTACCATCTTTGTATACGCCAGTCCTCTCAGTGGTGCAAGCACCACTATTACATCTAGTTATACATGATATCAAATATATCTTCCCCCCCCCCCCGCCCCCAAAAGAAAAAAAAAAAGAGGAGGAGGTGGGTGAGGACTGCAGTCATATTTTGATGATGCCCAATGGAAAGAACAAATCACATTGTTATTTAACACTTCTTTTGTTTTGTTTTTAGCAAATAGAAAAGAATGCTAATGAGCTTATAACAGAAGAAGAAAAAGAAAAGAGAAGAGCTGAAAAACGGAGAGCAAAGAAAAAGGTAAAGCGATTCCTTTAAATGTTTTACTGTTTGAACACAGTGGTAGGACTGAGGTGTTGTGGAGACCACTGTTCAGACCTATCCTTAGGTGGAAGCTAAGTGCAGCTTTGTTTCAGTGTAGGGCTCCATAAACTGTTCAGTAACTTCCTAAGTGGGTTCTAGATTATGACTGATGAACAATACCAGCAGGATTCAATAAGTAATGTACTATTGTGGTGATTTGGTAGGGCATTAGTGCTTGATCTGACATTGAAGTGTTCTCTTCTTGCTCCAGTTTAATCATTACTGAACTAAAAATGAATTTTGCTTCCATGTGGACAAATTTCCGAGACTTGGAGTGAAGCATCCCTGTGCATTTTTTAATAATGTGTATATGATCTTGATATCTGTAGAGAAGAAGAGAAAAGAAACGTTTAGAAAAACAGCAGGCAGAACAGCAGAAAAAGGTAAACAACTTTTTTTCCTGTGGTGCAGAAACATAACTGGTGTTCCGTGGTCAGAGATGTGATGCTGCTTCTTATAAACATTGATTTTAAATATTTTTTTTTTCTCTCGGCTGGCGTTGACGCATGCCTATTTTACGTAGCAACGTCAATTGTTATACCTCTCTATAAATACCAGGTGCATTCAGTAGCACGATCAGTTCCTGATGATGGCCCACTAGTGCCGAAACCGGTCGAACTATTTACTGTTTTCCAACTGCTGTCAGGCCCTTGCCTAGTTCATTCTTCATTGATTTTAAATAGCCGCAGAGTTGACATGAAAAGTTTTTGTCTCTTGGCCCCTGACACTTTTGTCCCAAATTTGGACAAGTATTTGAGGTTAAATCTCTATTACAATGTTTGGTTGTCCTGTGTGAAATTTCACACGTCTTGGACAGCAGGGCTTGCCTTAATTTAATGTCAAACTATCAAGTTTCCATTCAAAGAAGAAAATTTGATTCTCCGTCTGTTTCACAAAAGCCGGGTAATCCAATACTGTTCCAAGACTCCTACAAATCTGAACAAAAAGTCTTTAATTTGAATTTGGGATTTTCAAGACTTGGAAAAGATATTTGAGGCATGAAAATTAATATATTTGTGTCTTTTTGTCCAGAACCACTTCCTAGTCGTCTTTACCGTTTTCCACAGTCCAAACTCTACACACCAAAAGCTAACCTGTCCCTGTCTAACCTATATATAAATATGGAAGTACTATTGTCCATATTGCACATGTTGTTCAGTGGAATTTGGACCTAGGCTGCATTAGCCGAAATATATGAAAGGGTCTTCTGCGGGTAACTTACTCAGAACATGTTTGGGAGCCTGTATCCATACTTGTCTCTGAGTAGCGGCTCCTTGTCTGAGGTAAATATGTCGTTTATGTTTTGAGAAAAACTGGCTTAAATTTTACTGCAATTTTGATATACTTGTATGATTTTGATCACTGTCATATCAACAAAACTTTGCTGTAAATATGTATATATATATATATATATATATATATATATATATATGAAATGTCAAGATCCTCCAAGGGGATGGGTCTTGACACTTGGAGATTTCTGTAATGCTCCTTGCCATGCCGGCCAGTGTGATACCCCAGCTGTGAAGGCCCCTCTCACCAGAGACCAGCCCTATTAGAAGACCATCATTCCTGTACAGAAAGAGTGCCATTGTATCTTCACCCTGTAGAGAGGCAATCTATAAGGTCATTTTGGGGCTGCATTTGAAGTGGCTTAATAAGAAGAGACCACTGTAATTGGTGTTTGCATGTTAACAAAAAAATGACCTAATATGAAAGACCAAGCATAGACGGTTCCTGTATCCCGCCTGTAGAGGGCACTTCAGTCAGGAGGGCTAGAGTGTACTCCCATTACTTTCCATGGTAATTTATAACATAAAAACTGAAAACCACTGCCAAATTTTTTATGGCAAATCTAGATGAAGAACTTAAATGTTTCTTAAAATTTATTGTGCTAGTCTCAAAAGTAAGATTGGGCATTGTCCTCATGTTTGCATATGTAGTCACTTTTGAATGAGTTGAGCAACAATCTGAAACTTGCACTGCAGAAACACCTAATTGTGCATTGGCTGAGTTGGACGTTTAAAGGCTTTGCCCTATTTTCAGGATAACCAGAGTTGTTCATATTTTTGTCCAAACCGATGCAGTAATTTTTGATCAAATTGATCTGCTATCATAAAACTTGTACTATAGAAACATCCCATTGGAAGCTTTGCTGAATTCGACATTCATTGACCTTGACATATTTTCAAGGTCACCAGGGTTCATTTTTATCGTGGCTGAGGGGATCTAAAGGTTGTTGCGATCATTATGCTTGGTTTTGTATTGGATGTTTAGTGTCTGAAAAATGTGCAACATGTTAAAATGTGTATTTTGATGAACATTACATGATTAAAAAGGTTGCAGTCAAAACTAGTAAATATATGTACTTGTATGGTCGGTCTTAAATTTGACTTTGAGCTTTGGAGTCATAAGAAATGTTGGCAAATTTGATTGGCTGGGAGCTGCTGAAACCCTGTGCTTCATTGTAGTTTTGTTACATTACGATCTTCGTGTTTTGGCAGTAGTGGACACTGAAGGAATTTGACTAATCTGGTATTGCTGTGACTATGAGTAGAATAATTCTCATAACACAACATCGCTATTATTGATTTGCATCATACAAGATGTCAATATTTCTGTTTGTTTTGTTTTTCAGGAAGATGACACAAAGAAGTCTTCCAGTCAGAAACAGAAGCAAGAAAACAATACAAATCATGAAAAGAATAACAAATCTAAAAGTAGCAGTAAAAAGCAAAAGTAAGTTAATTGGTGACCCCACAGACCTTGTCAAGTGCAGCCATCGTTGTGGTATGATTCCTCAACAATGAGAAGCAGAAACAAGAAAACAATACAAATTTGAAAAGGGCAAAAAAGTTAACATAACAAGAAAACGCAAGTACTGAGATCTTTACGTGATTCAGGTGCTGCCATTGCACTGTTATTTGTAAGCACTGTGTAATAAACTCATTCCATACCAGTCCCTGATTTTTTCCGTATATTTACCTGGATTTAAGTCGACAATTCCATTAATTAAATTCTTCATGAAAAGAGCTTTCATTCAATTACCAACATGCCTATAGTCTTAAGTCAGTGGTTCTGGCACTACCTGGCAAGTCATGCTGCAGCTGCAGCATGACTTGCCAGGCAGTGCCAAAACCACTGACCAAGGCTTGTGACCATAATATGGAATGAGTTAATTGATTCTTCTATTTTCATCCCAGAATCAGTCTGAAAAAGTGCATAAAAACATAGAATCAATGTTAATGGTTGTGTTAATCTTGGAGAAAATGGTGTGAAAAAAAAGAGCAAATCTGGAGATGTGAACAGAATTTTTTGCCTGGAAGCAGTGAAAAATCTTTACTGGAAATCATAAAGGTTAGACTTTCAACCCGATCAATTTGAAATTAATATTCCTAAAACTAGATTACTGTTGGTCAGCATTGTGGAATGGTGATATATTCCAAACAGACTAAAATTATAGTAAAACCTCATTACTGAACATTTTTGAGGTCCCATCTAACCTTTGTTCATTTTAACTTAACCTGATGTTACTGAATACTGTAGTTCCCCTCTCGTAAGACCTCTTTCAACAAAGGCCACCTATCTTTAAACCCCACAATTCATGTGCAGAAAGCGTGGTTTTCCTATTTTGTTGTTCCCTTCTGTAGAGGTCTCCTCCTTGTTGGGCCACTTTTGGGCTGCATTTGGGTGGCCTTATAAGAGGGGGAGCACTGTACCTTGAAATTCTGAACACTTTGTGGCACCGCCAGGTTATTTACTGAAGGCCACGATGGTCCGTCCTCAGTACATATTTATCATTCAGTTGATGACATGAACAGCTAGTCGGGGTCTGTTTTCGTCTGAGTACCACTGAATGTTTATACATTGATTTTTCTGTAAAAAGTACATAAAAAAGCTGTGCTGCAAGTCAACATTTTGCGTAGCATTTCCATTCCACATGTGTTGGTCCCAAGCGTGGTTGTAAGAGACAGATTGGACTGTATTCAAACACTGTGCACCCTGATAGATACGTATTATCTCCTTTCAGGCAGAGGAAAAGCGAATCCTCCCAGTCAGACCAGGAGGTGGGTTGAACTACTTAGTCTTCCTTGAATGATGAGACCATAATGAATGATTTAACTAATTCCATGCCATGTTGATAGAAGCCTTGAATGGGGGGAGATTTGAAATGAAGTCATTTTGGGGTTGGCAAATACTACTGGTTTTTTATCAAATCAAAAGGAGCGAGTGTAAATGTAGTGATTTGTTATACCCGGACAAAGTTTGGGGCGGTATGTACACTGTTTGTGGCTTATCCTTCCGTAACAGAATCCTTATATGCAAAATATCTCTAGATTGACAGACCACATGAAACTCTGATCTAACTCAGTTGTACTTTGATACAGTTCCATGAACAAACTACATTTTGGTGACCTTGACCTCATTTCAAGGTTACAAGACCCATATGTGTGCAAAGCAGGGTGTAGCCAGTCTTGGCGGGACAACTTCTTGTTTATCTTTGGATTTAAAAGTGCTTGACTTTGAGAATAAAGTGAAATTTTGCTAGGAGCCAAAAAAAAAAAAAAGAAAAAAAAAAGTGAAATGCATATGAGAAAAAAAAAAAATGTTGTTATGTTTTTTTGTAGGAATTTGACTCCAGTGCTGCATTTTTTACAAAAGTTGTCAGTAAAAAGAAAAAAGCTGGTTTGCCTGTGGATCAGCCAAATTCCAAGTCCAAACAGAAAGATGGAAAGTCACAAAATAAAAATGAAGAAGAGGTTCGTACAATTTGTATCTGTTTTTGAGTTGTCTATTGTGTAAGTTAGAATGGAACATATATATATATATTTTTTTTTTTGGTGGTCTATTAGATTTAAATACCAAGATGATATGAAACGTGATGTACTTAGCATGTTTTCTCAGCAAAGGACCAATATTTGTAAAATGTTGAAGTCAATTACTTTAGATGTTTTCTTAGAAAGAAAAGAACCAAAGCTTGTAAAATGTTGAAAAGTTTTACTATGGAAGTATTCTAAGAATCGTGGATGTAATACTTTTGAAAATCAACAAGGTTTGAAATAAATTTATGCACAAAAATGCATGCATAATTCTCCTGAGTAATAAGATATTACATTTCCATATTTTAAAAATTTTGGTTGTTTACCTATATAAATACAAAAGAAGTGGAATATTTCCTGTGGCCTAGCATCTTTATTAGACTTTCTGGCAAGAGGATACCTTAGGTGAAAATTTGCAATGAATTTGTTTTTTCAGGTAGAAGAATTAGACCCAATAGTTTTGCGGAGTAGACAGTTGGCAAGTAAGTACTCTTTTGCTCTACACAGAGCAGGATTTCATGAGGTCCAGACCTGTTATGTTAAAAGGCAGGGGCTAGAAACATATGGGTGGTGCTTCTGTTCTCAAATATACCACTCTGAGAGCTCTGTACAACTTCAGTAAATAGATGAAATATGGAGCACACTTCGAATGTGAGATCCTGCAGATATGATTGTTTATAAATGTAATACCAGAGTGTATTTGACATGAGCATTGATATACATCCTTCTTTGCAGTTCGAGGAAATGAAATGGCCAATTTAGGACATTACACTGCTGCTATTGATCTGTTTTCTGAAGCCATCAAGTTAGACCCAAGAGATTTTAGGTAAGCAAAGAGTGACAGCATATTCACGAGGGGTACAATGATGCACAGTGGGTTGGGATTTATGTGGAGAATAGCAAGAGACCAGTGGTGATAGATATTGCACATAGTGATATTTTCAATGTAAATAATATGTGCTTAGACAATGAAGAACAGTGGTTAATAGTATGTATTGAGAGATACTAGGTATACATATACGTGAAAGTAATATCAATGAGTTGTTAGAGGGTATTGCGTTATAAACATGTTTGAACTGGATTACCTAATAATCAACAAAATGTAACTGTGTCAGAGATTTTCCTGGTGCTTTGATGGTTGAGATGGGAAATATAAAATCAGTCTCATTGAACATATGTGTGTGAGAAGTTCAGACTTCGAGAAGTGAGATTTTCTATAATAGAATTTGCATGGGGTTAAAAAGAACTGAAGTGAAAGAATTGATGTGAGGGTGATATATGGAATCAAGGCAGAATGACCCCAGCTGCAGAGGCCAGACAAGTCAAAAGAGGAGACTTTTCACATTGGTGATCTTCAGAGTGCAGCTTGCAGATAGCACATTTGGCAATGTGAATGTTCTTTGCAGGTTATCGGATCTAGGATGGTGTCAAGCAGAGTTGGCGTATGGGATGCCATGTTGTCAAATCTCATCATTAATAGATAATCCTAGCAGAAAGTGGTTGGACAGATGGAGACCCCTGCTGGCTGTACTATGAACATTGCTGTTGTGAAAAGCCCTGTTGTTCAAAATAGGAAGGAGTGTAAGGGTGGCCTTACCCTTGACAGAGTGGGGAAGGGTTTGGGAATGGCAGGGAATTAGAGGTAGTTCGTGTTTGTGTGAATCCCCTTACAAAGGGGAAGTGTTTGCCTTGTGAGGTATGGGAACTTTCTGCTGAAACAGACTTGTAGGTCAAGCATAACTGAAACTTCTGCAGCTTCTGTAAGAAAAAGTCCTACTGAATTGGAAGCCATTTTTATGCAGTTAAAAAGTGCATGATGTTATAGCTTAGTCTGTATAGTTTTCATGCATATTGACTTTGGAACAAACCCTAAAAACAAGAAGCAGGTAGAAAAAGATAAACTTAGGCATGATTGAACATATAATAGGACTGAAAAGTTCTTAGCTATAATTATTTCAGGTTATAGCATAAACAAGAGTTGTAGAAATGAGATTTCACAAATGTATGGGAATTATAGTTTGGTTTGGTTTAAATGTATTTTATTTCAAATGAAATACAATTAGAAAGAAGGGCATACCCCCTTTGTTAAATCTTCTTGTAGGAATTATAGTTCACATATATCACAATGTACAAAATTGCATAAACACAAATTTCCCAGAGTTGTACATTTCCACATAGTTTCCCTGATAGTACCATCTGGGACAGTCAACACTGTAAATTCATGATTGTAGTGAGTGATTATTTTATGAACCATTTGGGTTGCTTTGGGTTTTTTTTGTTTGTTTTTCTTTGCAGTACATATTGGTGATTTGGAAAAAAAAAAAGATCTGTGAACATTGGACTTTTGTCCAGTGTGGGAAAATTTGTACTGACACAGTGTAACCAGGTTACACATTAAATTTTCTTTTCTTTCTTTAATAGGTTTTTTGGCAATAGATCATATTGTTTTGATCGAATACAACAGTATGAAAGGTAAGTTTAGTATCTTCAAGAATATTACTGTAAACAAAAAGAAATATTTGATATCTATTTTGTAGTTGGCAATATTATAGATACCCTCACCTGCACAGTCGCCAGCGTAACTTGTGATCAAAAATAACTTTTTTGTTTAGTAATGCACATAATGTCAATAAAATTTGGGCATCTTTTGTGAAATTGAGCATTAACTCGTGCAGTTTCCAGTATGACAACAATAAAGTTATGTGGAGAAAATTGTGGACAGAATGGCAAATGTGGGGGAAAAGATGGCAAATTTTTATGCCCACCTTCCGAGAAGACAGAGCGTATGGCTTCGGTTGGTCAGTCGGTAGAGAGACTGTGGTTTCCCCACCATAACTCGAGAAGTTTTTGAGATAGGACTCTGACACTGCCCAGGTATATACGCCAAGAGAAGGGCAAGGTGAAGTATGAATGTGGTTGACCTTGACCCAGTTTTCAAGGTCACGGATGTACTATGGTAAGTTTTGGTTTGCACACAGTAACTAGACAAATTTTTATGATGTGACCTGTATATTCCACAGGATTATAGTCCTTGGGCTATAATCGCAGAAATATGATTTTGGTCAGTCAAAGCTGGAAAAATGCGTATGCCTGTATATAGCGCACAGGTGAAAAATACAGAAGACCGAGAGGCCAAGTGCATGCCAAGCGTCAACTATACATTGGTGAGAAGTGCCCCGGAAATCAGCCATTTGAAAACATTTAGTACCTTTAATCAATAAGACAGTGTTTCTCCAAATGCCAACTCTTTATTAGTCCACAACAAAGTTATACAAGGGAAACACCTTTGGAAAGCCTGTTGTGTGAAGATCCTCAGACATTGACATTGACATTGGCACTTTCACACCACTACACACGCTTTTTGATTAATTTTTGCCAGGTTTTGTTCCGTCATGCGTTGTTATTTGGTTCTATAAGACAGAAAGTCACTGTAAATCTGTCCATTTAAATCTCAAAACCAGCCAAAGTTGCAAGATGGCCAGACATAAACTTGGGGGTAAAGTGCACACAATTTTTGCCTTGAAGTTTGGATATATCACAGTATTGCCATCTGGTGAGGGAAATGCAACACTACCACTCAGGTCACAATGTTTGAAAAGAGCATAAGTAAAGAAAGTATGCACATCTTTTGATGTAATATGCTAGTTGTAAGTACATTTGAAGACTGTGTGGATGAATGCTTGTATCAGCACCAAACTCCCATTCTCTGTGAACGGTGACAATTGAAAACTAGCAATTAGGCAGGGGAAAAAAATTCTTGACCTGTATTTCTGAATAATGTGCACTATGATTTATGAAAAATAAGTTTGCTCAAAAAGTGTACCTTAACTACAGGGAATTATTTTGGAAGGGAAGTGGATAGGGTGCTGGTCATTCATTGGTTAAAACTTTCCAAATTTGTTTCGCCTCTTGGTGTATTGGATGCAGGTGTATTATGTGGTAACTCATTCTAGTGACATTTTATGTACATACATTCTACTAGGTGGAATTCAGTGGAAAGAGCGTGTTCAATTTACCTCCTCTGAAATACTAAAATATGGACTGTGTGGTGTGTGCAGTGACAGACAATGGAAAAAGCATTGATCAAAATATAGATTTCACAAGTGTGGAGTGAGTGAAACTGTTTTAACAATTTATGTTAGCATTGAAGAAATTCACCATTATCATTTTATCGGGTGTATGGTCACCTTTCAGAGCATTACGAGATGCAGATAAAGCCATAAGTTTAGCACCTGACTGGCCTAAGGGTTACTTCCGAAAGGGCAGAGCTTTAGCAGGCCTAAAAGTAAGTACAAGCACCATTTATCCTTTTTCACTGAAACAACTAAAAAAAGGACTGAATGTAAATATGTATCTGTTTCAGAATTGTTGCTTAAATTTTGCATACCGTGTTTTGCAGCATACAATCTGCATTTTTAGCCCAAAATTTTATATCAAAAGTCAGGGTGCAGATTGTATGCCAGGGTAAACAAAAACTCACAAGGGAACTCCTCGATGTTGGGCTGCAGTACCGTTTGTCCACATCTGGACATCGCAACTTCAATGAGTACAGCACAAGCTTTTTATTACAATATGCAGGGCAAGAATTTTGCAAAATTTTGCAAGAATCTATTTGGATTTTTGTCAATTAGTTTTCTTTTTAAAGAAAGACAAGTTTAGGAGAATCTTTATGAGAATGGATTCTCGGATTCTCGCCGAAATTCTGGCCCTGATATGTTCTAACCCAAAACATAGGATAACATGATAACAATTACTACGTAATGCTGTGTTTTCTGTTTCTCTTCCAGCTCTATGCAGATGCAGAGCAGGCCTTCATGCAGGTGCTCAAATTAGACAGAAATTGTACAGATGCACGACAGGAATTATTACGAGTCCGAACACACCAACTTACAGTAAGTTCTTTTTGATCCAAAGTTTTGGAAATAAAAGTAACATGAACTTTATGGACTTGTGTGTTGCACTATGTCTCGTACATTTCAGAGGGGAGGGAGTTGTAATTATAACCAACATTGTGAATGTTGGTCAGTTTTGAGAGTTCAACCAGGCTAGTGCCAGGGAGCCAAATGTGCCGGTTTGTATGTTGGAACAGTTTGACCGGTTTTGCCCAGTGCCGGGCTCATCAGAGACTGAATTAACAGATGCCATCCGTTCTTTGTATACTGTACGTAAACATTGACCCTGGTAACATTAGTTACGTGGGGTTGTGACGCTCAAGAAAAATTTGAGTCAATAACTGTCTACTCCGTACGTAGGACAGTAGACCAAGGTACACGTGAGTCTGGCCAAGTGTGACGTCATGTGGCCCGAGTGTTAAGGCTTGTAACCAAAGGGCAGTACAGGTCTGCATTTGGCTAAAGTAAGATGGAGTTCTTACTGGATAATGTCCAAATTGTATACATGTGTTATGGACAGTGTAAACCATCATTAATTGTGAATGTATATGGGGGGGGGGGGTTCACCTGTATAATTGTGCCCTTCACATCCTAGAGAGATAATATATTCTGTCCAAAAAAGGTGCAATCCTTTGAAAAACAGAATACAGTGAAACCTGTTTTGAGAGACTGCCCCTAGAGCAGGCCAAATAGTGGTCACATAAGGCAGGTGGTCTCTCAGTAGAGGTGCAGTAACATGGGAAAGATAGCAAAAGAGACTTTGGAAATATGGTCTTAAAAGACAGGTGGTCTTTCATTACAGTGGTCTATGAAAACAGGTTTCACTGTATACATTCTGTTGCATTGTGTAACAAACCATGTCATGGGAAATAGGTTCGAGAATTAAAAACTTAGCATAAGACTCGGCAAGTTTTGAGAGTTGATGCATACAGTGTACAGCTGGGAGAAGAAAAAATTGTCATTCAAAACATGACTGTGTGGGATCTGCAACAAGGGACAGGTTTCCTGAAGATACCTGTATAGGCCTGATCATAGCTGTGGAATTTACTGAAGACCCTGCTCTTGGATGGAAATAACGTGCCTTTTGTTCTGTCTTTCAGGAAATGGGTTTTTCAAGACAACAAGCTGAATCAGCCATTAAACAACATAACACAGTACAACAGGCATTAGACTCACTTTTAGCGGGAGTAGGTAAGTGTGGGACAACAAACACGGCACGGCAGTGGACTGACTCGCTTCGAGAAGGAATATGCAATTTTGAAACATTCAAATATCAGACACTTTTATCGTGGTAAGAATCTGAAAAAAATGTGCATCATTACACTGTTAGGCTGTCTTTTAGCAGGGATAAGTAAGTGTGAAATAACAAAACACATGCCAGCAGAAGTTTGACTCACTTTTAGCGTGACCAGGTAAGTCTGAAAATACAAAAACATGTTTCCTTAGACTCGCTTTTAACAGGAACAGCATGTGAACAGAACACAAGATAAAAGGCGTTATTACTTTTTTTTTTTTTTTTTTTTTTTGCAGCATTTCAGATGAAAAGTGACAAGTTTGTAAGACACTAAACTACTATAGTGAACTCAGTCTATTTTTATCATCTTGCTTGAGACCACAAGAATATGGTTACTGTAGATGGGGTTGTACTATTTGGGGACAGATTGGAAAGAAATACAAAGAAATGTACCTGACAAAGACTGTTGAAGTAGGCCACAAGTTGCATTATCCAGAAAATCACAAGTAGATTTCGCTGTATGTTTGTAGTGTTGAACAGCCTGCCGCAACTTGCATAGTTTTAGAAATGATGAATGATTTGGTACCAGGCAAAAATCAATGGAGAAAACAGAATTAGGCAGTCTAGTATCTGAAAACTGAACATTCTGTCTCAGTCCATTAATGGAACTGCAACATAAAGCTCTTATTATGACTGTGGAAAGAGCATGTCTAAAAAATGTAAAAAATCTTTTACCATATAATGTAAATTTGTTAATACTTTTTGTATTAGAGTTTATAACATATGGATGCATACAGGAAGTGTTTAGTGTTTTGTTGTCCGTGTTTGACAAACTGATAAATTCTATATTTACAGTGGCAGAAAATTCTTTAGCTGGAGAATTGTATGTATCAGATGAGGAGGAATTTGCCAATACGACAGAGGTCTCTCCACAGCCAGTACAGGTTCCCCAGCTCACACAGCCAACTATACCCACAAAAGCAGGTCATGCGTCAGATGTTAAAATGGAGTGAGTTACACAGTGCTCCCATGGGGGAAAAAAATGTATACTGCGTAAAAAAAGTCACACCGCACCCCCTCCCTATTACAGTATAACGGGGGAGGGTTAGACTTGGACCTTTTTTGTGCAGTATATTCTTAATTGCCATATTCCTCCCAGTTGGTGTCATAAAATGACAGTGAAATGAGTCACATGTATAATATATATATATATATATATATATATATATATAAAATGCTGTAAAAAGATGGTTAAAAATAGATGTATCTTTCTTAGTGTTGCATTTTTTTCTGATTGAGGGGGGGGCATATTGCAGTGTACATGCTTAGTGGGAGGAAAGTAGTATGCGTTGTTAACACCCTGAAAAGGTTTTCAGGTCAGACTCTTTAATTGATTTTCTCAGCACTTCTGCAATTTATGTCCTGGCTAAAGTGTAGAAGGTGACTTTGTTTATGAGCTACCATTTTCATTGTAGGGGTGTGAGTTTTAGGGAAACAAAAAAACAGTGACTCTAATGTACACAGCTACCAACTGTTCCTGGATGTGAAATGACACCTGCTTCATATTTTTACTGATTTGAGCATTGCTCAATCATTATAGTTGGAAACAGATTGAATGAGAATTGTACCAGAGTCCTGTCAGAAGTGCGTGGCTGAAGTCAACTTTCCTCAATGGGTCAGCAGCCAATGTACACCAAAGTAACCTGCAGATTAGGTCTTGTTGTAATCAGGCAGTAGTTACTGCACAGCAGATTTAACATAATTTGTTCTATGTTTGAGGGTGATTTGTCATTTTCTAGAGTGAAATTCAAAAGTAGTAACTAACTGTCGATCACATGATCTAAACATTCTTACATGTTAGTTGTGACACCTGCATCAGTGACATGATGCATTGACATTCAGACAAAATTCAATGTGCGCGAGTGATATTTGATTATACATGACGCTTGACTTAGATTAACTGGGACAAACAAACAAACACGGCACACCAGGTTGGCATTGAAAGTAGGCCTCAGCTATATTTTTTGCAATGAATACTCAAGTTAACATCAAATAAACAAAATGTTACATGGCTGGAGAGTGAGTTACTATTTTTCTCTCACTCAGGATTGCTGTTGGTGTGGAAACCTGCGGTTTTCTCATGATTTTCTCCACCAACAATTATCCCTCCTGAGAGAAAAATAACTCATTCTCAGCGGTGTAAGATTCTGTATATGATATGCTTCTTTTCAGCCCCACAAATCCTGAAGGCTTGACAGCATTATGGGTTGGCAATGTTTTACCTGATGTATCAGAAAAGAAACTTGTAGGCATGTTTTCAAAGTAAGTACTCTTATTATTCAATTTACAAGTCCGTTAAGTATTTCAGGAACACCAGCATTCTGTATTTATGCAAATTTCAAATTTTTATGCCCCCCTTCGAAGAAGGTGGGGCATATAGCGTTGCACATGTCGGTCGGTCGGTCGGTTGGTCGGTTGGTAGGCTGTGGTTTCCGCACAATAACTCAAGAAGTTTTTGAGCTAGGACTTTGATACTGTACAGGTGTATTATTCTAGTCAAAAGCTAGGCAAAAACATGAAGATGGGTGACCTCACCTAATTTCCAAGGTCACAGTGGTACCTGAGGTAAATTTGGTTTCCGCACAATAACTGAAGAGGTTTTTAAGCTAGGACTTTTATATTGCACAGGATTATAAGTCCATATCTCCATATCTGGGGCTAGGCGAAGTTCGAAGATGGATGACCTTGACCTGATTTTAAAGGTCACAGAGCCACTTTACTGAATATGGTTTCATGCTTTCTGCATGATAACTTATACCTTGGAGCTAGAACTTTTATATTGCACAGCTTTATGGTTCTCTGTAAGGGCTAGGTTGAGGTTGAAGATGGGTGACCTTGACCCAGTTTTCAGGGTCACAGAGAGATTATAGAATTCCTGTGGTTTCTGCACAATAATTCAAGAAGTTTTTAAGTTAGGACTGGGATACTTTACAGGTCTATAGTTCTTGCTAAGGCCTAGAAGAAGAAGTTTTAAGTTTGGTGACCTTGATTTAATTTCCAAGGTCACAGTGGTACCTGAGTAAACTTTGGTTTCCACATGATAACTGAAGAGGTTTTTAAACTAGGACTTTAATATTGCACTGGCTAATTGTCCTTATTCGGGGCTAGGTCAAGTATGAAGATGGGTGACCTTGATCTAATTTCAAAGGTCACAGAGCCATTTGGTTGAATACTATTTCTGCATGACAACTTGCATTTTAGAGGTAGCACTTTTATATGCACAGCTTTATGGTTGCCTATAAGGGCTAGTTTGAGTTTGTAGATGGGTGACCTTGACCCAGTTTTGAGGGTCACACGCAGACAATAGACTTCCTGTGGTTTTTGCACAATAACTGAAGGTCAAGTGAAAATGAGTGACCTTGCCCTAATTTCCAAGGTCATAAAGCCACTTTGCTGAATATGGTTTCTAAATGATGACTAATTTTACTGCTATAACTTTTATATTGTCCTGGTTTGTAGTCGTTTTTTAAGGGCTAGGTTAAAGTTTAAAGAATATGAGACATTGATGTATGATCAACCTTCACTAATTTTGAAAGGTCACAAGTGCCCCATCTACCACTATCAATAGGGTAGCGAGGGCAAGGGTAATGAGGGCGGGGGACATCTATGTTTTACAAACATATCTTGTTTACTCTGAATTTCACAAGGGAAATATTACACTTCTACACCAGAAACCTTACAGGTGCTGGAATCCACAAATTTGAACCTTTTCCAACTCACTTTTCTCAAAAAGTTTTGGTTGTAACTTGTTTTTTTCCAGCAAATATTTTGATAGGAATCTTACAGAAGACCTACCATAATAACATGCTCCAGGTCAACAGGCTGCCGCAGCATGGGTTAGAGGAAATGAGTCCAATGGGCAGCAGAGATACTGTTGACATAGCCTTATTTTGACTAGTGAAGACTGTATGTTACTATAATGTTATGTAGAAAGACTTATCATCCAAGGCAGAAGAATTTGTTAACTCATTCCACCCTGATAGAAAAACTGTTGACCATGGACATATAATTTGGAATGATTTTCCATGCAAGTTTCATCCAAAATTTTGAAAAATAATCCCTAAATTAGTAAAATACAATTAGCAGACGACATTTAAATATTAGCAGCAAAGAGCGTCATTAGGGTGGAAAGAGTTAAGAAAAGCACACTCTATTACAATGGGAAAAGAAGTTTCAGTTGATAGCTCATGAGATGTGGAAAAATGAATGAACATTGTTTGACTTTGAGAATGAAAATGAATGACAATTCCAGTGATTTATTTATATGCAAAATAAACTACAAGTAAGCTAAGACTTCCAATATTTTTTTTCTTTTAGATATGGAACAGTAACGAGTGTCCGCTGTTTGCCAGATAAATACTGTGCTTTTATAAACTTTAAAACCAAAGAGTCAGCAGGCCGAGCAATGCAGATGCTGCAGGTAAGGCAACTCAGAGGTCACGAAGTCACTTCATGGTCATTTGGGTTTTTTTTTTTTTTTTTTTTTTTTTGTGGTCCCCCCCACCCCCCCAAAAAAAAAGAAAAAAAAAAAAAAAGTTAATTTTCAAAATAGAGTGAAACCTCATTATTACGACACTCAGACAACCGCCATGTTCAATATAATGACACAAATATTCATGGGAGAAAGTTTATTTTCTTTATTGTTGGATTCATTTATGTGACATATTCAGTTATCTGATACATTTCTTAGGGAACAGATGGTGTCATTATAACGAGTTTTCACTGTATAGACTGCTCATCATATTTTCTGTTGTTAAAGTGTACACATGTAGTGGAGCTGAACTTTCCTTCTGTATGAAACTTTGGCATAGGATTATTCAAGTCCAGTTAGGTTGTTGAACATAAGTATTTTTTTATTTTAAACGTATTTAAAATCTAGCTGCATTTCAGGTTTGTATTAAAGTTTGGTTAAAATTTTCAGAGTTAGGTTTATAGTTTTAATTTCTGTGGGAAAAGTTTTCCATCACAGGACTACTCCAATTTGATTTAATCTTCAGTCATGGCTGTATATGGCATATCTTTTAAGAGAAGTTTTGATGTTTTGTTTTCAGGGGGTAGAATGTGGAGGGCAAAGGCTACTTATAAAATTCCCTGATAATCCTATAGTAAATGGACAAGCTGGAAGTGTTGTCATACGGAAAACTGTGGCCGCAGGTTCGGCAATAAATAGTAACACCACAAATACAGCAGCTGCTGGAGCCAATCAAGCAAACCGCAGGTGTGTAACCTCCTTTATCTTGGTACCCCACTTGAGGGCTACATCTATTTAAAAATGGTGAACTAAAGAAAGGTGCAGGGTACCCTTGGCATAGGTATACATTGTTCATTGCCCCCACAACTTTGATTAATAAAATTTTGAGTTGATTTAAAAATTACTTAACGTAAGAATGTGTATATGAAAAAAAAATTGTGATATACTAGGTTAGAGAATCATAGTGTAGTTTTATACAGATAATCAGTATGTGCAAGATTGTATGTGCTTGACAAGCAGGTTTCAAATTTGCTTCAAGGTTTGCATTTGAATCTTTTTGGCAGGCTTTTCTAATGGTCTGTCTTCATAAATAAAAAAACGTTTGCCTTTTGAGTGAACTGCAGGTGCAGAATATTGAGTGCCACAGGATTATCTGTCTGGGTGATGAGAAATCGAGTAGAAATGCATCGTTATGCACATTTGTTGTTTAACTAAAAGGGTGATGGTTATCCCAATCAAGCATATTTTTTTTTAAATTGTTCCTTTTATGAGAGATACCCTCTGTGTTTAAAGTGCATAACTCAAAATGTTCTGGAGTTTCTTTGGAAAGCATAGATGTAATGATATGTGGGATAGGTATGGGTTTTTCTGTATTGTTGTCCCAGGTAAATTGCATTTTGATTTGCCTTTGAGTGCCTAATAGTGTGGAAAGCTTGCAGAAAGCATGAAATATTCAAGATGAATGTTTAGAAAAGCTACCCAGGTAAAAGCATGCATAGATGGCAAACTTGGCTGTCCATGTATACTTGATATATGATATTGAAGCATGCAGGAAGTTGGACTTGATGTTAGGTTAGGATTTTCCACACAATGTTATTGTGATTTTCCAGGTCATATGTGAGATGAAAGATAACATTAAAATTCCTGCCAGTGACCAGTCTCCTGGATCCCTGGCTGAGTGCAGTGCTGTTGCCACAGTGACCAGTTGAACAGGAAAAATGCTTTTCGTACAGCATTGTGCTTAGCCGGGGATCCAGGTTAGTCCCTTCTTGAACTTACGATGCAAGACAAGCAGTGTTTGGAGGAGTACTGCCTATGTTTTGTCATCAGCAGTTGGAGTTGTACATGCTTTACTGTGCATAACTCAATGTTCCTGTCCATTAGTATTCACAATGTACTGGGCTCACGGTGGCCATTCACCAATTTGCAGTGGTGAAAAAATGGTTGATAGGGGGGAAAAAATTTAGACAAGTTCGCCAATTTGGCAAAGATAAAACTTCTGCAGGATGGATTTTCCTCTGAAATCTCCCTGCAGCAGAAGGAACTTTCATCATCAAAATAGTGGAAAGAAACTTTATTCAACATCAAATGGACTTCAGCAGTAGGAAGCCTTTTTTAAATTCATAAATTGTTGTTTCTTTCCCAAGTTCAGGCATTAACGGCTCTTTCTTCTCCCCTGCCAATGTCACAAAGGCAAATCAACCTGACCAAAAATACATTGTTGTTTTGAGATCATATTGTGACTTCAAGCTCCCAGTTTTGGCCCTCATGATAGATAGTTTGTTATCACAATACTGTATTTATCCATTAAGGTCCAAAGATAGGATTTCTATGAAATATTGATACCCAGGAGGGGCAAAATTAAGTTAAGTGTATGAGTAAAAAATTAACCTATGCTCGGTGGCCACGTTGAATGCACTATCATCTGAGGCATTATGTTACCAGGTTGTCTCTCAGTATGTTCGTCTGCCTTTGTTAGCCTGATATCTTCAAATTCCCGCAATTTACTTTTCTCAGATTTGGTACTCAGATGCATTCCTGGACCCCTGTTAGCTGATTAGATTTTGAGGTCACTGTGACCTATTCAATACCCATCTGAGCTTTGTTAAACAAGCACAATATTTTCATAATGTGTGGATGGATTTTTCTTGAATTTGGTACACAGATGCCTTCCTTGACTCATTAGCTGATTAGAGGTCACTGTGACCTATTTACAGCTCACGGTGAGCATTGGAAGCACAATATTTCCAAAGTACCCGGATGGATTTTTATAAAATTTGATACACATATGCTTTTCTTGACCCCCAATAGTTGTTTAGATAATGAGGTCAGGGTGACCTAGTTACAGCGTAGAAGGACCTATTTACTATGTATATGAGCTTTGTTAGGACCATATTTTTAAATGTAATTATAGGAAAATTTAATATATAGATGCATACGCAGCCCCTTTAGCTGATTAGAATCTGAGGTCACTGTGACCTATTATTGTCCATCTTTGTTACCATGATATCTTCAAAATGCCTGGATGAATTTTTCTCAAATTTGATACATAAATGCATTGCTTGGCATAGAGTATGGGAATGAGATTTGAGGTCACTGTGATCTATTTACATGCAACGATGACCTTTTAATTGTGCATGTGAGCATTTTTTAACCCTGATATGTGCAAAATGCCTGAATGGATATCCCTTTTGTCTGACGTTAAAGAGAAATGTGTTGGTAGTTTAAGGGCAGGGTAAACGGGCATTCCAGTGATTGCATGCAATCACAGTGTTCTAGTTTCCTCGGAATTTAACCACTTTATACAAGCAGCCATTTGAAAATCAGTCATTAATTGTATTTAGCAATTGATAGAAATAAAATATCATTATCATGGTCATCAAACATACAATAAGCTATACTAAAGTGTGAAATGCTAAAAAACAGTAAAGGTAACCATTAGACATATAATATTGAGTTCTGGGAGATATGTTGGACACTGACCTTATGTCCAAGTTTTATCAATTGAAAACTTGCAAAAAAAATGTGTGATGTAATTTTTTTGGGGGAAGGTCTTTTTTTTTCCCAAGTATTGTCTTATCTTTAATAATAATAATAATAACAACAATAACAACAGCAACAACAATAATCATACATGTACATGCATAGTTACTGAACAGGCTCCATCGATTACTCATAGGCCTTGATGGAGGTGAGCAACGATACCCAGGAGGGGGGGGGGGGTCGAAAATGACTATACATGCCCGATTAGCAGGAGTAAAGTTAAGCTTAAGAGGATAAAATTTGGCCATTTAAAGGAAATTTTGCAGCTTGAGTCAAAATTGGCTAAATGGTAAAATTTCCTTGCGCAACCCAGATATAATCTGTAATTTACCGTCTTTTCATGTTGCTGTGCCTGCCTGGGCACATTTAGGGTCATGTGACCATGTTGTAGAGTGGTGTAGGAAAGACAGAACTAGGCGCGAGGAAGCAGGCACACAGCATGCCTGATTGTCCACCACATTTCGTGCAGTATGGGGCTCATTAGGTTTGTTAGATAACACTGGCATAGTGGCATTTTATAAGGCTGTGTAACATTGAGACAGTCTGTACACAACATCGGTTTTCTTTTTTTAGCACTGCTGACCAAAAGTTGTAGAGCTCATGCATTCACTCATGTCTGTCCGTCCGTCAGTAAACTTTTGCGTGTGAGTGCGATAGTCCACAGTTTTCAAGATAGCCCTATGTAACTTTCAGGACTTATCAAGTGTATGAAAATCTAGGTAGGGTACAATATTGGTGGCGCCACCTACAGTACATGGGTCAAAATGTGACCATATTGTGAGCACTCTAGTACCCCTTAATGTCTGATTGCTGTTCATGAAATTAAGTGGGATTGTGGAGAAGGTCAAAATGTCAGTTGCTTAAGGTACTAGTGGTACCACCTATAACCTGATTGAAATAATCAGCCAAAATGTAGTGGAAGATATCAAATTTCATATCTTGGGAAAAAAAATTGAATCAGATATGCTAGATTTATAGGATATATATATCATGTCCAGTATGTAGTATGAGTGACCTTGACCTATTGTTGTCAGCTCACTGGTCCAGTAAAGTTGAAAGAGGAGATTTTGTAATGGCAGGGTGTAGCTTGGACATCAGTGGCAAAGAGAATTGAGCCTCTAGCTCAAAATTGGACTGTAGTACATTGTACATAAGACTCTACTTGGTGATCCACTTTTTGGGTCACCCAGACCCAAGGATTATGGAGTTTGGTGCTTGTCCAAATTTATTGTTTAGCTTCAATGAGTCAAAAAGTTATTATCTGAGTGATCCAAAAAGGTGGGTCACCTAGTAATCTTATGTACACTGTACTCCAGTCTAATTTTAAATGTCTTGAAAAATACAAAATTCCAATCTTGAAAAATAATTGAATTAGACATGCCAAATTTTTAGGATATATAGATCATGTGCAATGCTAATATTATGTGATATCAGTGACCTTGAACTATTTTTCATAGGTCAGCAGTCCTGTAAAGTTGAAAAGGTGATTTTGTAATAGCAGGGTGTAGCTTTGGCATCAATGGCAAAGAGAATTTTTTGATGATGGTCGTCCGATAATATGTCAGCAGAGCATTAGGCCCATGGGCCTCTTGTTTGTTTTCTCTTTCTCATCAGTCAGTTTGATTGCACTGCTTGAACTGGCCCATTGTGAGTGACCGGACATCATCATTGCAGCTTCATGTATATGTGTGTTGATTGACCAGGTTCTAGGTGCAGAACCAGAGTCACAGATGTGCATTCCCAAAAACGTTAATCACCACATCTCAGTTTTGTTGATGTCGTTAAGTGAAATTATATAATGCCGTTTTAATAGCATTATTGTAAACTGGACTGCACGAAAAAGAGATGCCTGGGATACTGTTTTTTTTTAGTGAGTTTTGTTTTGCTTCTCTTTAATTCTCATGGCCAGTCATGTGGTGTTAAGGTGTACCAAAAACCCTCCTCCAGCCCAAAGGTTTATCAGGAAGAAAAACACCAGTGTAATTGTCGAGATTTTTTTGTGCTGTCCACACTGCTCTCAGCCTCCATGACCTCACGACCTTGACCTCCGTGTATTCTGTGGGTGACAGTTAACGTACTTGTACTGTGACCTTGCCATCTTGACCTTTATGATTTCCCATGGGTGACAGATTTAACCTATTTCTACTATGAAATTACTAATGATTGGTTCCTGTTTTGTGTGGCTAGGAAATTCAACCCACAAGATAGATACAGAAAGGTATGAGGAAATATTCAATATGATGTACAGGCCTATATCAGTGTTGTCTCGTGGCCACATCCATGTTTGTGTCGCTAGAAGTCTTGTGTTTTCAGTCTGCCTTGTTCATGTCTGTCTGCCTTGTGGGTTTGCTGGTCAGCAGATGAAAGAATTTTTGGGGGGGTAGGGGAGGGATTGCAAATTTGTGCGTGTATCGTAAGTCTATATGGGTCATTATGATGAAAAACCTGTCTGTCATTTTTGATCATGAATGCAAACTGCACTTCTGAGTAATTGATACATTTGCCGTGTCAATCAATATTTACCACATACAGGGGTTTTACTTAGTATGAAAAGATTGTGATTTATGATTGGCTAGTCAGTCTCAAGATTGTTCAACAAGTAACTGATTGATTAGTGTGCAACAGGTAAATTAAATGTTTGTTTCTTTTCCATATGGACATGATTAAAAGAAATACATCTGGCGGGTGTGTACAGCATATTGCATATCCTCAAACACAAACCCGCTGGATCTGAAAGTTGCCAAAAGATTAATTGGAAGCAAAGATAAACAAATATCAATTTCACGTGCACATGCATGCACCCACATTCGTGGTGATGCACATATCGGCAAATTTCATAGAATCGATGTCCAAAGATACTTTTGCTCTGCTGTTATTCTACATTGCTGAATCTGCTTCAGGTCACACGTGCTAAATGAAGTTGCAGACACAAGGTAATTTTAAGATGAAAAAACTAAAGTTGGGCTCCCAAAATATATCTTCAATTCATCTGTTGTGTGGACGGTTTTTGATAATATTTGGGACTGTGTTATATTTTGGGAGCCATAAGATTGGTAGTTAGTAATGCAAGTTTTTCAGTGGAAGTTGATGGTAGGCTCTCTGACAAAGAGGGCAACAATTTGTGGTGTAGGTCTGATGGGAGTGTTTGTTTATGGGCACCTGTTCGGTTGATAATGGCACTGGTGGTGTTTATGTCTGTTTATGCTCTATTCAGACAACTGGGCAAAGCACATGCTGTAGATGCTCAAACCTAAATATTTTCCCAGTCTTTTTCATGTTAGGCGTCTGGCAGCACCAAATTGTGTTACGTTCGAAAGTTACGTTTATTTTGATCGTATAGCAGAACTGAGTTTTCATCATCTTTTGTCAGGTCACTGTATGGTACAAGCAGAAAAAAAGACAGTTTAAAGTCCAAATTAGATATGCACCCCACATAAAAGTGCAAAAATTTAAATATGTGCACTTTGAATCAGATGGAAATAATTGAGTGCACAAAGGGAAGAAAACAAATTTCTGAACTGCAAAACGTGATGTTATTATGTCATAAACTGCTTTGTTTTTCTGTCAAAAACTTTAATGGTGTGCCTGCATGTCGGGGGTAGCAGGTTTTTGGAGGAAACATTTTTTTCCATGCAGGTTGGGGGTGGGGTGGGGTGGGGTGGGGGTAGAGGGCACAGTTACTGTCAATATAAGCACGTTGGATGATATTACTTTCTGAAAATAATGTGATGCAAAATGATTATTTCATCCTTTCTTTCTTGCGGACCAGCAGACTACCCTTCATCTCGATCGCTGACTGTTACTCATACTTCTCTCTAGCTGGGGCTTATAATTTTTGATCTAAAAAAAACAAAAGCAACTATTCAGTCACAGGTTTTTGTATTTCACAAAGTGTTGAATCAGATAAATAGACGCAACATAGATATTAAGTGTGATGAATTGCATCTTGTTTTTGAAATATAAATTGAAGTCAAGAACCAAAATCAGTCAGTTCAAATGATGTTTGTACTTCTGTGTTGTGAGTTGACCTCTCAACTTCTCCTGGGGGTGTTAATCTTATTGTGTGGCAAGAGAATGACATAGATATTGTAATAATATTTAATTATGAAAAGTGCAGTTTTAACATTTGACTGATCTTGTATGATTTATCGGCATTTTCATGAAGATGCTTTTTTTGGTGGTGCTTTAACCAAATTGAAAAGAGAAAGTTTTAATCAGAATATGTGCACGTAGAATAAAAGTTTCCACAATGCACCAAGTGTGTCTCACCACAGCTTGCCACAGGCAAATTTAGGTCAGAGGTCGTTCAGCACAAAAGTAACCCTTTCACCAGTCAACTTGCCCTGGTAACTTGAATCTCTCTTCTCTTTTTGTTGCCTTCCAGGACCAGTTTCATAAAAAAAAAAGCATAAATAAATAAAAAAAAAGAAAAGAAAAAGAAGATTCTGCAGCCTGTAGATGAACACAAACATAAGTAAACATTTGATTGTGAGTAAGGTTCTCACCTGGCACAGTTTTTTTCATATTTTTAAGTTTACCAATGTATTTCTATATAAAGTGAGAAAGTTGCATCTGATGACCTGTGACCTGAATAGAGGATAATCGACACTGAGCATGCTCAGTTGAGATACTGACTTGGGCGTTTTCAGATAGTGCAGGTGCTGGAATCAAGACAAAGTGCATTATGTGCAACTTGTCCTTTAAAATACTGTTTAAAACTTTGCAGTAAGTGTTTTGTAAGATTATTAACCCTTAAAGGGCTAATCACTGCTATAGCTGCTTTCTCATTACCATTAAACATATAATGGTTAAAACAGTCAAATTCCTCATGAAGATACCTTTCATTCAAATGTCAGCAAGCCTTGCCTGAAGCAAAAAGTAGTCTTAGTCAACAGCTTTCCTCGGAACACTTTGCACGCAATGTGCACAAAGTGTCCCGAGGAAAGCTGTTGACTCAATCTTAAATCAGCACTTTAAGGGTTAAAAATTGCACCAAATTATACAAAGTATTTAGGAAAAAAAGGGAAAAAGTGCATTGTTGTGACTTTGTAACAACATGTTTCAGCACTGTGAATATAAGGACACTGGGGCTGAATACTTGGCATTGTGACCCACTGGAGCATGGCCTTGTCCCCTGCTTCATGCCAAGGGACAGCATGGCAATGTGGCTTCTGGTATCTTAACCCTTTCCCCCTTATACCATCCAAAACTGGCTGGCAGTCAAATGGGGTCTGTTTCAGTGTTTTCAACTCATTTCAACGGAAATGAAAAAACAAGTTGACTGAGAATTGTAGATAGGCCTATCGAGATAACATGCCCCAGATCAACAGCTTTCCTGGGCATGGGTTGGGTACTTACTGCGCAAGCCATGCCAAGGAGAGATGTTGACTCAGTTTTCATTCAAGGGGGAAAGAGTTAATTGGACTATCTGTTGTGTACTGTGCTTCATTCCAATTACACAAGTTTAAAACGTCTTCAGTTTTGTGCCCAAAATCACACATTTTCTTTAAAGGCTGTGCAGGGGGGTGGGGGTGGGGGTGGGGGGGGGTAGGGAAACGAGAAGGAGATAAGAGATAGAAACGGTGCTGGGTAAAGTGTTTTTACAAGTTAAGAAAAGGAACAGCCGAGAAATTCTGGAAGGGATAAAATAGTCAAAGAGATTAGAATTCTATAACAAAGCAAAGCAGAAGAGTAAAAAAAACTTCACATTCAAAATTTGTGGATCTGGTGTATATAAAAAAGTGTCAAGGGTCATTTCGAATTGAAATGTCCAATGATAAAATGTAGACTGAGCACTGCACAGGCCACAGGAGGTCATTCAACTTCCACCACGTGTCTTACAGTAGCACAGATATGGGAAATTAGTTAACAGTCTGTAGTGTCAGTGGGAAATGATAATGTGCTTTTAACATTAGACATTGATTACATCTACAGGTAAATAAATGTATGGTAACCATGCAAATTTGTAAATGTGTATGTGCAGCCCATATAATGAATCGATTTTCTCTCTGTGTTAAGCTTTTGTAATGTGGTATTTTGATATGTGCATGTTGTTGTAGTCAGCTGAACTGTGCAGAATAATTTATTGAAATTACCAGTACATACATGTGTCATGCAAAACCATTGCTGTGGCATTTTGAATGTGAATATAAATGTCACGGACATGCAGGAATTGTTGAACGGATAATGCACAAGAATAATTTTAATAATAATTTGTGACTATTAACCAGGTTCATTTGCTACAAACATATGTTCAAGTCTTTGTAGTGTTTTTTTTTTTTTTAATTTTTTTTTGTTGGAGGTTCCAATGAAATATTGTGAAGGTATCAATCACATCCTTGATAAACTTGGTGAAGAAAACTTGAATTGACACTGGTTTTTCTTTGCAGTTCTAACCTTGATCAAACCAAGATTTCGGGTCCTGTCAACGGAGATGAGTGCTATTTTTGGCGCACAACAGGTTGCCACTATGGCAAAAATTGTCACTGGAAACATATCCCGGACCACAAGGGCGTCGACAGAAAACCATGGCAGAAAGTGAAAAAAGAAGACTACTGACAAATATGACAGAAGAGGATATTTTGTCTCATAAAAATTTTTTAAAATATAAAAAAAATGTTGGGTAGGAAGGAGAGGAGAGTTGGAAAAAGTTGCTGCTGACTGAATGTGATGGTCTGTGAACTACTGTATTATAGAGACGTTTCAGGAGACTATTTTATATGTGCAGGAGTCTTGACGTTGACGATCCTGTCTGGGAGTACCGATAGCTGGCTGCAGCATAATTTCAAAGCTCCAGTATTTGCTGATAAAGCCTCAACAGGGATTTATACACTATCTTTCCTGTCCATTTCGTGGAAAAATGCAGACTGCCATCCACCCCAATATCTACCCACCCTAAAACTGTCACTCCATCTGGAATTAACAAACTAGGTGAGAGAAGAAACGATGTAATAATGGCAATACATTGAGAACTTGTCAGTTGATTATGTAATACAAATTTAGAGTCAATCATGTTAGTACAGGGCTAAAATTTAGTAAGCCAATTACACAATATATGTTGATCTACTCGTAGATCCTGGTTTTTGTGATTTTTTTTCAATCTGGGTAAAATGTAGAGTCTGCATGTAACGTGAAGCTGCAGGATCTCATGTCAAAATGTCACTGACCTGTGGTACAACCTATAGTGTCACTGACCTGTGGTACAACCTACAGTGTCACTGACCTGTGGTACAACCTATAGTGTTACTATGGATAAACACAACATAGGTAGGTTGAAATTCAGAGTCACTACATAAATAAGCTTTCTGCTGACTTTTTTTTTTAAAATCTGGTTGGCTTCCAATAGCTACCTTGTTTATTTTGCAGTGTAAATGTGAGCTGATGACGAAATATGTATCCAGTGTCCTTTATGAAGGACGTATCAAGTGTGTGTGTGATTGTTTATGTTCCAGAAGCATCAAACACTGTAAAATCTATAATCATGATACATGTAATATGAGAAAAAAAAATATGAACAAGACCTTCAGAGTTTGTTAAAGAATCAGGACTTGTTGTTTAACGATTGCATCAGAATTGTTATTTTGTATACCAATTTACAAACAAAAGTGTAACAATTTGTTTTCACGGCAAGATGAAATTTGCCACTGGAACCACATGGAGCTTCACCCAAAACCTACAACAGCATCTTCAGTGTTTGCTATGGTGTGAAGTGGTCACTTGTTTGGGAAAGGGCTGGGGAGGTGTATCGTTGAATATGAAATTATTAGGGGTCCAACCCCCCAACCCCCCACATTTGTTGGTCCAGACGAGTGATTGTTTACCAAATATTTTCTGTCAGCAGGAGCAGATGTGTTATTTGCTAATGGAATCTTTATATAAAATCAAAATGACGTGCCACTTGTTTCTGTGATGAGTTTAAATTAAAAAAAAAATAAAATGGAGGGTGGAGATTACAGTTGATTACAACTCAAATCCAAAACAGAAATTTTTTAAAAAATGAATGGCTGTTGGTGCTCTGATACATGTATAAGTATGATCTGTTGGTAACAAAGTACAGACCCTTTGCTCTCTAAGGTAGCCGTGCATTCATGAAATGTTATTTCTGTTGCAGAGTCCGTGCAAGTTAAACACTACATAGAGTATCACATTGTATTGGGCATATCAGATTGTATTTATTTACTGTCTTGAGATTGAGAAAGTCAAAGCCAAGAGTGTATTCTGAAGGTTAGAGAATATATACTGGAGATGTCAACACTGAGGATTTATAAAGCAGTATGTTGTCCAGCAGAATTGCATGCATATAGTCAAAGTTTTTATTAAATTTATTTATTTAAAATGCTGAAAGTGTACAAGCTTTGATTAATTGATTAAAACTAAATGTCAGGCTATCCTTTTTTTCTCTTTCTTATTTTAATAAATCTCAATTTTCATTTGGATTTTGCTCATTCTAATCCAAAGTATGTACTAATTTCTTGGTCATGCCAGAAGTTAAAAATCCCAAATAGGCACAGAACTGTGGAATAAATGTTCGTGACCTATATACAAAAATTAACCTGTTAAAAGATTTACAAATGTGGACAGTAGTGATTCAGATGTATTTTTAGTTTTTGCATGTGCTGCGTATACCTTGACTTGAAAATTCTTTGGTCCTTCCATGCTATGAATTTGTGTAAACAATCTATCATCAGAATACTTGTATAGGGAAATTCCTATGCTTTTGGTGAAATAAGTTTGAATATTACATTGGAAGGAAGTGACAAGTGCATATCGTATATTTCATAAATTAAAGTGGGATCTTTTTCCCCCCCTTCAATCAGTCTACGCCAATTAAAACCTGTCAGTTACAAATGTGAACATGTTAGGAAAATGTTTACTACAAATATTTTGCTCTTTGTATCAAAACTAGGTGAAATAAAGCACATGGGCTGGTAGTCTATCTGTGATTAAACCAGTTTCATGCCTTCCAGTTGCCTGTTTGTCTAGTCACAAGAGGCTGCTTGTCTGGGTACTGAGCAGGCTGTAAGTTTTGTGGTAGCAGGCCCCCCCCCCCCCCACCCACCCACACACACACACAAAGAGAGAGAGAGAGAGAAAAAAGACAAGCCCACCTTCCTTAATGGCCCTTAATGGAAAAAAATGTGCTTTTGAGGAGGTGCCCGGGGATAAAATTAAAGTTGCCCAAGTTAGCAACTGTGTGCCTTGGTTTTGCCAGGTGACCGATTAGAATTTCAAATCACGAATTTCGTCTTTTTTGGTGCTGTATGTAAAATATGAGGGCATTTTAGCCCTTTTCTGCTCAAAGCGCCTGGATGTAATTTGTCCTTTACCTTTATGTGTTTACTTAAATTTCATCTGAATAGAAAACATTTTGGCCGAGAATTGTAAATCCGACCTTTCATGATGGCATGCCGCAGGTCTGCAGCTTTCCAGGATAGGGAGTCCGGTGCATTGCACCCCACCTGTGATAAGGAAAGCTTTAATTTTTTTCTTTCTTTCTGACTAGAAAAGGGTTAATTGTTGACGTACTGATTTTTTGGGGGTGGGTGGGGGGGGGGGGCAGGGGAAGCAATTTTAAAGAGCCATCCAAATTCCAGAGGCTTACACTTCTTGGCATACTTGCACCAGCCTCAGCTCGCACAGTGCACAGACCTCTGGTTCCATAAGCCCAGAAGTTGAGGACAATAAGGTCTGAAGTTTGAACTGACAGGCATCTTCCAGAGCCACACCGAGTGGTGGGGTGTGTTGGGATATATTGAAGCTTTTGTTTTTGTTGTTTTGGGGGGGGGTGGGGTTATTTAAAAAGTGTATCTGTAGAATATTGTGGGCCAAACGAGAAGGCTGCAAGTAGTACAGAAGGTCACCTGATGAAATTTTGGCCACTGAGGCACATAATTCACAGGTAAGGGCATAAATTTCACAAAAAAATGGAGGGTAGAGATTACAGTTAATGTCTCATTAATGTGGGGGTTAATTTCAGGAGCCTGACTACTTGTGACAGTCAGACTGATGACTCGACTTTTGGCTATCTTCTTAGACGGAAGTAATTCATTTACAAGAAAATAGTGTTGTTCAGGCAATTGTCTTTGAGTTAAAGGGGAAACCCACTTATATGGGCACAAGTTCTCTGGGCGTTTGTGTGCGCATGACGGAATAATGTGCAGGCTTATAGCACTTTATTCTGTTGCGTAACTTTGTTTAATGCCAGTGTTCCCGCATAACAGACTAGAGCCAAGTTGAAGAAGGGTGCATTTTTTAATACAGGCAAAAACTACATGCAGACCGCCACCTGATTCACGTGACCTCATGTCATGACCTCTTCATGTAATGTACATTCCTGAATGATCATTGTGGTGAAGGTATAATGTCAATTTTGTGACACTTTTCACTGGCAAATGTAAACTGGGCCCAAGTGCCAAGCCAACATAGAGCTGGGTATTCCATCAGTCATATACAGGGCTCCCTCATTGTAAAGACCCTCAGTACAAGGTGGAGTTTGGTGGGTCCCTTGACTCCCACTAAAGCACCTTGCCAGCTACCTCTATGCTAAATGTCCCCTTGCTGCAAGATGGGTTAGATTTAATCTCTTCCCCTTTAAATCGTCCAAAAGTGGCTGGTTGTCAAGTGTCCTCTGCTTCAGGGTTTTCAACATTACTGCAAAACTATTTGACTAAGAATTGTAGATTGAGACCCATCAAGATAACATACCCTAGGTGAACAGCATTCCGTGGCATGGGTTGGGCATTCAGTGCCCAACCCATGCTAAGGAAAATGTTAGCATGGCCTCTTCTTTGGATCCCATCATTAGCAGTATAGAGGGAGTACAACATGTACTGGTGCTCCTCCATGGTGAGGAAATGTTCACCAGCTATCAACGGGAATCCATACTTCATGTGGTGCCACCTGGTGATAGTTTGTATAACTTCACTTGAACTTCCATGTGAGCATAGTGTAAAAATAAATTGCTTGGATTGGCATCCAGTAGCACAGAAGTGCTACACAAGTAATGTGTTGGAAAGTGCTGCAGGAAGACGCAGTGCAGTGCCATAGTACGGAATGTGGAGGGGTACCTGCTGGTGCTACAGTCATTGTGCCATATGTCTGGCCCTTAATTAACTTTCCTTATTTTACAGCTGAGCGTAAACGACCTGGAATATGACCCGTCTCATCCCTTAAATGACCTGGAGTGTGACCTTTCTCGTCCTTTAAACAGGGATGAACCTTTTCCTGGAATTCCAGGAAATCCTAGATTTTTGGTTTAATTTCTTGATAAAATCACAGTTTTTTTGCCTCAAAATGCCGAAATTGTTGTTTTTATAGAGGGTCAGCAGTACATTGTATGACACTTCAGAGAAATTTTTCGTAAATCAAGCTCATGTCTGCTTAAATGACCTGGACTGTAACCTTTGTTCTGTAAATGACCTGGGATGTGACCCTTGTCCCTCAAATCACCTGGAGTGTGACCGTCTTGTCTCTTAAATGGCAAGCATAACCACGTAAAGCTTACCTGACTTAACTGTCTCCTGGGTGGATTGACACTTGGGTCAACAGCTTTTCCAGATGCAGGTTGGGCACCCAGCACCCAAACTGCATCAGGGAAAGATGTTAGCCCATGGTATGCTATTTTGATTGTCATCAATTTTTTTCATACAAAATTATTGTCCTTAAATGATGAAATTAAGTTTCCCAAAAAGTGAAGTAGACATTGTACATCCGGCTGGTTGTTACAGGTTTCAGGTGACAGAGTAAATGACATTTGCTGCATTTGATAGTTGATGAAATTTTATCAAGTTACAGAAGTATAATTCTGAAGGCACTTTTGTATGTTAATAGATATATCATGCAAAGTTTGTAGAAATGCAGTTTTAATGATGTGAAAGTTGTGTCTTTGGGTTCATTTACTTTCCTGATAAAACTTCATGATGCTTGTCATTCGAAGTGGAAATTTCAAGAATGCAAAATTTTAAACATAAAGAGGTTTGTATCTGAGTGGCAGCTTTGGTTGTCCACTTCAGACCCCCACAGAAGCGACAAGCATTTTGTACCTCAACTCATTAAATGCTAATCTGGGCTCCTTCCGAATGTGTGGTAGGGATTGCAAAAGATTTCATTGACAAATACATTGTGCAAAGTCCTCTGTTTTTACATTGCTGAGGATGTCAAGTTGGAGCATAACAGGCTAGGCAATGCTAAACGCACTGACGAAGGCCTCGCCAGCTCTGTGTGGCATGAGCTGTAACCAAATATGCAGTAAGTAAACCCAGCAGCAGAGAAATTACAGGTCAAAGGTTACAAATTTGTCCTATTATCAAAAGGTACAAAATTATCCTATGCTCCAACCACCCGCAATGGAATAAGCCTAGAGGTTAATAATCACCAGATGGCATACTGATCAAGGGGTCACCTGATTGCTCCTGACCAGTCATATATTAGAGGAGGTGTCTGCTAATTGTTTTTTTAACCATTGGTGCACTTGGGTGTTTGAGTTTTCCAGGCTGGATCCATTTGATTCTTGAATTTGTCCAGGAATATTTCATACCTTATTTAAAAATACAGTTTTTATGAAAGATGACATATAATGCTCTTCCCCTTTGTATTACAACTTGGAAGTGCACTCCTCTGCTGACTGGCTTCCTGTGAGATTACTCCCATTTATTTCTCTTCCATCAAAGGAGACACTTTGTGAAAATATCAAAGCGAGTGGCATTTGACATCTGTCCTATTTTGGCTTGAGCTCTTTCTGTGCCAAACTTGACAGTCAACAGCTTTCCTTGTACATTGGGCTCAATGTGAAGCTTGCAGAGGAAAGCTGTTGACTTGGACTATTCTTATGGTGTCTGCAATTGTGAACATGCTGGTACATGTAATTGATTGAAAGTTCAGTTGACACAAATGAATCTGGTTCTGTTTTATCAATAGAGGATGCTTGGAGAGATAAATTGTATGGTGCACTACATGTTGAACCGAAATAGGATGTATTCATATATAAATGCGGTCCTATTCTAACACCTATTGAGCAAAAGAGGGAGCCACCTGCATCAGGGCAGATCCATGTAAATAGGATGGTCAAAAGTACTTTCTCAGTAGGATACACAACACGAACACAGAATAATCTAAAGAAAATGTATTAACAGATATTTGAAACATAAAGGATGCCTAAATTGATTAGATATTGGCTCCCTTTTTGTTAAAAGGGTGGTATTTATGGATGTTTGTGTAGTATATAATACAAATCTGCTCTGATCACGGTCGAAGCATCAGTCTGTTGCCCTGGCAACACAGGAAGTGATCAGGATGGCAGTTAAATATGAATGTCTCCTATTCATGTGACACCACTCCTTGTGAACAAGCAGCCGCCGATCCTGGAGACTGGGTTTGTTTACGCACCAGGTGGCTCTACATATAAAAAGCTAAATACCAAGCCTAAGTTACCAGTGCAGGCGTCTGTAACACACATCCTCTATTCTGAGCACACCAACTTCTGTCAACAGTGGCACTGGAGGAGTTCATTAGGAGATCCACAAGGTGCATCAGTTTTACCTACTGTTTTTGTTCACATGTTAAAATCTTCAAGTTTTTTTTCTTAAACTTGTGCCTTTTTATTTATATTGTTATACTAATTTGTCATAGATTCATTTTGCTTCATGGTACACTGATGAAAAGAGCATTCATTTGATATTTACTGAAGTTTGGAGTGGGGTGATGTTTACTTGTTACAAGTGTGATTTTATGAAATAAGATGGCATTTGGTACTTAAGGATCATGTGAATGAATTGCTGATATAGTAGTGAAATTAGCTGACACTGTGTCTTGAAGATGTGCAATTAAGAAATTTGCAGTATTTCACTGTTAATGCATTTTAATGTGTTGAAGCGTTCAGTTTGATGTTGCGCACACTTGAAAAAGCAGTGCTCAACTTGGGCTTCTCAAAATAATCAAGACATCACTATTTGACCCATTTGTATTTCTTGTGGTAAATTTTGCCTGCAAAGCAGACCAAAGTGCCAACTTTCCTTCCAGTACATGGAAGAATGCACAGCGAGCAGACAGTAATACATTAGGTAAAATTACAGAACGTTCGTTACTGCGTGCCTCGTGGTGACATAAGGATTTTCAAGCCCCAACGCGCCCCCCCCCCCCCAAAAAAAAAACAAAAAACAAAAACAAAAAACATGCTGGTTGGATGGGGGACTGAATACAAGTGGGAGCAATGGAATAGTGTAGGCTCATCATCAGCCAGGTTGCAAGGAAGGAGTTGAAGGACAAATTTATACAAATTTTTTGCAATGTAAGCGTGCTAATGAAATTTTCAAAAGTAAAAGTACCAAATACTGATGGTGCAAAAACGAGTAAAGAATGTTGATCTCAAATTGTGTTTATAGAAACTGAATTAGAAAAGCATAATACAAATCGCTGGCATGCTTGTGGCTCACAGTTATTCAGTTTGTTGAAAGTTATCAAAGACACAAGTTGAGCAAAACAGCAAATGAAATGGTTATTTAAAAAAAAACAAAAACAAAGACAAAAACATTGGAAAAGCATTTGTTTGAAAACAGTGGTATAACAATAGCCTTGTGTATGGCTTACATATGGAGCTTTGAAGGAATTACTGAAAGATTAGTCATCTGTTCACAAGCTAAGTCTTATGATGTATGTGTGGAATTATATAACAATAAACTCACAAATATTTTGAATGTAAATTAAAACAGAGGGACGTGTTGAATTTAAATAGAAAACCTTGCTAGTCTGAAGGAACAAGAATTTGACAACTCAAGAAATCAGGCTGCTTGAATGTCTTCCGCCTCTTGTCATATCAGGCGCACTTACTTGGTATGTACTCGAGAGGTGAGAGTTTTGTAAGTTTCCTCAATGAAAATTATCATGTGCACGGGGCTGACCTGGCGGAGGAACATCAGTGGCTCACATGGTGGTTGTCATCATGGTACGAGACGTAGTACATATGAATTGTGGTCATCCACGACTCGTATGCTGCCTCTTGCATACATGCAGTAATAATTGAAAAAAAAAAGAGGTGACACAAATCATAAAGGGTTTTAACTCATTCCATACTATGGTCACAGGCCTTGGTCAGTGGTTCTGGCACTGCCTAGCAAGTCATGCTGCAGCTGCCCTTGAGGCAGGCAGTGCCAGAACCACTAACTTAAGACTATAGGCATGTTGGTACTTGAACGAAAGCTCTTTTCATGGAGAATCTAAATATGCAACTGTCATCTGAAATCTAGATAAAGATACGGAAAAATCACAGGCTGGTATGGAATGAGTTAAGTGGCTGATGGCGTTCCATGTGCAGTACGTTTGTTCGAATGCTGGCCTTGGTGGTCTGCTCTTAGGTGTACTTGGCTTAATGTACAGTTCAGTACTATTTGTGCCCTCCATGTAGAACTTGCACAGCTTTGTAAGATCACTTAAATGGCTCGTATTCCTGCCTGGCTTACATGTGATAGTGTGTAAAATGGCAAAATGATTTTCCAGCTGCAATGCTCATATGATGTGTATATTGTGTATTATTTGGATGATTGATCTTGTTTGCCTGCCCATCATATCTATATTTTTTGAAAAAGAAGTGAGGGTCCTTGAGAAAAGCACTTTTTTCAGACATGAGGGAGAAATACTGTTTTCTGACTCAAATATACATGTATTTCACTTGTTCATATTCTCTGCAACATATACTATTCTGTGAAAATGTTTAATCTCCAGGTACCTTATCACTGTACTGCTGTGGGGTCAATAACTCAAGTTGTTCCCCATTAAAATAAGAGGAGCAGCCTTCGTTGGGGCGGGGGCCAAGTACCCTTCCCAAGACTTGGAAAGCTACTGAACTAGTTACCTAGAACTCCTTGCAATGATTACTCAACTGGTTTTCATTTTTGTCTATATTTATAGTAAAAAAAAAACACGTTTGAATAGACATTTAATCACCAACCAGTTTTGGCAGGTTTAAAGTGGAGAGGGTAATGAATGGTGATCCTAAGCTGGGGTTTGTGTGACTCTGGACATGGCGGTGTTGTGAGATCAGGTCTTGCGTGATGTGCAGTCTGAGGGGTGAGTGTGTGCAAACAACACTTTATATTGAAGTGCTATGACACTTGAAATTTAGTCAAAAGTATTACTTCACAGACAAAAAAAAAACTTAACCAAAGAGTCTTGATTTTATTGCTGTCATTAGTATATTTGGCATTATGATACCGTATTCATTCCAGTAGTGGCACGCCATGTTAATGGGAAAAATTCCTTGATCAAATTGGGTTGCAACAGTGGGCAACATAGATTCTTGTCAATCTGAAGTAATAATAGCCTTTACAGAGCATGTTAAGCCTGGGAAGCTAAACTACTGTAAGTACAGCCTGTCTTGACAACAGAGATTTTTTTTTGGGGGGGAGGGGGGGGGGAATCGGGAAAAATTTGGTATTTTATGTGGAGTCCACAAGGAAACGTTTGGGGGTGTGCATCTTGTGGGGTATGCGCTGCTATTGAAACGAATACGGTAAATGCCTGAAGTTTATGATCATATGATTTACAGTTAAATGTTTTCACAGTTAAATTTCTTCATGGTATTTGAAAAGTTTTGGATACACACAATTTTTTTCTGAGTGAGCATGAATTATACCATGATGTGTAAAAGAGTTGAAATGGTAGAAACCTATTATTTATAATTGCTGAAATACCATTGCTAAATGAGTTTATGTGTATACATAAATTATGTGTGCTAACTGGATAAAATAATGCCTGTGCAGTTGACAAATATTGCCCATGAAGTTGATGTTTATTTGTCTTAAGGGTGGGATGAAGATGCTTTGTTCTTCATATTGATGACACAAACTGAGAATATAGAGTCATGTCTGTTTAACTGGAAGTGACAGTACCATTTGAATATTAATTTCAGCTGAAAGTGTTTTTTTCCTATGGACAAGTAATCTCCTAATAAAAATATTGCTGAATACTTGACTTGATAGGTCGTTTTGTTTACTGAGGAGGGTGACACTTGTGTTTCACTTTACCTGTGAGATCTGATTTGTGTTGGGTAGGCAAAACATTTGCAAACGTTCTGTAACTTTTCTTTGTCTCAGGACCTCCAGACCATAATTTGTTGATTGTGTGGTGCTGTGATTATTTTTCACTTACCTCGGCTGACCCAAGGTTGCAGAGCTTATACGACCACCGCTATCTGTCTGCCCTTAAACTTTTCATTTGTTAGTGCAATACCATCCAGAACCTATACTATCTATAGGGCGTATGAAAATCAAAGTCAAGTTTGATATTGGTGGTGCCACCTACAGTATTATGTAATATGTCAAAATGTAAAAATCTTTTGAACACTGTTGCGTCCTTAATCATTAATGTTTGATAGGTCTTCATGACATTATTTAGTGAGACTGTGGAGGGGGTTTAAGTCCAATTTTCTTGTGATACTAGTGGCGCTACCTATAATTTGATGGAAGTTATGAGCCAAAATATCTCAAGATATAAAATTCCATTTCTCAAAAAAAGCAATTGGATTAGACTTGCTAAATTTATAGGATATATAGACCATGTCCAATGCTAGAATTTTATGTAATATCGGTGACTTTGATCTATTTTTGTGAGGTCACCAGGCCTGTAAGTTGAAAGAGGTGATTTTGTAATGGTAGGGTGTAGCTTAAACACTAATTACAAAGAGAATTGAGCCTTCAGATCAAAATTGCACTTGATTACCGTATACATAAAACTGTACTTGACCTACTTTTTGGGTCACGGTGACCCAGTAATTCTGGAGTTTGGTGCTTGTCCAAGTTTATAATTTTTCTCCAATAACTGGAAAAGTTATTACCCGATCTGAACAAACAGACCATGTATGGAAAGGTGGACGCAGGGTGCATGTTTTGAATGCAACTATTTTTTAATCCGAGTTGAAGATCAAGGTCAAATGGCCAGTTAAAACAGGGGTGATCTTGCGAATGCTCTTCATCCCACAGATCTCGTTCTGAAGTATTAGGATTTATCAAGGGTATGAAAATCTTATATCAATGCCAATTTTGGTGGCACCATCTACAGTATACAGGTCAAAATGTGAAAATCTTGTGACCAGTCCAGCATCCATATTTTTCTATGGATGTACATGAAATTTAGTGGGATTGTAGAAGAGGTCAAAATCTCAGTTGCTTGTGGTAGTACTGGCACCAGCTATTATTTGATGAAAACTATGAATGAAAATGTAAAAAATACAAAATTTCGTGTCTTGAAAAATAATTGAATTAGACATGCCAAATTTGTAAGATATATAGATCATGTCCAATTCTAATATGTTATATAAGATCATGACTTTGACCTATTTTTGTAAGGTCACTAAACCTCCGTTGGAAGTGGTGATTTTGTAAAGGTAGGGTGTAGTTTGGACATCAAAGCCTTCAGATCAAAATTGCACTTGAGTACATTGTATATAAAACACTATTTGGTGACCTACTTTTTGGGACCGTCATAATATTGAAAACGTTGAATGATGTTTTTGTAAGTGGGTGTGTCAAATAATACTGCGGTATTCGTCGTTGATTGCTGTTTCGACACAACACTATCATTTTTTTTTTGTGAAATGGTGGAGAATACTCTGGACTACACATACATGGGATAAAATAATAAAACTACACGAGTGTAAGTGCCTGGCCGTAAATTCTGCATGGCACGAGCGTGCCCGTGGAGCGGAAGGATATACGAGATGCAGCCCGCCGCAGGCGGGCCATCGAGTGTCATCGAAGGATACACCCGATGGCCCGCCTGCGGCGGGCTGCATCTCGTATATCCTTCCGCTCCACGGGCACGCTCGTGCCATGCAGAATTTACTGCCAGGCACTTACACTCGTGTAGTTTTATTATTTGCCCCTTTTACAAAGCACCAGTCAGACGCCGTTACATTAATTACGTGTGATATGCCGTTCATTAACTAAAATGAACGTGCTTGCATAAATTAAACGAGTTACGTGATCGGCTGGAGTTCATGGGCGTGTCATTTAAGTTACCGAACAGGAAAATAAACAAGTTTAACTTATAGCTATAGGATTAATGACTGTTAGTTGCTATATCGGGGCAGGGTTCATGGAGATGGGCGAACTTAAAGGCCTTTCAGGCTCGCCCTTCTCACGTGAACCCTGCCCCGATATTGCAACTAACAGACAGTCGCCAATCCTATAACCTACACTTAATTCCTGTTGCGGCGAAAATGCTTTGATGGGTGCTCCAGACAGGCCGATATCTTTGATGTGGGGACTTTCTGGAACCCTGTTATCTGATTGACAGCTGTCAAAAGTACAACTTCTACAAGACAAACAACGCGTTTCCAAAAGATATTTTTATGCCCCCCTTCGAAGAAGGTGGGGCATAGAGCGTTGCACATGTCGGTCGGTAGACTGTGGTTTCCGCACAATAACTCAAGAAGTTTTTGGATCTAGGACTTTGATACTGAACAGTTATATCATTCTAGTCAAAAGCTAGGCAAAGTTTGAAGATGGGTGACCTTGACTTAATTTCCAAGGTCACAGTGGTACCTGAGGTAACTTTGGTTTCCGCACAATAACTGAAGAGGTTTTAAGCCAGGACATTTATATTGTATAGGATTATAGTCCATATTTGGGGCTAGGCGAAGTTGGAAGATGGATGACCTTGACCCGATTTTAAAGGTCACAGAGCCACTTTACTGAATATGGTTTCATGCTTTCTGCATGATAACTTATACCTTGGAGCTAGAACTTTTATATTGCACAGCTTTATGGTTCTCTGTAAGGGCTAGGTTGAGTTTGAAGATGGATGACCTTGACCCAGTTTTTAGGGTCACAGAGAGATTGTAGAATTCCTGTGATTTCTGCACAATAACTCAAGAAGTTTTTAAGTTAGGACTGGGATACTTTACAGGTCTATAGTTCTTGCTAAGCGATTAAAGAAGTTTAAAGTTTGGTGACCTTGATTTAATTTCCAAGGTCACAGTGGTACCTGAGTTAACTTTGGTTCCCACATGATAACTGAAGAGGTTTTTAAACTAGGACTTTTATATTTCACTGGATAATTGTCCGTATTCGGGGCTAGGTCAAGTTAGAAGATGGGTGACCTTGACCTTATTTCAAAGGTCACAGAGCCATTTGGATGAATACTATTTCTGCATGATAACTTGCATTTTAGAGGTAGCACTTTTATATTGCACAGCTTTATTATGGTTGCCTATAAGGGCTAGTTTGAGTTTGTAGATGGGTGACCGTGACCCAATTTTGAGGGTCACACACAGACGGTAGACTTCCTGTGGTTTTTGCACAATAACTGAAGGTCAAGTGAAAATGAGTGACCTTGCCCTAATTTCCAAGGTCATAAAGCCACTTTGCTGAATATGGTTTCTAAATGATGACTAATTTTTCAGCTGTAACTTTTATATTTTCCAGGTTTTTAGTCGTTTTTTAAGGGCTAGGTTAAAGTTTAAAGAATATGTGACATTGATGTATGATCAACCTTCACTAGTTTTGTAACGTCACGAGTGCCCCATCTACCACTATCAATAGGGTAGCGAGGGCAAGGGTAATGAGGGCGGGGGGCATCTATGTTTTACAAACATATCTTGTAATTTAAGAAATGAGGGTCGATTTTGTGTGTGTTATGGCATAATGACGCGCGTGATTGAAGCTGACATCGTAGGCGTGGCGCACGCCAGTTCGCCTCGCCCGATGCCATCTTCAATCACCCGCGTCATTATGCCATAACACACACAAAAGCGACCCTCATTGCTTATGTTTACATTTCCCTCTTAATTTTTCTGCTCAATTACACGAAATTTAGAAATGTAATACATAAAATTAAGAAAAACGTCCAGAAACTGATTTACCCAGCATGTTCAAGTGTAAAGTTCCGGAAACCCAGGTGGGCGTGGCTTATTGGAATGTGGGCGGGACACTTGTGTTATGGTCCCATAACACACATGGCTACTGAGTTATGGTCTCATAACACACCAGGCTCTCTCCTATACTTGCAATGTTAAAAGTTAGATTGAATGTAAATATTCAATGGTGAGCACGTTCTCAAAGTGACCCAACCGTACGTTCATTCAGGAACATAGCAACAGTGTAACAAACTAGATCTAGAAATAAATTGCCACAGGCCGACAACGGCAAAATTCCACAAAATTGTGTGTGTGTGTGTGTGTGTGTGTGTGTGTGTGTGTGTGTGTGTGTGTGTGTGTGTGTGTGTGTGTGTGTGTGTGTGTGTGTGTGTGTGTGTGTGTGTGTGTGTGTGTGTGTGTGTGTGTGTGTGTGTGTTTTGGTTTTTTGTTTTTTGCTTTTTTTTTTTTTTTTGGTAAGCAAACGTGTCAACCTATTTTCTGTCCTCAAACATGTTCAATGCATAGTAGTTATCCGATTACCAGCTGATTAACGATCGAAAGTACACAATTCCGGACACTGTTTTATATGCATAGTATATACTATCGTTGAAAATGTCAGAGACAATGTCACGGACAGAGGTTGATGGTACAATTGTTGGAAACGAGTGGTTTGTCTGAAAGAACAGACTAAACTGCAGATCTAACTGCGTCGATTTGCTCATCTTTTTTGCTCATCACATATTTTTTCACGTTCGACCGCAATTTCCCTGCGCCTGGTGCAATTTTACATAGCAGCTTTATTATGTATACTAGTATAGGCCTTTCACGTCTTCACAAAGTGCTCAGATTATCTCCACAGTTATGCTACATTTGAACAGAGATGGTAACATTCAAAATGCCATTTCAGGGTCATATGAGTGAGAATATCAGGGACAGATCTTATTCAACAAAGAATGTATAAGAAAAATACTCCGTTTTAATGCGGGACAAACACCGTAAGTTGGTCAAAATTTCAGGAATTCTTCCTGATGATGAGGGACAGTTGGCATCTGCAAAAGGGGAGAACAAGAACTGAAGCTTCTACTGCTACCCTGTAGAGGGCATGTCAATCACGCAGAGCTAGAGTTGTGTATTCCCATTAGGCATCACTTTTCATCATACTTTACAGCTTAAATAACTTGAACAACTAGTCGTTGCAGAAACAGCAAAATTTGTATTGTAAAATTATGTAGATACCTGTTAACATAAATTTTATTCTTGCAGCTTTAAAAGTAGTCTTTAAATTTGATGTTAATTTAACATAGCAGATCAATTAACCAAAATCACTGGGCTCATGGAAAAAGTATATGAATTGGAAAAATGCCGATGGGCTCGGCTAAAGCCTCGCTCATCTCACATGTGAACAAATGCCCCGAATAATCAACTATTGGACCTCGCCAATCCAATAACCTTTACGTGTAAGCAAGGTTTGTTAAGTTGGGAGTATATGTATAGAGTTTCAACACTCAAAACTTTAATTTTGGGAAAGTTCAGAGGCAGTTCCTTCTCTGTTGTCTGTTCAGGCCAGTAACTTTTTATCACACCAAAGACACAATGAAAGTCAGTGGAGCTTCTGTAGAATTGGCACCTGATACATTGCCCACATGGAGAAAAATCCCATTGAACACACTGGAATGCATAACTTGGCGGTAGAGTTTCACAGTCCAGAAAATCAGTGACTGCTTTCACAGTTCAGCCAAGTTAGCAGCAGACTTGAGGAGGGTAAAATTTGAATGATTTAACCTATGCGTGAAAAATAAATGGAAAGGTGCAGTTTAATTAGAATTTGTTCAGGCCAGTACCAGCCACGGCTGTGTCTCTGGTAGGCATACAGCTGAGCTCATGTTTGTCATTTGAGGTAAGACCTGTGTGTATTGATGCTGTTATCAACAAGTACAATAAAGTATCTTTGTTTTCCTTGCTGGTCAATTTTCTCACTGACTGAAAGACCACACGAAACCTTGCATTGTTATCATGATTGTACTGTTGTTTTCTTGTATGGTCCCCTTCCCTCAAATTTGAACTCCTTGAGTTGACCAACAAAAACTGCCAAACAATGAGCTCACTTTAAGTTAAGGACAGCTGCACCCAATAAAGTGATCAATGATCTTTCAGTTGTTCCAATGGTGTAAAGCAGGGTGGAGTGCTTTCCCCGATACTTCTTGGAGTCTATAATGACGAATTGTTGACGAGATTGAAAGATTCAGCCAGGTTTTGGTTGTCATATTGGAAATATCTTTGCCGGAGCTGGCGCATATGCTGATGATATCACTTTACTTGCCCTTACCACAGCATCCATGTCTAAATTGATTAGTATCCGAAGAATATAAGATCTCTTCTAATCCCGATAAGTCCAAATCAATATTCTTCAATTCTGATAACACATCACGACGCCAATCTTCTATTTAATTTAATGGAGAAAATGTTGAACAAGTCAATTCCTACAAACATCTAGGCAGCATAATCGGTAGGCATGTTGCTGAAGAAAATATTGAAATTATATAAGGATTTTTAAACAACGAAATTAAGGTCCCAGTTCAAATATATCTATTCAACGACAAGGTATAACCTGTTCAAAAGCTATTGTATGTCACTACTCGGCTGTCAGTTATGGGATTTCTCCAGTGAAAAGGTTGAGCTATTTTAGGCCTACACTGCCTGGCGTAAAGCCATCAGGGTTTTATGGAAACTACCGCCTCGCTTTCATAGTAGTCTTCTGCATCTAATATGTGACGATCATGATATCGAAGTACAACTGCACATATGTTTTCTTAAATTTATCTACAGTTTATACCATGGCAGAAACACAATAGTATGCTCCATAGCTAAACTGGTATTCGGACTCAGTCGTTCGTCGGTATGTATAACTCACTGAATTGTATTTCATCTAAGCATGGTCTATCAAAACAGAATTTCCATTCCTATGTATTGCCAGAATAACTATTAATGTTACGTAATTTTCACCAGGAGCCCAATGATTTGACATCAACTGCCAATATGATAAGAGAAGTGTGTGCGATTCGGGATGGGAATTTGCAGTCAAATATGAGCAAAACTGAAATTTGTTAAATACTTGATTACCTTTGTACTAACTCAACTTGTGAATGACTTATGAACCGTGGAGCTTTTTTTTTTTTTTTTTGTTTTTTTTTCTGACTTGTGATTAGTGTTATCTCTTTTGCTTCTGGATGCACGACATTTATACGAAATAATAATAATAATAATAATAATAATAATAATAATAATAATAATAATAATAATAATAATAATAATAATAACAATGCTTTTATTTCATTTGAAAAGGTAAAATGTTTGTTGTTCTTTCTGAAGGGACCACTCCAAGTCCACATGCTCAAAATGTGTCAAGGTTGAGTTGCATTATTTTGCCAAGTTTTAAATACTTTTTTCTGTAATTTTCAAGTATTGAATTGGTGAGAAAGTGCTTCATATCATGAACTTATGTTTCATGACCCATGGGAAGTTCGCCCAATGTCAACAAGTCGGTGTTGTTGATTGCCATCAGAGGGCTCTGAATTTTAAGGCATTGGCTGAGCAGAGATGGCAAAGCCCTGTGATGATTGATTATTCTTGTTATTTTAACCTCAATGCTTGTGGTAAAGACACATGTAGTTTACAGCTGAAATAAAAGGTTGCATCAATTATAACTTCCAGTTTGTCTCATTCAATCTGCGTTCATTATGGAAAAACAAAGACACATGAGTATTTGAACCTGCATGTTTAACAGTATGTATTAACCTGGATAGATACAATGTCAGTGATGTCAACAAATTAGATATTTTCCATTTTGGTGATATTTTGATCAAAACCAAAGGTTGAAAAATATTGGGGTATGCAACAAAACTTTGTGAAAGAGAAGTACTCCATTTGAGGTAGGAGCTTATGGAAATATATTGTGATGGGCAGATGGCAATTTTATTTGTTACCTTAACCCTTCCCCCTCTTGAGTTGACACTTGAGTCAACAACTTTACTTGGCATGAGTTTGGCACTAAGTGCCTAGCTCCTACCAAGAAAAGTTGGTGACCTGGGTCAAGTGATCTTGATAGGGCTCATCAACAACTCTCAGTCAAAATTGTTTTTCATTACTGTTGAAATTAGTTGAAAACACTGACGCAGACGACATTTGACCACCAGTCGGTTTTAATCCGCTGGGGGGGGGGGGGGAGGGTAAACCTGACTGGAATTTTGGGCTGTTTATCTCCATTAATTTATTCTGTTTGCATTTCCATTTTCGTCTTCTTCGAAATCGTTGGCCAGATCATCTTTGATGGGATAACCTTTGGATGGGTCAGTGGTTGAATTGTCATGCTGCAGTTGTCTTTTTTTAGCTTTGCTCACCATAGGCTGCAGAGTTTGTGCGCGAACACGTATGTCTGCCCGTCAGTCGGTAAACTTTTGCTTTTGAATGTTTTCAAATTAGCCTTCAGGACTTATCAAGTGTATGAAAATCTACGTTAAGATGGATCTTGGTGGCCCCACCAATAGTATTACACACAATATATAGGCCAGGATGTGAAAATATTGAGAATGCTGTTTTTGGAAGAGTTTTCCTGAGTCGATCATCATAAAAAAAAACGCAGGGATGTCAATCGGCAAAAGACAAAAACATATTGGGAAATTAAGTGGTGTCACCTACAGTGTCGCAAAAGATACGGACCAAAAATTGTTGAAAACACATTCCATATGTTGAGAAAGAATAAAGCTAATGTTAGTAATGATACAAATGTACCCCGAATATGTCATGGACACATAAACCTGTTTATATGTCCATGATCATGTTTAGAAGTTTTATTTGCGTAATATAGATGATCTTGACCTACTTGATCAAAGTCACAAAGGGAATACATTTCAAGATTTTTTTGTTTTCTGTTGGTACTTGTGCACATGTATCAATATACCATTACAGGAAGATCATACAGAAAAATACCTTTGATGTGTGAAGTCATAGTGACACCACTGGTGGTATTAAGTGGACGTGGCATCATCAATATTAAAAGTACATTAAAAAAAATATTATTGTTATTATAAATTGAGATCGAGCTGCTTTGACTTTGACCTATTTTTCAAGGTCATTGAGGACATAGTAAAGGACACTGACATATTGAGAAATAAGGCTACGCTACAAAATGTACCATAGATGTGTATCATATGCAGTATAGATGTTAAATATTTCATAATATGGATGACCTTGAGCCACTTTCTCAAGGCCACAGAGGGAATACATATTTGAGAACGATTTTTCTGATGCCCATGACATATAAAATTGAGATGGAGCTGCAAAAATTACACACCAAATATGCAACAGGCCCATGGTCAATTTTTGTAATATGTTATGTGACCTTAGCATATTTTCAAAGTGATTAAGTACTTAAGAAAAGTACACCAAATGCAATAAGTTGATAAAAATTTTGGGAATGACACCAAATATACCACATATGTGTGTTCATGAGGAAGCTTTATGTTGCATGATATGGAAGATTAATTTCTCAGGATCATGGATAAAATAAATTTCAAGAAATTGAATTCTTGGTGACGGTCACCAGATAAAATGTCAGCAAAGCATTTAGGCCCATGATGGGCATCTTGTGTCATGCTCCCCAATTCAGTTACATCTCTGTCCCTCTTATGATATCATTGTACATCTTTTTATTCCCATTCACAGTGTACTCCTTTAGGTCATTTCTTATGTCAGCTGAGCTAACAGAATGGCCGGTTGTCTGGACAAGGTCTGTCTCTCCCTCTACAATTCACATTTTTTACTTCCTGTCTAAAAACATCGGTTCGATTCACTTGGAACCTGGTGGGAATGTACCTTGAGTGGGTTTGTACCAAGTTTTTAAAAAACAGATTGTAGTCCAATGATTAAAAAAAATCGCTGAAGTTTTGGTTCATTTTTTGCCAAAATCATTTTCAAAACTTGCAGACTAATTGCTTTGAAATTGCAAAGGGGCAATTTTGCGGCCCTCCAGACCTTAATCGGTTCACCAGGTGGTACTGCAAATTTTGAAAATATTTTTAAACGAATTTTTGTGTGTTGAAGCTATTTTTGAGTACGAAAATGTCACTTAGATTCCTCTGAAACTTGGTGGAAATGTGGCTCGCGGAAGGGTCAAATTCATTAGGTGATGATATGATGAAACTCACAACTCAGAACTCTTTTATTTATGACCAACAAATGGTATAATACATAAATATTGATACAAGAAGAAACTGTCTAAGTTGGTCAAGGTAGACTCTTACTATAACATTGTGCATGTTGCTGTCGCAAGAGCCACCCTTGTAACAAGAACTGTGGTTATGAACATGATGATTTTTAAAAGAAATATGTCATACATCAGGATGACTAATGAATTCTTGTAACTATCTTAAAATGCTATGGTGTACAAAAACCTTCAGATTAATTATTTTGTGGACAAATGTAACAGTCATACGCAGTGCATTCATAACTGTATATGTTCACAAAAAGTTTTCACATGGTTTTAAAAAAAAACCTTTTAGGTTATGAGAATAGATTTTATTTAATATGTTGTCATCAGTCGAGTTAACGACTTTTGGAATATCAAAAAATAGACTTTCCTGCGCAAATTTGTTATCAACTTGAGTAATAAATAACCCAACGTTTCATATACTTCTAGTATCGTAATTATGTATATGTCTAACAGAATATATGGCAATGAAAGCAGTCTTGTCGGAAGTTTCTCATGCACAGATTTGTAATAAAATTTCAGTTTGGCCAAAGTTAACAAATCTTCTACCTTCAATAGGTTCAAACATTTTAAAATTGGTTCACTATGTGCATTATAATTGCTGCAAGATATACAACACACTACCTTCTTCTGAAGCTTTGTTATTTTATTATGTTTGAATCCCCAGGTAAGTATGCCATAATTTATATGAGGTAATGTCAAAGAATTGTATAAGGTAATTTTTGTATTTAAGGGAAGAAAATGCTTTAACTTATTAATTGTGCCAATAGTTCTTGATATTTTGGAACTTATTTTAGCAATATGATTATTCCAAGCAAGTTCCTCATCTAAAGTAAGTCCCAAGAAGTTGAAGTTATCTACATGCTGAATTAAGATATTATTTATTAAAATTTCAGGTATATTGAAAGATTTATTAGGTTGATGAAAAATCATAAACTTTGATTTATAAACATTTAGCGAGAGCTCATTAACTTTAAGCCATACACTTAGGAGATTTAATTCTTTGTTTATGGTAATGCAGCCATTTTGATCCTTTAGATTTACATATGCATAAAGAGTAGTATCATCAGCATACATTATATATTTAAATAGTTCAGTTGCATTTGACATATCATTTATGCATATAATAAACAGAAGTGGACGAAGAATTGAGCTCTGTGGGACCCCAGTTAATATCAAGGTAGTATCATAGATGGTACCATCTATATCTACATACTGTTTACGATTAGTTAAATAATTTTGCATGAGGTTTAGAGGTGTACCATTGATACCGTAATAGCTCAGCTTTTGAATTAAAATATTATGATTTATGGTATCAAAGGCTTTAGACATATCGAGAAAAATACATAGAGGAAGTTTGCCTTTATCCATATCATGAATTAAATTATTCACAAGTTCAACAGCTGCCAGTTCTCTGAGTTACCACTTCGCAAACCAAATTGACCTCCATAAAATAAATTGTTTTCTCGAAAAACAATCATAGCTGATTGAAAATTGCTTTCAAATACCTTGGAAATTGATGGTAGAATAGATATAAGTCTATAATTTGAAAAGATGTAATCTTCATCTTCTTTATATAATGATATCACTCTTGATATTTTTAAATAATCAGGAAATATGCCTGTGTTGAGGCTTTGATTAATCATTATTGCAATAGGTTTTGTGATATCCATAATTTCTAGTTCCTGAATTACTTTTTGTACAGAATCTTGACTATCAATTTTAAAGTTAATGAATTTAGGATTTTGTTTGTTACTCAATATTGTATTCAGGCACATCAAAATAAGGTTGATGGACAGAAAAAATTTTGGTGAGAATTTCTGAAGTACTTTGAAATGTAAAATCACTTATTCTATAGAATATATTGTCTATAAGTGTTCTACTTTTATTTGAAAAACGGTGGGTATGATGATATTCTGCATGTCTTATTTTTAATTGATTTTTTAATGGGGCTCTTATTAATTAATGCACACGTTCCCATAGTTAGAATGTAAATCACGATGATAGATGACAAATAGTAAATCACATTTTTAACTTCTTTTCCAAAACCACCTACCAGATTCACTTCCAACTTAGTGTGGATATTGGATAGTCTCTACCAGTCTTGTTCCAATCGTCACAGTCCAGTGAATTTTTGGAGATTTTATGATTTTTTCTTCTTTTTTGGCAAAAAAAAAAAAAAAAAAAAAAAAAAATCTCCAAAACCACCAAGCCTATGAAATTGTATCAGGACACTTCGAAGAACCTATAGACCTTAATTTGTTCAACAGGTGGCGCTGGGTTTATTTTTTGCTTTTAAAGAAATTTTTGGTTTTCACTTTTCTTGACTTTTTCTTAAATATCTCTTCAGCCTTATTGGAATGTAAGTTGACTTGATTTCCACCAAATTGGTAAGGAGCTATGCTCATGTTAGCAACAGTGATGATGGTCCTAAGCAAAGATGAATTCAATATCATTTTGAAGTTCACAGGGACACTGCAGTCTGTGCATGTGTAAGCTACGCTCATACGCAGGAATACGAGCAGAGTTGTAGTGTCTCTACCAATGCATGCGAACTTTATTTCTGACAAAAAAGGGCGATGGTGACGCCACCATTTATTGTTTTTCCCCCCTCCCTGTCGTTAGTGTAGCCAGTGTTTATTGACCAGACCCTGTCTCCCTGCCTGCTTTTGGGTCACCTTGGCCTCTCCAATCAAGAGACGGGTGTACATTTCTACAGCGGGGGGGGGGGGGGGAGTGGGGACTTACACTTCACATACTGGTGGGGAAGTGACTCCTGGTCACACAAGTAAGGTCAGGCGAGCACAGTGTTGTCGCAATCTTCTTGTTATTCCCTTTATAGCAGCACCCTAACCCTCCCACTTTCTATTTATGCTACAAATTTTATTGATGGTTCATATTAAGGTTGTTTTATGACATTAAAAAGAATGTTTTTTCATGTACGCAAACCCAGACACTTCAAAATTCTTCATTTCCGCCCGAATTTCTTTCCACCAAAATAGTTTTCTCAGAGACAGTTATATGGCTTAAAAATCCAGAATTTTTCATGGCCATAGCCCTCTTATTGAAATTGGTCCTCTCATTTGGATAAGTGAATGTGTGAAAAATTATGCAAATTAAAGAGAACTGAAGTTTTAAATCTTTTATGTAGTTATTCCTCCTTGGATAATATTGGATAATGATACTGATGATCATTCCTACATGTCCATTTACTCATTCATGCTACCCCAAAATTCCAGCCTTCTCTGGACTGTGCACCTCCCTGATCAAAAGAAAATACATGTACAATTTAGAGCCTTCACAAGAAATACTATTTACGATTTCATTGCGGAGTTAAATGATACAGACTGGGAATCTGTTTTATGACAATATCAATGCTAATCCTCAAATCACATATGATCAGAAATTAGCAACAAAATTAGATTAGATGGTTGACACATACTGCTATGCTTACAGGCAAACCATTCTAAATTTTCAAAAGCATTATAGACAAAAGTATCAATTCAACTTCTATTTGAATGTTTCTGTCGTAGGCACGCCCAATGAAATAAAAATCAAATTTAATTTTGCTTATAGGGCACACTTTGTTATAGGAAGAGTTAAATATTAAACAATTTAAAAAAACTTATAGACGAAGGCGTCCATCAAATATCAATTCAATTTCACTTGTTCGGTTATTTTTCTTGAGTTTCTTATCCAGTAATATCATGCACATTTTTTGTGTTTGCATTTTTTTTTTTTTTTTTAATTGCAATCAGCTGGCCCGTGCACGTGTGAAAAGGGATTTGTTTGTTTTCCTTATAAGTTTTCCTTCCAACCTATAGGTGGCGCAAGCTCATCAGTTAACCAATGAGATTCAATGTTTCAATTAAGTGTACTGGTGTGTGATTGGCCGATTTTAAAGTACACCAGTTTTGAAATCAGTGACTGAGCTGGCCCAGTGAGCAGTATCAGCTAAAATATCACTCACAGAACGGCTTAAAAATGATGGCGAAGCAAACAAAAGAGGGGAAAAACAAGAAAGACCAACATATACAGGTCGTAGTAAGATGCAGGTAAGTTGTGTGACTTGCAGTTGCTGCTTCATTTCTGGCGAATCGTGCCATGCTGCTGTGCCTGCCAAAATGTCCGTCAACATGCTGTACCTCCATATTGACAACTGGGACTGCGATCAGGTTGAAGATTCCTCCGTTTTGTCCCGACTGCGCTTATGATGTTGGCAGTGAAATAGAAGTTTAACACACAACATGGAGCGTTTGTAACGACTCGGAAGTAAAGGCAAGCCAACTCCAACAAACATACACAGTCATACAAGGTGTTTCAGCAATCCAGGTTTTCAGGGTTTACTATTTTAAAGTTGGTTTGAAACTGTCATAACCATTGACATTTGTCATTGCATATTTTCGAAAATGTTGTTTTACCCATCTTTCATAAGGCCCCAGTTTATCATCACCACCCGTTCATTCTATTTTATCAAACGGTTATCAAAGTGAAAACCGGAAGTTTGGTACACCACCACTGGATAATTTGACAGAAAGTAGACTAAAAAAAGTTTCAATGATATGAAATGCTGATAAGTAGTCCGACAAGTCGATACAAAGATACAATGAAATTATTCACATTCACCCCCTCATGGGGTCAAGTGACACATAATACAAATGATTTCCCAACTATGGAGATGAATACAAATGATAATGATAATACTGTTGTTTGCTTGTCTGCCGCAGTCCTGTATCACTGTGTGACACAGGTGGCCTGAACAAAAAAAAACAAAAAAAGGCCGCGGCTATTGATATGGGTCCGTACGCTTTCTGCCCCATGCTATTCATACGGTCGTAATAGTCATGCTGATTAACTAATTGCGTTAGTGCGTGAAATATGCCCAGTTATAATTGTATTTACTGAAATTGTTCCTACAAGTTACAACAGTAGCCTGCTTTAAAATTTATTCTTAGTAACACGTCAGGGTTCAGTAACAATTTTTTGGGGCATACCACTTATTACATTTCTACAGTTGTCATTTCCCATATTAATAAAGGACGATGCTATTTTCACCGTACGGTGAGAATAGCATTTGGTCTATTTTCACCGTACGGTGAGAATAGCGTTTGGAAGGAGTTTTGTCTATTTTCACCGTACGGTGAGGATAGATTTTTGTCTATTTTCACCGTACGGTGAGAATAGCGTTTGGTCTATTTTCACCGTGCGGTGAGAATAGCGTTTGGAAGGAGTTTTGTCTATTTTCACCGTAAGGTGAGGATAGATTTTTGTCTATTTTCACCGTACGGTGAGGATAGGGTTTGGTCTATTTTCACCGCATGGGGATGATGGTACAGTTTGGTATATTTTCACTGTGAGGATAGGGGCGGCTCTATTTTCAATTAAGATTGGAGAAATGCTTATTTTAGGGAGATAGCTAGCTTTATAGTGTAGTCAATAGGAAACGGGACCAAAGCAAAGTGCCCACTTACTGAGGGTTTACTGTAAAGCAATTACCTTGGCACCGTGACACCATAATGCCACTAAATGTTTGGCTTTTTAACATCTTAAATTAATGTATATAAATTTACTCTACCCACCCATCAGTCTTTCATTTTTGTTGCTTCGTGGATTTCTTTTTAATGCGATCCCTTCACCAAAGTCATAACAAGATAGATCTATAAGTTACCCTTAAGTTCCGTAACTTCCATCCGTGACAATATAAAAAAAAGTTCCTACCTTGTCTTGTTACCTAAATTTTTGTCTTTTCACATAAAAAAAAATACAGTGTTGGCTCTTTAAAAACTACTAGATAATAATAGCTGAAATAACACCTCAACAGATCTCATAAACCATGCTCAAACTGGGATGTTAGGCCTTTTTATTATTTCAGCAAATGTTTGTTCCAATTCTCTTTGTGTGCAAATCAAATATCCTATGAGGAAAGATTAAAGAGAACAAACCTGATGACATCAGAGTTGCGAAGACTGAGAGCAGACTTGTTGGAGGTCTATAAAATAATGCACCAATTGGAAGGTCTGCAAAAGGAGGACTTTTTTTAAATGTCTAACCCAAGCCTTACAACCAGAGGTCACAAATTTAAAATTTATAAACAAAGAGCTAGGCTTGATGCAAGAAAATTTTTCTTCTCACAGAGAGTGGTAGACGAATGGAACAGTTTAGCACCAAGGAGAGTAAATGCTGACTCTGTGAATGCCTTTAAGAACAGCTTGGACTCAATTTTGAAGAGTAGAGGGGGGCATTTTATAAGCCAGAGACGGCTTCCTGTCCCTTTAATGAAGACCACCAAGGAACTGGACAGTTGCAAATAGTTCTGGGTGGTTTCATTGAAAATCATTGTAAATCATCATGACACAATGCTTTTCCAAAATATTATTCCCTGGTTGACTTCTTTTCATCGCCGTACGTTAGAAATAGAGCAGCCCCTTTTCTCACCATACGATGAATATAGACCAAACTCTATCATCACCGTACGGTGAAAATAGACAAAACACTATTCTCACCGTACGGTGAAAATAGACAAAACACTATTCTCACCGTACGGTGAAAATAGTCACTCCGATTAATAAATCGGGCAGTTAATTATACGGCGGCACTACTGTATTAAATAGGTATGCCTTTATTCATATTAATATAAGTTTTTTTTTTATCATACGTCAATCATATTAAACAGATTTCAGAGGAAAGAGATGTATTTTGAGGAGTGCTGTATTAATAAGTTTGGTCACTATAATAGTCTATATGTATGGCAGTCCCACCGTATTAGTAATATAGGCCTATGTTCTTATTCATGTGGCAATCATATCTAAACACACTTCAGAGGAAAGGAAGAACTTTCACAGACTACTGTATTGATAAATGGGCTTGTTATGTATACGGCAATCATATTAAACAGACTTCAGAGGAAAGGGGGAACTTTCACGAAGTTCTTGTTGTTGCCGAACGAATAGTGAAAATTGAAGCTAATACAGGTCCATACTTATAGCCACTCCGAAAAAAAGGGTGGCGGAGGAAATCATGGTAATCCTTACCAGCTTGTGCTACCATGTTATCCAGGCCCAGAGCCAAGGCAAAGGGTCCACCACCCACTCTCTCACAGCTCAGACCACAAATGAAGTAGATTCAAGTCCCACAAAGGGCACCACGGAATCTACAGCACCTAAAAATGAACCACTCAGACAAATACAATATGAACCACAGAAAAAATTATTTGTGTATGGTACACTGTAGGGATGGAGTGCAGTGTTGATGTTGCGATATCAATACAGTTTGTAACTCCATTTTGTCACTTATTCAAACCAACTGCACAAAATTTAGCCACTTCAGCCATCTCACCTACACTTGTTAGTAGGTTAACAAACTTCATTTCTTGATTTAGGAAGTAAAGTTTTGCATTTATCTGTGATTGATTTCCACAACACCTCTCTCTCGCATCTAAAATGGGACAATCTACCAGAAAGTGCATTTCATCCCCAATTGCATCGATTCCAAGTTTTTTATATATTGTACATTTTCTCTCTGGTTGAGGGACAAATAGCCTTTGATGCCTCCTTTTTAAAATATTTTAAGTATGATCTCATGCAAGGTTAAAGGTGCTTGAAAAAGATTCATAATAAGATAATACTGAAAAGCAGAACTGGTAAGGTTGGACTGTAGCTGGTGTTTCAGATATATGTTAATTTGTCGAAGAAAGAAGTTGTACTGACTATTCAGAAGGACTTCTCTCTAAAGCTCATTGTCCTTTTTAGAAATGTCAACTCTAGAGGTTATGTATTTTTCACTGTGCCTAGTTTCATGATGTGTAAAATCAGAGAGAGGATTAATCAGTACACATTGATTGCAGGTGTTAGTAGACATACCATTGACAGCCACTTCCACCTGTGTTCATATGTTGTCGGGTGCCATGAATAAATCTTAGGGCTCTACAATTCTCTTTAGATGCTGTAGTCCTCAGGCATAGTGCTTTTGCCATTTTTACCAGCCCTTCATCGAAACTTGTTTGTCCATCCATACAAATCTCATTTAGAAAAACACAATTTCTGGTTGCTTCCAGGGCTAGTGCCTTCACATGTTAACTTGCTCATACAGGAATAAGACTTGGCATGAGTTAGGAGCTGTGTCCTAAATTATCTGCACATTTGTATAACTTAAATTGAGAAATACTGGATTTTATTTATTTATTTGCAAATAGGTTGGCCCATGATTTTTATTAATAAATCACATCAGTTGAGTAATGACATGTTTTTCAAGTAACAAATATTGTGGTCATAAAGATTACTTGTGTGGGTTAGGATGGCAGACAACGATTCCATGTATGGAATTCACAATATAATTCCTTGACAAAGAGGTGTAAAGTGTCAGACAATACTGTACCTTGTCATCAAGGAAGCTTCTTTGAGGTGGACTGGGTAGCTTGATTGACATGCATATGCTGTTTCTAAAGCATTATCTTCTTCACCATAGGCCGTTAAATGCCCACGAGAAGAAACAAGGTGGTTACAATATTGTGGAGCTCAATACTGACCGGAAGGAGGTCCATGTAAAGGAAAACAAAGCCTTGGGTCCAACAGCACCTGCCAAGACCTTCACATATGACCGAGTCTTTGGGCCTCAGTGCAAACAAGTGGACTTATACAAGACTGCAGTGCAGCCTATGGTTGAAGAGGTTCTCCTTGGATACAACTGCACTGTTTTTGCGTGAGTATGATACAGTAAACCCCTATTTTCATGACACCACCTGTTCCCTGCAAAATGTGTCAGATACATGAATCACATAGCAAAGGGATTTGATGTTTTAAAGCACCTGAAAACTTGTGTCAGTAAATGAATATAGTGGATATCTGAGTGTCATAATGAGGTTTGACTGTACAGGTACAAACTGGCAACCAAATAAAAAGACATTTTACATAAGCACCAGTGTTAGGGACACCAAATTTAAAGCCCCAGAATTTTAGGGCTAAACGGCTTTGCGGAGATCTGAGTCAAGTGGTTAAGCAGGTACTTTAGGTCTGAAATGGTAGAATCGGGACTCATGGGTGAGCAGCATTGTATCACTGAAGATATCCTGTGGTAAAGAAGATGAGCATATAACAGGGTTAGAAGAAAATTCCACCAGTCTACCATTCGCAAAGCTGTAATTAAAAGAAATCTTGTTGTTAGGTTACATTGTAATTTGGAAAGTCTAGAATCAACTCAAAACAATTTGTCCACAAGTAAACTGACCTGTTTTGAACAAATAGACATGCCTAATTTGTAACCTTTTTTTTTTTTTTTTTAATTGTAACCCTGTCTGAATAAACACGATAAAATGCATACAGTGTAGTATACAACTCATATGCATTGTTAACTGTTGTTTTCACTTATTTTGCATGCATGGAATCCATTTATTGACATGTAATTAATAGGGGAAGGGGTTAACTGGACATCATGTGTCACTTATGATGCAACTTTTTAGAGGCTTGGGGTTGCCATGCATGCACAAAGGTTCCAAGTGAAATTGAGAAGAAAAAAAGGCCAACACATGTAAAACTCTTGATTGTGCAGATATGGTATGACGGGTACAGGTAAAACTTACACCATGGAGGGAGATAGATCACATGACGCAGGATTATCCTGGGAGGAGGACCCACTGGCTGGAATCATCCCAAGGGCCATGCACCATCTTTTCACAAAGCTTACCAGACAGGTAAGGTGTACTTGTGTTAACTAGTTACACTGTACCATTGTTGTAAAGTCTGATCAGGTAAGAATCAATTAATTGATTGTAAAAGGCAACAAAGGATGATTCTTCTGATTTTCAACTCCCATAGTTTTAAGAACATTCACTTTTTTTTTTTTTTTTTTGTGACACCTGTTGCCTTGACATTTTTTTCCATGCTGTCATTCATTCTTTGTTCATCTCTCATTCTGTGTGTTTGACATTTAGAAAGTTAATCCACCCTCCCATTCTTTGTGTTATTTTATTTCTCTGGTTTACAGTAAAACCTCCACTACCAAACACTTTCACTGGATCTCTGGGTGTTTGGTAGTGAGGGGTTTCATTGTACAGTAAAACCTGTTTTGAGAGACCACCCCCAGAGCAGGCCAAATAGTGGTCAAATAAGGCAGGTGGTCTCAATGGAGGTGCAGTAACGTGGGAGAGATAGCAAAGTAACTTTGTAAATACTGTCTTTAAAAGACAGGTGGTCTTTCATTATGGTGGTGTCTCAAACAGCTTTCATGATTTCTTTGGGTGAATTTTTGATGTGGTTTTGCAGGTTTTGGAGTCTGATTCAACAAGACAAACAAAATGCTTACAACAACATTTAAACTACAGTGCTCCCTCTTTGTAATGCTTGTGTTAGGGTTCACAGGGCATACCATGTTATAGCAAAACCACTTTATAACAGAGGGACTTTTAACATGGAAGTAATGGGAAAGCTATTTCAGTGGGAGCCATGGTGCCCACCATGTTATATCAGAAATCGCCTTGTAATGAGGGGTGTTATAAAGAGGGAGTACTGTATTCCGATTTACATGTATGATTTGTTGTTTTCATTTCTCTATTCATTGTAATCAATTTGTATAAAGATAATTATGGAACCAAAGGTCTACAAACTCAATAATGAAAAGAGCACTTCATCGCAGAAAGTTGTGCACTATCTAGGGAACTTAAATGTGAACATAGCTACACATGCATGTTATTGTTTTGTGGAGGATTGAATGATACTTTTTATCCTACTCTTACTATATGCCCTTACTGGTGGAGATAGAGTATAAAAATGGAACTTTTTTGCCACGTTTGTCCACCGCACACACACACACACACACTGGTCAGGAGCCAAGTATGTGTCCTACCGCAAAACTCTGTGTATGTGGGTCACATTGGCTACAGACATAGAGGGTTTCATGTGTAATTCCAGTCATATGTGAGTGACTGTGTTTAAATGTGTTCTGTTATTGATTCTTAAATGTTGCAGAAATGTGAGTTCACAGTGAGGGTATCATTCCTGGAGATTTACAATGAGGAGTTGATAGACCTGCTGGGTGCATACTCAGAAGCCAATCCAAGGCTCAAGATCTATGAAGATGTTGCTAGAAAGGTACTGTTCACACTTTACATGATCATTGTAATTTATGTAAAAAACGTTTCACAGTGACATGAGTAAAAAAGCCAACACATGTAACCTTTCGTGAACTTGTTATATATTTATGTAGACCTAGAATGCATTGCAAACAAGAGAAATATTACGCATAGAGACTACATTGGGTAACTTGTTAAAGCTTCACAGATGAGATGACGGTAGAGTATGGTATTGCTCAAATGGACCTCGTGAGTCTTGAGTGATACAAAAAAAAATTTGTTTTATTTTATTCTGTCCCTGTCTACCCACTAAATGACACTAATGCACAATTGGCAGTTTGCACAGAAAACTCTGAAAAAAACATACATTGGGTTATCTGGGAGATACATGTACCATAGACTTGCACAAGTCCCTGGTGCATGTCCCTATTTTCCCATCCCGCGGTCCCACCCAGAAGTGCGATACATTTTCCCCTCCACAAAGTTAACTGAATAATATTATGCCAACTACACGGTGTTATTAAGTAGGTCCTATTATTATTATTTTTTTTAACTGGTCGACACTGCCGCCGAGTCGGTTTCAACAGTAGCAGCTATTGGGTCCTGGTCAGTTCTAATCCCATTATCATTGCGAGTGGAAATTGGCCTGCGATGAATGCATGGCTAGTCACTGGCCACTCAAGCGAGACAAAGCGGACCGTCTCCCTCCGGCTGCCGACACCAGGGACTTGTCAAACTTGCACAAGCCCACTCTGGACTACCATCAATTCGATGGGAGTGACGTCACAACATCCGGGGTTTAGCGGGATCTTGGAAGTCAAATCAGTGCCACAACTTTTTAATTTTTGCATTAATGCAAACTGATCCACGTCATGATTTAAGTTTTGTTGAGTAAGACCTCTACATTTCTATGTGGTTCTTTTGTCAATTTAAACAAAAACTCTTGCCCTACACCCTAACAAAGGAAATATATCGATATCAATCACGATTTGATCAAAGCGGTCAAACCTGTGTGAATACTATTGCATGGGTACCGGTCCGCGCATTTTTCTGCGTTAGCGTCACGAACGATTGTTCCTCTGTTATTTTTTTCCAAAGATCGGTTGCGTATTATATTCAATTATAATGGTAGAGCTTGTTGCTGCAGTAAATAGTCCATAAACACACTTTATAGCAGTTACTGACAAACTGTCAGCATGATAAACACGTTTCACCCGAGCCATGTTTCCCTTCGGCTAGCGTATTTTACTCTCTTTCCGTGAAAAAATTGGACCCTCTGCTCTATTGTACGCAAGGACTGGTACAGTGGTAGTATATGTTATCATTCCGACCAATTTACAGCGTTAAATTTTGTTTCTTGCTTTAATAAATTGTTTGAAATAGAAGCAGTTTTGAAGGGGTTCCCGCTAAAATACTTTTGTTTCAGATAATGGGAGAGCTTGTTGTTAAAATAGACAAGGTTCTAAGCATTCTAACGATATAAACAACATGGCGCGGAGACAAAAAAAATCGAGATTGAGACGATGAAATCACCCTATTTTTGCGCAGTTTTGCAAACTTACATCATTCAAATTGTCACAAGCAACGACCCGGTCATTGATTTAAATCATCGTAGAAGGAAAATATTCATTTTAACGCCGCTCGAAATAGCCATCGGCAAGAACTGACGTTTCTTTACAATAGAATGTGCACGCTTGCATGTAAATAAACAACAGTCAACGCAAGGTATTTGAGACGGCCTTGAATCTGTCACGTGCTTGACTGCTCATGAATAATTCATAGCAGCGACAAGCCGGCAAGTTTGACAAGTCTCACTGGACGCCTTCTGCCTGACGCGGTACACTGCAATTAGACAATCCTTAATCCTTTATTACACAGTAGCTCAATTAACAGCTTCTGAAGAGGAGTGCATTATGACCGCTCGCTTGTCTGTGTGATAAGAAACACAGTGCAGACCGCCCGGCGCTAATCATCTGGAGTCAATGTTATCTGGTTATATACACGTTCCACGCCAATCAGCTAGGTAAAGCTACGACGTGTGTTTACTTAAAATTTAATTTGGCAATGAATTTGATTTTAAATAGAATACGGAGGACAGTCCAGTGAGACTTGAGCAAGTCTACATGTACCACAGCTATATATGCTACAAAACCTCTTTATTTGCCAGAAGAGCAGATATTGATGGTTTTAAATTGATCCAGAGGGAACTATCCTTATTGCATGAAAGTCGCCCAGTGTGGGTATGTGAGATCCTTTATGATGTGCCAAGCTACTGTACATCATACTTATTTGCCAGCATGGTAGTTAGACTGGTAGATCTATTGGATGCCCAGGTGCAATTACTGTGAAGTCTTCCTTTCTGGAGCAACGTTACAGCTAGCTATATCAACAGGAGACATAACACTGTTTTGAAATGTCCCCTGATAAGTAAGTTCATACCAGAACGAAACTCGGATATTGTAGGTCTATTTATCTCAAGCTTAAACTGAAAAGAAACAAGCTTGAGTTAACAGAATTGCTTGCGCAATCATATACAACATTAAAGGGTGTTAAACCATTATGCCTTTGCTTCTGGTGATTGCCCATATCAAGGATAGATTAATGTAAGTTCAGTAAAAGTTGGTTTGAAAGTGCAGCTCTGATATTACGGTTAATGTGGGGCAAAAAAAATTTTGCACCACAATGAAGGCAACAGTTTAAGGATGAGGTATGGCTTAAGGGAAATGATAGTTGGACATTGGAGTAATGATTCTTGGTAGTAATTTTAAAGTTGTGTCAATTCTTGTCCAGGCATGTATTTTCAATTCCTGGGTTACTAATTTTGAGGTCCTTGGAGTGCTTTTGTTTATAATGTCCTCAACAAATGTGTTTTGTATACTCAAATGTAGTGCACTTGACCAATTTCAATTTGGCAATTTAAAAAAAAAAAAAAGAAAGTTCAAAATTGTTTTGCAATCTTACATGCCTGGCAAAAACCAGGTCTGTAAATTCAGTTTAAAATTTCATGTATTTTACCATGATGATGTATTTTCAATACCAACCTGTTGTACAATGTGTATTGGTCATGGAAAGGAAATGTCATAAGCCACTTACAACTAGTCATTTGATTTTTGCACATAACGTCACTGTAATTTAAATTAAAAAAAAATAGATTTGTATATCAAGCACATATGATATCATTTCTGCAATGTTACAGGGTTCATGTGTAATTCAAGGTTTAGAGGAAGTAGTGGTTCGCTCAAAGGATGAAGTGTACAACATCTTACAACAGGGGACAGCAAAACGGCAGACAGCAGCAACATTGATGAATGCCGCCTCTAGGTACTGTTACAAAAGCACGCATGTTATTTATCCTTTGTTGGATTGTCAAAACTAGAAATTTTATGTGTACGTTTCTTCCGAATACCCAACTCTTGAGTGATTCTGTGTTGGCTGGTGCATTTCTATTGGGCTGCATGTTAAATTAGAAGAAACTGACCAGTTACATGTCTGCATTTGAGACAATAATGTTTGTAAAATACAACTGTGTATATGGACCAAGACTTGTCATTCTGTGCTTCTATGTTGAGCTGTTTTCAGATTTTGCACTTGTAAATTGCAATGGAAGGTAATGTTAATTATATTCATACACAAACCTGGCCCTCCTCACTAAAATGCCCACAAAAGTACATGTATTGGCTTAAGGTGTTAATACCGCCAAGGAAGGGGTTTGTGCCTGTACCCTGACCTGGCGGCCAGCACAACTCCTAAGCTTGAGATGAAGAATATATTATTTGAGTTTCAGCAAAATGTTCATTTGATGAGCCACTGTCTGTCTTTTTACAGTCGCTCTCACTCTGTATTCATGGTGACGGTCCACATAAAGGAAAATTCTGTTGAGGGGGAAGAGCTATTGAAAACCGGCAAGCTAAACTTGGTGGGTGAGAAGATAATTTTTGTAATGATGCATGATTCAGCTAGACCAAAACTTGTACCAGTGCCAATTAATTGAAACAATAAGACTACAGTACTGATATGAACAAGGATCCCTCTCAAATTGGAAAAAAAAAAATCCTAATTCTCCAAATATAAACTATCCTCATTTGCATCAAAATACACTACATATCCATAACTGTATATTTCATGATCTCTCTGAGATTGTATCCACTCTAAAATTCAAATCCATTTCAGGTGAGATGCTTTCCACTGTCCAAATAGCAAAAGAATAAGATAAATTTTAGAAAAATGGCAATGAACTAGCTCTTGTACTACATGTAGCTCACCTGTTATTTTTGGAAAGTGATTTGAATTTGCAAATGTGAATGTCTGATTTACAGTGCAATTATGGTGCCAGGTTTTTGTTGCAGTGTCTGTTCAGTGAGTTGAAAACATCTTTGAGAGGATTGTGTTTGATGAGTGAATACGATGGTGAACGCTTAAAAGTGCTTTTATTGTACTTGTTTGGCAACTTTTTATTTTATATTCATTAGATCATCAAGACAATTTGCAAACTGTCCTAAACAGTGCAGGAAAGAATGATTTAAAAAAAAAACAAGAAAAGAAATATGTAAATACAGCAGATGCAATATGTGCAGCTTACGTGTACATTTGTATTAACCCATATCCAATTTACATTTACTTGTATTGCAGGTTGATTTGGCAGGCAGTGAGTGCATTGGCCGATCCGGTTCTGTTGACAAAAGAGCCAGGGAAGCAGGTAGGCAGAGCTTATGCCTTGTTTTGCAGTCTGTCATCCAAGAGACCATGTACATCTGCCCTTTAAGACTGCATTTATCAAATCCCCAGTGCTATTTTTTCCATGTTATTTAATCTCCATGATAGACCTGTGCTTAATTATGTTAAATCAGTTGACTATACAAATAACATGCAAATTCATGTAACTACTGTATATAATTTGTGATCTTGGGGTTCATATGCACCTTGAATTTAATTTTGTGTTGATTAATCTTTGAGAGTCCTTACAAATTGACTTGGAGGAAACATTTTAGTTATATGCATAAATTTTTCCTTCTCCAGTCTTCCACTGATGCTGGAATCAACATGTGAAAATACTATGAGAGGTCCTCAAATTTTACATTGACACAGCACGTGCTTGAAAGTCTTTAAAATTTCAAAGCTTGTGAAGTGTATGAACTCTGTCGTGGCTTAATTGCAGGAAGCATCAATCAAAGTTTGCTGACTCTTGGACGAGTTATCTCAGCTCTGGTGGAGCATGCACCTCATGTGCCTTACAGGTGAGCTGGTGTTGCATTTTTATGATGCGCTGTGATGGGGCTGGCTGACAAGTCATTTTTTTATGGGGACCAATTTAACATTGTTGAGAATTTGTCAAATTGAAGCGACGTGGAATAGACAGTTAACCCAATCCCTTAACTCATTCCATACCAGTCGCTGATTTTTCCGTATATTTAACCTAGATTTAAGACGACAATTGCATATTTAAATTCTTCATGAAAAGAGCTTTCGTTCAAGTACCAACTGTGTGGCAAGTCATGCTGCAGTTGCTTTTGTGGCAGATGCAGCATGACTTAACAGCCGGTGCCAGAACCACTGACCAAGGTCTGTGACCACAGCATGGAATTAGTTAAACTGGCCCAAACCAGAATGGTGGTAATATGTCCTGTGCTTAAATGTTTTTCACTTACTCCATCAGAAGTTGAAAGCAAATTGAATAAGAAATGCAGATGAGACCCGTCAAGATAACATGCCAAGGAAAACTGTTGACTCTGTTTTAATTCAAGGGAGAAATGGTTCATGTTGTGAGACACACTGTAATCTGCTAACCACATATACTGCAAATGTATTTAACTCTGCAGGTTTTTCAATCTTGTCAAATTTTTAGTTTATGTTTGGCTGGATTCGATAATTTGCTATCACAGAATAATCTCAAATTTGTGTGTGTTTCACAGAATTTCCAAAATTCATTGTAAAACAGTTTCATAAAGTTTCAATGCATGTAGATACCTTAATGGAGGTGTAGCCTCATTGTCAAACTTGCCCCATATATGTATTGAAGTGACTGGTTCAATGCTTTTCGCCTTGACTGGATATCCAGTGTTGTTGTGTTTACACTTGTCTTCATCATCCACGAAAACCATTTTAAATAAACAGTGAAAACCTGTCAAATATGTATATTTTAGGTCAGTAGCTGTCTGTGCCTCAGGTACAGTAGGGTGTACTGAAAGGCATAGGAAACAGTTTTAAATGTTAAAAAGCTTTGATGAGTTTTTACTATGGCTTCAAAACTTCTGATGAGAAATATTCTCACATCTGACCCTATTCATTTTGGATGTCCATTTCATTAACTGTGTTGATGACCCCACTTTTTTCTTTTCTTTACATAGGGAGAGCAAGTTAACAAGACTTCTTCAGGACTCACTGGGTGGACGCACAAAAACTTCCATCATCGCCACAATTTCTCCTGCATCATGCTACTTAGAGGTGAATATGTTGGCACAGACATATTCCAGTTCTTTTTGCTTAACTGCCTTAGTTATGAAGCAGAATATTGATGTGGATAAATCACAATCACGTCTCAAGTCCATCTACTTAAGCCAAACAAGTCTGAGTTATCATTAGGATCCCAGATTTGTATTCCTCGTAGAAAACTGTTCATTCAAGCACCAGTATGCCTATAGTTCAAGACAGAATACCCCAGGTCAACAGCTTTTCTTGGCAGGCATTGGGTGCATTGCTCCCAATGGGTGCCAAGAAAAGCTGTTGACTCAGTTCAAAGTTTGGCACTGAAAAGTTGAGAAGCAGATAGATGACGGGGCTAGTGTTGTGTACTTCAAGGTTGTAAGCTCCTTGACAACATCCCTCATCTTAAAGTGATTTTCTTTTTTTTCCAAAACCAGTAGGGACTGGCATTTGTGATTCATCAAGTCTGTCCAGCTCAATCTATCCTTGTCCTGCAAAGCATCCTTTGCCATGTACAGAAAGCCTGCCATTGTTGCTTCTTCTTAAGTTGATCCTTTGTTTTTTTTAGGAAACACTGAGCACCCTTGATTATGCTCACCGAGCGAAGAACATCACGAACAAACCAGAGATCAACCAGAAACTGACAAAGAAGGCACTCATCAAGGTTTGTTGGGTTTTATTTGTTTTTTCCACTCAAGTAGGAGGAGGAAAAAAGAGGAGTGATGATGATGATGATAAAGTAACAGAATAGTTAAACAATAAAGGTGCACTGTTTATGTTTGCAAATATGTAAAAGAGAAAAAAAAAGATTTTTGGCTGTATATCTATAAATATACATACATGTACACCATTAAATTATATTTCAGGGTAAACTGAAATTTATATATGTAAGGGCCAGTGTTTGACAAAAAACAGGACAGTCTGACTCCACTTATTTTTGGGACACATGTAATCTAAGATGATGCTTTTCAGGTTTTTTTTGACCTAAACTTAGAGAAAAAATCTGGATATGAACCCAACAATTAAAATCAGGTGAAAAGGAAGTTGCGGGGTTTAACTCTAAGGTACTTTTATTAACATTCAGTCTTCTAAGGTCAGTGTCATCTCAGGATGATCAGCTTATGAATAAAGGATTTATAGCTTTCATGTGTGTGTCATTGTCAGGAATTTGCCGAAGAGATAGAGCGTCTTCGTCGGGACCTACAAGCAGCACGTGACAAGAATGGCATTTATCTGGCCCAGGAGAATTACGAGTAGGCTTTCGATTTTCTTCTCCTTTCTTATTTTAAATGATGTTGCTTGTACTTCTGAAAGTGTACATGGACATGAATAGTAGCTGGTTACAGTTGCCATATTACCAATCGGTATGTTTATGTTTATGTGCACATTAACCATTTGTTTTTAGCTCCTCAGAAAATGATGGGCTTGTTGATGTACATACATATACTATCCTTAATGTTAAAACTTTAATGTACCATACTATTTCCTGACCAAATATTTATTTAGAACTTTGCAGTGCAGATCTCACCTGTATGCACATGATTGTGGTCATGATAGTCAATCAAAAGTTCCCCATGGTGTTTTGAGGAGAAGTCGTAGAGCAATAGGTCGATTGCTCTCGTGGAGCCATTCACTGGGTCTATTGCCACACAAAAGGGAGTTACAAGGTCTTGTTTCTGTTTGTTTAGTTCAATGCAGACAAAACTGAGGCAACAGCAGGACACGATAAAGGAAATGGAAGAACGGTTCACAGTTCTGATGGATGAGGTGGTCAAGGTATGTGCAGCTTAAGTCTTGTGTTTCAGGAGGGCTGGAACTGTCATAACAAGGCAAACTTTGAATCCATTTGCATTCCAAATAGCTACTCCAAATGGCCGACTTGCTATAAGTGGTATAATTTGGGTAATCTGAGTTTTTCACTCATCTGTTTCTAATTTTTTACGATAGGTGAATTGCCCATGAGTTTGCCAGAAAGTAAATTGTGTCAGGTACAAGCATACTATCTTGTATACATGTACCTCACATTTGAGAAATGATGTGATATCTATGATCAGAAACATTGTCAGTTTTTTTTACCCTCTGCACAAAACCTGCTGGATGGTATTGTCGTCCCGTGGGTCGTCCATCCATCTTGTCAATTTTACCATGATATATTTTAAAGTATTTGTCTTTAAGGCCATCTTTCTCCACATGTTTCCCAGGATGAGAATCAAACCCAGGTCGCAGAGGTGAAAGGCGAGCATGTTAGTGCTCAGCCAACCATGCACCCATAGTATTGCTGACCTGGTGTTCCATGTTTGTTTAGGTTTGTCATAGAGATTTCATGTCATGTGTGACATGTAATCAAACGTCCTTCATGCATATTTGATTTTTTTCGATACGTTATTGCACTATGTGACTGATGCGGGGTGTCACAGTTTAGTTTTAACAATGTTTTGGTCATGTGATCTCCAGTCAGTTACTCCTTTTAAATTTCACTCTCGAAAATGATAATTCACCCTCAAATGTAGAATAAAATATTTTTGACAAAAATAATGATAATAATGTTATAAACTGCATGTAGTAGGCAAAAGCCTGTAGAGACTATAGTTCACCATTACAAATTTTGAATTTCCACAAACATCTGTCTTCAGTATGTATGAAGGCTTTCTCCCTCCCATACTCACTCTCATCTGTTGCCTTGGAAATATATATACATATATCTTGGTGTCAATTAGTACTTGTAGATACCAGCATTATGTCCACATGTGGGACTCTTGGCAAAAAACAGTCATATTTTGTATTGGAGAATTTATTGAACAAATTATATGCTGCAAAATCTTCACTGGAAGGCGATACCAGCACTACATGTTTTTGTCATCAGCTTATAGGAGTATAAAGAAACCAGATTATTTTAGTGGTAATTTGTCAGGTAAACAATTTCTGATACAGTTAAAGGGATAACAACACACATTAACAACAGAAAGAAGCTGTGACAACTTGATGGTCTTCATCATCATCAAGAATGATATACAGATGTAATCCATAACTCAGCAGTTGTCTTAGTGCACCCTTGTCACAGAGAGCTGCTAACTCAGTCCCACAGGATTAAATGAAGCTATGCTGCTGCAGATCATCAAAACATTGCTTTTATTTTTCTTCTGTACTATCAAACTGATGGAATTGTTGAAGACCGGATACAAGAGAGCAGAAGAAATAGAATGTCACAAGATCTGATCAAATTGGTGCATGTATTTGTTAACAGCTGTTGGCTGTCTTAGAAGAAACTACAGGAGACGTGGATGGTCTGCATGCAAAGCTTGACCGCAAGCGAGTTGTTGAGGAACACAATGACAAGAGCCAAGATGTCTTCAAAAGGGACTTTCATAAAGACCTGAATGACATGATTGCTAGTGTTGACACATTCAGGCAAGACCAGGTGGATATGTACAATAACAGCATCCAACAGCTGGGTAAGAACTTGCAGTCTACTGGTCCTCCATACATGTAATCATATATTTTCCTAGAAGTAAGGTCTAAAAACAGGAACTGTATATTGTATTTAAAAGGTCGCAGTACCTTAACTCTAAATACCCCTATAAAACCATAGTTTCAGATCATATATGTTTATAAATTATATGACTTGAATGCCTGTAATTCTTTGCTTTTGATTAAATATTGTTTTTACTGATAAAATTATAAGAAGTTGAAGACATCACGGCCAAAATTTAGGCAATCATTTTGTATGAAAAGCAAAATTTGCTCCAAAATATACTCTGGAGAAAAAAAGAGCAGTCAAACTTTTTTTACATTGAGCTTACTTTAGAGAGTGTGTCTGCAAATTAGTATACCAACAATCCTTCTTCTTTCAAAATCAGAGGTCTGTCGCCGGTGATCCCCACACAGAAACATGTTGACTGTCACCAATGTCTGGTGCTGGCAGCAGGCCCCTTTAAATCCCATTTGACCTCAATACTGAATGTGCTTCACAACCATTTCATTATCTTATCCTGGTCTTATCTTAATTCCAGGACAACTTTCTCTTACTCTGCACTGGACTGTAAACTTGGCCTTCATGTCAATGTTATGCAACTCCATAATTATGCATCATATTTGCTACAGAAGTTCAGATTCTTAGCACCCCATGTTAAACCAGCGGGTCTGCTCACTTTTTTTTCTTCTCCAGAGTATATATTTCTAAGATTTTTGTAAGTGGAATATAATAGCAAAACTACACGAGTGTGAGAGGCTGGCCGTAAATTCTGCAAGGCACTAGCATCGCAGTGAAGTGGAAGGATACGAGAGGTGCAGCCTGTCGCAGGCAGGCCATCAAGTGTATCCACTGGTACATGAGTGCCATGCAGAATTTACGGCCAGGTTATAGCAAGAGTGTTGTTTTATTTCTATCCCATGTTTGTGTAGTCCTGAGTAACCATGGATGGGCCATTCTGCACCGTGTAGATACTTTTGCACTGCCCAACCTCGTCCACTTTGGCATGCGTGTGCTACCATGGTGTTGATTTATAGACTGCCATAGTATTTGTTATTGATTGCTTTTTCGGCACAATACTGTGAATTTTTTTGCTTGAAATGGCGTCAAATACTCTGGACTACACATACATGGGATAAACCTTTATATATAATATTTCTTCACTGATTGTCAAAATAAAAGAACAAATTATGTGTTAATTTGCTTCATTCAGATGGATTTTTTTGGTTTCTTCGACTGCAAGAAAACCACCAGGTTTTTACTGTCTGTAATTCTAGATGTTCCTGTAATTAAAATAACTTATGTGGTTTGGTGTGGGTATCGCCAAAGGAGAGATTCACAACAGAGTTGAAAATCTGCATTTATTGGGAATTTCCATTATGCCATCTTGAGGAAGCATAAGTGAAGCTGCTCGGAACACTTAGTGGTTATATCAATGAAAATACATAGTGCCACACCAAACTTTGCTTAATGCTATTAGGAGCAGCTTTCCTTGTGTTATTTACATGTTTGAAAGAAAACATTATGCTGATTAGTTGTTGGTGCAGTAGGGAATGCATTCAGCCTGCATTTTTACAAGAATTTTGTGTGACATGACCATTTCCATTGTATTTGGTGTTAAAAATTTTTGATTATAAAAGTGATAGATGTATATGTATGGTTTCCTGAATACTTGGAAGTTCACCAATCTTAACACACCTGTTTGCAACATGTGTCTGATAATTCCAACAGGAAGCCAGGAAATTTTTTGCTGATTATATTGATCTTATAAAATCCATGTACTTGCTTGATCTGTAAACAAATTATTTTTGCCTTTTTTTATTTACTCGTTTGGCATAAAAGAAGTTTTGAATTAAAAAGATTTTGAAGTTAGATACAAGTCAGCCAGAAAAATAGTGAGGAAAAAACCATATAGCTGATTAGTGATTTGATTTGTTGATGTTTCCAGAGACAATGATGGGTGAGCAGACAAAGTTTGCAAGTGACTCAATCGACGACATGTCCAGGTTAATGACAATGGTGCAAGAAAAGAAAAACCAGCTGGATGAGAACCATAGGCAGTATACAGAGAGTACCCAACAGTGGGCCAGTAATGTGCTCAACTACTGTGCACAAACAAAGGTGAACTTTGGTGTCTCTGTCATCATTATTTTTATTATTACTACATGTATATCTTATAGTGCGGTGGTGGGTACGTGGATACCTCCAAGTCTGAAGATGATTCAAGTATATGGACATGTGAATGACTTGATTTGTATCTCTATTTGCATCCATGTAGCTAAGGCAGATCATGATTGACTTACCATAAGTCTAAATACCCAGCTTGGTTTTCCAAAAAGTACATCATTTAATCTGATTCTTGCACAGATGGTTCCTTAACCCAGTTTCCCTTGAATTAAGACTGAAACAGATTAACACCAAAATAGATAAAAATTCATTGAAAAAAACATTTTATGTGAAGCTGGTTTTGGCTGGTTCAATGGGGGAAAGTTTTAGGTATTGAGATGCCCCTGTGCAATAGCTTTGCACTCCCCCTCCCCCTATTTTTGTAAAACATATGAAATACAAGTTTCACTGGCCCCAGTAAGGAAAGGGTCAATCCCCTGAACCCAAACTAGGACAGAATCCCCATCAACTCTGTCTGGCAGTCTGGTAACATGAGATTGCTGTGGTAAATATGCACAAGTTCAGTGACCTCTTATGTAATAGGTCCTACACACAGACACTATGGCAAACCTGTACTGTCTGCAAGTTTATTGCCCTGAGTCAAAGGAGCTTTGACATCACTTCCTTTCGGCATATTGCCGTACAGTTTACTTCCTGTCCGGCAGGTTGCCAGACACTAATAAAGTCTCCTATATAAAGGACAGACCAAGCTTGCCAAGGACATGTAGTAAGAGTGTTAGGAGTGGTAGAGTGGTGGAATAGTAGAGTGGTAGAATAGTTGTACAGCAGTCGAGTTAGTTAGTTGGCTCTGTGGAAAGTGACATTGGGACAGTATTGAGACTGCATTGGAGGTTATTTACATATTTCAACTGGATACTGCACTGTATATATATGAGAATATTCACCCCCCCCTCCACCCCCCCACCCCCCGCTTGTATACAAGGAGTATATGCTTACCCTAAATAAATCATTGGAACTGTTATTGTGCAGCTTTAATATCTGGATTCATCAATGCAAGAAAGTGTGTATGCTACACAATACAGAGTTGCGTGAGAGTGGTGTCAGGAGTTTACTGTTCAAGAGAACATCAAAAATGCCAGAGTACTAGGGCGTTTCAGTATGAAGATTAACATGGCACACACAAATGCACGTGTATGAATTTGCACATATTTTATGATGTGTGATATCTTGTGGAAGTGCATGTATCTAGGTACATGTAGGCAGGTGACGTGAATGGCAGATTTTGTACATACTTGTACCACATCTATACCGCCATGTTCAATGTCCTGCAAAGCCACATAATGTGCACTATGGGGACCATGTGATGCTGCCTGGCTCTCTATGGTGTCCATTCTGGCACCAAAGTGCTTAGGAAATTTGAATACATGTAAAATTAACTTTAATAAGCCAAAGCAGCATCTCAGTTGGGAGAACTCCATGAGGTTTGTCTTCTTAGTTCAGGGCTATACATCTCTAACTTAACATAGAAATGGGCAGTGGTCAAACTTGAAACTGTAAATATCTGCTCCAAGTGAAAGCTTTACTTTTAAAATGTTATACACCCCCTCAACTGCCAGGGTATTGTGGCTGTTGTGTGGGTGTGTGCGTGTGTCCATGCATCCATCTATTACCCTTGCAGATGCAGTAACTTTGGAACAAATTAAGTTCCTATCATAAACTTGTACTGTAGAAGCCCCTCATTGAAATCTTGGCTGGGCTTCACATTCAGGGACATTGACCCTATTTTCAAGGTCTCCAGGGGTTGACATATTTTTACTCTTGACTCTTTTCTGAGTGGGTCTTAAAGGGGAACAGCAGTGAAAGTTTTTACTTTTTTTAGTCATTAATGGTCATTTTAGGTGTTCATGTGACAAATTTTCAACATTTTTTCTCAAACAGGTATTTAGTTAGAGCTATTTTATATTTCCAGTAGGTGTTCTGATGTGTGATGTCACCTGGGCTACCATCCATATATAATACACAAACCTTGAGGGGGCACCAAGCTGAGATACACAACATCAGCAAGCATATCATAATGACTCGTGTACTGTGTTAATCACCCCCTTTGATCTTATCAGTGTAGTATATTAGTTGACACCTGCTTCAGTAGTTGATTACACAACCTCAGGAGCTGTTAGCTTGTGAATATTGATTTCTGCATTTTTCTTTCCTTATTTATCCTCATTAAATGAGTAAATATCTCAGTTTAGTAAATTTGATTATATCTATACACACTGCTTCATCCATAGTAAAAGTGGAATATGTGTACCTGGTCAGGTTTCCATGTTTTTGTCAAAGTTTTACTCGGCTGTCATTGCATTAGCTGTAGCAGTTAGTCCAGATGACATCACAACCCCTCATTTACATATCTAAGAAAACTTGATATCTGCTTATCCAGTTGGGAATAAAGTTTGCATTTTCTGATATTAGTTCACATTTATTATATGAAACAACTCAAAAATTGTAAATTATCACCGCAGTACCCCTTTAAGGGCATTCATTTTTTTATATTCTTGTGTTGGTTATTGTTACTAGGCTTTTCATTTTTTTAAGGGTTCACTACATGTGGGTCCCTTGATGTTTTTGGGTTTTCCGTCTGTCTGTCTGCCCGTCTGGATGTGCACATTCTCTTTACCGCAATATCTACAGAATGCCACCATGTATTTTGCTCAAATTTGGCAATATACTTATCTTACCTGGCAAGATGAACTGATTAGATTTTGGTGTCATCATGACCTTTGAAGCTATGTCTAGATTTTTTTTTTTTTTTTTTTTTTTTTTTTGCACAGGTACATGATAAAAAAAGAAATTTGATTCTGGTTACCCCAGTAACTTAAACAAGTTGAATTCCTTGTGTTGCATTACCTCTGAGCTAAATATACCTGTGGGCAGCCATACTGAGATAGTGACTTGAGTTATTGTCAACACATCTTTGTTGAATTACATGTGCGGCATAGCCAAGTCCAACTGCCTTGTCCCTTCATTGCACAAATTCTTGAGATCTAAACACCTCACATATGTTTCAGCTTTGTCATACAGCCATACCACCGTTACACAGAAAATTAAGTTAGTATTTTTTATTTTTTTTTTATATTTTTGATGAAATATGGCATGACCACTGGTGGGACATCCCAGACCTCAACACTGTGTTTGCATTTTATGACATGGAAAGTATTGGCTATTTTCTGTGTACCTCAAAATTACAGAAATTCACAGAAATGCTAGTATGGCTGCATGATGATACTGTGCAAAATGACTACTGTGAAGGTTACTCACGTAAATTTAGAAAGGTATAATCCCATTTGACTCTTTCTGTGCCACATTTTTTTAGTCTGAGTAAACAGCTCTACTTGGTGTGCTTTGTGCGCAATGCGCCCAAATGGCGCACGAGACTGCCAGCGGCCAGCGCGGACCGTGGAGTTGAGTTTGTTCAGCACTGAAGGTGCTGGCTCAAACACCCGATCACTTGAGCAGCAGCAACATAGATGGTACAAAGGGGGCCCCGCTGTTGGTAGTCCATCTATAATACGTCCCTGGTTTTATTATTATTATTATTATTTTTTCTTTACAGGATCTTGAGACAGGGAGCCTGCAGGACTTCACACAACAAGGGTTCATACCACAGTCAACTGATCTTCTGGACCAAATAAAACTTTCACTGTCTACTCAAGAAACACTACGACAACTGTTGGTGGAGCAGGTAACGTCTCAAAAAAAAAAAAAAACTAGATGGCAGCAGTGGTCAACAGGGACTGCCAGGTGCATGTTTTAGCAATATGAGCCCAGAATAGGTTTTCCCATTTGTGCCAACACAGGTAGCTCTTGCTTCATATCACAGGGATGAAAGTTTTCAGGTTTTCCTCAGGAACTCAGGTTTTTTTCGTGAAAAGTCAAAGAAAAAAGTAATGTCTTTTTTGGCCCGGAAATCCTTAATGTGGTAAAAAATGAAGGGGTGGGTTATGGTTTCAGTTTTTTTTTCTCCCCAGCAAAGTCACTTTCATCCCTGATATCACCAAAATGTATTCCTGAATTCTCTTTCCTGATTGAATAGGATGTGTCAAGTACATGTAAACCCCGTTAAAAGAGCTGCCCTCAAGTGATTCATTTGTTCTTGGCTTGTGCCATGTTATATTTGTGGAAAGTTTGAGATACTGATTAATTATAGATAAACTTGTAGATATGTAACCTGTGTATGCAAATGTTTGGTGCAAACAAGTGCACTGTTGTCACTTCATTAATACAGGCCAGTGACACATAACATTGGCTGAACAGATTAGAGAAAATGCTGATAATAAGCCCCATTACTTTTAAGAGGTAGACTTTTTATGCTACATATGTATTGTTACTGCAAAAAATAAGCTACATCTAGGTTTGGTAAATTTAAAGTTTGAAATGAGACGAGACGTTGACTGCCTCCTTCGAATAATAATGTAAATTTATTTAAGCTCTTGATGCCTTTTTGAACAGTTAAGAACTCAGCAGGAAGCTTTGGAGACATTCATCACAAGTTTAAAGGAAGGGTTAGCTGAACAGCATAGCCTGATGAGCAGCTTCACAGACAAAGTTGCTTCACAACAACAGCAGGAAATCACCATGGCAACAAGAATTGCTGAATCCCAGCATGCATTAGGACAGGTAGGTTGCATGTACATGTGTTGAGTGAGTATATTCTGCTGTTTGCAAAGTGATTTAATAGTTTGACTACTACTACTACTACTACTACTACTACTACTACTACTACTACTACTACTACTACTACTACTACTACTACTACTACTACTACTACTACTACTACTAATTAATGATAATCAATGACTATGCAATCAATATGTTATAGGACTCCCTGTCCCATAATCGCGAGTATCTCGCAAAGTTATTGTTTTGCTCTATTTGATTGCGCATGCACATGGAAGGTATGTCAGTAGTTGAGGTCATGGAGAAGTGAAACACCTTTTGATGTAAAAGTCTTGACCCACAACCATTCTTAACCTTTTCAGTGCGAAATTTTGGACTGAGTCAACAGCTTTTCAGAAAAGCTGCTGACCTGGAACTATAGGCATGCTGTTACTTGAATGAAAGGTCTTTTTATGAGGAATGTCAATCTAAGATCCATATGATAATTCAGACTAGTTTGACTGTAGTAGATGGACTTGAGACCTGATTGGCACTGAAAGAGTAAAGTATGCAAATATGTACATATATTAGATGAACTCTCATCCCATTGATTTTTTTTCCTCAGTTTAAAGTGTGTTTGAATTGCATATTGTTGAAGTTGCTGAACATAAGTTGATACTTGTTCTGTGTTCAGAGTCTCAATGAGCAGTTTCTCAAGAAGATGTCAGTCATGATGCAAGAATTAGAAGATGAACGGAGAGCTCAGCTGAACAATGGTGTTCAAGAGGTTAGTGCACCTGTAATGGAAGCACACACAATTTTTTTTCTTTCATCCTTCTGGATATATGTCATTACAACAAAGTGAGTCTCTTTGTGGCAACTTTGAACAACTGTATTAAGGACACATTACAACACCATAGGTCACTTGAGCTGATTTTCATGCACATACCTGTGCTTTGCCAGAGCCCCCATAAAAAATCTGTGGGTCCAGTGCTAGTCCATGCTGCTACAGTGACTGCCATGGAGACCCTGTGGTGTGGCACAGCACCCCTGGCTATCCAATGGCTTCATACATGTAGTGACAGACAACCAATAAAAGTCATCAACTGACTCAAGGGTATAAGACTGAAATTAGTCTTACACCTATAAATGGCATGCAATGCCTTTGGGTATGTAATAATACATTTTCTCATTATATTTGAAGGCATTAAGGAATGTAAGATTGATTCTCATTTTTTACCCCACAAGTTGGTTGACAGCATGCTTTTTTGTGGTTTGGTAACAATTCAATAATACGGCAGGTAAAAACAGGACAGTCAAACTTGGTTTGTACATTGCCTATCAAGTCATGCTGCAGCTGTCACAGTGCCAACCGCGGCATGACTTGACAGACAATGCACAACACTGGTAGCTGTAGCATGACTTAACAGGCAATGCACAACACTGGCAGCTGCAGCATGACTTACCGGGCAATGCACAAACCACTGAATTTGGAGTGGATGTATTAGTATGTCAATGAAACTGAAAGGTCTCTGTATGAAGAATTTGAATTTGGGGTGTTCCTATTATGCCAGATAAATATAAATATAAGTGAGAATCAGGGACTGATATGGAATGTGTCTTGAAAGCATGGTTTATTTTACAGCTGAACAGTCACCAGGCTGGGACCAGGAGTTTAGTCTGTGAATTCAAAGAGAAAGTAACCAGGTAGGGTTCCTTCTTGTGTCAAGTTATATCAGAGGAGACGGGGGTGGGTGTGGGTGGGGGGTGAGGGTGTTCTTCATTTGCTTTGCCTTGTAACGGAAGTTGTTGAATTTTACTGCAAATGTTTATCTCTCTTACATCATATATTTTTTTGTTGAGATATATTATTGATTGCATTTACTCATGTTACAAAGAAAGGTTATTGCCATGGCCTGTTATCATTCTTTCCATTTGTGTAGAAAAGAAATATGCTATAATAATTTAACCATACTTTAAGTCATTCAAGAAGCACATTGTTTTAAAAATATTAATCCATAAGTTGGAGACATGGCCACCCTCTGAAAAGGGAAAAGTAGGTCACTGAACTTAGTAGTAATTGTTGGTATATCTGCCTTTGTTTATTTAAAATTAAATTTTTTTGTTTAGGGTCCACCCCATAGGGGTCCCATCTGTTTTGGGGTTGTATGTCTGTCAGGATGTCCATCAGTCCAGATATCCGTCCATTGGGATGTGCACATTCTCGTTACCCGATATCTACAGAATGCCTCCATGTATTTTGTTCAAATTTGGCAATATGCTTACCTTATGTGGTAAGATGAACTGATTAGATTTTGGTTCACCATGACCTAATTTGAGCAAATGACAGCCTAATTACATGTTACCGCAATATATCTAGAATGCTCCAGTCTATGTTGCTCAAATTTGGCAGTATGCTTATCTAGCATGCCAAGATGAATTGATTATGATTATAGATTTTGGTGTCACCATGACCTAATTTGAGCAAATGGCGAACCCTTCAGTGAACACTTGCATTGAAGGTATATCTAGTTTTATTTTATTTTATTTTTATTTTGCAGGAATGTTGATGACTTACAAATAAAATGTCAAAATAGTCACAAACAGCTGACTCATCAAAAGTCCAGTCACCACGACAGTGCCATGTCCCACATACAAGAGGTAACTGTGTGCTCTCTAAAATGAAATGTATGTGGGGAGGGAAAGATTCATACATATCACCAATTGGCAACTTCCAATTGATTTTTTACCACCAGAAAGCAGCTTTTCTTTGAAGCTTCCCTTTGTTCTCTGGTCATGAAATGAAAAATTATTGTTGATATTTTGAAAAAATTGTTCAACTTGTAGCCATATGTGAATTCATATTATTTATGTTTGGAACATGTGTAAGATTGTGAAATTTATTGTGGACATGAGGTTCACATTTTCATGGCACTGGAACTTTAATTTGTTTTTTAAAGAATATGGTATTTTGTCCACATTGCACCCAAAAATACAAAAACAGGAAAACCCCTCAAAATTTGAGAAGTTACATTGAAGGAAACAGTAAAAGAAATACTATAGTAGGAATAAGGTTAAATGGTAGTTAGGATCAATAATGGAAACAAGGATGAAACTTCATGTTCCAGGCAACAAAGTAAATTCAGAAGTTAGAAACTAGAATGCTGGCCGTACATGCTATTTTGCTGAAATTAGGAGATGAAGAATATACGTGCAGGTATATTATAGGCAGTTAAAAAAGGTTCCTTTTAACTCCTGGTTTTGAAAACCCGGGATAAATTGAATGCATGTATTCTTGTCCATGGATTTTTAGGATTGTTCTGTTTTCTTATTCAGCAACTAGACAGGCTGCACAGCTCCAAGACAGATGTGGAAAAGCTACAGACAGAAGTGACTACTTTTGCAGGGCAGAAAGAGGAGGTGAAAACAACATTTTGATTCCTGTACATTGCAGCTCTCAAAACGATATTATCCAATAGCTTATGTTTCAGATAGTTGATAGTTTTTTATACCCTCTAACAAAGTTTTGGGTTCTGTTTATAACTACTTTTTTTGTTTGTAAGGAAAAGAGTTTAAAAACACTCACATTTCTTTTGTATTATGGACAGCGGACTTGTAGCAGAGATACAAGTGCAGTACAGTTGTAACATAAGTCATATATCATCCACGTCATCAAACTGGTAAATTATAAGGCCAAGCTGAATGGTTCCACTTCATGAAAGATCATGTGGTTAAAGGCACACCATTACGATAAATCAACAAAGATGAGAGAAATAGATTTACACAGATAAAAGCAATGAGATGGGTAACTGCTATAGATTGTAGAGAGATTAAAGCAATGAGACTGGTATCCACTGAAGCTACATCCATTGCTTATATTAATTTTGAGATTTGATTGACATCACATGACGGTATGAGCTGCTAGACCTCAGTGTCATTCACACAACACATTAAACTTAAATTTCAAGATATATGCAATGTGAATTTCCAAAAGGAAACAGTCTGTAACATTTTTCTTGTTTATGACTTCTTTCAGGCATGGAATTCACATAATGATCAGTTATGTGAACTGATCACATCTCACCGGGACTTAACCAGCAGCAGTATGCACGCACACAGCCTGATGTCACAGGTATGATCCTGCTGTCTTGTATCTAGGGCATGATGTCACAAGTAGGACCCTACTGTCTTGTATCCAGGGTGTGCAGTATGCATGCACACAACCTGATGTAACAGGATGGTCCTACTGTCTTGTATCTAGGTTATGTAGGTTCTTAACCCTTCCTCCTGGGATTGAGACTCAGTCACTCTGTCAGCACATTCAGAGTTAACATCCAACCTGCGTCAGGGAAGACTGTTCAGCTAGGGTCATTATTTCAGGTTATGTTTATCCATAAACTCTGTTCAAAAGGTTTTTATTATATTGGTAAGGTTATTATGCCCACCTTCAAAGAAGGCAGGGCATATAGCTTTGCTCATGTTGGTCAGTTGGCCGATTGGTTGGTAGAGAGACTTTGGTTTCCATACCATAACCCCCGAAGTTTTTGAGGTAGGACATTGATGATGCCCAGGTATATACTCCAGTATATGGCCTAAGTGAAGTATGAAGGCGGCTGACCTTGATGCTATTTTTCAAGGTCACAGAGGTACTGTAGCAAGTTTTGGTTGGTGCAAGATAACTAGGAAAGTTTTTATGATAGGATTTGTATATTACACAAGAGTAATGTCCTTATCCTAGGTCAAGTTTGAAGATGGGTGGCCTTGATATAAATTCAAAGGTCACACGATCACTAGTGAACTAGGTTTCTGCATTGTAACTTGAGCTTAGAAGATGGATGACCTGGACCAAATTCCCAAGATCACCACTTCAGTCCTATTAGTGAACTTGGTTTCTGCATGATAACTAAAGACATTTTTCACCTAGAGCTTTCATATTGCACAGGAATATAGCCTTCAATAAGAGCTAGATGATGTTTTGAAATGGGTGCCCTTGAGTCAATTCCCAAAGTCACAGAGCCACATTACTGAATTTGGTTTCTGCTTAATAACTGCAGAATTTTTTGAGCCAGAGCTTTTATTTTGTACATTTGTATAGTCTTCTATTAGGGCTAGATCAGCTTCAAAGAAGGTTGACTGACCTAATTTCCAAGGGGACAAGGCCACTTCAGTGGACTTGGTTTCAACATCCCTTTCCCAAGATCATGAGTGCCCCATTTAGTGCTTTTAACAGGGTAATGAGGGCGAACATAATGATGGTAGGGGGTATCACTGTTTTACAAACATATATTGTTAATTGAGTCATTGCAAGAGACATTTGACTTCTAGCCTGTTTTGGCCATCTTAATTAATTTGGGAGAGATTTTATTAAATAACATTTTACATGTATGTTAGTCTGCAGCACATACAGAGGGTTCTTGGTAGGGTGGAGGCTCAAAAACTGTACACTTTCCCTTGACAAGGGAAAAAATGTTAGAATAGTGTACATACTTATGTGAAATATTGCTCCACACAAACTTGAGTTTGAAAAACACTTAAGCACATTCAAAAGGCACTTTGAAGATTGATACAGATTTTCTCAAAGTGATTTGCTGACACAATGTGATTTATCCTGCAGAATTTGGAAAGTGAGAGTTCGGCACAGATTAAAGACCTGCAGAACAAATGTGATCACATGCAGCAGGAACTGCAGAAAAATGTGCAAAAAACTGAAGGACATGTCAGGTTGCAGAGTGAGAAGGTGACCAGCTGGACCAAGTCTATGTGCACTGATCTTCAGGCACGGGGCAACAACATTGATCATTTCTTGGCAGAAGACCTTGAGAAAGATATTCCTACAGGTAAGTATGGTCAGAAAAGGCGCAGCACTTGAATTGAAAAGATTGAAATTACAGCGAGATTTAGAAAATTTGGGTCATGTCCAATCCAAAAATATATACTTTAACATATTTCAGTAGAAGAGGTTACTGCACCACCCAGTATGCCATGTGTCATAATGACCTTTGCCTGGCTGCTGGGACAACTTGGGGCGCTGACAAAGGAGGGAGTCAAGTTGTAATGGTTCAGTGTATTTTATACTTTACTCCCTCCTTTGTCTGTGTTCGAAGTTGTCCCAGCAGCTATGCCAGGCTTGTTAACCCACGTGGCATACTATGTGGTGTGGTACCATCATTAATATTTTCACTATGAACTTTGGTACGTACTGGAGTAGTTACCTAAAAATTGCTCTGGTGACTTACCTGTCCATCAATTTAGTATCAACACCTATGTAAGTGCCAAATGGCGAGCTCTCTAATGAACAATCTTTTATGACCTGGAACAGACAACTCTCAATGCAAATTAATACATGTTGAAAACTATAGACTTGTTTTCTTTAAAACAAGTGTAGTTTTCAAAAACAAAAACAAAAAAACAGTCGTTTCTTGAGTAATTTTGAACAAGAGAAAAAATATCCTTGACCTGAAATAGTTACAAAATATTAAAGCATGTCTAAAAGTCAAATCCGTGGAGAATCACCAAACAATGGCCTCAAAACAAAAGGTTTTGGGAGTTGTGCAGTGCCTGAACACTGCTGAGCAAAGTATTTTACCAATCAGTCTCCAAACACTGGGACTCTTGTGTGCATGCAGCACCCTTTATTTTTTAGGTCAATGTACATGATCAGGATAACCCCATAGCTCTCCAGCAAAACATTTATAGGGGCTTCTTTTGTTTTAAGTCCTGGAATACATTGCAAGTTTGTGGACATTATATGTCTCCATTGTGTTAAAAATATTTGATTATAAGCAGGGATGAGCCTTTTCCTGGAATTGCGGGAAATCCTGTATTATTGTTACCAGATTTCCCAGAATTCCTGCATTTTTGGTTTAGTTTCTTGATAAAGTCACTGTTTTATTGCCTCAAAATGCCGAAAATTGTTGTTTTTATTGAGAGTCAGCAGTACATTGTATGACACTTCAGAGAAATTTTTCCTAAATTAAGCTCATGTCTGTATAAGATCAGCTTTCTCCAAAGATTTCTTGCACTTGAAGCCACATTTACAATATCAATGTTCACTTTCAAAGACAATCTTGATGCATTATTTGATATATATATATATAATTTGTTGTTGTTGTTGTAGGAGTGACACCCCAGAGGAAGGCCTACCAGATGCCAAGGATAGCAGACAAGACTGGCACACCGGAGATTATCTGGGAGGAGCTGCATCGTCAGTACAGCCTGGAGCAAGCCATGAATGTCCCTGTGCCAGATGACTCGTTTAATGAGTCACAGGTATATCTGTCTTGTTACGTGCATGCCTAGCTCTTTGTCCCTGATGTAAGATTCAGACTACTCTCAGGGCAGACTGCTGCAAGAAGATGCTGCCACCTGGTTATGTTGGTGTTATATCTTATGATATGCACGTGTGCGTACCATACTTCTGTGACACCTATACCTCAGATCACATGAGTGGAAGAAAGAAGCCAGCATGGAAAAATATCCTCTCAGTGATTGGTCATTTAAGCAATAGCCATCCTTACCACAGAAATTCTACACCTGGTTGTGTCAGACTAGGACTCATTTCATGAGGCACATGTGTATCTGCCTTGTTAAGTGATTACACCTAACCCTTTGCTTCCTGGAATAACACTGAGCAAACAGCTTCTTTGGGCTGGGTTGAGCACTTACAGCCATGAAGCAAACCATCTGTGAATCTGACCATAACCCTGGACTGACTGTCTATGCTCCATGTACCATCAGGAGACACGGCTCTGACGAGTGTTAATTGGCTGAGCTGTTGTGCACTTCCTGGGGTTGATAAGGGATTGTTTACACCATTCCACCACATTCCAAATGATTGACAGGCATTGGCCATCTGGTGGAAAAGCAGGATGAGCTTTCCCTTTAAGGTGGCAAGGTAAAAGTCAACAGCCTTACAGAGTTTATGAAATATGTTAACACATGTTGTTAGAATTTTTGTTCAGTAATGATCATGGCAATGTTCATTCCTTTAAAATCCTTAAAACTCCTTCACTTGCAGTTCATATTTTACCCCTTTCAGTGCCAAATTTTGGACTGAGTCAACCACTTTTCTCAGCGTGCATTGGCACAATGCGCCCAATGCATGCCGAGAAACGCTGTTGACCTGGAATATTCTCTCTGGAACTATAGGCATACTGATACTTGAATGAAAGGTCTTTTTATGAGGAATACAAATCTGAGATCCTAATGATAATTCAGACTTGTCTGACTGAAGCAGATCGACTTGAGACATGTTTGGCACTGAAAGAGTTAAAAGTCTTTGAAATTCAAAGTTGACAAAGCAAATATGATGAGAACAAGGCCGAAAAGGACAGTTATCCTCCCTATGACGCCTAACCATTTAAAAAAAGATATTCAAAGTTGACCTTTGAAAATGCTTATACTGCGAAATGTCTACTACTGGTTTCTATGACCAAGTGCTCAATACAATTTTTCTGTTATTCATAGTAAGTAGGATACATTCTGGCGAGGCTGTTATTGTACCCTGTAAAGTGAATGTGGAATTGCTGGTGGATATGTAGGATTTGAGTTTAATTAGTTCTAGGAAGTTCCATGCTTGCAAAATGCCTGCGCACAACTGTGAGATTCCAGGTTGCTGAGCAGACACCAGGAAATTAGACAAAGTAACATAATATCCCTGGATGGAAAGGGTAACTCTCCACAGTTTCTCCCACGAGAAAGACAAACTATTAAAGGTAGAGTGGGTGAACTGTGACCCTGCACCAAGGCTTGAGCTTGGGCCTGGAGGTCAGGTAATCTAGCAAGTGACAGATGTAGTGGTGTAACTGATTTGTTGCAAGTGATCATCATGCCGACCCTGGGAGGCCTGGAAATAGATTTTGTTGTCTTGCTTTTGATCTTGATGAAGCTGCTTAAGCTTTTTTTAAAAAAAAAAAGTGCAATACAAGTAGAACAGATAACCTGTCATTCCAAATTTTTTATCTTAATTTGAAATACGTCTTCCATCACAGACCAATGTGGACAAGACTACAGAAGTTCAGTGCAATGGGGTGAAGGATGCCGAGACTGGAGATTGTGAAGACGACCACAACGTGTCCACAGATTCAGCAGTCAGTTCAGCTTCAGTTGCCTCTTCTATCAGTGATGCTGCAGCGGCTGAGTTGCCTGCGTGTAAAGAAAAGGTGAGCACCTTCTGCATGTGTGCGTCGGCAAAGTAAGATTTTTTCTGACAAAACCAACAGCCTTCAGGCTACAGTAGTGGACTGAGCACACAACCCCCCCACCAAGGCAGGCTGCTATCTCACAAGTCTTGTCTGTGATTCTGATCCATTTTTTTTTTCTGTTTAGAAGAACTTTAACCCTTTCCCCCTTGAATAAAGACTTGAGTCAACAGCTTCCGTTGGCATGGGTTGGGGGCTTGATGCCAGCATCGTGCCAAGGAAAGCTGTTGACCTGGGCTACGTTATCTTGATAGGTCTTATCTGTAATTCTCAGTCAAGTTGTTTTTCATTACTGTTGAAATTAGTTGTTAATGCTAAAGCTGACGACATTTGACCAACAGCTGGTTTAAGGAGGAAAGGGTTAAGTAAAACAATGAAGCAGATGGCATCTGACATCCAGGCACTTTTGAGTGGAATATATAGAATCTTACATGGCAGTGAGTGAGTGACGATTTTTCTCTCACTCGGGATCGTTGTTGGTGGGGAAAATCACTCGTGACCTGCGGTCACTCGTGATTTTCCCCACCAACAACGATCCCTCGTGAGAGAAAAATCGTCACTCACTCACTGCCATGTAAGATTTTATTTATTCTATGTTTAATCGAGTATTTACCGCAAAAATTGTCGCTCTTGTTGCTTAGGTGTCGCCATTTTGAAGCGGAGACTTTTCACTTGGAAATGTCAAATCACATATACATGCACCGCGGGTGTAAACACAATATACCATTGCGCGCTTTAAATAGATCCACATGTTCGAAATGTAAGACACTCAAAATGAAAATAACAAGACAATTAACAATCTCTTAACATTTGTAATATATCTAAGTGATGATACATCACAAGGGTACACTTCTAGAGACAGAAGTTATAAAAATATCGTTCCCAGGGGAGCCAGCGTTCATGCATATTCATCTTGCGAGTCCATGACAACCATGAAAAGGGCGTAAACTTATCACCCGCTGCAACGTTTCAATTTCGCTGAGAAACATTGGGAAATGATGTGATTGGTCAATTGACAATGGGCATGACATGTGACCTACCGTGAGTTACTATTTCTGGATTTCACTCCAGAAAATGATAACTCACTGCCAAACATAGAATAAATAGTAATACGGCACCAGTCGTGTTAGTTATGTACCTACATTAAAATTGTAAATATGTCTAATTTCTGTATGCAAAAACTTTGACAGTATCGCTTTTGTGATTTTGCATAATAGCTACATGTAAACGGTGGGGGAAATGTATTAGTGAAATGGCAGAAGATACCTAGCTCTTATAACATGTGCCGACAAGATCATATCTGGAACAGACTGAGCAGTTCATGGATGTTCATCTCTTATGTTTTTAAGTTATTCCGTTGTGTGGTTATGTAAAATTTTATACAATATACAGGAAAAACAGGATAAAGTAAAAGAAAACTGGGACAGATTCTAGATCTAATAAGACACAAAGTTATATTTTAAGATGCAAATAGTTGGCTATATTTCTGGTTGACTGGACCTTGATTGAAACCTGGGGGTGGCAAATTAGTTTGTGCAGCAACATTGATACATGATTGGTGACTGTTGCATTTGGTCCTTTTACCTGTTGGGGCTTTGTAGGTTGTGGAAGCAGAACTTAAGGAAAATCAGCCACCCTCAAGCAGCAGGACTGGCAGGAGTTTGAGACCTCCAAACACGAGTATATCCAAGGTGCGCCCATCCAGCAACAGCAGGACTCGAACGCCCAAAAACAAACCGTTTTCCACACCCAACACCAAGCTGGGCAGTAACCACAAGAAAGCGACGCCCCAATCAAAGCTTCCTCTGCACTGCCCAAATAAGGCATAAACTGTGAACGTCAGATGCAAATGAACATTCAGATGTCAAGCATTGTATGCATGGCAGGAGATATGTGGACTTTTGTACAATTAATATCCCATGTTTTATTTATCTCGATATCGCCAAATTAGCAGGAAGGATGCTGGTATGTGAGTGTAACTCCTCACTCCCTTGGAACTTGTAATCTCACAAGGTCACACTTGTAATATTAGGTGTTTTGTTACCAGAATGTGGTATGATATGATAGTGAATACTTTTGTACAGTGTTGTAAGCTTTAAGACTAGATAATCTAATTGGAAGTGAATCTTTACCATGTGCTCAACAGTGATGCAAAAAAACTTAGTTTATGTAACTTTCCATGTTTTAAGTGAATGGGTAAATGACAGAGTAAGGATGAAATTCTGCCTGTGCATTGTTGATAAAAACAGTGCATCGGGCCATATAAACATTGGGATAGCCAATAATTTTACCAGGATAGCCAATTTGGGTATTAAGCTCTGTAGCCAAATTCTGATATATCACAGGCAAACCATGAGTAAAAGTCTGTATTTGTTTCTTATGCTTAACTATTCTTATCAAGTAATATACCACATATATGTGCATTCGATGTTAAAGAAATTTTGATATATACTTAGCCAATTTGCTAACAGCTTACAAAATTTTTTGAGCCAAATCACACTTAGCTACTGACTGTTTGGATAATGCTGGCCTAGAAGCGATTTTTTTATGAAGGAGAGAAACCCCATTCTTAGGGGTATATCTATAAATATTCTCATCTATGCAGTTTATATTGTTTTTTTGGTGCACAAAATCTATGTTAGGATTAATAACTGGCCATCAAAACTGTCAAAATATTCTTTCATGCAGTAATGAAGTATTGTAAAAGTGGGATATACATATAGAGATAATATGAAATACAAGTATTTAAACTGTTTCTGTGCATGACGTTGAGCAACAATGATTGAATATCCATATAAGCAGTGTGTAAAAGGTTGCAAAATGATAAAACAGAAGATGTGCATGCAGGCAAGTTAAGCAGGTTTCTACAAGTTCCATTTTAGTTTTTGCCCAGTGAACCAGGCTGGGACCAATGTATCTTCACATGAGTGGAACCAAATGCGGCTTCCTTTGGGTGTTTAATGTTTGTTACTATGTAGCAACTAAACTGAGTGAGCGAAATTCATGAAGCGACAACTATGTGTCAACAGATATACATGTATATAAAACAGTAGATTGCAGATCTGTACATATCAAGATAATTCTGCATTTTATCAGCCAGTCTTTAATGACCATATTTATCAGGTCTTGTGCTATTGTTTGAATGTTATTTGACCTGAGAAACCACCTGTTTTATGTAACCACTTTTGGGCCTACCCTGGGGTGGTCTCCCAAAAGAGGAACTACTGTATTTCCAGGTGAAGCTTCAATGAACCATTTTGCCTGTGGTGACTGGGTTGACAGCTTACCACAGCACAATGTGGTTGCAGTGACCCAAGGAAAATCTGTTTTACTACTTGTATATTTTTGTAATGGCAGAAAAGAATTTGATATTTACATCAGATGCATGCTGGTAATTTTAATGGGAGAAAGTTGCATGCCGATACAGTGGCAATGGGTCCCATGGGGTGAGTACTTAGGTCATTGCATATGGTCTTTTACTGAGGGTAGGGGTATCGCCCATGGAACATGATTGACAAAAGCAGTCCTATTTTGTGATCTGGCACAGTATTTACACTTGTGACACAAGATCATGACTTTGATTGCTATATATTGTTCAGCAATTCATAAAGCAGTTGTGTGTAAGTTGGACTTTTTATGAGTTTCTGGAAGTGTCACAATGTGGATAGTTATAAGCTTGAAAGTGTGGTATGACAGTGACTGTCTGATTGGAAGTATCAGCATCTATTGTAGGGCTGGTACATGGCTGTTGTGTATGTTGCAATAAACCAGCATTTGCTTTGTATACGTATTTTGTGTATTCTTTGTTCAGTCTGAGTTACAGTTCAGTTGTTGATAAAAATGAATGCAAAATCCTAACACTTTAGTGGAACTTGTGTAAAATGTGGAACTATACAGCTAACAATTACTGCAGCAATACAATTTTATGAGCATGTACACATGCTTTATTACAAATTCTTCAAAAAACAAAATTAAAAAAAAAAAAAAATTGGACTATCCATATGTAGGTTAAATCAGCATATTGCAATCCTAATCCAGGTGTTACTGTGCCTTGGAATGACCACAAATTTAAGTGCGTGTCCACAAGGCAACATTACTTGCACAGAATTTAGTGGTTATTCCAAATAACAGTATATGACTTTGAGGGCTGGGATAATTGTAATATTGACCAACTCCCACCTGACATGTTACTGATGAAATATGCAGTGCGAACCAAGCTTTCCATAAATGGTCTGTTTGACTGGATCAGATAATAAAAATGATCAATAGAATATTAGATTGGGTACAAACATTGTTCAAATGGTCTGTGACAAGTGATGACCGTGCAAATAATGACAAAAAAATAAAACCTGAAATGGTTATGACCTGTAAGTTGCAGATTAAGGTCGCATATCAGGTATGGAGTGCAGATCTTCATACACAAGTACAATCCTGCTGGAATGATGCTTTTTTCTTCCACAAAGAATTTGTAAGTACAAAATGTCAGGCCCTGGCTGTCTGACATTTTGTGCTTACAAAATTTAGGCCCAGATCATTCAAACCTTGAATTTTAAACATCAAAGCCAATTGTTACGTGCCATGTTTGTGTCTGCTCAACATTGTTGTCGTCATCATCTATTTACCAAGGCCCGTTAAGCTTCATACAGTCGCAGACTCTGATTAGGGACAAAGAAAGTGGATGCACAAAATTGAGAACCAGAAATATGGGAATCCCCTTGACAATGGTAGCTATAGACTGTCATCCTTTTTAAGAGACCAATTTCATTGTCATACCTGTAGTTCTATGTTGCGGGCCACACAATGTGCGATGTTTGTCTGCCAAATCTCTCAATGCAGAAAAAAAGACCCAGGTAGGGATTGGATGAATTCAGAGGAAAAACTTGAACAAATTGATGTGCCTGTCAGAAAATTAGTCTGTGTGTCTAGAAAACTATTCAGTATTCCGTCAAGTCCTGCAACAATAATTTTTTCATGTGGTTATGTCAAAAACCTATAAAATTAATTTGGAAATGCACCTCAATCTATTATAGTTTTATAGCTATTCAAGATTTAAATTTTGTGTATTTGCATAAATCAAACTGCTACAAGTTTGATTCATGGTTCATTGGATGCAGCCATCCCACACATCTAACAATTGAAGTTTGAATGACATACCAGTCTATACTAGTTTTGAAGTTCAAGATTTAAATTTTGTGTACTCACCTAACTTGCATAAATTAGAAATGCTCGAACTTTGTTGCATGTTTCGATGGATGTGGCTATGTCACAAACCTGTAAACTGAAGTTGGAATGACGTCTCTATCTATAATAGTTTGGAAGTTATTCAAGAATTCAATTGTGTGTATTCACCTAATTTGCATAAGTCAAAATGCAACAACTTTGGTTCATGATTCATTGGATGTGACTATGTCACAAACCTATAAATTGAAGCTGGATTAGCACCTCTGTTTATAATAGTCTTGGGGATATTCAACTTTTAAATGTTTCAAGTGCTCCTAATTAGCATAATTTAAAATGCTACAGATTTTGTTCACTGTCCGTTAGATTGGCAGGTGTCATGAACCTGTATGTAACACTTTCGATTTTGTGTCTGTATATGTTGGAAGATCTGGAGCTTTCAACATTTTAATTGCCCGTAATTTGCATTATTTTTAACATCATGACTGTTACAAACAATATGCACAACTTCACTATTAGGTCTATTACCATGCCAAGTTGGGTACTTTTTGGAACAGTAGTGTTTGAGAAAAACTGACCACAAAATTCATGAGGAAATGGGTAGGCAGGTAGACAGACAGACAGGCAAACAGGCAGGCAGGCAGGCAGGCAGGCAGGCAGGCAGGCAGGCAGGCAGGCAGGCAGGCAGGTAGGTAGGTAGATAGAATAAAATATTTGAGGAGAAACAAGAAGTCTGTTCACACACAGACTTCTTGAATTAAGAATTAAACATCTCAAAGTTTTTGAAACTTAACTCTTTCAGTGCCAATTATGCCTCAAGTCAATCTACTAAAGTGAAAGTAGTCTGAATTATCATTAGGATCTCAAGAATTATCATTAGGATATCAAATTTGTATTCGTTGTAAAAACACCTTTCATTCAAGTGCCAGCGTGCCTCTAGTTCCAGAGAAAATATCCCAGGGCAACAGCTTTTCTCAGTGTGCATTGGGCCCAATGTGCACCGAGGAAAGCTGTTGTCTCAGTCGAAAATTTGCACTTTAAAGAGTTAAAATGGTGATAGCCACATGCGCAAAATGAGGCCAGGCTCAGCTTGAACCTTCAAAATTTGACAATGGGCCTAATTTTTAGCTCTGTGGTCAGTCAGCAGAGCTTATGAAATCCATTTGTGTCCGTCATCTGTCTTGTCTGTTAGACCAAGGCTTTTTCAAAAACTGTTGCATGGAATGGATGTTTCCCAGGTGGTCCTGTACGAAGTTTTTGATAGAGATGATGATGTAATACCATTGTTTAATGAATTTTTGAATTTATCTTTTGAAAAAAAAATGAATATTTCTGTTCAAGAACTACTGGGCCAGTTGCTTTGATATTGCATACAGGGTCAAATGGGATTACATAGTTCACATTTTGGCCACCAGGTGGTGCTGCATTTTTTTCTCTTGTTGCAATGGAGCTTTGTGTGCTAAGGCTATGTTCCACTTTTTCTCCAGAACAGTTAACAGAATTGGATGAAGTTTTATCAGTATAAATTGACTAAACGTGGTGAAAGTTTGCGAAAAGGATTGAGGATATGTTAAAATTTGACCAAGTTATGGGATTTTGAACTTCAGGACCATTTGTCCGTAAATGCTGCTGTTGTACATACATTCAGCAATACAGTGGATACATGGCAAAATCAGCAATACAGTGTATACAGGGCAATATTGTAAAGTAGATTTTATAGAATGGTTTGATTGTACACACAGATATTCCCCAAGTGGTCCTCTGCCAGCTTTGTGAAGGAGGTTATGATGCAATAATTTTCAGTTTTTATGAATTCTTAAATTTATTTTTTGAAAAAAAAAGAAAGAAAATTTCTCAGATACTGGATCTTTTGCTTTGACATTGAATACAGGGTCACTTAGGGTCATATAGTTCATATTTTGGTAACCAGGTGGTGCTACTATTTTTTCCTTTTGTTGCAATGAATTCTTGTATGCTAAGGCTATTTTCGACTGCTTCTGCATTTTATTAGATTATAGTCTAAAAAGGTAATGCAAGGGCGCGACAATGATGGGATTATGTTAAATTTTGATGAAATTATGGGATATCAAACTTTTGTGATCAAATGTCATCAACTGCTTTGGTTTTACAGGTACTGTATATGGTAACAGTCGAGTGCATGTAATGCAATGTTGTTTAAATTTTGTTCATGGAATACCTTGCTTTTACACAAAGATGTTGCCCAGGTGAACCTTCACCAAAATTGTTGGGAAATGATGATGCAGTAACTATGCATATTTTGACAGAGAATGTCTGTATAGTGTTAGTAGAATTTAAGGTTTTGCTGACACAGCAAGTCTGACATATTGGCTTATATCTCTGTAACGGTGGACTGTAGGTCCATGGTTACTGTTCAGCATTAATATGAAAGCACCTATGGGGTTTCTGTTGGTGTTAATTTTTATCTTGAGTGACCTTTAAAGGTCAAATTGACAAACTGGCTTATATCTTGGTAATGGTGGATCCTGGTCCCATAACGGCATATGCCCAGGGACAGGAAGTAGTAGACGATACCACTGGTCAAGAGGCATCATGTGACCTACCCTGACCATAGTATTGGTCAAAATAGTGCTTGTGACCTCTTATTCACCAGTGTTGTCCTTTACCTCTTGCCTCTTGGCTTATGCCATTACGACTAAACATAAGTCGGAAAACATTCATGAGGTTTCTTTTTGTGAGGTTAATTTTGACTTTGAATGACCTTCAACGATCAAACTGACACATTGGCTTAATTTCTGGTAATATCGAATTTTTGGTTATTTATTGGTGGGCCTGTAGGCATTAATACAGTACATGTCTTACAGCAGTAAAGAATGCACTTGCAGAAGCAGCATATTCCAGTCTGCAGAGCACAAGATCATCATGATCCTCTTGTTGGTATTAAAGTAAATTTCACATCCCGTTGACGCCCTATCTTATCTTGGCTCCTCTAGACGTTTATAATTAAACTTATGATGCGGGCACGCCAATTACTATTAAAGAACAGAATGCCGGTAATTTTTCTTACCACGAAATTTCTTTTTCCCTGAAAGACTTTGCATTAGCAAGATACATGTAAATAAGTAACTTTATTTTCCATCCACCTTATTTCGGTGTGAGAAATACAGCAACACAACCTATAACTAAGTCGTAAGATCAACATTTCAGCATAAGAAATACGTGTTATTCGTCAAACTATTGACCACCATTAATGTTTCCGAAACGCTGCCTTTATTTTTAAAAACATGTTAACATTCACAAGATTTGATGACCACAGGGATAACCATCACCTGTTGATAATTGTTTCATTCTTACGTTTACACTGGTGACCTGGCTTACCCTTTCGTTCACATTTTTTACCATTCCTGTATTGTTTCAAACTGTTTACATGATTCATGATAAATTTCTGTTTTCCTGTTTCACTGCACGATGACTATCGATATCGTTTAAGCGTATCTTTCAAATATGTTTCAGTCAGTTAACGTTAATATTCTCCTGTGTTACCCGCTTAAACCTCTCTTATGTGAAATAAATCTGAATTCTGCTAATCCAGTTCGATTCAAATTTACAGTCACGTTAATTCATTACTCTAATTGGTTAAATGCATTGTGAACGAAAATATATTCTGACTACATACGATGCCCCTCCAGAAATTTACATTTTCGCTACCAACACGTTAATTTTATAGTTATGAATTTGTCCCTATAAAATGATGAGAATGCAGTTTACAACAGATTTAACTTTCAGGATTAAAAAAAAAAAAATCCGATCAAGTGTTTCAAGTTCCCAAGTTTCACCATCATGTAGTGTCATTGGTGTAATATCTAGGTCGAAAAGTTCCCAACATGTCAGTTTGTGATGCCATTTTTAAAACTTGCATTACAAATTAAACATTAGGCCTACACTTTCAAGTTGACTTATCTGCTCAGGAATACTCTTCACAAAATGATCATTATCATTGAACGGATGTAGGCCTATGCAAATATCCATAAACGAGTGAAGAATAAAAATATGATTCGTAGTTTTATCCTGAGCGGAAACCAGCTTGTTCTTCTCTCAACATACTTTCAGCTTAAAGATATGGATTGAAACGAACATTGAAAGAAGTTGCAAATTGTTTACCTTAAGTACCGTGTTTTTCTTAGGCTACTGGTATAAACAATGTTAAAAACTTTTGTAATTAACCGTTAGAGTGCTTTTGGACAATACTTCACAAACTCGTCAATAATGCTATCTATTCCACAATATAGGCCTATATTACGTTTAATTATTTCATACTCAATGGAAGATTTATTTATTTTCTCATTTGGACAATATTAATTGACCTGGGATCAATACTAGATAATCATCTCTTACAGTTCAACTTCTTTGCCATGTTATAAAATATTGCATTCAAGTTTTTAATTAAATGTCTCAAACCATTTTGAATTAAATACAAACTGATCATTTAAGGTCTGGTGTTTGCTTCATATCTTTATCATATCTACTCAAATAGCCTTACATTCCAGGGAATCTTATGTAAATGACAAAAAGCGGGTTAACTTAACCCCCCACCCCAGCTCAGGAATCCGTTTGAATTTAATTGCAAAAGGGTTGGATAAACACTGTATTGACTTCAAATTTGCATGAGTCTTTGTAAATAAGATTCCAACAGCCTCCAGAACTTAAGACTATAATAGTCTTATGTGACTGTTGCATACAATCTCTTTCGTGTGGTAATATTTGTAGTTTAAAAATGTTATTCATTTGTAACTTCCACCTTTGCTTGAAGTTTCAGTTTGAAGTTTTTTAAGTCTAGAAGTTTTTAATTTTAAGTCTATTAAAAAACCAATGTAGTCATGTCTTTTCTTATAAGGTAGTTGTACATTCACGAGAAAACTATCGACTGTTTTCATTCGTAATTTTATTTACATTCTGAACACCATCTCAGTGGTATGAACATATCTTCTCACCCGGCAAATTCCTCGCTATGTGAAAAGTGACAGCCCTCGCTTACAAGACGTGACACCTCATAATTTCGAGCACTTGTTATTTCAATCGCAGGTCAAATGACGTTGTTGACACTTATCTCTGATTGGGCCAAAGTTTCTTAGCGAGTTTCCTATTGGCTACAAATGCAAATTGTTATGACGCCAAAATTTCGCGCGAAACTTGGGCATCAGCGAAAGTTGTTTACTTTTGAACTTCAATTGGCAAGGAAGAACACCTGGGATAACCAAGAATTTACCACAGGTACGGTGATTATGAATGCATCTATATATAAACTGTATATTTAGCTCTTCAAATCTAAAAAGACGTCAGCTTTTCTGGAGTGTAGACAATCTCGGCCAATCTCTTCTTCCCGACTCCGGACAGACAGGAGTCGGGCGTACCGTTGGGAGGGAGACATCTTGACCATTCTTCTAGTCATTAATACCTGATCAGTGATGTTCAAGAAGCTTGTGAATGATGTGATGGTGTGGCATTTAATTCTTTCATGAACAGAACCACATTTAATGAAATATATACTTGCATACAAGCCTGAGCCTTGGAGGCGGGGATAGGGTGTGTGAGGGATGCATCATCATCATCATCATCATCATCATCATCATCATCATCATCATCATCATCATCATCATCATCATCATCATCATCATCATCATCATCATCATCATCATCATCATCATCATCATCATTTACCCTAAACCACCTGTGTCACATAGTGACACAGGACCACGGCAGACAAGCGGAAAGTCACCGTATTATTATGAGTATACCTCTGCATATCATAACCTCACAACACCATGTGTGGCAGCACTTGTGGCTCCCTGTGTGGTAATTATACTAACATGGACCAACCTAACAGGGTTAAAGCAAACAAGAAAAGAAAAGAAAAGAAATGAGATAAGGCAATTCCCAGACTAACATATCATTCCACTTTAATCCATCCATGCATGGTATCGAGAAATAATGTAGATTTAGACCAGGAGGCAACAGGCTTTAGTCTTTATCCTGTATTAACTTAACTGAAAAAAAAAATGAGTTCCATTATATATATATATATATATATATATATATATATATATATATATATATATATATATATATATATATACATATATTGTTTTTTATTTGAACAGTAGCTGTTTGAGTGTCAGAAACCCATCATGTTTTATAGTCAAGACATTCTGCAGAAGCGAGGAGGGAAATTTGGCGTCGTGTGGTAAGTTTTTGCTTATGTCATAAGTATTATAAATATAGTCAGATTATCCCACAGAAATGAGAAGGGAAATTTTACATTGTGTAGTAAGTTTACGCTCATGTTAGAAGTGAATCATATTATGGAAGGGTCCCACATTGCACAGTAAATTTGTTGATCTGGTCTCACATGACCAGAACTAGTAGATGTTTAGAAGTTTAGAATACTATTTTTGAGGAGAATGAATATATCATATGGCCTGGCACCGAGGACTTGTCAGAAAAATATATGAACACACACGCACACACACACACACACACACACACACACACACACACACACACACACACACACACACACACACACACACACACACACACACACAGAGACACACACACACAGACAGACAGACAGACACACACACACACAGAGACACACACACACAGACAGACAGACAGACACACACACACACGTGTATTTCATTTTACCTTGTATTACAAATAGGCCTGATCAGCGTAGGGAGTGATTGATTTTGTTCTCATTGTACTCAAGGAAGTTAAAATACCATGCTGTGCTCGCCCAAAGAAACAGACAGCAGCAGGTCTCAGACTACAAGCATCATATAAGATCTGTCTTTTTTGCGTCTTTGTGCCGCCATCATACTTGGCTCGGTGTTTCCGTGAACTCCCAAATGGGGGTGTATTACCCTTACAAAAGCCAGTTTTGGCACCAGATGTTGGTAATTTAGTTCTGATTTCCATGTGCTTTATGTATTTTAGGATTGCTGCAACCAGAGCAATTTCACTGAGCAGAAGGGAATACTTCAGTGTGAATGTGGCTAAGACTTGGTAATTGAATTTCTTTCCTCTTCTTTTCATCCTGGTTTTTTGTTTTGTTCTCACTCAGAATGTTTAATGTAATTCCTTGAATTTTAATTTCTTCTCTGTTCCTTCCTCTTGTGTTTTTGTTTAATGATATATTAAAATTGTAGACTAGTTGCAAGTTTGTTTTAATGAGGTATCTGTGTGTGTAAGAAAATTTTGGTCTCATTCCATTCTGGTGACATTGTATGAAATTATGGATGTGCATATTTTGCTAGCTTGTTTAAGTAATAAATTTTGGGGTACAAAATTAGGATAAATTTACAGTGTCATTAAACACATTCATGACCAATTATAAAAGAATTGTTGCACAGGGTAAGATCTTGACCACAAAGATGTTATATTTCTTAGATATCCGCAGGGATCAATTTTGGATTCACTTTTCTTTCTTATATATATTACTTATTTATTCATTGCTTGTCCTGAAATTTTTGTTTACTCTTTGTCGATGATGCCAAATTATCATTCACTGGTGAAAATTCTGACATCTTTTGTATCATGATAACTTTAACTTTAAACTCTGTTACTGATTGGTTAAGAAAAAAAAGGTTATCAGTCAATTATGAAAGAAATTAATAATATGCTTTATCAGACAAAAATTAAAAGTTGCAATGATCATAATTTTGAAATGAAAATTTGAGAATGTAAAATTGTGTATCTAAAGTAAAATTCCTGGGTGTATGGCTAAGATGAGCAATTAAACTGGATATCACAAATACTTCATACACATGTATTCATCAAAGTCAGTTAAATTTTGGGTATTATTGAGAGAATGCAAAACTGTAAGTAAAACTATCTTAAGAAATATCCATTGTTCTTTAGTTTGTCCATGTTTTACTTATTGTAACATTCCTTGGGCCTCAAATTGTAAAGCTAACTTGAACTGCCTGGCAAAATTCCAGAAAAAGATAATACAGGTCATTAATTCCTCTAGCTATAATGCTCATACAGATGAGTTATTCAAAAACTCCATAATTATGAAATTTGAAACACAAAATAAATATCTAACAGCTTTAATTATGTTTAAGATTCAACAAAATCTTACACGAGTCATTATTGGAAATACATGATTTTTTAAATGGAACACTGACTTTCACTCACATTATGCATGACTTAAGAAAAATGTACACCTCTTTCATCAACATTCAAAATTATCTCAATTTTCAATTTGTCATGATAGTTCAAAAATATAGAATAAAATGCCAATTACTTTGTGATACATTCTCCTTCTATTTTCCATTCAAAAAGAAACTTTAGAATTGGTATCAAAACATAGAAATAGATAACAGTTGTTGAATTATATGTTCCGGTTAGTTTCCTTTCTTCTAACAGTCTTATCTGCCTGGCAAGTCATGCTGCAGTTGCTGCAAGGGCAGCTGCAGCATGACTTGCCAGACAGTGTCAAAACCACTGACTGAAGACTATAGGCAAGTTGGCACTTGAATGGAAGCTCTTTTCATGAAGTATTTAAATGTGCAATTGTCATCTTAAATCTAGGTAAATATATGGAAAAATCAGGGACTGGTATGGAATGAGTTTATAAACATGTATCATATCATACTAATGTTAAGTTGTATATTCAGTCAATTTTCCTTGCTAATGCTTTGGGTACAATAAGTGAGGTCGAGATCAACTGGTTCATGTATGTTCTCAGAAGAGGGCTTTGTTGGCAGGTGGGCTTGATGTGTGTATTTCTGTCAGTTTCTATTGTAATGTGCACCTATTTAACTTTAAAACTGCTCTACCTAAAAACATCAAATTTCTTGTGATAAATGCTTCCATATTGTTGAAATACTCACTCTAAGTTTGATAACTTTTGCTGCAAAACCATTAAACATACTGAATGCTACTCTAACATAGAATCTTCCAGGAATACACGTCTCTAGCCCGCATGAATTTTGTGTATGGGCTGTGTGTTCAGCCAAATAGACATAAAATTGCTAATTGCGACATCTGCAATTAATGCACTCAAAACATGCCTAGGTAAAGATTTTTTCCCCTCTTTAAAAAAAAAGAATTAGAGGCATACTGGCATAATAACTTAAGTAAGGGTTATTGACAATTAGGAGACATTTGAATTTGGAGTCATACATGTAATCAGAATGTGTCATGCAAACACCTCTTTGTGGCCCTCCGAACATGCAACTGCAAGAGAAATGGCAAGAATTAAACAAGCTTTATGTATGTGAACCCTCTTGACTTGTTATATTGAAAGTTGCTAAGTCTAACTTTTTACGTGTTTTGCATGCTCATCTGCTGAAATCAGTGAAGATATCCTGACTTACATCACATTGAGAGCTGAACCAATGAGAAGGGGAGAATCAAGACCAAGACTGTCACTGTATCTATCCTCACAATTGATGTACGGGGTGGTGCGGATTTATGATAAGCAGCAGGATTATCTGCGCAGTAAGAGAATGGAGCTTTGATAAACAAATATGTTCAAGACTTGGGCACTGGCTTTTTCTGTCTGTAGCCATCAAAGTTAGCAGGAAATTAAATATTGCCAGGTTTGATCGATTGTGCTTAATTTCATCATAAATGAAAAACATTATGAATGAGAATTGTGGATGAATCCTCTCAGAACAGCTAACATGCTATACAGGTAGAGTACATGTAGGTCAATACTGTCAGCTTTACTTGGCATGGATTGGGCACTTAAGGTATGTCCAACCAGTTTGGGATAATTTTGTTTACTTTGAGATTTTGGGAAATTTGGTATATACATGTATTTGTCCATCAGTGGTCCAAATTTGGTACGTGTAGATCTAGTCCCAATACAACTGAGCAAATACCTTTAATGCTAACATGGTAGTCAGTGGACTGTGTTAAACTTTGAATCTTGATCATGGACAAAAGGTATTTGCACCCAAATTGTCCAGTTCATATGGACATTTCTCTAAAACTGATTATTTTGTGTTGGTAAAATAAAAACTGATTCGCTCTATGTACATTTATCAGGCATTTCCTAAGAAATGAACAGTTCTTTTTTAAATGTGTGTCAAAAGTGAAGGGTCCACCAACTTAATCAATTTTGATATGACCAGACTTTTTGCAACTTTTATATCGCCATTGTAAAAAAAAAAAAAAAAAAAATAGATGGAGTTATAAAAATCTTTAATATGTTTTTGTAGATACATGTATTGTGATCATATTAGCCTAAATTTGACCGTTTTATATTGAACAATTTTCAAGAAATAGCCAAAATTTCACAAAATAACATTTTTACCCAAAGCGCTTAAATGTAACACCCAAAACAAATGATTGCATATGTCTTTTTTTATATTTCAGTGGATGCTACAAATCTGTCTATCCGATTTGCATCTTTGAAAGAGTTTGAAATTGACTTACACTCAATGCCGAGGTAAGAAAAATCTGCACATGTACTTTCTGTGGACCTTGTAAACATGCTTTGGTATTTTCGTGCTTTGAATTTTCGAAATTTCATGCCATGTCAGTACAATCTACTTATGGCTATCACACCACGGTGTCCCAACAACATGCTAACTTGGTTAAATAACAATCAAAATTAACAATACATGTAATATCATGTATGCATATATTTTTTTTAAACCTTTACCATATATCATTGTGATAAAACGATAAACTGGAAAGTTTCACAAAAAGAAAATAATAGAGGAAATTATGGCAAAATTAATTTTGAAGAATTTTAACAAGTTATGGAATTGTGTATTATTGTGGCATATCTATGTATACTTTACTGTCCCAAGGTATGATGCCATAACGCTGAGAGAGTTGGTACCATTGAGACCGGACTTGGACATTGACTACCTAGACTTTGGTTCCCTGAGGTCACCAACAAGATTGCCAGAACTGAGTGAAATTCCTACTATTGTTAGCATTCTTGTTCAAATTATAAGCTGTAGAATGTCTTCAGAAACATGATCATGTCGTTGTCATACATGTAATGGTCTGGCTCAAAATATTAGTATGTTGATCATGGATCTTATATACATGCAACAAGTATCTTAAAACATATTATCTGTATTTTTATATGGATTTTGTAAATATGATTTATACCATGTACATATAGGCCTAAAATTCAAATTTTGAATTAATTTTTGACAAACAAAAGGTATTTGACCATTACATACTTTTTTTTTTTATCATATCCAGACTTCTTGACATGCAAATTTGAAGCTTCACATTAAGGAACATTCAGTTGAAGTCAAAATAGTCAGGTTAATCCTCAAATAGCTTTCCAAATGTAAATGCTATTCCCTTTCTATTTTAGTTGGCAAACCTCACAAATTAATTTTATCCTACATCTTTCAATTCTAGGAATTCCACTCTTTTGATGAAGCAAGAGGGGATATAACATTCCCAGAAACACCAAAGACTCCCAAAATACCCTTCAGGCCAGGTAGGTCAAGGTGTGAATACAGTGCTACTTCTTTTGAGAGACCGCCCCTATGGCGGGTCAAAATGCGGTCTCTCAAAACAGGTGGTCTTTCATTAGAGGTACAACAACATGGGGAAAATAGGGCAGTTTTCCCAGAGAGCGTTCTTAAAAAGATATGCGATATCTCATAAGAGGGGTCTCTCAAGAGAGGTACCACGGTAATTGCTATTTACCTTGATTAATGATAAAGATACCTTACATGTATTATGGCACAGTTTTCATTAACTAAAATGTTTTACTCCATTTTGTTTCAGAGTTGGCTAGTCCAATGCAATCACCGAAAGAGAAGATCACATTGACTGAACCACATATGTCTCCACTTATGGATATTGAGGTATTAGTTGACATGGGTTCTCCAGAAACTCCCAAAAGAGGAGGGAGGTTGCCCAATACAGCACAATAATATTATTGTGAAACTTAAGCCATGGGATCCTACTATATTTAATGGAGAGATCAATTTTACCTCTTTTAGTGAAAATCACGTCTAAAGTCGATCTACTAAAGTGAAACTAGCCTGAATTATCATCAGGATCTCAGAGTTCTATTCCTTGTAAAAAGACCTTTCATTCATGTACCAGCATACCTTTAGTTCCAGAGAAAATATTCCAGGTCAACAGTTTTTCTTGGTGCGCATTTGGCCCAATGCGTGCCAAGAAAAGCTGTTGACTCAGACCAAAATTTGGCACTTAAAGAGTTAAAGCCGTAATTTCTGTTGTGATGCCATAGAATTCTGTGGCTGCAAGTCATTAGGTTTCAAGTAACTCAACTTTGCTTCTAATTAAAAGAATTGTAGATTCAATATAAAAAGTTTCTAGATTGAATGCAAGTGGTTATTTGCATACCATAGCTTGCTTACTTTTCAAACTTTATTTCTGTTACTAGTTTTACTAATAGTCAAAATATGTCCTTTTCAAAGGCTTATGTTGACTTGACTTGAGGAAAACTATTTTCTAGCTTGAACCAATGATAAACTTTTTTTTTTTCAAATCAAGTCAGTACCTTAATTTGATCAAAACTCTGCTATCAAACTTTGAAATGAAAATTTAGCTGAAGAACAGTATGGATTTGTACAATGTTGTTGACTCTACTTTCATTGTGAAGATCCCTGGAGAGAAGGACTTGCCAGAGCTGGAGCAGACAGACCTCAGTAAAATCATGGGTGCCACAACACAGAAGGAACTGGAGGCCTACCTATCACCAATCGCTCCGACCCTGCCATCCACGGAGAGTGGCCAGGAGATCCTCGCAGAAACTGACGTAGAGTTAGTATATTTTCTTGTCAAGTCAAGAAAGTTTCCCGTAATGTTCCAAATTTCTGTCAAAGGGAAGAGGTCTAAACACCTACATGTATGTGTTATTGAGTGTGTCCATGCATACATACATTATACATCCATGTAAATTCGTTGATTTTTAAAAAAAATTGTCTACCTAGGGACCTACCGAATTTGGAAAACATTCACTGATTTTCAAGGATCATAATGAATTGTTAATTGGTGCTGAGTCATGGACAACAAGATTAAGAAAAATATAACATGCAATTCAACCAAGTCCTTTGCATGTGTATTTATCACTTGAGTTATAATACAAAAAATCCTACCCCTTAAGGTGACACAAACAAAGCTAGGCACTTAGAGGAGTGCTGTCTTCAACTGGCTCTTCTGTTTTGGTTTTTATTTTTAGACCCGTAAATCTATATATATTCTTGTTGCTTAGGATCTCTAGAATATATATACACCAAGAAAAATTTTTAAAATCATTTTTGGGCAAAAAAATGGACATTTTACGAAATGATCCGATTTGGAGATTTTTCTCGGTATTCTCGAAAAATATAGTACTAAAAACCTCAAAAATTTGCAAAATGAAACTTCATAGATATGCCCAGGACTGGTTTTTTGCGTTTTGGAATATGTTTTTTTTTTAGGCAGTTTCATGCCCCCTAAACATGAAGAAGTGTTCATTTTCACCAGCATCATAATTAATAGTCGATTATAATTTATCTATTGCGTTTATGGAAAAATTGAAGGAACCGAACCTGGACATGATTACGAAGTTTCATTTTGCAAATGTTCGAGTTTTTAAGTACTATATTTTTCGAGAATCCCGAGAAAAATCTCCAAATCGAACACTTTTGTAAAATGTCCATTTTTCGCCCAAAAAAGGGATTTTAAATTTTTTTCTTGGTGAATATATAATGTTAAGATCCCAAGCAACAAGAATTTGTATAGTTTTATGGGTCTAAAAATAAAAACCAAAACAGGAGAGCGGGTTGAAGACAGCACTCCTCTAAGTGCCTAGCTTTGTTTGTGCCACCTTAAAGTTTACAATTTTGCAGGATTTCAAGAGACGGTCTGAGTCATCACAAGGGAAGAGGCACAATCGGATATACCTCTGCAAAAGGTGGTATGAAAATATGGTAAAATGCACTGTCAGTCATTTTAACATGCATGTTTTTCATACTAGCTTTTGCAGAGGTATATTACCTTTTGAAGTCACTGAATATCCCGAAAACTGAGCTTCAAACTGCCAAAAGCCCAGAGCATCTGGGAACTTTGTCCCCTGGGTCCCACCAGTGGCTCTGTCCCTTGACCCTCCAGGGGGTCTAGGCAGACCAATGACTCATGGTGTACATAATTTTTGCTCACACTATTCTGTAGTATCTGCATAATTGTGTATACTTGTATGTGAAACCTCTGGACTTGCAGTCACTTCCTGAATTTTGTTGTTTATGTTCAGCTATTGTCAACAGGTCATACTGTCTTATCTTCATCCAAGTGCTCTGAGAAGGTTACGGAAAAAGATAATTTTGATTCTGGTTACCAGCCTGAGAGTAACTTACCAAGTTAAACGAAGAAAGGTCATTTCTTGCGTTGAATGACCTCTGACCTTGATCTGCCAATGGGTGGCTCTGCTGAAATAGCAAAATGCCTTCGATTAAAAAAACAAAAAGAAAATAAATAAGGCAGCCTGACAGCTTGGCCACCAATGTGCACTCCCAGCCCACTGATTTTTTTAAAATACATGTATTGGAGAAATCAATATACAGAGCTGACAATCCGCCCAAGATGACCACATACCAGTGGGGACTCACTGATTAAATATATCAGGAACAGGCACATGTACATATGGTATAGCAGTTCCTGTGTTGAAAGACCCCTCTTCTGGGAGACCACCAGCCTTTTGTGAGCATTTTCACTGTGTATAAACACCGAATGATAATCTACCTCTTTTGGGAAACCACCAGCAGAACCTGACCAGTGACCACCCAAAATGACACCTAAAAGACCATTTGTCCATCCAGGAGTTCACCACTCTGGATATTAAAACCCACCTATTTTATGCAAGGTTGGTAACATAATTTGTCAAAATCAGTTTACAAATTCAAAATAAGTTTTGATACCAATATAAAAATGAATGAATACATAACTGCAAGATGCAATGAGGTCAAAGTGTACATCAATCATGTTTGAATCTAAATCATAGATGGGAATTCAAAGTAGTAGTTAGTTGTTTGGCAGGTGGTGCAAGAGTGAAATATGTTTTGGGAAGACACCTGCTGTATGTGTCCACTTCTTGGATGGCACCCTGGGGTGGTCTGTCAACGGAGGGACTACTGTACATGGTAATTCAGCAATGTATTCATTAATCAATGCAAGATGTCTGTATAATGAGTGACTTGGACTTTGAAAGTTTTAAAATGGGCGGCATATAGTGTAGGGCAATAGGTCAACTGTAACGATGGAACACCAGATGGCAGCAGATCAGCACAGACTTGGAAGACATGTCGCATGGGCAACTAGCTGGCAGCTGCACAGCTACAGTATGTCTTGCACCCTCCCCCCCCCCATGTACCACAGATGGAAATGGAAGGAAACATGCCAATTTACATTTCTGGGTTTAGTTGAAGCCACTACTGTGGTACCCATTATTCAAAGCCACCCCAGCAGTCAATATATCATAAGATGCAATCTCATTCTGCAGTGGAGTCTTCAATATGTGCTACAAAGTGACTGTACATGTATCTCCACTGCTACATTGACATAAGTGTACAGCGTCAGATTACAATAATTTTCATTTAATGATCAGCATTTCAAATTCAATGTATACTCTGAGTGCACATACATTACATGTAGTATATTGGGCAATACACATCATTCTCTAGCTTGATACAGTGGTCCCCTTCTTATAAGGCCACCCCAAATGCAGGCAAAAAGTGGTCTTATAAGAGGGGTGGTCTTTCTTGAGGGGGAGAATATAATGGAAATACCTTAATTTCTGCTCATGAATGCTGGCCTTCCAAGAGGGGTGGCCTCTGGTGAGAGGGGTCTTATAAAAGGGGGATCACTGCATATATAAAGCTTCAGTTGGGGTAAAAGTCCTGCATGCAAAATGGAATTACACACTTGTTACAAGTAACTCACATACTGAGACCTAGCTTGCAAAGACCTTTACCACTACAACATTTTAATTTAGACAAGCACAATAATCAGACTTTTAGAACAAATTCAAGTTCAATCCTGTTTGACTCCCACAGTGAAGTGCTGCCACCTGCTGAGAAGACCCCATCACTTCGACCTGATGCAGAACGTGCTCTGCGGCCTCAGCGGAGGGAGGTCACTCCTGGTGTGACACCTGGACCAGATACAGAGGGAGAGCCACCAAAGAAGAAGAAGGTATGACTTGGCCTTGTGGTACTGGAAAAAAATATCAGTCAGGACATCCCAAAACTGCAGATTCAAAGTTACCTTAACTCTTTTATTGTTATCACAAAAGTATTCATACGATGATGATGATGATGATGATGATGATGATGATGATGATGATGATGATGATGATGATGATTGCTGTTGTCATTAACATTGGTTAAAAATGTTCATAGTATACCTATCACCAGGGAAATGTACATATATGTACAAATACAAATGTACAACTATGATGAAATGATTAATATATCATGACACAATAGGCAAGGGCAAGAACAGAAGGTCCAAGAACCGCCTAAAAGAGGGCACTGTAGTCAGTGGAGGGCTAGGGTTGTGTATTCCCATTACTTTACATTGTAATTTGCAGCTTAATAACTTGAAAACTACTGCACATAGAAACACCAAATTTCAGACAGTAAATCTAGATACATAACTAAATACCTCACAAAAGTCCACAGCCATATATCCACAGCTACAAAAGTGACTAGCTTATGTAAGGTTACTTTAACATACAAACTAATGGGAATACACACCTCTAGCCTGCCAATTTTTTGTGTATTCAGTTGTGTATTGGGGCAAGTATACACCTTAGAGCTAACTCTGACCTTTCCTATTTGTCATCTGGAAGTAATTGCATGTAGGGCATTGTACGACAAATTATCAAATGGCACATAACAGAGAAACATTATACACACAAATATTGAAAAAAAGATTGTTACCTGTAATACCTGAAAGGCACAAGTACATTACATGTACCACACAGCCCAGATACCCACAGCTCAGTAAGATGCTAAAACACTGGCAGAACCCTACCCCCACCCCCAGTGATCTCTATTTCTAATCTGACCAGGCTCCTTGGAGGAAAGTAAGAAATGCATGTGCCTAACTACAGATTTAAATTGGAATATAGCGAAAAAGTTGGAAAGAGAGAATTTTCAACTGGTATGAAGGGTCCAACCCAAAAAAGCCCTCAAAAATATGAGGATGACAGAAGCTCAGCCAGCACATGTACTTTTATTCATTTAGAGGTACTTGAACGAATACATTTTTGCAATGCATAGGCACTCTTCTTGTCTGATTGTATATGCTTTTTGTGTTTTGACACCTTTATGAGTGTTATGTACATGTAACTGGATGGTACACCACATTCCGATTTCAGAATATAAATGTTAATGGTCAACTAGTGAGGTTTGGTGGCAACTCAGCATCAGATGAAACAAGTATTTGAGTTTAAAAAAAACAAAAACCAAACAAAATAGACAGCCCAGTTTGTTTTGAACATACGTGTACCTGGGCAAACTATCATAACTTTGCTACATGTTATTATCTCATATTTTGCAAGGTTTCCAGCCACTGATTGGTTCATAGGCATTGAATGCTACTCATATCTCCTGATGATATTCATCGTTTTGCACTGAAATGTGAAATGTGACATCATCAGACTGACAGCAGATGACTTTGCAGACACGATGGGTGGTGGGCACAGGGGCACGGTCATTGATAAATTGCAAATTGTAAGGTGCTCAATGGGCCAAAAATAGTATAAAATTATTACTTAGCAAAACCTATAACCCCTGGTAATCACCTGGGGCAATAGGTTTTTGCTTTGTGGGAGATGTTCACCAATTACACAGTACCTCAGTGAATTGATTGCTTTCACAAAACCAGCAAAGCATAGAATTTTCTCACCTCCAGCTGACTGGAGAGGGCATCGTGGGGGTGAACACTTCTGGGCATAGGATAATACATGTTAAAAGCACAAATCTTCAAAGTAAATTTGAGGTCAATTATAGCAACATTAAAATAAATTGTAAAACTTTATGATTAGTATGCCTGTCAATAATGGTAATGTACCAGGCATTTTTAATTTGAAGACGTAAGAAATTTTTTACAGGCCAAATTAGTGAGACCCTCATACAGTATTTGTGTATTGACCACCACACATGCATAGATGTCAATTGGTTTCTAACACCTGTGGGGTTAATCACTAGAGTAGTTTGTACAACCTTTAAACTGAGTACATTTTGGCAGCATGTGCTTATGATGCCACAGCATATGGCTCTGTGGGATATAACCATACATACAAGTATGGTGTCTACAGGGCAAAACACCATTGTTTCAGTTATGGCAGACATTTCACTGATTAGGCAAGCTTTACTGCCCTAAAATAGTCTTAAACTATTGTTATAAGTTCAACATTTTATTAAAGGTTTCATTGATAGTTTAGAGGCCATTTTCCTTCCATACTTTAACTTGCTCAGCTGAGATAGTTGACTCATGTTATTTTACCATGTAAACCTTGCTCTGTGGCAAGAGCCTATGTTAAAACTATACAATCAAGTACATGTAGTCTTACCCCAGCAAAGGGGCTTTATCTAGGCATTGGAGGTGAGAAACTCACTAAGCACAGTGGTCCACCTGTGGGGGAAAGTCCTGAATTGCTAATAATATTGCACAAGAGTCTCATGCAATCAACTTGTATACATCCTTTTACCCTTAATGACTGGATCAACAGCTTATCAGAGTACACCCAGAAAAGCTGTTTGCATAGTCTCAGTGACAATAGACAGGCAGGTGACATTTATCACATAAGACACTGGCTGGTAATTTTTAAAGGTATTTATACTGGTAGTGCTGTGTAAGGTCCTTCGTGGTTTAGGATATCTTGCTTATTTTTCCTTGCAGAAGACCCTGCCACTAGAGCTTTCTGCTGTGACTCCCAGCCGGGTAAATCAGCGGCGTAAACGGCTGATTCTGACTGATCGAGAGTTGCAGATCAGCAAAGAAAGTTTACGCAAAAACTTGCTAACAGGAAAAAACACCTGCAGAAAATTTGTAAGTCGATGGAAATGTTTATTTGTTCTGTATGTGACAAAAATATTCAGTTGGTAATACTTCAATAGCCAGTGCATAGGGCTCTTAAAATTTTATAAAAAAAAATTCACTGTTTAGGTTGGTGAGCTGAATGTATGCTCACAGACAGCTTTCAGTTTTTTTGTTTATTAAAATGAATACTTAACTCATTCCATACTATGGTCACACACATTGGTCAGTGGTTCTGGCACTGTCTGGCAAGTCATGCTGCAGCATGACTTGCCAGACAGTGCCAGAACCACTGACTTAAGACTACAGGCATGTTGGTACTTGAATGAAAGTTCTTTTTGTGAAGAATTTCAATATGCAATTGTCGTCTTAAATCTAGGTAAATATACGGAAAAATCAGGGACTGGTATGGAATGAGTTAATATACAGGAATGTACAAAGTATATATTGTGGGGAAGGCTATGATCAGTAGATTTAAAAAAAAAAAGAAAGACCTATGACTCTTTCATTAAATTTCCATTAAAACAATCGGTTACATCTGGTGAGAAATTATAATGCAAAATGGGTACAGAAATTTATGTGAAAGTACATGTACCTTTGTACTTGTTTAACTGAATCGTAAATATTTCCGAACTACTATTTAAGCACGTGTGGCTAAATTGTTCCATAGATGTTCTTTATTATCCTCTTGCAAATGAAGTTTAAGGGGGGTATACCTTCATCAACCTACCATCAATCACTCATCACTGTCCACCAGATCCCATTATGGACCACCAGTTTCAATAAACGACAGTTCCCTGGTTTTCACAATCAACTACCATTCATCAGGCACTGGTAACTATCTAACCATTGCCAAAATGGACCACCAGTTCCCATAACCAGCCACTGGTTTGATCAAATGCCCAGTGGTTCCATCAATCAGCCATTCATGGCCACTTCTAACCATACATTTCCATAACCAACCAGTGGTTTCTGGATCTGACCACTGGCTCTGAACATGGAGTTATTATGCGGTATTAAATACCTCCATGCTCTGAACCAGCCATAGGTGGCTCCTCCACTGGTTCTGATATCTGACCATCGGTGCTATCAAGCAGTCATTGGTGATTTGTAGTTGTCATGCAGGTTCCCATAACAAAACACTTACTCCGGCAACTGACCACCAGCTGCCATGAATGCTGTGTTCATCCATAGCAGACTTCCAGTTTTGTAAATTAACCAAGCGCTGGCTCCATCAACCAACCATCACTCACAGCTAGCGCATTGCTGGTTCCCATAATAACTATCAGTTTTTGGAACCGGCCACCGGTTCTATTGAATAACCATCAATCATTTATAACTACTGGTTTCCATGACCAACCACTGGTTTCCTCAAGCAACCACTATGGTTCCAACCAACCATTCGTTGCTTATCCAAAACCAACCACTGCTTCTCTAAACTGACCACTGGTTTCAGAAACCTTCCATCAGTAACACATAACTGTCCATCAGTTCCCATAACTGACAACTGGTTTCAATAATCAACCATAGGTAAATCTATCATAACTGACCAGTACTTCCAAGCAGTGACCACAAGTCCCGTTAACTGACTGTAGGTCACTTTACAATAGCCATTCTCCAGTTTGAATAACTGACCACAAGACAATCACAGCATAACTGATCACTGGTGATCAATTATAGGTCATTTGTAACTGTCCAACCGTCTCCACAACCCACTGCTGGTTTTCAAAGCTGACCATGCCAGTCATCTGTTACATCATCCACCGGTTTCTGTAGCTGACCACCGGTTCCCACAACTGACCACTCATTCCAACTTACCATTAGTTGGTCACTCATCCATAAACAACGACCAGTTCCCACAACCAGTCACTGCTTTCATCAACCTGCCACATGTTACTCATCACGGACAATTGCAGGTTTCAATAAGCGATTGTCAGATGGATTTTCATAACTAAACACTGGTTCCTGTAACAGACCATTGGCTCTAATCAACCAACTTCTAATGGTCCATCAGTTCTCATGACCAACCACTGATTTTTACAGCCACTCACTGGGTTCATCACAAACACAACTGAGGACCTTTAGCCCTTTCCACATTAAACTGGCCAAAACTGGCTTGTGGTCAAATGTTGTCTGCTTCAATGTTTTCAACTAATTTTAACAGTAATGAAAAACAATTTGACTGAGAATTGTAGCTGAGACCTATCAAGATCATGTACCCCCCAGGTCAACAGCTTTCCTTGGTATGGGGTGAGCACTTAGTGCCCAGCCCATGCTTGGCTGTTGACTCAGTCTTAATTCAAGGGTGAAAGTGTTATCCAGCCATTGGTCACTCATAACCATGCAGCTGTTCCTGTAGTTGACCACTTATGTCTGTAGCTGTCATTTAGTCCCACAATTGACCATTGGTTCTGCAGAACTGACCATATAGCATCACAGGCATATGGAATCTGCTAGGAATTGGGATCTTGTCGTTGGTCTTCCGGTAGGAAACCCACTAGCTCCAGGCAACATCTCTTCCCCACTTTGAGAGTTTATATATATATATGTACATATATGTCCCTTGGCAGATAAGCTATGGCCACCTGACCATTTCCACAAAACATGACTGAAACAAGTTCTGTCAGACAATCAATAGGAGAAACTCACATATCCGTTCCTACAAGCCCACTACGGTATACATAGAACACAGCACATCAGTTGTTCTGTTTGAATCCTCAAGCAAAGGTACATTTACATACTTTAAATGCTTGGGAAAGTGTAGAGATTGATATGTAGCATGTAACTGTTTCACAGCACCCTCAGCCTTCCTGTATTGTCAATTCATCTCTGGATAGTGCATTCTATATTATGTTCATCTAATTAAAAAAATAAAAATAAATAAAGGGAATATTCGATGTAAAACCATGCCTCTCATAAAAATTGCATCGTTAAAAGTCAATTGCCATGGTAGTTCTACTTGCATGTGAGAACAGTGATTGACAATCAAGGACTTGCTTAAGAAATGCTTGTGCCCATGAGTGACCACATATAACCCGGCCCTTCAGTGGAGACAGGTCACTATAGACCACAAAAATTAAATTATAACATTACAACTTATTGTAAGTATTTTTTTGTCAGTTTATGCTAGTTTTGTTCACCAGTTTTACCATCTCATTCCATTCAAAACAACTAGGATGTAGACGTATGTACAGATTTCATGTTTTATTTTAGATGTAGTATTGACAGAAAAACTGATGCAAGTCCTGCAGAATAAACAAACATTCTGACAGTTTAAAACATTCCAGGTTCATGGTAAAGGAGCTGTTTGTTGATTGGTTTAATAAAACCTGGAGCATTTCTGAAAGCAAATTGGAAAAAAATTGCAGTTTCTACATTAAAAAAAAAAAAAAAAAAAAAAAAGGGAGCATTTTGCTCTAAGGTAAAAAAAAACCAGGAGCATTTAGTACATTTTAGGCAATTTTGCAAGAAGAAAATGGTTACTTCTTTGGGATTGGTCTAATTTTTTTGGTTTTGTTTTCTAGGAGTTGCCCTCTTTGACTGGACAAACAGCAACAGAATTATTTAATCTTCCTGGAAAGAAAGGTAGGCTCTGTATGTACTAAGAGCTTCAATTGCCAAAGATCAGTCATTGAAACAAAACAAACACAATTAAAAATTAACTTTGAATGTTTAACAATTGAAAATTTTCCATATAAGACAAGAGATGTGTGAATGAGTAATGTATTCCTCCTAATTAGTTTCCCCCATCCTAATTATAGTGCCCTCAACTTTGTTCCCCCAAGTTGACCTGCTGTAGCTTCCAGAGTGGAGTAAAGTAAAACCTGTTTTGAGACACCGCCCCTAGAGCAGGCCAAAAAGTGGTCACATAAGGCAGGTGGTCTCTCATTAGAGGTGCAATAACATGGGAAAGACGGCAAAAGGGACATGGTAAACATGGTCTGAAAAGGCAGGTGGTCTTTCCTCACAGTGGTCTCTCAAAACAGGTTTCACTGTACTTACAAGTAGGAGTCGAAACTTTTAAAATGTTGAATTTTTTCAAGCACTTTGGGAGATCTGTGAACCTTTTTTCCCATTTTTATGTTTAACCAAACTATTTCAAGCACACAATGTGCTTTGTAAGTACATGTACGTGTACTTGGTAACTAACACGGTACATATAGAAAATGGTTAGTTTAAAACCAGACCAATTTCAAAATCTTCACATTAAAATTTCTTACCTGGATAACCATAAGCACCTCCCACCCCTCTCATAAAAAACATGGTGACCTTTAGCTCATTTACAAAGGATAAAATTTTCACCATGTTGTCAATTAATTGTATTTACCTTCTCTGGGAAGGTTAACAGTTAAAATGTATTATTGGAAGAGGAAACATCTAGTTTCAAGTTGAAAAATTGGCCTCTGAATGAAATAATACACAACTGAATGAAATAATACACAACTGAAAAATGTTTCTTTCTGGAAGTTTTTAGATAAACTTAAATGTTGCTGGAGAATAAAATATCCTAAAAAATTCAAGTGTTCCCTGAGTCTTTAAAAATACAAATCTGCATGTATATTGTTGTGTTTATGATCGTTATGACATGTACCTTCAGAATTTCATCATCCCAAGTTGTTGCCTCTGTGGAAAAGAAACACAACCACCATGGGCTTTTATGAGCGCAAAGTGGATCTGCAGAGTGGGGTGTGGTGTGTACCTGAATTAAGAGGTGAGTTTGGTGTGTACATTCCAGAATAAGAGGTGAGTTGGGTGTGGTACATTCCAGAATAAGAGGTGAGTTGGGTGTGGTACACTCCAGAACAAGAGGTGAGCAGGGTGTGCTACATTCCAGAATAAGAGGTGGGTTGGGTGTGGTACATTCCAGAATAAGAGGTGAGTCGGGTGTGGTGCATTCCAGGATAAGAGGTGAGCAGGGTGTGGTTCATTCAAGAATAAGAGGTGAGTTGGGTGTGGTACATTCCAGAATAAGAGGTGAGTCGGGTGTGGTACATTCCAGGATAAGAGGTGAGTTGGGTGTGGTACATTCCAGAATAAGAGGTGAGCAGGGTGTGGTACATTCCAGAATATGAAGAAGTTAGTAGGGTGTAGTGTGCAACTAAATTAAGAGGTGAGTGGAGTGTGATACGCTCCAGAATACACAGATAAGAGGGTGTCATGTGCACCTAAATTCAGAAGTGAGTGGGGTGTGGTATGTTTCAGAACAAGAGGTAAGTAGGATATGTGGTGTATACCAAAATGAAGAGATCAGTGGGGTGTGGTATATGCCAGAATTATTATAAGAGTTGAGTAGGGTGTGGGGTGTGCCTGAATTTAGAGGTAAGTGGGGTGTAGTACATTCCAGGATAAGAGGTTATTAGGATGTAGTGTGTGCCTGAATTAAGAGGGGAGTGGGGTGTGGTACATTCCAGCATATGAGGTGAACAGGGTTTGGTGTGTGCCTGGATTAAAGGGAGATTGCATTATGGTATATGCCAGAATAAGTGGGTAAGGTATTGCACATGTCAGAATTGAGATGTGAGAGAGTACATTTATGGTGCATGATGCCATAATTTAGAAGTCAGTGAGGTATGTACATGGTTGTCCGCAGGAAAAAAATTAAAACTTTGTCTTTTAAGCCATGTTTGGAGGTTGAGCTGCATGTGCCAAGCTGCTCCATCAGGACAATTTGTGTCCAAAAAAATTTTTATGACATATTTAGCTCAGCTGGCTTGTTTGACAGCTGAACTTATATGATGGTTAGCTGTCTGTCCGACCATTTTCAACTTCTCCAAAGCCATCGGCATATCCACTTCAAACTTGTGGGTTTGTATCTTTGGGGGATCTATACCAAGTTTGATCCTATTGTCATGCTCCGCTGATTTTGAGGTTTCTTTTATGCAGTGTCTTTTTTATTTTTGGCAAAAAAAAATTGTTTCTCTGAAACCACTTGGCCAATTTGTTTGAAATTGCAGAGAGATACTTCTGGGTATAAATGCAAGACCTACACAGTACATGGACATGAGTACCTTGACCTCATCCCCAAGGTCACAGGGCCACTGACTGAATTTTACTGTTTGCTTGATAACCTGAGAACTATTTGAACTAGGACTTTGATGCTGCTAGTCTTCTGTGGAATCCAGATTTACAGAGTACACAACTAACCTTGACTTTATTCCCAAGGTCACAGGGCTACTTTCATAGATTTTGCTGTTCACTTGAGAACTTGAAAACTATTTGAGCTAGGGCTTTTACTAGTCTTCAAGAAAAGTGATTTGGACGTAATTCGAAAGGTTACAGGACCACTTCATTTTGTGCGTGCAAGGTTAGCTGAGCACATGAATGGCACAGTCCAGCAGCCAAGTTCTATGCTGTTCCTGTCTGCTCCTGTCAGTGCTTACTTCTAAAATATAAATGCAAAAGTTAACATTTAACTCTTTTAGTGCCAAGTAGATTAAAGTTGATATACTTAAGCCAAACTGGTCTGAATTATCCTAAGGATCCCAGATTTGCATTCCTCTTAAAAAGACCTTTCATTCAAGTACCAGCATGCCTATGAATCCAAAGAGACAGATTTTCTCGGCACACATTGGGTACATTGTGACAATATGACGATCATTGTTTCTTCAATACAACAAAATTAATTAATTGCCATTTTGAACAGTGTTTTTAGATTGCCATTCAGTTCCAATGAAGTGGAGTAGGTGTTTTGATTAGCTGGGAAATATATTGAGATGCATACCTAGATGTAGAAAATGCATTGAAACAAACTATTTATGCTAACATTATACTTTCTTGGGTCTTTGATTTTTTTCTCCTGTGCACTCATGTTTGAAGCAGCCAGTACCAGTGGAATCAACCTGGACTCCCCAAAAAAGCATTACCCCTTGAAATGCTCTATTTTTTGATACTTACTATTTATCTCAAAAATATTGGTACACTTTAATTAACCCTTTCCCCCTTAATCCAGGCAAAACTGGCTGGTTGTCAAACGTCGTTGCTTCAGTGTTTTCAACTGATTATGCATCCCCCATACATAATGTGGGGGATGCATGTATTATCCATATGCCCCATAGAGGGTGATGCATATAGTGTTCAGCCCGTCATCCGCCACCGCATATTTTATATTTCTGTCCCCTCTTGACCTATTGCCTCAATAATCTATGAATATGGGAAATTTTCCCCATATAATTATGTATAACCTTGAGGTCAAAGGTCAAGGTTAAATCCTCATTGTAGTGTTGAATTTTTCTGCGGACTCGGCAATTTATCACATAGTGAGTGATGCTTCTTAATGGTGCATCATAGGCCCAAGGTTACTATTCAACGTTAATAGGAAAGTACCTATGTTTATGGGCTTTCAATTTGTATGGTGTTAAGTTAAACCTGAGTGACCTTGAAGTCTGCATACATTCCTGTTTACTATGCAAGTCAATGGGGATTGCAATGGTAGTTCATATTTTCAACTTCTTCTCCAAAACAATTGGCCAGATTCACTTCATACTTGACGGGGATGTACATTGGGTAGGCATCTACCAACTAGGTTCAAATGGTCATGCTGCAATGATTTTTGGATTTTTTATTTTTGTTTGTTTGTTTATTTTTAGATTCATATTGATTACCATGTAAGTCAATGGGGTCTGCAATCGTAGTTCACATTTTGATCACTGATGTCATGCTCAGGTGATGCATAATGTTTTTCGCATGAAAAACTTGCTTCTAGTTTCAGCAGCAATGAAAAACAATTTGACTGAGAATAGTAGGTGAGACATTTTGAGATAACATGCCCCAAGTCAACAGTTTTCCCTGGCATGGGTTGGGCACTGAGTGCCCAGCCCATGCCAAGGAAAATTGTTGATTTAGACTCAATTCAAGGGGGAAAGGGTTAATAATATTCAAAGATTGAAGATCCAAATGGATAGTATTCAAGGAACAACACATCAAGAGTAGGGTATAGTACTTTATGAAGCTGTGTGAACGGAAATTTCTTTATGCTGTGGCATGCAGAAACCTCAAGTTCTGATGGAACAAGTTCTCCGAAGATGAGTTCTCCGAGCAGCAGTCGACTTGCTATGCCTTTGGAACCAGATCTGTCATCAGTGGTGAGCCATAGCATCACACTCTGCATATACATGTATAGACAAACACCTTTTTCCACTTCTGTCTTGTTTCTGGCAGACCCGTTACTTTAACCTTTCCCCCTTAAACCCACTAAAAATGGCTGGTGGTCAAATGTCGTCTGCTTCAGTGTTTTCAACTAATTTCAACAGTAATGAAAGACAATTTCGTTTTTTGATTGTAGATGAGCCCTGTCAAGATCACATGCTCCAGGTCAACAACTTGCCTTGGCATGAATTGGGCACTTAGTTCCCAACTCATGCCAAGCAAAGTTGTTGACTCGAGTGTCAATTCAAAGAGGAAAAAGTTAATTGGTGCTGTAGCTGTGGATTGAGCAATTTTTAATTTATCTGGCTGTGCTCCTAGTTATTTTGTAATTCCATTTGAGATTTTCTAGCTAGATACCCATTTTGCCCCTAGAATTAACTTAGATGTTACTGAGGACATAAATAAGCCACCAGTTTATTTTATGATGGTCATGCTCCAATAATATTTGGATTTTTCAATGAATTATTTTGTTATTTTGTTTGACCTTAATTTGTTAACAGCTAGGTCGATTTTCTGTTCTATACCATCAACCAATTCTTACTTTCTGCAATGGCCAGTTCTCCATGCAGCAAGTACGGCATCTTCATTGTATTTTACCCTCTGAGAGAGGCCACCTCTCTTATAAGGCCTCTTTTCTAGTGCATTTGGGGTGGCCTTGAAGAGGGGGACCATTGTACCAGTTTTTTCATAGCTTGACGCCTGTCTGGTGTGCAGGGCCGGTGGGGTAATCCTTCGGCACCCCCTTTCATGGGACATTGTCTGACGATTTTCGCTGCTATCTTCATTTGAACGCAAAACAAGCAAGATTATTATAAAGTAAATCAACAAGGCTGTGATATGTTTGCATGTTCGCATCGTTTCCCTATCCACAAACATGCTTTCGGCATGCTGCCTGATTTTGTGGTGCCACCCAACCACTCTTGTTGTGGGCTGTTGCTACCTGTAGCTACGTGACTGACTGTTAAGTACGACGGATGGGTGGCATTGTTCTGCTGGGCAGCTGATAACCAAAAGAATGACACACAGACGTTCAGACGTCCCATGTGTGTGTGTTTTTTTCCGTTTTTCTCATATTTATACTTTAGTAAGGTACTTTAAATTTTGCCAGCTCTAATGAAATGAATTTTTATCTTGTAAAATATGTTAAAATCTCAAAACTGCTGATGCAAAGTATTTTTGGTGTCCTACCTGTCCTTAAGATGTTTTATGTGCACTTGTATGATGATTAAAACTGATTTAATTAAAATGAAATAAGAAATCATATTTTGCTGACTGGAGAACAAAATGAATGTACCTACAATATATATAATTCATTGACATGCAGATATATGTTTAGGTCAGTATGACAAGTTTTATTTATACCTGGTATTTGTTCATATCCAAACCCATACATTTTTCATGGATAGCTTAACCAATGTCTTTTTCATGCATGCCAAAAACCCATGCATCATGCACAGTTTCATGATTTTTATCCTTGTATTTTCCATGCACAGATAGCTGTGCCTGCCGAATCCATGCATAGCCATGCATGCATGGGTCTTTTATTATTTATACTTACCATGCCAGCAAAATCACAAAATCAGTGGATTTTCCATTCAATAAAATCCATGTATATGCATGGATCAAATATGCAAAATCACAAAATCAGTGCTTTTTCCATGTGTTTCCCATGCTGCATGAGTTCAAATTTGCCTTTTGGCCTCCTCGTATTTCAAAAAATAGTAGATTTAGAGCCAGACCAATTTCAAAATCTTCACATTCAAATTTACAACTTGGATTTCTATTGTGACCCTAGCCCCACCCTGACCCATCTTAAAAATTTTAATTTGGCCTAGCACCATGATATGAGAGAGAGAGAGAGAGAGAGAGAGAGAGAGAGAGAGAGAGAGAGAGAGAGAGAGAGAGAGAGAGAGAGAGAGAGAGAGAGAGAGAGAGAGAGAGAGAGAGAGAGAGAGAGAGAGAGAGAGAGAGAGAGAGAGAGAGAGAGAGAGAGAGAGAGAGAGAGAGAGAGAGAGAGAGACAGAGAGAGAGAGAGAGAGAGATTTTTACTTGACTCCTTTTGAACTGTAACATATATCTCTAAAATTTACACTTATTTAGTAGAATTACTTTCCAAAAGGTATCTCACTAGGCACAGATAAAGTCACTAGATTAATGCTTTCACAGCTATAACCTTTTTAATGATGATTAATTTATTGTTTTTGTAGCTATCATGTGGTGTCATCCCTAAGGTCACTTTACCCAAGCTGACAATTTTAATCATGTACAGCAATGCTTTTTGCATAACGGATTGTTAGTCTCTGATTGTCTCTTTACTGAACTGTTCAGCTTGAAGTTGCTCGTCAAAGCCGAGATACAGAGGGGTCCATGGAAATAGCTGTTGCCAGTAAATCCTCCATCCTGGAGAAGAGTCGTTCACAGATTGGAGGTCTAACACCGCGTGGTAGCCTGGCAGAATCTAGGGAAGCTTCTCTGGCCAATGAAAGTGATCTCCGACCGTAAGAACACATCTGAGTTACATATAATATATCAAATTTCAAATGATTTACTTTTTCACAAAACCTGTTGGTAAGATCCTCCTGAAGCATGATGGGCATGGACCATGTGTACCTCCCAAGTTGTGCCATGTTTCCCACTTGTCAATACACTGGAGAATATTATGAATAGATTTGAACCTACCATCTTTACAGTTGTGGAATTGATCATAGTTGTCTAGTCAACATTTGTAAATTAATGAATTCTAATTATAAATTTGAAGGTGTATCCAATATTTTACAGTTTTGCATGCTACTTTGATTGAGACCCGCAACTTCTACGTTCAGCTGTAACATCAACATTAGTGGATTTTCATTGGACTCTAAATACATTCTTACAAAATTTGACGCATGTTTTACATGGTTGGTTTGCTATAAAACTGCAGGTGAGCACCAATACATTACATGAGTACATAGAGTCTGCACAGAAGCAGCAGATTGCAGTTAGCAGGGCACAGGATAATTATGATCCTCTTGTTTATATAATTTTTTTCTAATTTTCAGTGACTTATACTAAACCACTAGCTGGATCCTCTGCAAATATGGTAGATAGGTGGTTAACTTGATCTCTATCAATGTTTAACACTAGGTGGTCCTTAATTCCTGTTTAAAATGACACATTGATCAGTAACAGTACATGTCAGCAGAGCTACTACAGGAATACAAATGTACATCACATAAGTGTAGTTTTGTCCAAATCCATTGACCAGATCCTCTTCACACTTGGTGCGTATGTATCTTTGGGGATTCTCAGCAGTATTGTTCAACATACCACGGTCAAGTGATTTTTTAGTTTTGATGGATTTTTTTGTTTATTTTTGGGTAAAAATGTTTTCAAATGCGTTCCAAACTGCTTGTGCTTATTGCTTTGAAATTATATAGGGACAAATCTGAGCAGTCTTAGGCTTTAGTATTTCAACGACTGGTGCTGCTTTTTTTTTTCTATTTTTGAAAGATTTTTGTTGGTGTTTTTGTTGTGGTTCCAATTTATTATTTTATTTCCAAACTACATACAGGCTTTTGTTCAAATAATCAGAAAAGTAGTTTAATTTGATCCCACACCAAAATTGTTTAGGTGAAAGTATTATCATTTTACTGGTTTGTAACAAATTTTTGAAATTAGGTTATAATTAATGAGAGTACACATTTGGTATGGTACTATGAGATCCTAGTGTCAACATATGTGTATATGTATGCAGTTTTCACCAACACAGTGGACCAGATTCCCCTAAATCTAGATGGGTATGTGCCTTGGGTGATTCTCTATCAAATGTTTAAATCATCACTTTCCAGTGACTTTTATATATATATTCAGGATTTTTTTAATCTTTTTTGGGGAAACCTTAAAAAAATGTCTCAAAAATCACTTGGCTGATGGCTTTGAAATTGCAGTTGAACACTTCACGATATCCCAGGACCAGTGTGAGAGTTATTTTTGGTTGACTGTTAAGGTCAGCTGGGGACACAACCCTCTTGTTCAACTGTTGTCTCTGGCTTTTTCAGTGTATTTGAATACACCTCAGGTAGTCATCCTGACAGTTTTAGAGCTGCCTTGTCTACTGGGCCCAGCTAGGTTGGGGTCCTTGAGTTGTGTCATCTGAGGATAACTATTTTAATGGGCACTTCAGAGATTAACACTCTCTTCTCCAGTATGTTTATAAAATAGTGCTCTCACAAGTGAAGTAGTGCAACATAAATATAATTAATTTCATACTAATGAATTCCTTTATTATTAATTACTTACCTGTGGAAATTACAGAAACCCATGCAACCGTCCCAGTTTTGTTAGCTGTTTCACTAATGACTAGCAGAATATAAAGGGTAAACTGAAGGTGTACCAGACTGATATTCCTGGGTTGGCCCCATCAGTGGGTTCGAGATGGGGCAACCAGAAGGGTATGTAGTATTTTACATGTAATCTGGGTGTGGCTACCTTGTCTTCTGTTGGAGAATTTGCTGTCCAGAGGGTATTATGCTGTGGTTGTTACAAAGGTAATTATTACATGTAAATTCTGTAATTATTATTATAATAAACAATAAATATAGGAATCCTCATAAAATGCCTCATTTTTGTATCTTAACTATTTGAGCCAGTACTTGATGTTGTACTTGGTTTTGGCTCTCTGTCAATGCTAAATACCAACTGCATCTTAGTGACCTTGACCATTATATCAAGGTCAAACGACAACTTTAGCAAGCGTGAATTGACTGTCCACTGCCCCACTGCATATCCTTAAAAGTAAGGAACAAACATATCAAATTGCATTTAATTGCAATATTTAGCCTCAAAATGGTCAAGGTCAGTATCATGCCACCATGTGCATGTGTACATGTACACTCACAGCTACCACTTATGCCAGCTATTATAAGTTTGTACACGCAAAGTCAGCTCAGCACATGACTGTCATGTGACCTCCTGGTTATGCTTATTTTAATTAAAGCAAATACTACTAGAAAAAAATCATAATGTTTGATAGGTTTCTGTGTGTTTTAGGTAATGCATTTGGCATGCTAGTTTCAGATAATTCAATGTCAAAATTTTATAGTTGATATATTTTCTTTTTAAAATATCTAGAATATTATTACCTTGTGCTGCAGTTCAGTTGGGTGCTTTACCCTTTTGTGATTTGCTACATGCTTAAACAATGTACATATGCCAAATTTTTGCCATGAACTACAGGAAAACAGTGTTAAGATCTTCCATTCTGAAAATTTATGTAAGCACTCTGGTCAATTCATAGTAATGCTTTATTGTGCAAAATTATCAAACTAAACTACAGCAGCTTCTACCAGATGTATCCAGATAAGGTGAGTCATTGTACAGCAACTTTATAAATGTGGCAGTGTTGAATGTGGATATGAATATTTACTATAATAATGCAGTGTATTTTGCAACTCATTTGCAGCAAGCTATCAAGTACTGATACAGTTGGTCTTTAGAAGTGCTGTACATCAACAAGAATTACTTATAGAGCTGCTGCACAGGAGTGCAGTAAAGCAGCAAGAGTGAACTATAGAGCTGCTGTACAGCAGCAAGAGTTGGCTATAGAGCTGCTGTACAGCAGCAACAATTGGCTATAGAGCTGCTGTACAGCACAAAGAGTTAACTATAGAGCTGCTGTACAGCAGCAAGAGTTGCCTATACAGCTGCTCTATGGCAGCAAGAGTTGACCATAGAGCTGCTGCACAGCAGCAAGAGTTAACTATAGAACTGCTGTGCAACAGCAAGAGCTAACTGTAGAACTGCTGTACAGCTGCAAGAGTTAACAAAAAATCTGCTGTACAGCAGCAAGAGTTCACTATAAAGCTACTGACTACCTGAATCTTTCTTGCAGGTCATCCCGAAGCAGGCGTGGTCATGCAGGGGTAGGGTCATTTGAGTTGTCAAGTGCCAGTGAGCATGAAATGGAGATGGCAGTGGAACCAGAACAGACAGTTTTGGCGACCGTGTTGGAGGAACAAGAGGAGGCTCCTCCCGTGCCAGTACTGATGCCAGCGATGGAAGTCGTTCAGGATTTAGATGTGGCCAAGGATCTGGTGCAAAAAAGTTCAGAAGAGCATGAGCTCATCAGGTATCTAACCCGTGGACACCCAATGTGACCAAAAGCACGAACGTACTGTTTTTAGTGTTGTTGCTAAATTTATCATTAAAGAATACATTTGAATAAGAATTAATAACAAAACATATCAGACTGAGATGCTGAGATCAACAGCTTTCCTTGACACTGATTGGGCACTTGGTGCTTAACTAGTGCCAATACAAGTTTCTTACTTTGTCTTATTTTGACCAAAAAGGCCTAATTGTAACTTTGTATATGTGTCATTTAGCACCAAGGGTGCAGGGATAACCTAGGAAAGTCAATTTGACTTATTTCCAGTAGGGTCCTCTCTACAGACAGAAACCTGCTGCTGCCGCTAACGCAGCTACTCTTCTTGATAAACAACAAGGGGTCTTTTCTATGCATTTCCCATAGACAGGTCAACACATACCATGGCCTTTGATAAACCAGTCATGGACCACTGGTATAATTGAGTGCCAGAGACAAGTCTCTTGGACTGGGCTGGGATTGAACCCGAGACCCCCAGCACATATAGCGGACACGTAGCCACTAGGCCACGACAGCTCTCTTTGTTAGCAATATTTGTCGGTTCAGCTGAACAGTTAACAAGATAAAGCAGAGAAAATGGTTCCTGAATTTTACCTGGATAAAATTTGAAAATTTGAGCTTTAAATAACCTTGTGCAACACTGTTTTAGCCCAGCTGGCTTGTCAGTTAGATGAGATTACAGGATGCTGAGTTGTCTGTTATGTGTCACCATTTCACATGTTTTAGCTCAGCTGACTTCTCAGTCTGCTGAACTTATAGAATGAGTTTTTGTCCGTTGTTTTCCATGATTCATATTTTAACCTTCTTTTCCAAAACCGTCATTCTTCAAACACTGTACCTTGGTAAAGTGTACCAAGTTAACTCAAATGGAAGTGCTCCATTGACCTTTTAAAAATAATTTTGTTTCTCAATTTTTGGCAAAATCTTGAGAAATCTTCTGTGAAACTGCTGGGACAGTTATTCAACATTGCATGGTAATACTTGTGGGGACCCCTAGATTTTAATTTGTTCAATACACGGTTTTGCAGTTTTTTCCCCTATTTTTATCAATTTTATGTGTTTTTACTATTTTTGACTTAATCTCTAAAACTGCCCGGGGCTAGAATTTACCAACATGCCCACCGGTCATGTTGAAGATGAACTCAACATGCCCAACACATGCACAACATGCTCAACTTTATATGTCCAGGTTCAACTGAAGTGTTTCTTTTTTTCAACTCCCGCAATTTCTTCATTATGCATTACCCCTTGAATGAGACAAACACATATTTTGAATGTTACATGCTTTATTACATTATAATTACGGATGTTTTTCTAATATTAAATGTGCTGTCATTAACGACCACCCACCAAAAAGTGACCAGCGACCGGGAAAAGTTGGCAAGACACACCTCAAACTTCCGCTGTTTGATGAAACTCTGGAGTGTCAAACAGTGACAAACCCTGATGTTTTCCCTTCATGTACGACGAAAATGTAACTGTCATTCATTCAATTTTCGTAATTCCCCTGTGTTTCAAACTTTATTTCAAATAATCGGGATTGATTTGAAGTGCATCGCAACTTGGAACATGTGGGGTTCTCTATTTTGGAGTTGAAGTCAAACTGGCCGGCACATTGTGACTGTGGTGCCGTCTGCTACCAAACCTTTGTTTTGCATTAAAAACAACTGAACGGTCATAAAAATATCATGAATACATCACTTACTATCTTGACCTTAATCTGCATGCTCAGTTATGTCAAGGTCATTGTTAGAAGTTCATAAGAAATCAATTAAAACTAGAACAGGCTGATTTTCCAACAGAAAATTAAATGTCTCCCCGTGCGCCCTTACTATTGTCACCCTTTAATTAGTATAAATGGGCATACTGATTCCAATGATCTACAGATATCGTGAAGGTGCACTATTTATTAACATTTCAAAATCTAAGCAAAGATTACCCATGTAGACGCACAAGCACACTCTTATTGAGGCTCATTGTCCCAGAAAATTTTCGCTTTAATATATTTCTACCTGGTATTATTGGCAGGGCTACATCAGGGACTGAAGATTCCTCTTGGTTTACATGTCTGGCGAGGAAGACAAACATTTTTGTGTTATTTAGCATAAATTTCAACTTCCCAAGTCAAATCTTTCTTGAGTTATCGATTTTACATGACATGCCCCTGTGACCTTGAAAAATAGGTCAAGGTCACCCATCTGCAATCTCAAGCAAGGTCTTATATAAATTTCGACTTCCCAAGTCAAATCTTTCTTGAGTTATCACATACACGTTGATTCTTGACGAAATGCCCATGTGACCTTAAAAAATAGGTCAAGGTCATACATCTGCATTCACAAGCAAGGTGTTACAAAAGTCTTACACAGATACATAATCACACAAAAATGTCAACCTCTTTAAGACAAATCTTTCTCGAGTGCATCTGCAATGATTTTTAAAAAGAGGCCATGTGACCTTGAAAATAGGTCAAGGTCACCCATCTACAATCCCAACCTAGTTGGTGTTATGGTACATAAACATGCAAAATTTCAACCTCCTAAGTCAAATCCTTGCGGAGTTGTTGCATCTGTGTGAATTGTACATGACATGCCCATGTGACTTTGAAAAATATGTCAAGGTCACCCATCTGCAATCCCAAGCAAGCTCATATATAAAAACATCTTCACATCAAATTTCAACTTCCTGAGTCAAATCTTTCTTGAGTTATTACATCCACATTAATTTTAGACGAAATGCCCACCTGACCTTGGAAAATAGGTCAAGGTCATACCTCTGCAGTCACAAGCAAGGTTTTACAAAAGTCTTACATAAGCACATAATCACACAAAATGTCAACCTCTTTAAGTCAAAGTTTTCTCGGGTGCATCTGCAATGATTTTTAAAAAGTGGCCATATGACCTTCAAAATAAGTCAAGGTCACCCATCTACAATCCCAACCTAGTTCATATTATGGTACATTATCATGCAAAATTTCAACCTCCTAAGTCAAATCTTTGCAGTTATTGCGTCCGTGTCAATCTTAGATGACATGCCCATGTGACCTTGAAAAATATGTCAAGGTCACCCATCTGCAATCCCAAGCAAGATCATATATAGGAACATCTTCACATAAAATTACAACTTCCCAAGTCAAATCTTTCTTGAGTTATTGCGTCTGCAACGCACACAACAATGTGTTGAAGAAGAAGAAGAAGTGGAAGAAACGGAAGCTAAAACAATATGTCCCCCTGTTGCATGGGGAGACATGTATATGTATCTTGCAAGCCCGCTTGTAAGGGCACACTTGAATTGGCCACCATTTGTAATTTGCATTCGGGTACAAATTACTTTGCGGAACTTGGTGAATTCCAGTTTGATCTGTGATCTGACAGTTTTTGAATAGCAAAACACAGACATGCACGTGGTGCTGTGTTGCCGTATATTTTACATTCGATTAAATTAAAATTATTAAAGGTCTTAAATTTAACATTACTTCCATAAAACTACGATTAAATTATTGGACCAAGAGTAATACTTTCGCGTAACTTCGGTAAACTCCGGACACACACGTGCTCTGAGATTTGTTGATCAACTTGACTTAAGCCAAGTCTACCACTGGCGGATATACAAGTATACACGTTGGTGTTTTGTTTGCCGTTGATTTTATATTTGATCAAATTAGAATTATTACAGATTTTTCAGCATTGCTGCCATCATGCTTTGATTAAATTGAACCAACACAAGGAAAATGAATTCGTCTGCGTCCAAACATTTAACCGGTCGCATCGTGAGGCTGGCTGGGCGGGATATGAAGATGGACGCTCAACACAACAGCTTCAAAAATTCGGAAAGGAATTTTCTGTCGATAAACTGAGGAAAAGCAAGTATGGTACATATACTTGTTGTACAGTAAAAAAAAAAAATCAACCATATCACACGTTTATTTATTTCAGGACCTAGCCTTTAATTTTACCGCTTGCATTTTGCTTTGCCAACCGCGTACGCAGATTATCATTATGATCAACTCAGACGTTTCTGATCTATGGACTAGTATGGTAAGGATAAGTAACGGAACTGCTCAACTTTAATAGTAAGAGCGAAATCTTGTAGCCCCTCATGTGGTGATTCTGAGCAGGTTTAACGTACTCAGCAGGGACTTGTGAAACTCCCGGCATGAAACTGCACAGGTTTGTCTTTGAACCTTTACTGATTAAACAGCGACCATGATTGGTATGACGTTTCTTTTCAATGAAGTTGTTGAACATAAATAACAATAATGCGGCAAAATTATATTTTATTTCCATGCACGTGTGTGTAAAAGAAAGATTGGTAGCCGGGCCAACACTAGTGTGTACCACATCGGCCTTTAAAAAGTCCGAAAGATATCCAAGTCAATCTCATGTCCATGTATTTTAAACATGCCTGGTTGGGAATCTTTGTCTTTATCTCAACATGCCTGGCACAATCTCAGGATGTCTCGGGACGTCGGACACCCGCTAAATTCGAGCCCTGCTGCCATAAAGATTATGCTGAAAGTTGGTGGAAATATTCCTTGTGGAAAAGTCAAACAGATTTGTTCCCTGGGTAGCAAGACTGTGGATCCCTGCATTTTAATAGTTGTTCATTTCCAGTACGTATCGGTTAATATGGACATTTCTATTGATTATATGCATTATAAGGTAAAGTCAAGGGAGATTGCAATGGTAATTCACATTTTCAATTTCATCAAAACCATCCACTAAATCAACTTCAGATTTGGTAGGGATGTTCAAATGGTTACCCTCCAGTGATTTAATTTTTTTTTTTTAAATTATAAATTACATAAAAACACTTCTGGGTACCCGTCTAACTACATACATTTGTCAGGTTGGCACTGTTATTTTCATCTTTTGTTTCTGTTTTTAGCTCAGCTGATAATTCAGCTGAGCTTTTAGGAGGGTGAGGCATCCGTCATCCGTGTGATACTCTATAACAGTGATTCAATCACTTAACTTATTAATTATATAATGTTCCAGATTCATAGATATCACAAAAACGATAAAGTCCTACTTTCAATTTTTGCTGTAAACTCAACTGGCGAACTAGTCAGAAGAACTAAAAAAGTGATAGGCCTATCAATTCTCTTATTATTTTTGGCAGAAGTGATAAAATTTGGATTTTGAGTGGTTGGGTCTATATATATTCCAAACACTATAGTCTGTATTTTACAAAGAATATTTCAAAGGTTGAGAGGACCGGCTCAAAACCACCAGTTGCCTTTTGTGGATGACTCCCTGTCTCAAGTCAGGAGTGAAATTTGTTTCTTAGCATTGGTATTGGAAGATGAATGTTGATGCTTTGGTACCTCTAGAATCTCTTTGCTGTCATTGTTGGGTTTGATATTTATGAAAATGGGTCATGGTTTTCAACATAAGTGTATCATATACTAGGGATGTCCGTCGTCCTTCCACAATTCACATTTTTGACTTCTTCTCCAAAACTGTTGGCCAGATCCACTTCAAACTTGGTGGGGATGTGTCTTGGGTGGGTCTCAGCCAAGTTGTTCAAATGGTCATGGTCCAGTGATTTTTGGATTTTTAATGATTTTTTTTGTTCATTTTGGGGGGGAAGTCTTAAAATATCTTCTCTGAAACTGCTTGGCCAATTACTTTGAAATTGTATAGGGGCACTTTTGGGGACCCCCAGACCTTAAGTTGTTCAACAGGTCAATTTTTGTATGTTTTCATTATTTGTGACTTCGTCTCCAGATCCATTACTCATGTTAGTTGAAACTTTGTGGATATGTTCCTTGTGAAAGGGTCAAGCAAAGATGTTCACTAGGTAAGACTGCTGTGGATTCCTGATTTTTAACAATATTTTTCAATTTGGGTACTTATCGGTAAATGCACCTTTTCTATTGCTTATTACTGTGCAAGTCAATGGACATTTTAATGGTAATTAACATTTTGGACTTCTCTGAAGAAAGTATCTGATAGATTTGCTTTAAACTTGGCGGCAATGTACCTTGGGTGGGCATATACCAGGGTTGTTCAAATGTTTATAACCCAGTGATTTTTGGATTTTTTATGATTTTTTTTCCCGAAAATGTTTAAAAGTTTTAATAAGGAAGTTGAACATATGAATTTCTTATAATGGTTACAACTTATATAATTTTGGCCAGATTTGTGCCAAACTTGGTAGGGATGTACCTTTTATAAGTGTCTATCTATTTTGTGCAAATGGTCATGCTGCAGTGATGTTTGGACCTTGATCTCATTCCCAGATAAATAAAGCAAGCAGAAATCACGGAAGCTAGTCTCACCAGACAGGTACCCAGTCAGTCTCGTCAATGACAGTGTCCCTCTTGTTGGAGAATCTCTAGCTCCCTTTATTCCCATGCTTTATGATGCCCATGGGGCCAGCAATGTTCAAGCCAGTGTCTGTTGAGGCCAGGAAGCCATTCCTCTCCTGGTCTGCCAGACCCACAGGTTTGGTCAGCCACTGCAGCAGGCCTATGTGTCCACTCGGGTGTTGCCTAATGGGGCCAGATATACATTGGGACAAGTCATGTAAATCCACTGGGAACTCGCTCCATACATCTAGTGAGTGGACCTCATTTCCTGTGCCTAGGTTCTGCTGGGAGGTTGAGCCAAAGTAGAGGTCCACATCGGCAGTATTATTAGAACCTGACAACAAAGAGGATCCTAAATCCCCATGCTTTTCTTGGACTAGATCTCAGGGAAGGATGTGCCCCCTACATGTACCTCTTTGTTCTGAGCTCAGCTAGTCTGTCTGAAGGAAGCTGGCTCCTACAATTGTGGTGCAACTTAGGAGTCGCATGATTCAGAAAGCAATGAAGCTGATGCCATGATGGTTTAGTCTTCCAGACCCTTAGCGCAATACAGGCTAAACTGAGGCAGAATTTAAAATATGCATGTGGAGGGTTGGCTGGCTAAAGAATGGACTCAGATCACTCCCATGCCATGTCTGTGAGAAAAACTTGTCTGTTAATGCTGGGTGTTGTTTTTGACCCTTATCCCTACAAGCTAAATAAAGAGTTGGCAGTACAAAATGAAGTGGGTGCACTATTCAGAAAAAACCCACTAAATGGTCAGATCTCAGTTGCTGCTCCCTCCCAGATAGCTACAAGGTTCTGAGAAATACATACTTACCCCAGCAGAAGTAAATCCTGACTTTCAGAATACCATTTTGTAGCATACGCTTAAATCTTTTGTTACTACTCTGTCTTAGGCTAGAGATGATGTCCATGTTGAGGCCCTTACAAGTTCCAACTTGTCCATGTGTCATAGGATCGTCAAATATTTATGGTTATCTCATACAGCAAGTGCAATGCATTCTGTTTGCACTGGAAGTGTAATGTAGAATGCAGTATCAATGAAAATAGGCACTTTTGTGCAAGAAGTTCTATATTTTTGTGCGGATGATTAGGAATCGTGGCATTGGAGACAGTACAGATCAAGAACTATGCAGAATATATTAAGGGGAAATTGGTGGGTGCAACAGACTTGTCAATAAAAGGAGAGAAGACAGTGGACCCAAAGAAATCTATGTTATGGGCCGGTGCTTCTCTATATCTTTATCTAAGTGTGAGAGGAGTGTCAAATACTTCAGTAACATAATGCTAACAGGCCTATGGCAGTCCACGGTTGAACAGGATGATTACCCAGGGACAAAGTGGCTACATAGAACCAGCAGAGGGATGTGAGCTCATCAGGTTTCTATAGCTGTCTGCTTCTTGTTCCCTATGGTGCTAAGATATACTCACAAGCATGCTGTATGCCTGCATATTTACCTGCGTGACTGGCCCATCCAACCAATGAAACATGTATTAAAGTTGTGCACTCCAGCATTTTTGTCTCAGGGAGAGTTGGTTCCCTGGGGCAATATCCTCTAATTATTTCAAAAGTAACGAATATGTATGTATGTGTCATTTAGCACCTAGGGTGCAGGGATAACCCACGAAAGTTGATTTGACTTATTTCCAGTGAGGTCCTCTCTACAGACAGAAATCTACTGCTGCCGCTAACGCAGCTACTCTTCTCGATAAACAGCAAGGGGTCTTTTATATGCATTTCCCTCAGACAGGTCAACACATACCATGGCCTTTGATAAACCAGTCATGGACCACTGGTATAATTGAGAGCCAGAGATGAGTCTCTTGGATTGGGCTGGGATTGAACCCGAGACCCCTGCACATGAAGTGGACCCGTAGCCACTACGCCACGACGGCTCTCTATAAATACATATGGCCATCACTCTAAATTCATCATATCTGTAATGTATTAATTTTTATGAACATTTTACATAATTTACTTTTTTTGTTGATCCAGATGGCATCGATTCCCCATATGCATCTCTTGTGGTTCAGGAAGGTATCAAACCTGGGACCTCTCACACCCCAAGCCAGCATTTTGCAGTAATGCTAAAAGTCCAGAGGTTGAGTGTGAGGGTTCAACGCTGCCTAGCTGTCACTACATTCCTTTCCCTTTTCTCCCAAGGACCAAGGACTGTCCAGTGATAGCACCAATATGACCCCACAGGTTGCCTCCCTGGCCTCCAGCCACGAAGAGCACAGTTAACCCCATCTTCCATTGTCCCTCTGACTCCCTGCTGGTTGAGCCCAACAATGAACCACTCTCAGCTACTGTGGCCTGTTGGCATGCGTTCATATTCAGGGTGAAAATGAATGCGTGTCTAAAAGCCCAGTTGTTTGAGCACAAGGGATCAACACTGCCGGGCCCTCAGTGCACATGTATCATCTAACTCCTTTTGACAAGATCACGCATAGGTTTCTTTCTTACTAATGTGTTTTCCTGAAATTTAGTCATTAAAGTGATGCTACTTTGAATTGCAGAGATCATTGAAAATGATAAATATGGTTTCATCCCATTTTAACCCCTTTAGTTGGACCCTAAGTGTCTCTTCCTAGTTTCATGCTGAGTAAGAACATAAATAATGCTTTTAGTTGAAATACGTAAAACATTATCAAATATTTCAGTGCCTATCATGACTGAAGTCAATCTACTTAAGTCAACCTAATCTGTATTATCATATGGATCCCAGATTTGTATTCCTTGTGAAAAGACCTTTCATTCAAGTACCAGCATGTTTATAGTTCCAGAGTCAATATCCTAGGTCTACAGCTTTTTTCGGTTCGCATTTGGTGCAGTGCGCCCAATGCACTCTGAGAAAAGCTGTTGACTTAGTCCAAAATTTGGTACTGAAAGAGATAAGATTGGCTCATTTGAATTTGTCTTAAGTTCTTGGAGTATGTATATGTACACGTAATTAGGGACAATGTGGTACGTTTACATTTATGTACAGAAAACAATGGTACATGTACTTGCAGTGAGTTGAACCGCTTAACAGCTTCCCGGCCAGTGGTAACATTCAAGGAGCTGTGTCCTCTCCACACTTCCAGAAGATCAGCTACCCACAAGTTTGCTTTTCTCCTGGGTAGGTATTTGAGCAGATCCTTGTCTTATATATACATATATATATGTTTGTATGTATGTATGTATGTATGTATGTATGTATGTATGTGTATATATACATATATATATATATTTATATACATATATCTTTATTTCAGACACATATAAATGGTGCATAGATTTATCAAGTAAAAAAAAAGAAAAAAAAACCCGACAAATTATATGGTCATGTATACAATACTGTTACCAATATCTGACAAACATTAACCCTTTCCCACTTGAATTAAGAATGAGTCAACAGCTTTCCTTGGCGTGGGTTGGGCACTAAGTGCGCCCAAGCCACGGAAAGCTGTTGACCTGGGGCATGTGATCTTGATAAGTCTCATGTACATTTCTCAGTCAAATTGTTTTTCATAGCTGTTGCAATTAGTTAAAAACACTGAAGCAGACAGCATTTAACCACCAGCCGGTTTTGGCAGGTTTAAGGGGGAAAGGGTTAAGGGAGGTATATACAAAATCAGCTAACAGTATCGCTGCCAGAGTACATCAGTTGTTACAATTAAGGATGCATCAAATACAACATATTACTCCAGTGTCTGTGCACTGGAGAATAATAGAAAATGTCAGAGGATAACACCATGGAAATTAACTTATTTTGGCTATTTTCAAGTCTCTGCGGTAGATTAAATACCTGCTTTCTCCACAGAGAGTCAAATGTAAGGGATCTATTAGTTACTCATTTAAGAACCTAAAGATGCAAATTTGGAAACAAGAAAAAAATGCTTGACATTAAGTCATCATTTCAAAATGTGATGCTGTGGATGTCCTGTTGTCTCATGTCAACTGATACATCAGTTGTCAAACTATTATCATTAGGTGCCAAGGTGATACACAAGTCAAGGTCTGAAAATAAGATTTTGTGAAAAAAGTTCTAGCTTGAAATGCTGTACCTGTCTTGTGTAGAATATGGATATGTCATCAAGATACATGTAGTTATGTCCTTGTTGAATGATTGATGTTCTATAGCACAAATACACATACACATATGCTGATTCAGTGCATATACTGCCTAACCATGTTGATATATGGCACTCACACATAGCTAACTCCATTGAACCATCTTTTCTTAAGAATAGGGGTTTGGTCAAATGGATATGTATGTTTCCCACTTCAGCTAGGCGACTGGTGCTGAAGGTTGCAAGTTTGAGTCTCACTGCTTCCAAACATTAAACATACATTATATACATCTTTGCAATGTACCTAGCCAAATGGGGATACATTCAAATACATGGTTATTGACATACTTAAATAGTGGAACTTTTTCTGTCACCAGGCTTCAGCTTGTTTTACAAAGCTCTCCTGCTTCACTGACTTTCAGGCCATTTTTATATCTGGCTGGTGCCTGGGTCTCAGTCCAATAGTACAGGGCCGTAGGTCTGCTTGAGCAGGGAGAGAAAAGCAGGAGACAACTAAACTCAAAATTGATCCAGCAACAACACATTCCATAAGTTATTAAGTTGAAAGTTAATCCAGCAACCACATATATGACAAGTTATCAGATTCAAGGTTAATCCAGTAACCACACATACCATAAATTATCAAATTCAAAGTTAATCCAGTGACCACATGCACCATAAATTATCAAGTTTAAAGTTAATCAAAGTTAATCATGCAGCTATACACACCAGAAGTAGTCAGATTCAAAGTTAATCCAGCAACCATACATGACATAAGTTATCAAATTAAAAGTTAATCCAGCAACCATACATAGTGTAAGTTATCAAATTCAAAGTTTATTGAGCAACCATGCATAACTTATGTTATCAAATTCAAAGATACTCCAGTAACCATACATACCATAAATTATCAAATTCAAAGTTAATACAGCAACCATTTATACTGTAAATTTTCAATATCAAAGTTAATACAGCAACCATTTATACAATAAATTATCGTGTTCAAAGTTAATCCAGCAACCATACATCCTACAAATTATCAAATTCAAAGTTAATGATACAATCATACATACAGTAAGTTATCGAATTCAAAGTTAGTCTAGTACCATACATACTATATGTTATCAAAGTTATCAGATTCAAAATTAATGCAGCAACCATACATACTATAAGTTATCATCTTATCACTTTTGTTTTATGGTGGAGCGCAACCATGTCACAAAATTGGCTCTAGCTTTAAAGTGCTTCTTTGAGGTTTGTGTAGCAGAATTTCAACCAAATCTGTATCATGTGTATGGCAAGCCGGTTTGGCATTCATTCCATAATTTAACATATATGAAAATCATTTTCACACATATGTGAAACTTTTTTTAGCATATTGTGAAAAAACTATTTGACACATGTGTGAAATAATCATTTATACACATATTTTTATTTCACATATGTAAAATAAAAATAATTGTACATATGCATAAAATTATGAATTGTGAAAAAAATTTACACCTGTAAAATTCTTTTGCACATGTGTGAAATAGTTTGACACGTAATATCAAGATTTTATTGTATATACATGTAAGTGTAAAACTGTTTCGCATATATGTAAATCTTTTTTACATATGTATTTTTTTCACATATGTAAAAGAAATTATTTTACATAAGTGAAAACGATGTACACACCTGTGAAAAAAATTTACACATAAATATATATATATATATATATATATATATTACATACATTCAGTCGGTATAATGAGCCTAATTTGGTCATAATTTATAGCATAACAATAGGGATGAGAAGGCACTCCATACCCCCATGAAGAGGTAGCCCGGGCCCATGAAGAGATAGTCTCCTTATCAAATGGGCTGTGATCCAAAATTTCACTCACTTATAGCTCGACCCCACATATAAGTAGGCCTCTGTGACTTAGGTCTTTTGTTGATTGCATATTTTCAAATATTTGGACACTGAATGATTTAATGTCACCCTTTCTTGTATATTTAAAGCACATTACATTTTATTTGCAATATTTGCAAAACATTAAAAAAAAATATTTGTTACATTGTAAGAACTATTTCTTGTGTTGATTAAATTATTGTGTGGGGTTTGCCAGCCTGTGCTTGCAGCTGGAGCAGGGTTTCCATCTGGAAAGAGTACTGCAGACTGATGGCTGTTCGACAAGCGAAAAAAAAAGCTTCTTTAGTGATAAAATTTTGCAGGATCTGTTAACTTTTGTAAATGTATACATGAGAAATGAACATTGCAAATTGGGAAATCCTGGTCTTCTAGGAAGCTTCCAGGGATGGCCTTGTCCCAGGAGGGTTCCTGGCCAAGCCGAAGGCAAGGATGGAGCTGTACTGGATGAGTTGGTCTGTGCATAACTTCTCTCCTGCGATGGTTGATGCTCCCTTATGGGACTGCACCATCAAGGAAAAGGGGTTCGTCATCCTGCCCCTCTTATTGCTTTGAGCAGGATGCATGGGTCATGATGAACTTGGGCTTCTTTCCTCAACTGTTTGTGGTGTTCTACTCAAATTGGTCACATGATGCGATTCTAGTCATCTGATTGGCAGCTCCTTCATTCCAATCATGTTAGCATAAATTTGTTAATTGCAGAGCTTGGAAAGAAACAGCAAGTGAAACTAAGTCAAGAGACACCTTACCGAGATATCTACATCTCCCGCGGCAGAAACTGGTGAAGCCACAATGGGGACCAAATCTTGGAGCAGAATAATTTGCACAAAAAGTCAAAGTCAGAGCAGACAGATGTATTAACTTGACAGTCCAGATTGTTTCCTAGACAACATGAATTTGTTAACATGTGCACAAGTACAGGTGGAAAAATGAGCAATGTACAGACTATGTATTTATGTAAGAAATGATTTGTTTTTATAGTTCCAGCTTTGATTAAGGTGGCAAAGTTGCTATTGCACAGTATATGTATTTGAACTAATGCCGGGTTTTTTGCTGTTCAAAATATATTAATATTGACCTTTTCCAAGCTTCCATATTTTGGCTGGTAATTTGAACTTTGACAAATTTTAGCAGTTTCAAGCCTGTCAAATTTATCAGCTTGCGGAGGAGGCACAATTACATCTATCACAATTTGAATGTAAGAACTCAAGACTCTCTTATATATTTATACAGTGGGCTACTTCAGTGGTTTGTGCTACATGTATCCACTGCTCTGATAGGTCACTTGCTCTTTGTGGCCTCATCTTTCTTGGACAAAAGTGTAATTTCTTTAAATTTACCTGCAGTGACAGGCCACCTGCTGTACGTGGCCACTTTTTGACAGAAAGGGAAGCCACATACAGCAGTACTACTGTATAATAATGAACCAAAGCAAACTAAAGTAACAAACACAAAATTAATTAAAAAGTAGAACCCAATACACTACCAATATTTTTCATCAGTGGGCCTATAATTTACAACCTAGTATTAAAGGAAAAGGCCTTAAGGTTGATTTTTATGTTCTTGGGCAAAGCCCAAACCACTCGCTTCAGACTGGGCACAGTGATACTTGATCTTGAGAAATTTGAATATGCAATTAACATTTAACTACTGTCAAGTACATGTGAAAGTCTTACTTGTATGGAATGACTCCATTCTGAGTATGGTATAAGTCTGTTACTAGCATGGAATGAGTCTGTTAATAGCACGGAATGAGTCCATATGTAGTATGGAAGAAGTCTATTACCAGTATACACAACTTTTGAAACCCCTAGCGCCGCCAGCGCGTGAAACTTCAATTCGGGGTGAGGGCCGTCAATGGTATTGGCCGATTGCATGGCCACCAATGCTGAACACGGTCATCAATGTGGAGTCAAGTCGATTGATTTATGTGGTAAAATGGGAACTATTCCTATTATTTTTGCGGGTATGTGCCCCTCATTAGTTTACCTGAATGTCTGTAAATTTTGTTAGAACATATAAAAAGCACTAGTTATGGAATTTTAGGGTTCCTGTGGGATGTTTGTTTATGCGAGATCATAGCAAGCCCCAAATGCCCATATTTCACTACTTTATTTTGATGGCATGTCTTCTAACTTGCTGAATCCGTTAAAGTATTGAATGTTTCCTTCATGGTGTAAGTGTTTCCAACAAAGGAAGCATCAGCAACGCTGAAAGCTACGATGTATTTCTGACATAAAGTTCATGATGGATTCACTTGACACGCACTATCAGCTGATGGATAGGGCCGGTAGGAAAAAGGTCACACAACAGGTCTTCATGGATTATTGCTTGTAGTGAGGGACAGCACAAGGCTTGTTACTTTTACTCTGTTATTGGAATGGAAATTATTTTTAATATTGATCAATTAAAAAGAAAAACACAAAATACCAAAATGCTATGTCTGCATGTCGTTCTTCTAGAAAAGCCATCAAGTGTTGCCGCTGTTAAGACAAGCAGTCATTTGGTCATTTATCAATGTAGCGAGACCTACGAAACTAGATGGCTAGAAACCTCGTAAACGTAAGCACTGTATTGCAATTTTGCTGACAAGTACCCAGGTACCCATGTTTCTTTTATCTGACCTTGAAAATTAAGATACCAGTGCAGCTAGTTAATTCTTTCACCTTGAATTTAATCATACACTCTATCATTACTAACACAGCCTACAGCCACAATGTCGATTCAATGTGTTGTACCACTACCAGGCCAGCTCGTTGGACAAGCAAACGCCTCTTCCAAAAACGCACCAAAGTACTGCTAATTGCACTTTATTTCAGACAATATAAGTCCATATATATAATCGATTGATATCCATGGTCACTATATTCAAACAAAAAGGTAGTACATGCCATATCTATAGTTGCTTCAACGTCTTTTTCTGTATCCTCATTCACAGGTTACAGGCATAGACTTGTACGAGACTTTCGTGCGAGCATGAAGGTGTCCCCGAATTCATTTAGTTCAACAATGTGATCGACAGGTGGCTCTATGTTTCAAAAGTTGTCCATAGAATAAGTCTCTTACAACATGTATGATGTACTGTGGAAAAAATTTATTACAGTGAAAACTCATTGTAATGACACCATATGTTCCCTTCCAAATGTGTCAGATAACTGAATATGTCAGATGAATGAATCAAGCAACAAAGAAAATGAACTTTTGCCATTCAAAACTTGTGTCATGATAATGAATATGTCAGAAATCTGAGTCTCGTCATAATGAGGTTTCACTGTACTTGTATTGAATGGAACGAGGCAATCAGTGGGTACTAAAAATCTGTCACTATCATGCAACAAGTCTGTTATTAGTGTATAGTGAGTATGCTACTAGACTAGAATAACTTATTCATGGAAAGATTCCACTCTCTGTGTAGAATTAGCTACTGGTATGGAAGGAATCTGCATGTGACCATGATAGAATGTGTATTACCAGTACAGGGTAAATCTGTTACTAGTATGAGATGAGTCCATTACCAGTGTAGAATAAGTCTGTTACTAGTAACCCATACAAAAAAAATTCAGCAATGAATATTCCAGAATTTTGTTTCAGATTTGTCAAATTTTTTTCGTAATTACATAAATCAGATCTAATATATATTGTACATCATAAGCAGAGTTTGGGTTAATACCAGAATTATTACTGAAATAGATCTGGATTATTTAATTGTGCTGCAAAATTTGCTATATTTGTATCATACAACATTACCCATCCACTGTATATGGTATGATCTCTCTGAGGTTGTATCCACTCCAACTTTCTTCCTATCCGAAAACTTTTTTTTCGTGCATGTTCCTCTGGACTGGAGGCTCATGGTGCCAGCTATTGGTTAACCCCAGCACCATTACCTGACCAATTATTCACCAATCACATTAGTTTTCTCTCTTTGGCTGCTTCCCCATCCATTATGTTTCTACTCCATAGATATTTTTGCCTGTTTTGTCTTTTTTCATATTTGCCTTTTGTGAGGATATTGACTAGTACATGACTATATGTGGTTACCTGGTTGTTCATAGATCAGAGCGTTCCCAGTTCTACACACAAGTTTGTGTGGTGGTGTGGTTCCCACTTCGTAGTTGTTGACAAGATGGCGTCTTGCAACAGTTTCAGCAAAAGACATCCCAAAGGCCATGTAATGGCCAGTTGGGATATTCATGATCACTACCGCAGCTGTTAAGAGCTTATAAGGGGTATTAGGTGATTCCAGGACAAGCCCTCTAATATATATGTAGTTTTTGGCCCCAAGCCTACTGGGATAAGGTACGTGGCAGATGTAAAATCTGAAAGAAAAGAAACCTAGCTATGGCCTTAATTGTTTTCGCCCGTGCCATTGCTGGGGTGTGCACCAGCACTGAGACAAGCACCATTTCTTATGCCAGGCCCTGTGCCTTTGCTAGGGCTGGCATTGTTAGCACCATTTCCAGTGCTGGGGCAAATACTTGTGCCTGGGTGGGTGCTAGTGGTGTGTCGGATGACGGAGACATGTGAACCCATAGTCGGGTTGGCCCTGTTTCCGACTCCCTTACTGGTGCCAGTAAACGTACTTCAACTGTCAGGCTCCCCCTTCCTGGTGCCAGTGATAGGGGTATATTTTGAGGCCACAAAGTGGGAGACCCCCTTCCTGATGCCATTATGGGGACTGGTAGATCTGCCTCCACAACCAGGGTCCTCAGCTCTGGCTCTGGTGCTCGCAACAGGGACAGGTAAACAGATCGAGATGGGAGAGATCTCATTCCTGGTACTGACACAGGTGCTGGTAGGTCTGCTTCCACTGCTAAAGACCTTTCTATACCTGGAACTTTAATTTTATCAAAATCAATCATAATAAGCATTGGTCTGGTCTCTAGCTTTGGGCCTTGCAACACCTGGACTGGACAATGACTGTGCATTATGTAGTGATGGGAATAATTGCTCAACAGATACTGATGCTGGTATCCCAAATGAAGACTACATTGCACGGTCAGGCATGGTCCTGGCACTTTCATAGATTATATACCTCTGTCCTGCAGTTAGCCTGGATAAAGTAGGGCACAAGATGGTATGGGACTTGCTGCAGGACATTATGACCTTCCTCTATTCATGTGAAAAAAATGCGAGGATTCTGATGCAGAGGATCTTGTGGGCCTGCCAAATGAGTCTGAACTGAAGTATTTTTGAAACCTAACACTCTGTTTATGAGCAAAATACATGCTCCTGATAGGTTAAATGCTGCCTTTGTGGACTTCTCCATCAAAGCTCTATCTACTCAGTTGGATTGACAAGATCTACATAGATTGCTGTGCCCAGCTAGAGCATTGTAGTTCCATTTAAAAAGAACTGATCCCATCAGGAAAGGTAGCTGCCCATGATTGTCACCTAAATTAAAGAAAAGGCCCTTGGTTTGGACTGATTCTCTGGGAATGTGTGTGAACATGATTTCTAGCTCAGGGTCACAAAGGCAATTAAGTTGGCCAACTTAGTGGCAGACAAAATCCGAGAGCTCCAGCGGCTGCACCAGATTGGAGCTCACTTTGTCTTACTAGTAGGGAACAAGATCTATTTTTAGTATGGTACATACCTGTCATGCCTCCCTCATTCTGTGGGAGGTTTTTTTTTTACCTTGCTTTTTCGTATTTTGGTTCAAATTTGGTTAATTTTAGAGCATTTTCCCCCCATAAAGATCCATTTGTTTTTCATTTATTCTTTGTTAAAAATAAAATCTCCCCCATAGGGACAAACAAATCTTATTATTTCTTGCTATAAGATGTTGACACATGTGATGGAATAAGTCTGTTACTAGTATGGAATGATTCCATTTCTAGTATGAAATGAATATATTACCAGTAACGGACGGGCCCAGTACTAGTCTGGAATGGGAATATTATCGATGTGAAATATTAGTCTGTTAATAGTAAGGAACAAGCCTATTTCTCCATGGAATATGTCTGTTACCTGTGTGTGATAAGTCCATCACTGGGATTGAAAGAATTTGTTACTGATAGGCAGTGTGTGCATTACTGGTATGGGATGAGTCTGCTAATAGTATGGGATGTGTTAATTACTGGTACGGGATGGCAATCAAGTTGGCCAACTTAGTGGCAGACTAAATCTGAGGGCTCCAGCGGCTGCACCAGATTGGAGCTAAACAAGGCCATTGCGTCTTCCTGGGATGCCCCAAAACAATTCATGTATGACAACAGCATGGTGGGATACAGGTGGAGGTGGCATTCCCCGACTTCTACTTGAGGCACCTGTTATTTGTCAAGGGAAGGCCTTCTCTACACCCCTAATGTGCAAGCCATGATCTTTATATCCTCTGGCTAGGAGTCCCCTTTTGAGAGATCTTTTTTTTTTAGAGTGGTGCATGATAGAGGTGCAATTTCTCTGTCTGGAAGTCTCAGTGACCCCCCTTGCCAATCTGCTGGCACATCTAACAAATTTAATAGATAAGAAGTGTATTATGACATAAATCTGAGAAATTTGTTATAATTTCCAAATTTGTTGTTAGTGATACATACCTGTCCATACCACAGAAGCCTACCTCACCATCCCTGCATCATATCATTCCAAGGTTAGTCTGCTGTAAGAAACTGATGTGATGGGTCGATACGAAAGGTCAGGTAATGGTACTCAACCAACAGAGGGCACCCAAAGCCTCAAGTCCAGAGGAACATGTGCAGAGAAACTTTTCTGATTGAATGAAAGTTGGAGTGGATACAATCTCAGAGGGATCATACCAAATGGAGATTGGTAAGTATTAGATTGTAGCAAATTTCTCAGATTTGAAACTTTCCCGTATCACTCCAGAATCTGGTGTATTATACCAGATCTAGGTTCATGAAGTCCACGTTATCATGTTAAATCTGGAATATTCAAAATTTGGCACATTATACGAGATCTTACATACCAGAAATTTATGCTGGAATTATGCCCAATATGGGACTGAAATATTTAAATGACCTGCAAAAGCAAGGAAAAACCTGCATAATATGTCTGATTTAGTATGTTTAAAATCTTGTATGTTAGACTAGAACAGGAAAAACCCGCATAATATGTCTGATTGAGTATGTTGGAAAAAAATCTTGTATATTACACTACATCTGGCTTAATTTCAATTCTGATGTATTAACTCATAGCATATTATGGCCACAGGCCTTGGGCAGTGCCAGAATCACTGACTTAAGATTATAGGCATGTTGGTACTTGAGTGAAAGCTCTTTTCATGAAGAATTTAAATATGCAATTTTCGTCTTAAATATAGGTAAATATACGGAAAAATCAGGGACTGGTATGGAATGGGTTAAACTAGATCTGTATGGTATTCATGCTAGAAATGAACTGAAATGAGAATATTTCATCAATGGTTCAAATTCTATACACTGACCTTTATATCTATGATTTCAGAAATTGCAAGTCTGTATGTGTCATATACATGTGTGCTGTGAACATACATGTACATAGTTTCCACTGTGAAGTACCCCAGTAACAAATTCCTGTGTTCACTTTCAGCTGTTCTCTGTCCACTTTTTCATAAATTCCCTGTGTTAAGCTGTGGTAACACTATCTAAAACCACCTGAGCAAAAGATACTTTGGATCTGCAGAGAGTGCCCACAGACAATTTGATTACTAAAATCCTCCAAAAATTTTAAAGAATGGTGCAGGGCACACTGGAGTGTCTATATTTCTGGTATAAGTCCATTTTGTGGCCAAATTCTTCTCAAAATTAACTAAGTTTGTTACTAGTAAGAGATTCAATTTTAAATCCAGATTCTATTATGAAATGCATCTGTTACCAGTATAGAATTAGTCTATTTTTAGTATGAAAAGAGTGTTGCTGGTTTGAAATAAGTCATTATAATATTAGTACGGAATAAGGTTGTTACCACTGTGGAAAAAGTACATTACTGGTTTGGAATGGGTATATTAATAGTAGGGGATAAGCGTTACTAGTATGGAACAAGTCCATTGCTAGTATGGAATGTGTCTTACTAGTAGGGAACAAGAGCCATTTCTAGTATGGAACATCCCAGTCATGCCTCCCCCATTTGGTGGGAGTTTTTTTTACCTTGCTTTTTAGCCTCTTTGGTTCAAATTTTCTCTTCTCAACAGCTGTCAACTGCATTCAGTTGAAACTTGGTGGGGATGTATTTTGGGTGAGTCACTGTTAAAATGGTCATGGCCCATTGATTTTTGAAGTTTTAGTGTTTTTTTGGTCCCCTTTTTGCAAAATCTTAAAATTTTTCTCTGAAACGGCCTTAGAAACTGAGGTGGGATATTTCTGGGGACCCAGAGACTTTCATATTCCCTAGGTGGTGCGGCAATTCTTTCCTGTTTTTTTTGTTGTTGCAAATTTGTGCGTGTTTTTTTTTTATATTTTTCACCTCCTCTCAAAAATCATCTATTAGATTCTTCTGAAACTCAGTGGCAATGGAGCTTGTGGGAGTGTCAAACAACATTGTTCACTAGGGTGAAGATACTCTGCATCTCTGATTTTTAACAAATTTTAAAATTTGGGTAAATATTAGTTAATGCAGACATTTCCATTTATCAATGCACTTCAATGGGGATTGCAATGGTGAGTCATATTCAATATACTTCTCCAAAACCGTCAACCAGATTCACTTCAAAGTTATGAATTTGTGTTCATATTTTAGCAAAATTTTATATGCAATTTTTTTTCAATCTCGCCAGGCTGATTGCTTTGAAATTCCATAGGGACACTTCTGAGGACCTGTACACCTTATATATTCAACAGGTGGAGCTGTGATTATTTGTTGCCTTTAAAAGAAGTTTTGCGTGTTTTCACATTTCTTGACACTTTCTTCGAACCTGTAAGTTGGATCCTCTTCAGACTTGGGCATGTATGAGGATTTGTCGCTACATGGTGGCGCTGTCATTTTCTGATTTTCAACATATTATGAAAATTCAGGAAAGTTGGTATGGTGATATGTTGGTGTTAGCAACAGGGATGATGATCATCTGATACAAAGGTAACCTGAATATCACTTCAATGTTCACAGGAGAATTTCAATCTCTGCTTGTAAGGTCAGCTGAATACAGGACTGCTACAGTCCTCTTGTTTAAGAATTAAGAATTATTGCCATCAGGTAAATAATCCCAATTTAATCAATAGAAAATATCCTTGCAAGTCAATTCACAAATGGGGATCTGTCCAGGGACATGGCACAACGTTTGGCAACTCTTGAGCACAGAGGATTGTATCAGGATACAAGATGTATGGTTTGTTTTGAACTCTTTTTCTATGAAGTTGATTGAGTGGAAAATGTGTAATTTAAAAGGTCCTTTTGATCATGTTTTATCAAAATTGTGATAGGTGTAATGATACAGCTTGTCGATTTGGTGAGACATTGATAAATAGAAATGGATTATTCAAGCACTTAAAATTATGTTTGCCTTCACGAGCAATTAGCAAATGTGTGTTACTCTGTTGCGGTTGCATTATGATTACTATACCGGTACACGGGATGTTACCCTTATTTGTTTATATTGCAAACATATTTAATAAATATTCAATTTGCAGAAATATAGTTACAATCATGCTCCAATTGTTAAGTTACAGTATGGTTTACATAAACCAAGAAAGGACATATATCTTACTGTGAGTTTGAAGTGGATAAAATACACATAACATCACACAAATGTTTTGTTCAAGCCGCAATGTAGATTTGAATTTATATCTTCAAGTGAAATAATTAGGTAAATTGAGTTCATTGATATGTTATATAAAATACTGCTGCTTTACAGTTACTTAGCAATCTACCATACTCATGACCATTTAGTTAAATACTGCTTGCATAGATGATATTGCATACCACCTCATAAACTAATGGTATATTTTTTACTCCTCTTTTGACCAGCTGATCAAAACAAAATGAAATTTTATGAAGAGAAAAATAAAAGAAAAGTCCTTGCATGTGACCTTCTGGTTCATGTTATGTTTGAAAGCTTTAGATCTTCGTTTCTATTTTTGTTATTTGATTCTGGTTCAATTGGAGATTTTTAAAGATTGTTTTTTTTATGTGCTTGAAGGATACATTCACATCCAAATGCAGTGAATCTTGAATATTTAAAAGATATTTACAAAATTCGAATGAGACAGATCTATTTCCTCTTCAAAAAGAATCTTGCATATCATAAAAATCTCCCTACTCTTTGCCTGTACTAGGTGTGACATTAGGAATTTTACCCTTTGTCATGGACTGAAATGTTTGGAAGTTTGTTGTGATAATGCATTAAAGAGCCTTTTCAAATTTCATTTGTAGAAATATAGCGGAATAGGAAGTACAAACTGCCTCTGTATTATACAGCTGAACAGGAAGTACAGACTACCTCCGTATGATACAGCTAAACAGGAAGTACACAAGCCCTCCATATTTTACTTTTTTTGATACATGCTAAAGGGTCATCCAAAATTATCAACATTGTCAAAAATGTACACAGAGTACTCTTTCTTGTACCCCCTCCCTCTCCACAAAAAGTACTCTGCTAATTATTGATAACATTTTCAGAATTAATTTATAATATACATTGATCTTGACCCCCCCCCTATGTATTAATGCAAAAATGTTGATGAAAATGACAGAACCCTATTAATGCCATCTATGCAACCAGTATTTTTTATACAAGAATGCACACTGTTTTGTAATGTTAAGTTTTACCTGCATGCCTTATGAAGGGGCTATGTACCAGTATTCTCCATTTACATACAAATGTGTATCTTTATATTTCCACCACTTGTCAACAATGTCAGAAGTTGGCATAGTGTTTTCAAACCTCCAGTGCATTATGCTGATTAGGTTTACAATAAAATGTGTTATATTTATCTTATTTTGAGTTTCATTTACTTCAGCTTATGTAATGCTATAATTACTGGTAAGTGTAGCTTGGTACTTCAATTTATTTTAAGGTTGTACATTTCATGTGGGTCATTCTTATGCCGTATAACATTGTATTTTCAAAAACACCTGGGGCTGTATTCACAAAGAGTCTAATCTGATCCTGAATTCAATTCTAAATTGAAACTCAATGTGCCTTTGGGCCTTGAACTACTGAATTGTTGGCCTAATGCTTGATCTAAACTCCCCGGATTAAGTAATCTATGTTCCCCACTGTAATATTAACTTTAAAATTAAAGTTGCCATTTTATTAAATCAATCTTGATTTAATCTAAATTTTAATCCTGAACCAAAGAGTTAAATATTGTATGTAAATCCTTAAGTTCATATTGCGGCCGAAAGCATGTATTGGGTAATCCTTTAAGTTTTAATCAAACATTTAGTCAAGGGTTAAGTAGTTTAAGGCCCAAACCACATTGATCTTAATTTTTGTGATTTAAGGTAGGATCAGATATAATTCTTTTGTGAATTTGGCCACTGGGGCAGTAGTTTTTTTAATTACCTGGCAAGTTGTGCTTATGCAGGCCTTGCCATGCAGTGCAGAAATCAACTTCAAACCACACAATGCCAATATTTGAATTAGAATCTATTGTATGAAGAATTTTAATACATGATGCACACAACAAGGCTGTGCCAATTAAATTGGGAGTTGCCCCTGAGAAATTTCTGGCTTAGGTTAATTTGTCCCAAAATTTTGGGAAAAAACGGACTGTAATTGTAATATGGATGTACCACATTTGCCACATTTGTAATTAAAACAGATGTTTGGCCAGCAGGGAAGGACTTCATTCCAGTTGTTAACAATTACTGAAAACCACCTGATGGTGCTTCAGTCATTGAAAACTGCAAGTAGGGGATCCCACAATACATTGTAAATGCCCGTGCGAAAGCAGCCATGAACCATGTCATGATTAGGGGATAGCCCACTGTTGGTGCTATTTGGGAAGGTGATAATTTCTCCCTCACCAGATGGCATTGGTACTGCATGTACTTTACAATCAAAAGCAAGGCCTTCCCTTGTGGCCACCCATCTATTTACCCTAAAAGCTCTGCATCTGCAATGCATATATATGTCCGTCACATTCAATTTTAGGTGGAATGAAGGTGCCGCCTTTTACTTTCTCAAGAATGCATACTAGGTGTTTTGGCCACATAAATGCTAAAATTAGGAAAAAAAATAATATTTGAGTTCTGTAGGGTACATTATAATCAATATCCCTAGCAAATGTGAAACATTATACTAAACAAACCAGCACATTTATGTTATTTTTATATAAATTGCAAATATCAGCTTCACCTCAAATCATGGTGAAAACTGGCCACCTCTACACACACACGTTTTATAATAACTTTTCATTAACAATTAAGAAATAGTTTTCAAAAGGTTGAAATCTGAAAATCTTTTTTTTTCTGTACAATATGGTCTTCATCTTTTAAAGTTTTAAGTTACAATATTTTGCATTAATATCACATCTTCAATGGTATTTTACTGAAAAATATACTTCCTAACAATAATTTTTTGTTATTCAGCGTTAAGTGGCAACATGGGTGTGTAAAAGAGCAGGGGAATAATAATTTGAGAACAGTCGCATGAATTTCTTATGCAATCACTGTAAAGCGTGATTTATATCTTGTGAATGGCGGATTATGTAAATGCCATGGGTAGTTAGCTCAGCTGACTTGTCAGTCATCTGAGCTTATCTTATAGTCCATTGTCTGTTGTCAAGGTCGGCGTCCATCCATCAGCAATTCATATTTTCAACTTCTCAATAACATCAGCTGAATTCACTTGAAACTTGGTGGGAATCTACCTTGGATTGTCATGCTCCACTGATTTCTGGATTTTTACATGCTACAACCTCTACTGACAAGTCAGCCGAGGCAATAGTATGATCCATTGTCCGTCTTTTGGTCGTCCATCCATCTGTCCACAATTCACATTTTCGACTTCCCTCCACAACCTTCTGCCATATTCACTTGAAACTTTGTGGGGGTGTACCTTATGTAGGTATCTACCAACTCTGTTCAAATGATCACAGTCCAAAGATTTTCTATTTTTACGATTTTTTGTGTGTTAAGGCTATTTTCGATTTCTTCTCCAGAACTGTCACTGAGGTTGTTCTGAAATGTAGTGAATATTCAGTTGCGGGAGGAATAAACAAAATTTTTAACTAAGAAGTGAAACAGGGGATCCCAGATTTCATTGTTTTTAATATTGCCTTTTGTTGACCAGATTCACTTCAAACTTGGTGAGAATGTGCCTTGGTTGGATCTCTCCCAAGCCTGTTCAAACAGTCATGGTCCAGTGATTTTTATCATTTTTTTAAAATGAATTTTTCTTCAATTCTTTGGCAAAATCTTAAAAAAACTTCTTCAAAACTGTGAAGTCAATTGCTTTGCAATTGTAAGGAGACATTTCTGGAGATCCCCAGAATATTTCTTTTTTCAAGAGGTGGTGCAGCAATGGCAACTTTTTGTGTGTTTTCCCTATTTTCAACTCCTCCAAAACCACTTGGTTTGCTCTGAAACTTGGAAGTGTAAGTTGGGGGGGGGGGGGTAGTAAGCAGAACTGTACACTAGGTGCTGATACTGTGGGTCCCTGAGTTTTAAGCAATTTTTCAATCTGTGTACCTTTCAGTTAATGCAGGTATTCCTATTGATTACCTTGTAACTCCTATTGATTGCATTGGAAATCAAATTGCGATGGTGGCTTCTTTTGCTGAATAAATCTCTCATTCTTTCATCTTTACTAATATCACTCATCAGATGGCCAAATATGAAAAGATTGCTTGTATTTGGGTTCAGAAAGGCTGGTAAGGGCTGCCACAATCATTGTAAAAGGGTGTGTAAACTTTTCCCCCTTAAACCACAGGGGCAGGTTGCAGAAAAAATGCTGAGACTCAGATTTTTTGGCGTCCTGTGACTGAGCATTGTTGGCGCCCTCTGGCAGTGGAGCTGCGTTGCAAAAATCTGAGTCTGAGCATTTTTTTGGCCTGCCCCTGTGCATTAAACAGGTCAAAAATGGCTGGTGGTCAGATGTCGTCTGCTTCAGTGTTTTCAACTAATTTTAACAGTAATGAACAACAATTTGACTGCGAATTGTACATGAGATATATGAAGTTCACATGACCTGGATCAACAGCTTTCCTTGGCATAAGTTAGGCACTAAGTGCCCAAACCATGCCAAGGAAAGCTGTTGACTCAGTCTTAATTCAAGGGGGAAAGGTTAAAAGTGATGTGTTTTTGTGTCGGTCAGTGGTCCTGGTTCATCGAAGTGTGTCCCTTGGCTCCCAAAACAGTGTCCCTGGGCTGCCAAATAGAGTCCCTTGGCCTCCAAGGAGTGACTAGAAGTTTCTCATACGTGGTTGAAGCTGGGTACAGCTTACTTAAACCATTCTGTCTTTTTTGGCAATTCAAACCTTGTACTTGCAGCACTTATGTATTTAATTGCCAAAGATTTGATTTCAGACAATGGGACATGTGCGTTTGTATCTGTAAGACATCTTGATTCACATCAGGTAATTTGATACAATCTCAACCTACTTACAGGATTTTGATGTCAAATTCACAAGGGTGCTTGATGGGCGTCTGTGGAGTGCCTGTAGGGCAGCTGAAGGGTGTCTGTAGGCATCTATAGGCTGTCTGAAGGCGTCTGAAGGGCAATTGGACCTACACATGCACACACATTTTGTTGTTTGTAAAACAGACACATGTAAAATAACATTTTCATAACTTTATTTTTCTTTATACAATTTATAATATTTCCTTATGAAATGGAACACTATGTCATTATTGTTTCACTTGTTTCTCCCATACGTCTTTTCAGGCATTTTTTTCAGCAACTGGGACCTTAGTTGGTTATTATTTACTGTAGGTATATGTTACAAGTATACCCCAATTTGATGACCTTTGGGAAAATGACATAGATCAGCAGGTCAACTGTTGTCAGCAGGGGTTGAACAAATCTGGCTTTTTCTTTGATGTTGCCTTTTCACTAATAGGCAGGACATCTTGCATCTGTTTGGCTGGATCAATGTTGAACAGATAAAGACAGTCTCCATTAGGATCATTATCTCGATTGATGTAATTTTCATCCTTGGTATTGCATTTACCCGTTCCGGTTAACAAAGTCAGGCAAGAGTCCATGTATAGTTTGTTTGCATAGGCTGGTTCCAGTGTTCTTCTCAGGTGTGCAACAGACCATCTACTTGTAGGTAAATCAGGTGATAATGTTGACAATTAAAGGGGCTGTGAGTGTAACTTCCCCTCACAGCATCAGAAGCCAACAAGCCAATTAGGATTTGTGCAGGTACACGACCCTGAAATAAGCTGTCCCGTTGAATGTGTGGAGTACTTTCTGTCACAGTATGTCTCATGAGGTCTGACTTCATGATGGGGTACTTGGTTGTGGTATTTTGTGGACGTCGAATGATCTCCATGTGGGGTGCCGGGGCCAAACTGATTACATATCCACAGTTTCACTGTTTGAAAATCCACTTTGTAGTTCTCTGTGGCCATTCTCAAATGGAATGCTTGTGAAGTAGGTGCCAATTTGACCATGGCTGGAATCCCATTGAGTAAAAGAGGAGATTGTTGAAACGTGTCAGAACACAGACGTCTCGTCATGTCCACGTTTGGACCATTCTTTTCTCGCATAGGAATTTTGGAATGTCAATCTGAAATTCAGACCAACCATATGGTCTGTTTCATCCAAGTAATGTGCACTGTCTTTAAAGCACAGCTGAATTTGCAGTTGACTTTTGTATCTGTAGCATAATTCAGCACTGTGTCCAGGTATGCTTTGTATGGACTCAATTGTCTGCCACTACCCAGTCTGCTTTGCCAGTATACTTGAACCTCCGACCATAGACAATGTAAACTGAAGCTAACAAAACCTGCTTTATCTCCAACACCTTTAGCAGAACCGTCATTTTTGGTAGTGCAACATTTCACATACAGGCGTGTCTTTTGAAAATCGATCTGATCAGTACCAGTATTGTTTACGTAGAATTCTTTATCCATTGCATTGTCTGTATGGCTTGACTTAAATGTAGCTTGTCAAAATGGAAGAACGCCATCTTATCCTCAAGTCTTGATTGTTGTCTTTCTTGTCTTTAATCTTACTTATATATTTTGTGTTGGAGACCTTGGTTAGTAAAGTAACAACAGTCGGCGTGTTACCTCTCCAATGGTTAAGAAAATACACACATTGGAAAAAAATGAAAAGTGTATCTATCGCAAATAAAAGCCAATTTGAAAAATATCTCTGAACAAAAACCCTTGTAAGTCACCCAGATGAAATGCCTCTAGGGGGCTGCTGTGGTTACAAAAGCTTCACTGGTTAATTCCTCTTTTGTCAAGGAGAAGTACTCTTCCTAAGTCTGTTGTTACTCTACCTGCCCAAACATGTCCCAACACGTTTCACAATTCATATCATACCTATTTTAAATCACTTTTTGATTGGTACATCATTGAAATCATATCAGACTTCCTACTACTATTAGGTTATGATGTTCATCTTCCACTAGCCGCGTATTACATTGTTGACATACAACTGCCCCCAGGGTGTTTTGAGTCTCGTATACCGACCAGTTTCACTTTGAAGCTGATGGGAGCTGATTCTCAATTTTGTAAAAAAATTCCTTTTTTGGACCAGATGGAATATTGATAATTTAGGTTGCCAAAGAAATATGTTCCTTGCATTGATAATATGTGCGAAGTTTGCTGTCAAAAACTGGAGATAAAGTAATTAGATCTAGCCAGTTAACCTCATAATTATCACACATCCTGTTTTTAGTATTTGACTGTCCCCTTTTTACTTTTGCCTTCCTGGACGTGCCAAACTTGAGGCAAGTCAAAGGGGTACAACTGCTTTTGCGTTACTCCAAGCCAACTTTAAGGGATGTTCAATTAGTGTGTATAACTGTCTAAGTAGCTTTTCTTTAATAAATTCCCAGTTTCTCTATCACAAATCCTTAGCCAATTGTTAAAACGATATGTAAGAATATTTATCAGGAGGGAAAAACGACCTAGCTCTCCTTTTACAGTGATGCTTGATGATTTTTGTGGATACTCAACATGAACATTTAGGATTTTATAAAATACTTTGCAAGAATTACTTGATACAGCAATTCCCTGGTAATTTTCTGGCTTGCAAGCATCAACCTTCTATGCAATCCTGTGATATTGTTATAATGTCACTCAACTGCGAAGACAACAGAGGTGAGAATGAGATTAAACAACTTTTTTTCAGAATAAGCTCAATGTGACAGACCCCAGCTTTCAGCATTTCTGCTAAAATTAGGTATGTACTACTGGCTTCTCCACTCATTCTCCAACCGTTTTGATTATCTCTATTTCTGAAACAGAAAAGCTCAACTTATCTTATATACACATATCCATTTGTTTTATCCATGTGTCATAATTTCGTCATTTTACCTCATTCAAGTACACTTAGGGCATTCCTGGCTCATCACTGGATGGATTTGATCACTTGGCGCTCACTGTCCACACCACACCCATTGTTCCCATGTGCATGTCTCATTGCCACAATGTTGGGAAGGTAAACAAGTTGTAAAGATGATTGGACCAAGATGCTAAATTTTCACATCGTATTTTCACAAAAAGACTTTGAGCTAACAAATCTAGACATAGATAAAGGCAGGAGTGAAAATTCCTAAGGGAAGGCAAAGTAAATACACAGATTTGTCACACCGTTTGGTGACAAAATGAAGATTTGTGTAAACATGATGTGCTGTTGATTGCTGTCTCCAATGCATTATGTCGTTTTTGATGTTTTTAACAAATTTTGTTTTAAAATGTATTAAATTTTTTTTGAATGGAACAAATGTGTATGACAAAACAAGATAGGAATAAATTTCATGATCAAAGGCCAGAAAAAGTATATCTACATAGCAGATAATCATGCTCAAGAGTATGCCTGTGTACACTTGCTTGTGTTGCACAGCCCATGTTGCTTGGTGATAAAAGTGACCACACATAAGATCAGACTCTTGATAACCCCTATGGCATCACGTTGTTCCACTAAATTGAAATATAAAGTGCACAATAATGTAATTTCTGACCAACTTAGTCATAATTGTGTATTTTTAATGCACAAAATGAAAGTGATAGGCAGAGAACACATGTATTACAATGACAGGTCAGTAACACTGCTGTTTATTATGAACAAAAAAATTATACCAATATTGTTTTGTGTTTTTGTAGGACTGAGATCCTGTGAACAAGTCAAATTGCTTGGCTAAAATTTGCCTTATCAGAATATCACTGTTTTAGCCAAACTTTGTGAGCCCCCAAATTTCCTAGCACTAGCACTGTATATTTTTTAACAGTTAATGTTCAAAATATATTTAGAGTAAAGTCAGTCCAGGAATTTTGTTCTTAAATTAATGCTGCAGCTCACCAGCTTTTAAGTTCTGAAACATGCATATGAAGTAGCGGTTGCCACCTGCATTTTTGATATTTCTCCCCTTTTATACAGCCATATTTTAGAACATTATGGATTCAGAACATATAACCATACCCATACTTTCACCCGAGAAAACAGTGTGAAGAATGTTTTAAAGTCGCAGAAGGATTTAGATGGAGTTTGTGTTCTAATAGTACAGAAAAACATGATCCATATTCATTAATTCCAAACCCAACAATGACAGCAAAGAAATTCCAGACTTGCCAACGCATCAACATTTCTCTTCCAATAACAATGTGAAGAAACAAATTTCCCTCCTGACCTGAGACAGGCAGCCACCCATAAAAGGCAACTGGAGGTTTTAAACCGGTCCTCTCAACCTTAGAAATATTCATCATTAACTGTAGACACTAGTTCATTTCCAAAATGTATAGGCCTAACCACAAAAAACACAAATTTCATTACTTCTGCCAAAACTAAAAGGAGACCTGTTAGGCCTATCACCTTTTAGTTCTCTCGACTTGTCAGTCACCTAAGTTTACAGCAAAAGACTAAAGTAGACCTACATCGTTTTTGTGATATTTATGAATCTGGAACATTATAAACACACTCTACCTCCACCATAACCATGAGTCGGAGAGCAAAGCCCACAGCACAACATAGCCAATGAAGTAATTTTCAAATAGTACAGAAAAACATGATCCATATTCATTAATTCCAAACCCAACAATGACAGCAAAGAAAATACATGAAGTTTAAATTTCCTTCCAGAACTTACCAGAGCAAAAGGAGGTTTATACTCACTTTTTTCTCAGTCACCTCAAATTACCTTGTGGTCAAAGATCCTGGGAGTGAAGTGTGAGTCATACTTCTCCCCTTGAAATTTTGACACTTGATTGACAACATGTCTATACAGCATGTCTGTTAAAAATGTTTTTCACTGTTAAGGGAAACAGAGGTGTAAAAACAACCTCAATGTCACCAGATCATGGGAAAACATTGTTTATTTTAGCAAGTTACAGTACCTGATCCAATAATCAACAATATGTTTATTAGCATTGAGCAAATCTGGGCACAGTTATAAATAGGTGATAATTTTTGTTCTAAAGATATACTTTAGATATAATTGTTGTTGCTACTTTGTTAGACTTTTGTCATCACAATTACATACGCAGTCTCCTAATTTCATTAGAGATTAGCATTGAAAGAAATAAACAACCCAAGTGTAATTTGTAGGCAATAAACCTTTAGTGGATCCAATAAGATTCTTTAAAGCTAAAGTCAGCAGTTGTGAGAGCTTAAAGAGGCACAGATTCTTATGCTTTGCCAAGAATTTAGGGTTAAAATAAAGAGTGAGACACATTTCTTCTGAAATGTCTCACTGACATTTGGTGAACACCATATTATGGCACAGCCAAGTCAGTCCTGTCTCTCTCAACATTCTTTCACTGATACCACGGCAAAGGTGAAATCAATAAATTTAATGATGGAACTAAAGATGTCTGAGAAAAATGTTTGACTATTAATCTTTCATCTATTCTAGATCCATCTGGATATGAATTTAAAGATGAGTCCAAGAGGCAAACTCCTTCTGGATTCAACTTTGAATTTACATTCACATAACTTCTTATCAAAGTGATTAATGCACATCATGGAACTTTCCCATGCCCCCTTTCCCGGAACATTCATTTCTTTCCTGCAAATGCAACTCTTAATCGCCCATGCATTACAACTCTTCCTGAAGCAGTCCAACTGGTCACAAGAAGCAGCAAGTCTCATCTCAGTGTGGCGATTTCAGAGCTAATGTTCTATACATCATAGTTTTTGTGTCTGTTCAAGCTAAAACAGCAAGCAGTGTGGTAAGTGTATGTTGTTTTCTTCATTGTAAGTTGCAATAATTTGAACTCTGATTTTATTATTTTTTCCAATCAGGGTGAGCCATTATACATGTAAGCTATAAAAAGATATTAAAAGTGCAGAAAGACCATTTTCAAAGGAAGACTCACAAGGTGCTTCCTTATGGTGTGTTGTAGATGTTAGAAATCTCCACCAGCCATTCTGGATAACTGGATGTATGATTCATGCAGACAAATTGTTCAAGGCTGTGTCAACAGATGCAATTTTTGCAATTTTTCAATTGCTCATGGGCAGTGCAATTGTAGTGAGTGTCGCGAACAAGGTAAAAATTGTATCCTTTGCAAAAGACTTTTCCGGTGCCCACTTAATACTGTGGGCCTGAAGATGATATAAGGAAGACCTGTAAAAACAAGAAGTCTTACCGAACAGCACTAGGAAAATAGTGGAAGATCTGAGCCTTTATCTGAGCATCAAGTCACAAGCATAGAGATGAATTTTTTAGATCGGCATTGGAATGAAGTTGAATGCCATCTTTGAGAAAAAATGCAAGATACAGAGAAACAATAACTGCTTTAGCCAGACAGCGGAACCTAACAGAAGTCGAGCTGTGGTGGAAGCATTTAAAGAAGTAACCGAGGACCAGCACAGCTACCTCTTCCTTAACTGTGCACCCAGAACACCCAGAATTATGATACTACACCAACATATCTCTTCAGAACCTTTTGTGTTCATGATCAAGCACATATGATAGTGTGGAGAAAGTGCTCCAAACAGGAGGATGTGGATGCAAAGAAAAAAATTTCCAGGTGACTGTGAAGGAAAGCCATCATACTGTCATCTTTGAATGCATGCCCACTAAACATGAGAAGTACTATGATACAAAAAGCCCCTCGTGACTTGATAGATACCATATGCAAATGTGTGCTCTGCGTACTCAGAGGCATTTTGAAACTTTCCTAGAGTCAACAAGAAGGGCTTCAGAAACATAAGCAAAAACTGCATAACCCAGCTGCAAAAGGTGTATCAAGAGGACAGAAGATGAAAATCCTCAGCCTAAGGGGCTGATTCCTGTCTGTATGTTTGCCATTTGTGGTATAACTTGCAAGCAGTCTCTTCAATCCTGCCTTATGTGACCAGTTTTAAAAGGATGAAATTAGTGGACATCATCAATGCTGCACCAGGAGTCAAAACACAAACGGTCACTGTATGACCCATCAGTACACTGACACATCCCTACATGTCAAAACTGTTAGAGATCGATGATCAGCTGATGACTCCAGTACAAGAAAATGATATAGCAGCATATGAGGCAGCTCTTAAGGAATACCTCAAAAATAATAAAAGACTGAAGGAGCAGCAAAATACTGCACTACCACATCAGTCACAACAGGCATCATCTTCCGAATCAAAAGTGGCAACATCTGTCTCTGAAGAAGCTGACAGGCAAAAAATTGAAAAACTATACCAAAAAGCAAATGCTAATGTTCCAAAGGAGTTGAGGTAGAACACAGAACAGCTAATTGAGTACGTGAAAAAAATCCTGACCTATCCATCAAAAGTAGCACAGAACTGAAAGTGAATGGGGATTTTATAAAAGGTAGAGGACCTAATAGCTCACTCCATAAAGAGGAGGTCCAATGTACAAGATGTTCCTGGTCTGAATAAATTTCATGACATCCAGTGGAGATCCAACATACCCAAGACCATGGTACTTCAACCAGTTATTCCTGATGCAACAAGGAAAGCCAGAAGGCAAGCACCGCCACTCACTTACAAATCTTAAGCTGTGAGAGTGAAAAATGGAGAAAAAACTTTGAGAAGTCAGTGGGAAAAATGGATCACAAACTGGCAGCTACCTGCTACAAACCTGCCAATGCTGGCAGCTATGGAGGTATTAAGGGACTTGTCAAAGTTGCTGATGTCAGTGAAAGTAAAGCAAAAAGTTGGTTTATCAAACAGAAAGCCTACACTTTACACAGACAACCAAAGAGAAAATTCCCTCTTGAAGGGAATTTGCTAAAGTGTAAAGTGTAGACACAAGTGAGGAGGTATTAAGAGACTTGCCAAAACTGCTGGTGTCAGTGAAAGTAAAGCAAAAAGTTGGTTAATCAAACAGAGAGCCTACACCTTAGACAAACAACCCAAGAGGAAATTCCATCGAAGACACATTGTTGTACAAGAAAAAGATGAACAGTAGCAAGTATATCTGTGTGACCTCCCTTTTATTGCCAGACACAACAGCACAAATCAATTTCCCATGACAGCGATCAAGTAGTTGTCCTGCTTTGCTTGAGAAGTCACAGTGAAGAGTAAAAATGCACATGCAGTCAACAGAGCAAAGCATAAAGTATTTGAAATGGCTGGAACAACTCCGAAACGTATCCAAACTGACCTTGGACCTGAGTTTAGTAATTTTTTTCCCAACAGGAGATGAAATAGCATGTAACAGAACACTATTCTGCTAAAAATAAAGATATCAAAGCAAAAATTGTTGAGAGGTTTAATAGTACTCTGAAAGAGAGGATGTGGTGTTACTTTTCCCTTTGGGGTAGTCATAGGTACATTAAAGTGTTACCCATTTTGCTGACTGCCTACGGCAATTCTCCACACTCTTCACTGAATAATTTAACCCCATGATATGCAACGGAACACGTCAGTGGTGATGATCAGTGGGATATGCAGAATGGAGACATGTCACTGCACAGAGAAAAGAAGAAAAAAGAACCAAACCTGAAAATAGGTGATTTTGTTCGAATAGTTCATAGCATGGTCAAATTGAGTTTTTACCATTTGAAAAAGGTATCATTCTCAAGAGACAGAGGGAGTTTTTGTCATTGACAAGTACATACCTAGAACCGGAGACTAGAAAATAGAGGATCTAAAGTGGAAGAAATTGACGGGGCCTTCTATGAAGGTGAACTGATCAAAGTGTGGCAACGATTAGTATCAAGGCTATTACATTTCTTTGTGTCATTCAAAAAGGAAAACGTTGACATGGATACCTCATGGAGCATCGATAGAATTGTACAGGATGTAGACCGAGATGGTGACGTAGAATTAAAGATATTGGTATATCATTGGCTTTCTTTGGGGTGTGTGATCGTGGCTGTCTTGGTAAAATTCTTAGTACCAAAGCTTCAGGGCAGCCTTGTGGTAGCAGCAGTAACAACAACAGCACTCTGGATCAATCAGAATGGCAGAATTTTACTTTACCATTCCCGCTGACAGTTCAAAGCAGTACTTTCCAAATTTTACTGTAACTGAATTCAGGGTTAAGCTTCCCAAAGTCGTAGAATTATATGGACTGTATGAAGTCGGCATGTCAGAGATAACACATCCTTATAACTGGGATGACATCCCAGCTGCTAATGCTCATATCAGAGTAGGAACCCCAGGTAATCAGGGTGCATATTCAGCAATCAAATACAAGAAATTGCTTATCAATAGATATGCAAATGCATTGAAAAATTTGGTGAACAATGCTTGCCCAGACCATGGCATCAGCTTTATGTACAAAAGCGCACACAAAATGACAATAAAGATGACATTGCCATATGTAGAGCTGGAAACTTTAAGTAGACAGCTTTGTCAAGTCCTTGGATGTGAGCAGTGCGAATTTAGTTGTGAAAACTAATGACATCAAACTACCCATGCACACTGAAACTTCATATGAAGTAAATTTTGATGAAGGATACACTCCATATTTGTGTATACAGATGTGGTTGAACATTCAGTGATTAAAAGTACATTGACTTCAATATTGCGAATTGTTAAAGTTTCTGGAAAACATAGCTGCCAGAGTACTGTGATTTGCAATGGACCACTTTATCAAGATGTAATTAATAGATTTGATGCCATAACCATAAAAATGGCATCTAAGACCAGTCACCCAATTATTTTTAACTGAGGGCAAATACTTGTTATGCTTAATTTTGTCCTAGAAAGCCAAGACTACTGCCATAAAATGAAAATTAGTATGTTTCTCCTGCTGAATATATCTACAACAAATACTACATCAATCAGGCTGGTCATGGGATTCCAGTTTACAATGGTTCTGGACTACAAAGGGGGCATGGTATTGGCAGCGTTCTTTGTGGCCACATTAGATCTGCAGCCAAAACCATAGGACGAGAGGCTTTGGATTTTCGAGTGGAATTAGCCAAAAATTTTCTCTGAGTGGTCGCGATATCAAAACTTAAGCAGAAAATAGAGGGAGGCAACTTGACACCCATCCTCTGGACACACCTGTTCAATCACAAAGACGACCTAAAAAGCAGAAGACAGCAGGTAATGAAAGGCAACAACAGCAGTCAAGTAAAAAGAGAAGACAAGAAGACATCTTTGGATAAAAGTCTGTCAAGATGACTTCACTAGTACATGAAAAGAGTGCACTCAGTAGCAAGTCTGAGCTAGAAGTCATCACATTACCACTTACCAAGACTGGAGTAGAAGCCAGGTCATGGGATCCCCATCATCCTGTCACCTCCTTGGACAATGATGCTCCCATACAGTGTGAAACCAATGGATCTGGAGACAAATACATGGACCTAAACAATACCAATTTGATGCTGCAAGTGAAAATCTTCAAAGAGGATAGCACAGACCTTGATGATCCTACTAATGTTGGACCAGTGAACAACTGGATGCAGATTTTTTTCAAGAGTATAGAAGCAGTGTTGAATAATGTCACTGTAAGCAACCTGTTCTCAGGTTGTGCCTTGCAAGCATATCTGGAAAATTTACTCACCTATGAGGGTGATGCCAAAAATAGTCAACTGCAGAGTGTGAGGGGGTCTGTTCATACTGCTGGACATCTGGATCAATCAACGCTAGGCACTTCCACTACACCTCCCAAGAACACAGACTTTAACAAGAGTGGTCATCAAACTAAGGTCTGCAAGCTAATAGAACTCATGGCACCACTGAATATTTCCATATAAAATCATGACAGGCTGCTATTGGATGATGTTGATGTTAGAGTGCAACTTCGCAGGTCATCAGCATAATTTTATTTGATGCCTTCAGCCACTGGCCTCCTCAGGATGCCTGCCTTGAAACCTGGGTTTTAAGATGTTAAGAGATTGTTTACTGTAATATATTTATAGAGGGTATTAAACACTAGCCGTTCAGAGACCTTAGAACCATTACAGAGTAAGGTATTGGCCTATAGTTACTTTTTGTCTGTTAGATGTTTTGAAGACTGGGCAAATATTGGAATCTTTCCAGGATATGGGAGAGAAGGAGAGAGAGAGAGAGAGAGAGAGAGAGAGAGAGAGAGAGAGAGAGAGAGAGAGAGAGAGAGAGAGAGAGAGAGAGAGAGAGAGTTTAAATATTTTTGTAAGAGGAATACATATGGCGCAAGCAATATCCTTGAGAAGGATTTTGCCTATATTGTCAGACTCAGTTGCAGAAGTAAATCTTAGAGACAATAAAACTTTCAAAACATCCTCCTCCTCAAACGTGATTTCATTTAATCTAGACTCAGTATGGTGACTTAATTCAGGTATTTGAGGGGAGTCAATGTTGGAAGAAATTGTACATTAACTTGTATAATGCGTATTGAAAATGTCACATTTTTTTACATTGCAAGATATGATTTGGTTGTTTTCAATAATAGGAGAAAGATCTTGGTGGAGTATATATCCCAAGACTTAAATGAACCCCATCATTGTTTTGGATTTATTTTATTAATGTCCAGTTTAATTTAGCAAAGTAAGATCGCATCGCTTTTCATTGAGGACATGGTTAGGTGACTTGTTAAACTGGTAAAACCTTTTGAAATATGTCAGGTCCCTTTCTCCTTGTCGTGTGGGATGATCTCTTCTACCAGTAGGTTGAAACTTGTCAAGAAAGAGGTGTTGATCATGAAAATTCACATCAAGCCAACATTCAGATAAAGTAATTACATCTAAGTTTTCCGTTTGTGCTTATGAATTAAGTTCATCAAGTTTACTCAAACTCCTAATACTACAGATGTAAGAGTGGTAAAGTTTTAAGTAATGTTTCACAGAGGGGATGTTTTGCTGGGGATTTAGATGCACATTCATGGAAGACTGACAAAAATTCTGACAGTATGTGTTGTATACAAGTGAAACCTAATAGAATCCCTAATTGTAACTGAGGACAAGAAGCAAAAAGAATGGGTTATTTCAGTTTTGGCAGTCTAGCTGGAGCGACAATACTTACAGACAGGGACAGTTTAGCTTACAAAGAGTAAAGAGTTCGGACTGCGGAATAGGGTAATAACTACTAGGAAGTGGTTCTGGGCAAAAAGACACAAATACAATTACGATCAATGGTTGTATCCATAGAAATGAGGTTTTCAAGAAGGTGTTTGAGTGTGTGGTTGCTCAGAATGTGAATGCCTGATAAGCCATTTTTGGGGGTCATTCAACTACAAAAATGATGGAACAGTATATAAAAAATTTCAACTTCTCTCTCTATTTTTTTCTTTTTTTTCTTCCTAACACGGTTGCTTGGACTCCTAAGTAATGAAGACCCATTGATATTTGTCCTCATTGGCTAATATCAAAGCAATTATAACTGTCACTTGAGGTGAAAGGGTGATCACAGTACAACTTTTATTTCATTGTTGCACAGGTATGGGAAGACAATGCTCCAGCTGCGCCCTTCCTGCAAATTGTATGTTTTCTTACTTTATTTCTAAGTGTTTTTTGTTGTCTGTATGTATTGGGGCTCTCCCACTGCTTTATTTAATAACACACACACACAATAAAAATGTAGTTCACATTGAACAAACTTCTACCATGTTTGCAGCTGTAAATGATGCCATATTCTATTGCTTAGTCATATTGATTAATTTGTGTATCTCACATTGTTATTTCTTTTTATGTATGCTGGACAAAATTATTTGCCTATTAAACTCGATTACAGCTACCGCTATGAGAGTAATTATTATTCCCAGATTACAAAATATTGTTCAGTCAGTCTGTATTTACTTTATATGCCTCTCTTTAGGGGTCATCTTTATATACAATCCGACAATCTGTTTGATTAGTTATATCACTAGTTTGGGTGTAGCATTCTTACAGGTTGCTTGTTCGGGTTCATTTGCCTTCATTTTATACAAAGAATGCACTGCTATATTTTCGTTTATACTCATTGTTACTTGCTGTATGGATGTGTCATGGGCTATAAATACTGCAGTTATGCTTTCACTTATATACGAAATGTTGCATCTGATGATATATTGTAGCAGCTCTGTGGTAAAATATATACATTTGTATATTTTCGAATTCTGGACATCTGCATTCATCCCAGACGGACTTCCAACCACTTGGTACTGTATATAAAGTTTTAGCATGTATATTCTGTTTTATCCAGGCTTTTACTTTATCACTGCCATCGTTATATTTAACTTACATTTGTCCACTTCCAAAAGGAAAATAATTTATCTGTATATTTACTCAACACTTTGTTCTAGGTACGGTTACAAAAATGAAAATTTCGTGACACCATGTGTAATCTTGATCCTGCCATTGGGAGATGTTCACATAAACCCTGGTCTAGCAACCAATGAGTGTGATACAACATTTTGTCATGTCAATGTTAGAAGCCTATTTCATGATAAATTAAGATGTATACATGCTGATCTTTCTAGAGATTTTGACATTATTTCAATGTCCGAAACATTTTTATCGCCAAACTTCTGTGACAAAGATTTTGATCTACCTGGCTTCTACCAAATTATACGTCGGGATCTATCTAATGCAACAGGAGGCGGCGTAGATGTCTATAGTGCATGATCTTTACTAGTAACCAGACGTCTTGATCTGAAACTACCGGATCTTGAACTACTTTGGTGCGAAATAAGATTGCATAATAACAAATTTCTTTTTGGTGTTGCCTATAGGCGCCCCAATAGCTCTGTACCAGTTTGGGACAAATTACAAGACAGCATCGACTTGGCTCAGGCCACAAACATCAATAATCAATCTTGACTGGTGATCTCAACTCAGACCTCTCAACACCAGCTGGAGGTAAACTTACTCAACTGTCTGCAGCTAATCTATTATCCGTACATGTTAAAGAGCCAACCTGAATCACTGCCGATTCTGCTACAGGTCTCGATCAAATTCTTAGCAACACACCAAACTATATTAAAGAAGTTCACGTATCCTCTCCCATTGCCAACTGCGACCACTGATTCGTCGGTGCCAATATTTTGTTTCGAAGCAAGAAGGACCCAGTATGTTCAAGACATGTCTATAATTATAATAAAGCTGGCTTTTCGAAATTTAGAATTTTTTTTTGTCATATCAATGGAGAACCCTGTTTTTTTTTCGAATGATGTTGGTAATTGCTGCGAGTTATGGTCGCAATTAATTTTTTAATTCCGCAGAATCATGTATTCCAAACAGTGATATAGTTGTACGGCCATCAGACTTCCCTTGGTACAATTCCCATTTACATTGCTTGAAATGTAAAGTGCACCGATCACACGAGAAGACCAAACACCATGGACCACAACATGGTACTGCAGCATGGGCCAGATTCTGTCAGCTCCGCAACCAGTATCAACTTGAACTAAAAAAGGCTGAAATGGAATACAATGTTACTTTACATGCTAGACTGAACAATCCAACATGACGAGCAGAACGCTGGTGGCAAATGGTTAAATATTTGTTGAACCACAATTAGGCCATAGCAATGCCCTGTTTGCTTTTAGATAACAAACACATTACTGATAGCGCCTCCAAGGCTGAAGCTCTCAATTCTTTTTTCCTTCAACAGAGTACTTTGGATTCGTCTTCAGCCACTTTACCTGAACTTTCTACAATCACAGGGAATACCCTCAGTTCACATTATATAACAGAGGGTGAGGTACTTGATATTTTGCCTAGCTTAGACGTTTTTAAAGCATCTGGCCCGGACGGCATTAGTGCTTAACTTTTTTAGGAAGCGGCACCTGTCATCTGTACATCACTTACAAAACTATTCAATATTTCTTTGGCTACTAATGAGTTTCCTTCCATATGAAAGAAAGTTAATATTATTCCAATTCATAAAAAAGGATCTCAACCTCTCATGTTTTTAATTTTTATTAATGACATAGTTGACTTGGTCAATTCTGATATCAAACTTTTTCTGATGATATATCTGTATACTTAACCATTGACAACTCTGCAGCTGCCGCTGAAACAATTAATTCCAACCTTTCTTCTATTGATGAGTGGTCATGAAATTGGCTCATAAAATCTAATCCTTCAAAAACTGATAGCATGTTAGTCTCTCACAAAATAAGTTCACCCGACCACCCCTCTCATATTTCATGGACATACATTACAAAATATTAATACTAAAAAATATCTCAGAATCACCTTGTGGTCTGATCTAAAATGGTCTGACCACACTAAAGACATCATCCACAAATCTTAAGAGCTCTTAAACATAATGAATTGCCAACCTATCGGCTAGACCATTTAACTCTCAAGACCATATATTTATATTTATTAGACCCAAACTGAAATATGGAAGTCCTGTCTGGGATGGATGCAGCACTGGGGATGCTGATAGACTTGAGGGAGTCCAGCTTGCTGCCTCTTGTGTAATTATTGGAGCTTTTGCTGGTACACCAAATGCATGACTGTACGAAGAACTTGGCTGGGAGACTCTAGCTAGCGCCCGGAAAGTTCAAATTGATAATAATGTACAAAATAGTGAATAACTTAGTTCCCAATACTTTACGTCCTGTAATTCCTGCTATTGACAATCCTGCAACGCCTATTAATAACACTGGCCAATGATGTAATTTACCTCATTTCAGAGCCTGAGCAGATCTATATAATAATTCCTGCTTTCCATCTACTGTTAGACTATGGAATGAGCTTGGGAGTGAGATAAGAAATTCAGAGTCGCTGTCAATATTCAAATCTAATTTACGAAAGTTACATCCTGAAAGGTCTATATCTTCATTTCTTGCAAATCAAGGAAACAGATTTATTTCAATTCTTCATGCTCCCTTACGACTTGGCAGGAGCCAGCTGAATTCACACTTATTCAAAATAGAAATTCAGCAAACTCCCAGATGTAGATGTGGTGCTCCCATTGAAGACATTTGGTATTTTTTCTTTGAGTACAGATTGTATGTAACTGCACGTTCCACCTTACATTTGATAATTTAAAGATATGCCCCTTCACTCTTAAAACTGATTATATGGATCTGATTGTTGTACTATAGATGAAATTATTCAAATATTCTATGCAGTCCATGACTACATTAAAACTACAGCATGATTTTCTCCAGCAGGTATATGATAAATTTGAATCATTGCAATTATCTATAAATATTGTAAGGTGTAAAACAAAAAGTTGCGATTATCATGTTAATCAGATGCCCCTCTATCTGTCTTTCATTTAATGTGTTTGTCCTTCTTGATCATATGCGACGCATAGCCAGTCAGATACACCAACTTCGAGGACATGACTGACTAGGTGTCCCCTGTGCGTTTTGTTTTTTCCTGTGTGCATGTCATCAGAACGAGAGTGATTAATATAGGGCTTGACCCTCTTTTCCAATGGCTAAATGAAAAACTTCCTCCATCTATTGTATCCATATTGAAAAAATAAAATATGTTTAAACCAATCTCAATATGACAATTTATTCTCATTAGATGTTCAATATGTAATGTATTGCTTGATGGCTATTTATGTCTTGCTGTTATATCTGCGATGTTACTATGAATGGACTTGTCGAGATTTGGATGGTTTTGATGTGGAGTGATTTTTCGAATGATAGTGACATGTAATGGTCTCACTATTATTATGTAATGCGTTATTTATTCAATCAATATAAAAGAAACAAAAAAGAAACATGATCATGCCTTGAAAATTGTACATATCCCCACGAGATTTCACACAGCACTGGTATCGGGTATACCATCATTTGGATTTAAAATAAAAAGAATAGTTCATTACATTTCATCATATAGTAGAAAGGGAATGTCATTGCCAAGATGAAATGACGATAGGTCAAAGCTTAAACCTTCTTCCACTAAATGTTTCGAATTAAATAAACAAACTCACACCCATTGTCTGTGATGGACACGATACATAATTAGTGTATTCTTAAACATTTGCTCGAACAAAAGGGATATCATATTTTACATCTGTCACTTGGGGCTGCCAACTTTGAAATTAACAACACCTGATTATAACTGATTTCTGGATAGTTCCTTGGAGACGCTCCCGTGAATCACTTCAATTTGCTGAGACAATTTTTGATAAGGTACCATGTGACAGGTTTCACATGTACACGCAAGCACTGGCCTAACAACATTACAATATATGTTCATTGACATCCGATCAGTTGTCAGCTTCTGTTGCAGCAGGTTTCATAGAAAGGGAATGTCATTGCCAAGATGAAATGACAATAGGTCAAAGCTTAAACCTTCTTCCACTAAATGTTTCGAATTAAGGTAAACCCCCAGGGGCTATAGGTAGCAAGAAGCGGCCTACGACAGTTACAAGCTTGCCTAATTGTACTTGATATCTGGTCAATATTTTCATGGCATTCGTTTGACATAAATACAAAAGACTTCCATTCTTTTCTGACTTGCCCTATAATTCTACTGTTAACATCCAAAGATTATTAGAAAGTTTGGCCGCAATAATCTACAGTTTTTAGACTTTTCTGTTTTGCTACTTAACTTTATCTTTTGACATCTTTCTGTTTTAATATTCACTATCAGACATTTTAGGCTTACATGTTTTCTGTAAGGTAAACCCCCAGGGGCTACAGGTAGCAAGAAGCGGCCTACGACAGTTGCATGTTTGCCTAATTGTACTTAAAATCCTGTTAAGAAAAATTGTTTTGATAGCATGTTTTTGGCATAAATGCTAATGACTTCCATTCTTTTCTGACATGCCTAAATGCACATTTACTCACTATTAAAAAATTACTCAAAATTGACAGTATTTTCTCAAGTGTCACAAACCTGACACATTAAGTTGACACATTGACTCAGGGTTGGCAGTTAAATAGAGCTTAATTGTTTGAGGAGTAGGTGTCATCATGGAGCTTGTTTTACATCTTTGGTACAGGATGTACATTGTTGCAGTCCTTGTTAGGATTTTCCTTGGTTTGTACAGGTGGTCTAGCTGCAGCTCTTTATTTTACAATCACTGGGACTGAATAAAATGCCCCAGCTTGTTTCCACTTCAGTTAAACATTGGCGGATGGTTTAACTAGGAAAAGCTGTCCAGCTAGAAAGGGTACATTTTGGTTCAGGGGTAAGTCAAATTGTCCTTATCTGAACCTGTACTATGCAAATTTGGTAATTATGGTTTGTTTGACAGGTATTCTTCTTTGATATGAAGCTCTGCATTTACAAGCAAAACTTCACATATTTAGCTAATTCATCAATTGCCACGTTCATATTTATTCATTATTATGTGGGTTGTCTTTGCTGAATATTTAGCTTAGGCAAGGAGCCGCTACTGAGAGAGACATGTACGGGTAAAAGGCTCCGAAACATGTTAAGTAGTTACCCGCAGAAGACCCTTTAATTTATTTGGGCTGATACAGCCTATGTCAAAATTTTAGAGAGGAACGTGTGCAATATAGACAATAGTAATTCATATATATACAGGTTAGACAGGGACAGGTTAGCTTATGGAGAGTAAAGAGTTCGAACTGGGGAATAGGATATTGACTACTAGGAAGTGGTTCTGGGCAAAAAGACACAAATACAATAGCAGATAGTGTCCCCTACAGGCTTACTATGGTCACATGTGGTTATCAGATCATTGATGTGGACCAGAAAGCCCAAAGGACTAAACGCCAAACCCAGCATTCATGGGTAGAGACTGGACCTATTATTTAAAATAAAATACCTGCATGCATACATAACGTAACATTATATATATGCAAATGGGAATTGAAGTGACATACAGGAAAATCAATAATTTCTTTTTTTGAGATACATTCATTCAATTGTGATTCACTAATTTTTTCTCCAACAAAACCTATTGTATAAATGTAGTTATCTCATTTCAGTTGTATTTGTAGTTCATCTATGTTCTATTACCGATATTTTGTGCTCATCCTGTGCATTGACAGAAGTGCACCACTAAATTCATTTACTCCTGGCAAAAAAGACAGGCACACCCCTTCGTTAACATTGGGTATGTGTGTTAGCCTATGTGTGTGTGTGTGTGTGGGGGGGGGGGGCTTTGCTTGATTGTACCAGTGCTTTTATTACCTTTTTCGGGAGAATACAGTGGTCCTAAAACAAGCGTTTCTGTTTTTTCGAAGGCTGCATGCATCAGGAGCTAGTGTTACCAACTCCCTCCTGCCAGCACGTCAGAACCCCTGGTTGGTGAGCTTGGATATCTCGGCCTGGGTAATTTGGTTTCGCTGGTCTGGTACTCAGTGTGCCAGTGGGTACAGGTGGCTTCAGGTTTCTTGTACTCGACCCCGACCCAACGACGAAGCATATTTTATAAATGTTACATGGGGGGGGGGGGGGGGGGTTAGTCAGGAGCAGCTGCTAACCATGGCAACAATTGGGCGTAGTGCTGCTAGAGATACTGCATGCTGACTGGTTGGAACGATCTCTGGAGTTCTGTTCTTCCTGTTGCCATGATTGCTTCTCCCATCATACCATGTTCCAGCATGTATCCACCCAAAATCTCTCGAAGATATAAGTCTATCCTGTATTCTCCTGTCATGGAAATATAAGTAACGTCATGACTCGACTGACCACATTACTCTCGTCCACTGTTCTGTGGTTCACTCCGCATGTTCCTGACACAATTGTATAGATGCCCCCTTCTTTCAGGACCAACAGGGATGTGGATGGCAGGGTGATATGACTTGAATTTGGCAGACACAAGTCTCCTCCTGGTGATCATACACCCTAATGTTGCAATGTTGAGGGCCGGGCACCACTGCTGATGAAACCTATCTGCCGAAAGCACCTATGTCATTTGGCGTACTGCACCAAATATTGTTCATTCCTTACACCTGAAAGTGTTGATCTTCTAGGTACAGCTTTCTTCTTGCATCTTCTTGTGTCCAGAAAACCGTCTTGCCATCTGTGTACTGCTAATTTGGAAAACCCCATACTCCTGACAACCTCACATTGGAAAAGTCCAGCCTCCAAATTGCCCATGATCCAGCCTCTGTCGAAGTTAGAGAGCTGTGAGTAACTTCAACTTCCCGGCACTATAGATTTATGTTGATCCCTGTGTTGCCAGCAGCCTCTTATAAATTGCACAGGCACATGCAATACCAGACACACTTTTATGGCTGTTATCTCATTCCCATTTTTTGTGTGATCATTCTGGCATACTCTTAGCTATCCTGTCAATTAAACATGACAGTTCATGTAACACTCATATTTTCTGCACAACTTAATATTCAGAGGAGCTCATGTTAAACAAATGGGGGTGCAAGGTTTTTTTGGCTGACACTGTAGAAACAACAAATGAAAGGCTGGGTAAGCTTTCAAAATCCTTTTTATTGGTCTGAACACACAGTGAAGGGAGCAAATCAGTGCTTTAGTATCCCCCTTCAACAACTATGTGCACCTCACACCACCTCCATATTCCGTGCATAAGGCTACGCATGTCTATTTGCTATCTCAGTAATATGACCAGTTTGGTGTTTACACAACTACAAGGCAAAGTTATCGTCTTAAATAAATGCAATTGCCGTTTTCATTTTTCCATTTATTATGTCTATGTTCAAACAAAGATTTCTGTCTTTTTCTTCCATTCTTTCTTCCTCTTTCTTTATTTCTTTTTCTCCTACCTCTCTTACTCTGACTTTCTGTCTCACTGTCTAAAGTTTGTGCAAAACTTTTTTCATCGACTGTTATAGTAAAAGTTTAGAAATTCTGCAGGATCACAGAGTTATTACTAAAATTGATTCCTCTCATTTGGAATATTTTTGGCCTGCTTCACAATCCATGTGAAAGATATGGGTCTATACTATACTAATCAGCAGAAGTGTCACTTGAGCTTCAGATGCAATATATTCGTTTGTGACATAGGCTTTAACCAAGATGAGATGAAAAAACAAGTTCTAAATTTAAATCTCTGCTAATAATAGTACAGAAAAACATGAGACATACTTCCAAACACTAAACATTGAATATCCTCAAAGATGGATAGAGGTTTCAATCCAACTTAACTTCACCATTACAAAACATGGAAGATGAAAAGGCCTGTCCAATTTGAATTCAAAGGCTTGTTTTCAAGATACATACAATTATCATCAAAAGAAAGTTATATTTTAAATTGTGCAAATTTTCAAGGCACAAAGACAGATTTTCTCTCAAGCAAATCTAAATTTTTAAATGTATTGTTCAATGTTGTCATAACAGTATCTTTCATGGGAATCAATCGTAAGAAGGTATAAAAGGGGGTTTATACACATAATCAGTGGAAAAGTACAAGTGACAAGATCGATGATATGCCTGTCAGCAAGCTGAAAATGGCCCAGCGACTTTTGTCATCGATTGGTAGGAGTGTGTACAACAAACACGAGTCATAGGCAACGATACTTGGGTTTTACCAGACTGGATTTTATATTGTGGACACATAAATCAATCTACTTACATAATAGTGATAGCTTTACTAACGTCATATTTAAAATTGTTTCATAACTGGACAAGCATTTGTGAACACATATCTAGTAGTCCATTTACGGTACCTTTCTGTGCCGAGGATATATTAGTGGTGTCCCCCCCCCAAATACAAGTGTCTGAGCTCTGAAATATGCTACCGAGGGATAAGAAGGGGTTTGACGTAATAATGGGAACGGCATTGGCATTAATTAAGCTATGGTGTAGATACACAGGCCTTGCATTAACTCTGGGAAGGGAAAATGTCTCATCCGTTGTTTTACCCGCGCACCCACTTATGGCTCTCTTACAGTGGATTGATATTCAAACTCAGTGTAATTTATGTCTTGTATCTGAATATCAGTGTTTAAAAGCGAGTGTCATATTCGGTTGAGGATATTTTCATAACATACCTGACACTGGACGTTCACTTAAGGATATGGTGATTACATATTTGAGAGATTTTTGCTGGGTGTCATGCAACCAGTGTCGATTTTCACTTAGGATAGCACTAAATGACTCTCAAATAAGCAAAGCTGCGACAATTGGATGTGGTCATGGCTGTCCGCTTCCCAGGGCTACGGCTTTATGGCTACCACCAGAAGTTCTTAGTTAATGCTTCTACTTTACCAGCCCTGTAATGGATAAGAAGCTGCTGCAGCAAAAAAAAACAAAAAAAACAAAAAACAAAAAAAACAAAAAAAACAGCACATGCGCCCTGCATAATGCTTCTTACCAGACAGGGTGGACTGGGTATGTTAAATTTTTGTAGGTTGAATATTGTTATTTATGTATGTTTTTATATGAATGTTCCATGGAAAAGTGAGTGTACAGGCTAGATTATGAATTGTAAAGGGTTCAAACTGCGGAATAGAGTAATATCTACCAGGGAGTGATTCTGGACAAAAAGACACAAATACAATACTTAATACAAATTGTATAATCAACATAATGACAATATTATTTCCTCAGACAGGCAATAAATAATTAGTCAATACTGTTAGTGGTGGCTGTTTTGTGTAACTACACATGATACTGATCTTTACTTAATAGTCAGTATTGCAGGTATGAGGAAGGGGATAGGGACTATATGAGGGTTCTAATGGAAGATTTTGGGATCAAGTGAAAAATACGATAAATTTATGTCGACCTGTATGGGATTCGAACACTTAACTCAGCTTTTCCCTTTGGACTCAAAAGGAATTTTTTAGGCTTCAGTGAAGTTAGGAATTTGGACTTTGCAACTCTTGATAGCTGTCACACACCTCTTCATACTATTCAGACAGGTATTCAAAGAAGAGGAGGAGGAGGAGGAGGAGGAGGAGGAGGAAGAAGAAGAAGAAGAAGAAGAAGAAGAAGAAGATGAGGAAGAAGAAGAAGAAGAAGAAGAAGAAGAAGAAGAAGAAGAAGAAGAAGAAGAAGAAGAAGAAGAAGAAGAAGAAGAAGAAGAAGAAGAAGAAGAAGAAGAAGAAGAAGTTATGAACAAGAAAATCACGGAAAAACAGGAAATTTTGGAATGTGGATACAAAAGACCTTCCAAATTTACTACAAGCTGTCTCTAATGGCCTTTCTTTATTTGAATTTGAATTTGAATTTGATCATTCACATATACCTCTTAAAGCACTATCGTTTCTAGACATAACCAGAATCAATAAATATGTGGGTCTAACTTAATATGAACACACATTTCCACATTTTTTGGTGAAATTGTGTATGCTTGCACAAGACCTATTCCGAAGCCAGATTCTAGAAAAAGATGGATCTGATATTTTGCAACATAACTTTCAAACACTAAATTATTGATTCACTGAACGTTCAGTCCCTTTTCACAATAAAATTTGTTCGTGAAATGATTCCCAAGGAATTCAAATTAAAAGACCCCCCCATTATATACTATAAATATGGCAATACTATTGGACAAATATCATGCATTACAAGGAATTTCTGGCTTCCATTACTGTTGAGGATATCGCAGCGAATTAAAATTTTGACTGTATGTCTAACAATATATATTCCAATTTTGTTGATACATAGCACAAACATGTAATACATTTAATTTGGATATAAGACAAAATTCACTTGTAAAAGAATTGATGAAAAAAGTAAAACAAAATTCTGATATGTCCTAAGTTGAGACTTGTAGTATTTTTCAGAATACATGTAATGCATTTGCTTCCTACCGTATAAAATGAGGAAATATACAAAAAATAGAATTTCAGAAACTTGAAGGATGTTTATGGAACTCAAAAAGAGTCTTTAAAAATATAGTTTATCGTAACAAATTCCACATTAAGAATTTCAATATAGTTGATTTAAAATTGCCTAAAGTTTCAAAAGCAGGCAAAGAATTACAAGAAAGATTTGTTATCACAATCATTGACACGGCAGGTAACAATTTTGGGATCATTTGCAAAATATATTTTCTGGATGTTTTGAAAAATGAACTTCACACATACAATATTTCAGAATTAACAGGAATGATGTGTATAAATACACAAAAATCCATTGTTAATTTGATACATACATATAACGATGAGATGAAAAGAAATTTTAATATTCAAGCTTTTGAAGAGGACTCCTCTGTTCCACTTTTGCTCTGGAAACCTAAGTTACATAAAAACCCCGCTAAAATCGAAATTCAGAGCAGGTGCCTCAAAATGTTCACCTAAATAACTATCAAAAGAAGTAACACTCTGTTTGACCTCAGTTAGAAATCATTTCCCTACAATACCGTAATACAATTTCTAGAAACTGTGAAATAAATTGTTTTTGGAGTATAAACAATTTGTCTGAGTTTGTATCTAAAATTAAAAACTTAAAAGCCAAATGTATCATTTTTAAAAACTTTTCTACACTTTACACAAATCTACCCAAAGATGCAGTCAAAAGCTCTCTTCCAGATATAATCAGCAAAATGTTTAAACATGATGGTAAACCATACATAAACATTAATTCCTATTCAAAGAGACCATATTGGTCTCACAATAAATATTTAAAAAGTAACATTAAATCTGACACTGTTGAAACTTTGATAGATACTATAAAGTTTCTTTTGGCAAATACTTTTGTTCAATTTAGACCATTGGTTTTTCAACAAATTATAGGCATTCCAGTGGGCATCAGCTGCTCCCCATTACTCGTTGATTTACATTTTACCTGGCTCCAATTTAAGTACATGGATAAATTGATAAAAAAATATTTTTGTTTGGCTGCAAAATTATCAAACAATGCCAGGTATATTGATGGCATTGCTTGTGTAAATGTACAAAATATTAATAAAATTGCTAAAGAAATTCACCAAAAAGATATCCCTCCAGAAGGTAACAATCCAGATTATTTCAGAGATGTGTTCCTGGATTTGAATATTTGGGTCTCAAATGGCAGGTTTGGCGTTAAAGTCTGTCACAAAGTTGATGAGTTTAACTTTGAAGTAGTCGATTATCTTTTCCCTTACAGTAATATTCCAGAAACTATTGGATATAATACATTTTGGTCACAAATTTTGAGCTTTGGTTGTATTTGTTCTAAATTTCAGGACTTTGCATCCAGAACCAAATTTATTTACAACAAAGTTGAGACAAGAGGATTCAAGCATGTATTTTTGATCCAATACGTCTGCAAATATTGCTGTGAATATCCAGAAATTGTTAGAATATTCAGTTTCAATAATTTTAAAGATTGTAGACTGGCCTAAATTTCTACTTAATTTTACTTTTGGCATCATTTTGTTCTAATTATTACTTTTTTTCTGACATTGAAGACTAACTTGTAAGTGTACATTTACTCTATGTAAATTATTTCTCTAATTCGCCTGTCCTACACCAGGGCCGGGAGTCAGTCATGGCTGTCCTGAACACTTGGCCAGAAATTGGCATTATTTACTCAATTGTCACAAATTGGTTTCATTCTTTCGCAACATTCACTCCAGGGCCGGGGGTCAGTCACAGGCTCTCCCAAACACAGGATTTACTCGATAATTACATTTTTTTTTTGAAACAGAAACTACGAGTTTACGCCGAAGTAGAACTTGATTTCTTGGAGACTTTCATATTGAGGAGAAGGCGTCATCATGAAGTTATTTTTACATTTATGGTACAGGATGCCTATTGTTACAGTACTTGTTAGATATTCCCCAGGTTTATAAGGTGTCTGGCTGTAACTGTTTATTTTGTAATCACTGTGATTGAATATATAACCCCAGCTTGTTTTACCTTAGTTATACACTGGCAAGTGGTTAAAATAATGTGTCTGTACAGCTAAAAAGGGTACATACTAGTTCAGGAGTAAGTCACATTCTTATTCGAACTTGCTCTATACTATTTAGTAATTATGTTTGGTTTGATAGATATTCTGCATTAATATTGAAATTCTGCATTTATGAGCAAAACTTCACTTATTTAGCTAATTCATCATTTGTCACGTTCATATTTATTTATTATTATGTGGGTTGTCTTCGCTGTATATTTAGCATATACAAAGAGCCGCTACTGAGAAAGACATGCACGGGGGTAGGCTCTGAAACATGTTCTGAGTAGTTACCCGTGGAAGACCCGTTAATCTATGAAGGCTAATACAGCTTATGTCAAAACTCTACAGAGGAACGTGTGCAATATGGGCAATAGTGCCTCCACATGTATATAGGTTGGACAGTGACAGGTTAGCTTATGGAGAGTAAAGAGTTCAGACTGCGGAATACGGTAATGGCTACTGGGAAGTGTTTCTGGACAAAAAAGACACAAATACAATAAGGGAGTGATGACAACTTGCTGAAAGACAAGAATCCTGTATTTTCTTTAAGTCAAAGAGTTTTCCAAACTTTCATCAAATGCGTAATGCTGGTATCAGTCAAGACTACTGATCTGCCTTGGTAGTGAGGCTACAGTGGGACAGAACAGGGTTTTTAAAGTAGCCATGAAATTATCGTATTAATTTATATAAATATTACTATAAATATTATGACTGATAATAATTTTTAAATAAAACAAGGGAAACAAAATAAAGGAAAACAAATTACACCGTAGAGTCTAATTGAGTAACCACAGCTCTTTCTGCAGCCAAGCGTGTTGCCAACTTTGCAGGTCAACATCTATAGATCTGAATTTTCTAATGTTACCTGATGGCACACTGTACAAACACAAAAAGACAAAACATCTGTTTTATAGTCCTTTATTATGCTACACGCTGTCAAAAAAATAAAAAATGATTCGAAACTCCATAAAAATTCCTGTTTGGGGGCATTGTCACCATGACTAACTGTTACACATTTAGGCCTAACAACAATAAGTATATTTATTCAACTTTTTAATATAACTGCTGGCAAACTAGTGCATTGAATATTTTTTTCAAATTTAAAATTAAGAACCGGAAGGAAAAATGGACATCTGGAGAAATGTCAAAATATGCAGGGTTGCGTCACTAAATGCCAGTTCTTCGTACATATCTGAATATTATAAAATCCAAATTTCAATGTAAAAATCGTATATCTAATAATATAATTAGGCCAATGCAAATATCATAAGTTTACAAAGAAACATTATCCATCATTGAACAGAGATGCAGGCAGACACTACGTGCTACGCCCATGGAACATTCTATTATAACAACACCCATATTTAAGAATAGAACTGTCCCGGAGGCTGCCTTAGCGATTAACGTATTTAATTTCTTTGAATCCCCTGAAGATGAATGCTGGTGGCTGGTCAAAGCCTTGGGAAAGAAAAAACTTTAAATGTAGTCAAACTAAGCTTAACACTATATAATTAGGCCTTTCAAAACAAAATTGAATTTTTATTTTTATTTTTTAAAGCAGTGGCACAATATTCGAGAGATTACCAGAGAGCGCAGAATAGACATTCCTGCAAAAATTTAATAGATGTATGTAGTCTTTGTCAGCTTTCTCATCAAATATGATTTTTAATACTTTCGCGGCATATGCTACTGCTACCCACCCATTTAAATTTGTATATCTGTACTTATTATATTTATTGTGAAACAGGCTGGGATTGGGTGGGGTATTGATTACAAACAGGATGATTACTATAGGTATATATATCTGAAAGGCAAGTCAAGAATAAAATCACATAAAATTATAATAAATATATAGTCTAATTTATTGTACTTACATATAATGATGGCCTAGGAAGCACGTTGGTGATAGTCAATGGGAACTAATAGATTATCATAGTAGTGTGTTAACCTGCACAGAAAAAAATGACACAAGTTTTCTTTTATTCGTGTAAATATATGGCAGCAAAACCAGCTCGAGAATGTAAGAGCAATCATCAATAAATTTCATATTATGGAACACTTTTTATGTGTGTGTGTGTGTGTGTGTGTGTGTGTGTGAGAGAGAGAGAGAGAGAGAGAGAGAGAGAGAGAGAGAGAGAGAGAGAGAGAGAGAGAGAGAGAGAGAGAGAGAGAGAGAGAGAGAGAGAGAGAGAGAGAATCAGGAATCAAGAATTTTTTATTCGACCAAATCAGACAGTGTCATTACCATATCCAAACCGTAGTCCTAACGAAACAAATCCAAGTCAATTCCGAGCAAAGGCAATGTTCCTTGGTATGTATAGCTGAAACATATAAATTTAAAGCATTACAATAATATCGTTACAAGTAACAATGTAGTAATATAAGATGGTAATACAGATGTAAATTAAAATGCAAATACATATTGGTCTGGGAGACGCATATTAAGATCTTTACAAGAGTTTAGTTTGAATTACAGACATAGCAGTTACGGATTGTACATGTGGATTCAGAATTATTTAAGGACGATACTTTGGCATAATTAGAAAAACCGAAATAGCTGTGGGTATGTACTTTTCCTTTAATTTTATCTCATGTGGAGTTTAAGACACGTCATATTTCATGCCTTAGGCACTTAGTAGGAAAAACACGACGTGTCTGGGGGTATATAAAAATTTCTTCTAGTATCATGGTCATGAACTAAAGATGTTGACAAGATAAAACGTCGAGAAAAGTAAGAAAGAACTAAGCCATTCTTGATTTTATAGTAAAATTTTAGAATTTGGAAAGTATAAATATCCTGAATTTTTAACAGCTTGTGACTTTTGATTATAGGATCCTATGGGCATTATACGTATTATGATCAATGATACGTACTGCTCTTTTCTGATTTTATTCTAATCTTTCAGTAAGAATTTTATCAACAAGCTCTATTGTTGCATATTCCGTTGAATGATTTTGCCTAAATCAATACTGACTACTACAGAAGAGGTTATGAGACTGAAAATATTGATAAACTTTATTATACATGACTCTCCCCAAGATTATCGATATTCCTGGTAAAACGGTAATGGGCCATAATTTTCTAACAAGGAGGGATTATCTTTTTTGTAAACAGGGATAACTTTCGCAATTTTGAGAATGTCGGGAAATATACCAGTCGTTAATGAACAGTTCATTACCATAGAGATTGGTTGATAAATCTCTGTTTTAATATTCTTTAAACGATTCATCGAAATTCTATTAAGCCAAAGCTATGTTTTGGTTTAAAATTGTCAATTATTTTCCAAACCATGTCACTAGTGACAGTACTGAAAGAAAACAAATGTAAAAGTGTGTTATTTAAATAGTCCGTAAAGATCTATCATTTAAATTAGTTATATTTGAGGCTAATTTAGGTCCAACATTCGTAAAATATGAATTAAATTCGTTTTGTTATTTTATTTTTGTCACATATAACTTCTCCGTCAATTTGGAAGGAATCAGGAAATTCATTTTTCTTTTTAAGTCGATTTAGAATACCATTGATAGTACGCCAGGTATTTTTTATATCGTTTTTATAATTATTAAAGCATGATTTAAGGTAATCCTTTTTTGCAACGGGAATATTGTTTTCGCAATAAACTTGATAAGTTTGTGGAGAGAGAGAGAGAGAGAGAGAGAGAGAGAGAGAGAGAGAGAGAGAGAGAGAGAGAGAGAGAGAGAGAGAGAGAGAGAGAGAGAGAGAGAGAGAGAGAGAGAGAGAATCAGGAATCAAGAATTTTTTATTCGACCAAATCAGACAGTGTCATTACCATATCCAAACCGTAGTCCTAACGAAACAAATACAAGTCAATTCCGAGCAAAGGCAATGTTCCTTGGTATGTATAGCTGAAACATATAAATTTAAAGCATTACAATAATATCGTTACAAGTAACAATGTAGCAATATAAGATGGTAATACAGATGTAAATTAAAATGCAAATACATATTGGTCTGGGAGACGCATATTAAGATCTTTACAAGAGTTTAGTTTGAATTACAGACATAGCAGTTACGGATTGTACATGTGGATTCAGAATTATTTAAGTACGATAAAAATTGAAAAGGTGACAAACAGATATTGCCAATTTTAAGAAAAGGATCGTTGTTTGCATATTTTACAGGTATAATCTATCTATCTATCTATCTATCTATCTATCTATCTATCTATCTATCTATCTATCTATCTATCTATCTATCTGTCTATCTGTCTATCTGTCTGTCTGTCTATCTATCTGTATATCTATCTGTCTATCTATCTGTATATCTATTTGTCTATCTATCTATATATCTATCTATCTGTCTGGCTTTCTTTGTCTCTGCTAAAGTTTTGCCAATTTGTATTCATTGTAAATTTTCCTATCCCACTTTGTATCACTGACATAAATTTTGAGAGTTTGGTCAGTTGAATGTGTTTGACATCCATTTTCTTCATCGCAATAATATCAATATACAAACAAGAAAAAGGGTACAGAAATCATACAATGCAAAAGTAATTCGACATGCAAGGCATAGGTTTGGGTCATATTATAAATCAAAAATAAAAAAAAAATGTTTTTTTTTTATTTAAACCATCTTTCAATTAAAAGGTTAATCAGCAATAATTATTTCTTATTTATTCTTAATTCTATTCAATCAGCTGTACAGCTTTTTCATTCATCTCTTCTTGTAGGCTTTATAACATGGATGAATATCTCACAGCAGTGCTCACTGACTGATTTTGCCGTAAAATCAACTTGGATCACACAATTTGCAGATTTCTAGACTAGTTAAGGAAAAATGGGTAACTTAAATATCACACATACTCAGTTACTCTTGAAACAAGATGACAACACATAATTTATAAACATACATACAGGCATGGAGCCCCGTAAGAGATATTTGTCAAAAATAAATCGTTGCTTTGACATAGTAAATGCGGCCACAAGATATTAGGTCATGGCAACGACATGACGAAAAGCACGAGGCATGGAGGCCATCTTCTTGCCAGCCGTAACCTTCAACCAATATCGTGTCTGAATATGAGTAGGGAGTGAATTCCATGTAATGGGCCCGTGCGATATAGTAAAATATTCACCAAATTAGGCTGAAGCTTTCACGTATAGAAATATCCATTTAGCTTTGTATTATGATCATGAATATTTCATACCCTACCAGTTAGTACTGCTGTGAGATATTTATCCAATTCATAACATTTCAAAATATTGAATTTAGAGAATAAGGCATCAGTTTGAGAATTCTAGTGCCAGAAGGTAATGTGCCATAAAATGTTTTCTTGTAATTCAACAACCTTTCGTTACGCTTAGAACATGTGCTATTTTTGAAAGAAAAATATTCAGACTTTACTGTTTTGTATGTTTTGTGAGCAACTCTTCAGTCATACGTGCTGAAAAAAAATTAGAAGCGTTTTGACATGCCTTTTGATTCCAATATGCACACCCACTGGCCCGCAATTATGGTGCCCTATAGTCTGTTTACTCCGATTGGCAAGGGCTTGAATTTGTAATTATACTGAACCAAACAAATAAAGCAACTTTTTCATTTGGGTTTATTTTCACATTGGAACTGAATTTAAAATTCAGAAATATACGAACTGTTGTTAAATCAGTCTAAAATAATGCACCAAGTAGTGTGACCTCAAGGTCGAGTACCCTGACCTTGCCATGGGGTCATTGTCATGAATCAAGAGTGACTACAGCAGGCTATTTTACGCAAGTCTCTGACACCTGAAATTAAGGTTGCCAAGTCTTTGATTCTGGGACAGGAAAAGGCCACATTGAAATCAGCCCAAGCGTAACGGTGTACGAGGATATGAGGCTTTCAAAGTTTGGTGGTTGTGTTGAATCAAGGACAACTGCAGGATTCAGTGTTACCCACATGAATAAAACATTCGCACCTTTACTGGTTGGGTGTAGCCCCTCGCGGACAATAAAAGGGCAACATGGGATTCATTTGGCACAGTATTCCAAGAACTATGGGTCTATTATCAACACTAGATCGGGAGAGAGGAATTGGCATGCTACAGGCTGGTTTATCTGCAGCAGAGGTGGCAAGAAGACTGCAAAACCACAAATCCACTATATCCAGACTTGCTACTAGATTCCAGGAGACTGGGGCCACAGCTGATAGACAGCGTCCTGGGAGACCAAGAGAAACCACACCTGCACAAGACAGACACATCAGGGTGTCACATCTGCGGAACAGAACTCGACCAGCCACTAGAACTGCTCAACAGAGACCTGGCAGAACCAATAACAGAATATCTACCCAGACAGTCCGTAATAGACTACAAGAACACCATCTACACGCCAGGCATCCTTACAGGGGTCAAATTTTGACACAGGCAAGAAGGCAAGGCCGACGACAATGGGCTACTGCCCATACTCGCTGGACCCATCAACAGTGGAGGGATGTGCCATTCACTGATGAATCCCGCTTCACCCTGTATCATGCAGATGGTAGGACACGTGTTTGGCGACGAAGGGGAGAACACTACTCAGATGCCTGTGTGCTGGAAACAGATCGATTTGGAGGTGCATCAGTGATGGTGTGGGGTGGAATTTCATTCACAGCCAAAACCCAGCTAATCTTCATTGAAGGCAATCTTAACGCTGCCCGTTACAGGGATGAGATCCTTCAGCCTGTTGCTGTCCCTTTTATTAGACACCACCAACTCCACTTGCTTCAACAGGACAATGCTCGGCCCCATGCCGCTAGACTGACGATGGATTTTCTGCAGGGAGCGGGAATTAATGTTTTGCCATGGCCAGCCTTCTCACCTGATATCAATCCCATTGAGCATCTTTGGGACTACCTTGACCAGCGTGTTTGGAGACGGGATCCAGCGCCCGCCAACCGCCAGCAGCTTCGCCAGGCTCTTCAAGAAGAGTGGGATCTTGTGCCCCGGCAGATGGTGCAGCGGCTAGTGTCATCCATGCGCCGACGTTGCATAGCAGTTACAGATGCTGATGGTGGTCACACACAGTATTAGTGGACATGGCAATTTGTGAACTTTACAAATCAATGTTGCCCTGTTTATTGCCAGCTGGTCGCGCCCTCGTTGACAGTTTGAAGTTTTCGTTTTTCACATGTTATGCCAAAAAGACTGCAGAATATGGATCTAATTTGTTTCTGTGATATGAAAGTAACAATAAATATTTAAGTTAAAAAGTTTAAGGGTTGCGTTATTTGTTTGGTTCAGTATAGTTCCAGACTGCAGTAAAGAGGGCTGAAAGTCTTGCCTTACAGTGATGAATCACGTGGTACAACTGCGCCTACACACTACAAAATTCCACAGTCACGTGCAGAAAATCCCAGTATTTCTCAAGGATATTCCACATAGGGTCACAAGTTGTGAAAGGAAACATTTCATTTGTACAGCTTGTCTTACAGAATGCAGAAGCTGGAAAACCAAGTTACATTTAACCACAGTAAATACAAAATATCTCAATAAATTAACTAAACATGGCACTCGATTGTCATCATCTGGCATATAATGCAGATTGAATCAAGGTTAGAAGGCTTTACCGAACGCAGTGTGTGAAGCTATATTTTGGTATTGGAGTACCGATTCCAGCAGTAGTAATCACTAACAGAAATGTGAACAAAATGATTCATGGTCGCCTTGTGACTGCGCACTCATTCTCATCTCATAAGTTTGAAATGTCCATTTGATAATTTTTTAATATAAGGACTGAAATAAGTTTGATCTGGAATTCTATTCAGTGAGTATTCCTAAAACCATTTATAATATTTAATCAAATATGTGAGCTTATATTATTTTCATTAGAAACAGTAATGGACCGACCATTGATGTGGGTCTTCAAATACAGAGGCACAGGTAAATTTCTAAGCTGAGCATGAACAAAAACATGTTATTGCTTCGTGCATTCTAAAGTCTAGTTAACATTGTTCTTTTTAAGTAAAAGCACAGATATGTGGATATAAGAATTAAAGCATAGATTTATTTACAGCTTATTAGGAAGAACGGCGACAGCAAATTGCAAGTTATAATCCCGCATCCAGGACATGGAGGCATTGCTATTGTTATGGCTCAGGGGTCCTTGCAGAAGGCTGAACGGAACCATTGGTTCCGGGTGGCAAGTCGGCTCTGACCCGGTGCTTTTTATTCTTCTATGTTTGTATCCAAGTTTTTAAGAATATTTGATGTTCGGAAAAATGCATACTTTTATTTGATGCCTTCATCCACTGGCCTCCTCGGGATGCAAGCCTTGAAACCTGAGTTTTTAGATGTTAATAGATTGTTTACTGTGGAATATTCATAATGGGTATTAAACACTAGCCGTGTGATGATATTGGCCGATAGTTATTTTTATTCGTCTGTTAGATTTTTTTGAAGACAGGGCAAATATTGGAATGTTTCCAGGATGAGAGAGAGAGAGAGAGAGAGAGAGAGAGAGAGAGAGAGAGAGAGAGAGAGAGAGAGAGAGAGAGAGAGAGAGAGAGAGAGAGAAAGCTTGATTAAGAGACAGTTTAAATATTTTGTAAGAGGAATACGTATGGATCAAGCGGTATTCTTTAGAAGGATCTAGCCGATATAGTCAGACCCAGGTGCAGAAGTAACTCTCAGAGACAATAAAACTTTCAAAACATCCTCCTCCTCAAATGTGATTCCATTTAATCTAGACTCAGTACAGTGACTTAATTCGGGTATTGGAGGAGAGTCAGTGTTGGAAGAAGTTGTGCATTAACTTGTATAATATGCATTGAGAATGTCACATTTTTTTACATTGCAAGATAAGATTTAGTCGTTTTTAATAATTGGAGGAAGATCCTAGTGGAGTTTAGACCCCAAGACTTAGATGAGCTCCACAATTGTTTGGGATATATTTTTTTAATGTCCAGTTTAATTTAACAAAGTAAGATTGCATCGATTTAAGTTGAGGAGACGGTTCAGTGACTTCTTGTAAAAATGGTAAAACCTTTTGACCTTATGTCAGGACCCCACCTCGTTGTCCATTGTGATGGTCTCTTCTACCAGTAGATTGACAGTTTTCAACAAAGAGGTGTTGATCATGAATATTTGCATCAAACCAACTTTCAGATCAACTAACAACATCTAAGTTTTCGGTTTGTGCTTATGAATGAAGTTTATCACGTTTTACCCAAACTCCTGATACTACAGATGCTAGAATGGTGAAGGTGGAAGTAATGTTTTGCAGAAAGGTTGTTTTGTCGGAGATTTAGACGCACATTAATGGGAAACTGAAAAAAATCGCAACACTGACAGTATATGTTGTAGACAAGTGAAACCCAATTGAATCACTGATTATAACTGAGGACAAGAAGCAAAAAGAATGGGTTATTTCAGTTTTGGCAGTCTAGCTGGAGCAACAATACTTACAGGAGGTTAACCAACAGCTGTGAGAAAGTCCAGCTGCCACTCTACTGATCGATGCTAATCCGCATGAGGCATGACAGAAGGGAAGAAAGAAATCGCGAAATGCGATGCATGCAAGGTACCTCTCTGTTTTGATAGAGAGCATAACTGCTTTGTTGTTTACCATAGCAGGTGTTAAATACAGTTTACATTGTGATGGTTAAACAATGGCAACCCTGTCAGTCCCTCCGTCTGTCCATTTGTGGAATTCAGTTGTCTTGGCCATATTTCCTTCATTTCTCCACAATTTGCGTAGTTCTTTCCCGTCAATTATGAATATGTAATAAAGCAAGTGTATGTCGCCAGGTCAAATGTGTGCATTACATTGATATGGTAATGTCAGTAGATTTTGGTCAAGGGTATTATACTTTTACAGTTTCTTGACACACCTTTCGACCAAAGTATAAACACACATAGTATACACACACAGGCACACAAAGGTGTGTTTATGTGTGTGTATGTACTTTGATCCAAAATTTTTGTCATGAAGTGAAACTAGGTCTTTCAGTCAAACACCTGCGTGATACACACACTGTATCACTAAGGCTTGGGGGGGGGGGGTATTTAGTCTGCCTTTAGCTCAGACGTCTCTAGTTTGCAATGCTGGTAAGTTCACTTTTAACAAAACACAAGATGAAATGCTCCAGAAAAATAGCAACTGCATGACGTTACAATGAATAGGTCCTGGTTGACAAAAGATTTTGGAGCTGAGTGTTTTTACATTGATACCAAAGAAGTCGATACGTTGTTACAAGGAATAGACACATTAACATGATGATTGACTTTCGTAGAAATGAAATGTGGTATATAAACTCTCTTGGATTACAATTGTGGCTATAATCAGTGATATGAATGTAATATATGACTCATAGTGCTTTCACATGCTTTTAAGATGCTAAAGGCGTTTGTTACACACACACACACACACACACACACACACATATATATATATATATATGTTGCGCAGATTGGGGAATCACAAGGTGAAACATGTATGTGTCAGGTATGAAGTGAGACAAGAACTGCAAGCAACAACCAAGGCAGCCATTTTGGTTTTATGTTGTGTGGTACTTACTTACCTACCTTGCATATTACAGATTTAAATAAAAATACTTGGAAACTGAAAAGTGAATCGAGACTTTATCTATGAAATCAAATTACAAACTACAAATGTATATAAAAGAACTGCAATGTATATGGTGTCCTTTTGGTAGCCCCTTTTTGATTGAATTCAAAAGCAAAGATAGCACTGAGTGAGACGTCATCTCTCAGCTTTTACCACAGGAGACTTGGTAATAATGTTGTAACTGTCTGAAGTGTAAAAAAACTATCTTTGAGTATATATTTCTGTGTCCTGTTATTAGTTTAGCACTTATCCAAGCTGCATGTATAAAATAATTGGAAAGACTTCGGTGTTTTGATCACTGGACAAATATGTAAAAAATTGCTTGTTAAATCAGATATACAGAGGCAAATATTTGACACTGAAAATTAAAATTTCACATTTGCCCTATGTGAAAGAATATTATGTCATATAAAATGGTGACATGACCTATCAATTTAAAAATTAGTGACGATGCTAGCATATTATTTCAATTCCTAAACTTTTATTGCCTACATACTGATACATTGCAGTTGTTCTTTCAATATGTTGGGTTGACACTATTTCTATGTACATCTTGCTAGTTTTTGATGCTCATGTTCATATTACATGAACATCAGCTGACAAAACAAGCATGGTAGCGATATTGCTTCAGGCCACTTCCTCCTGGACTAATTTTCATAATCTATGTGCATTCAAGGAGGACATTGTTATTTCATTTTTAAACATTGATAATTATGGTATTTTGGTATTTACGAAATGTATTGTTATATATCTTCAACAGTAAGCAACATGCCAAGTTGCCAAAGAAGCAATGTACTTGTGGCGGCCATCTCGTATTCTGGCTTAAGATCCATCGGATTTGCCCATTTGTCACACAACCAGTTGATCTGCATAACTAATGGGTTGAAGACACTGTGAGAATTGCAGTTATTGTCTATTGTACCCACAAGGGCAGTGCAGATGCTGCTTTCCGTCACATAAACTTTTTACAACCTGAATATCTGAATTACAGTAGCGACTGAAAGTTACTTAACCAAAATTTGTGCGCACTCGCATATTGCGCGCACTTTGCTCACACTTTGCTCGGGCTCGCACCCCCGGGTTGCGCACAGTTGTTTTCTGATCTACCCGCACCCCGGCTCGCACGCACGCTCACGCTCACTCGGGAGTCCATGTGCTCGCGGGTACTGGCTAACCCGCCGGCACACTGGAAAGACCAACAGAACAAGCCTTTCATATACATACTATATTTTAGTCTTTAAACTTATTCATTATCTAACTGGAAATGCACCCCCCCCCGACATCTCACCAAGTCACCCCCCCACAAAAAAAAAAGAAAAAAAAAGAAAAAAGAAAGAAAGAAAGATGGTGGCTAGTATCCGTCTATAGATACCCATATGTAGATATAGGCTTATTTGAGTATGTCTTTTTTCGTTTGCCACATAATTATTATTTCAACACATATGCTAGGCCTGCATGTTACTCCCGGGGAAGTAAATGTCACACCCAAGTCGATTTTATTTTGCTGTACATTCGAGAGAAGAGTAACTATTGAATGTGAATGGAGTAATTTACATGTTAATTGTTGAAAAAAATACACTGCTAATAATTGATTTGACTCATGTGTGTTTATTTCGGAAAGGAGCTAAATTTGAGAACAATTTAGGAACCAGGATGCAGACGTCTCCTAGCTACAAGATGCCACCGCATGTTGTGCTCCGTTATCACCAGGTCCATGGGTCTATGAAAAACTGTAACGATTCCCTGTACTTTTCGATAAAATCAGACCAGATTGTTCTAACGTTAGATCTACAATTTCATCGATACGCTCTCAATAGAGATAAGCTAGGCTAGCTGAAATGTATCTACGCCTTCAAAATTTGAAGCCAAACCGGGAAATAAAACTGCAACCGCTGCAGATTTTAATCATGCTCTTATGAATTTACATTAAAGTGCAATAGCCGTTTTTACAATATTTTAGCCAAATCAAACAAACACTAGCATTTTGCTTAAGGCACCAGTGATTCCTGGCTGGTAAATTCGACAACGAGACAACCCTCCCCCCCCCCCCGACATTGAGTTAAAGTTGAAGAAAGTGGATTTCTGGAATGTTTTGGACCCCATGGTTGCATGTATCCAGTCTCTATGGCTGCATACATGTTCATGTAACTGTGAATTTTTGTTTTTGCACTGTTGGCATTCAGAAGAACAGTTGAATATTTTTTCACCCAGACCTCATTACTATGTACTTAAAATGCAACTCACTTCAATATGGGTGATCACGACTAACTAAACCCCCCGCCCGCCCCCCCCCCCCCCCAAAAAAACTTATGCAAAATAGTACCTTTTCAGTATCAATGAAGCAGATTTGATGGTCCTGCATCCAAAATTGTTCAAATTCCAATTGAATCACTGATGACATGAACCACCACATGTCCAGACTGTTATGTAGGTACATATGTTAAATTTATTTCACGGCAACACCTGTCGAAAGTATAATGTACTTTTCCACTCATGGCAGTTTCGAATTTAGAGTGAAGTCAGGTGACGAGGGAAAGCCCAAATTTGCCAGAATATTTTCCCAGGTGATGAAAGCAAGCCGACGTCACCCATTTATGTAAAATGGGCAACTCAAATTTACGTGTTTATTATTGATTCTTATTAGGTCATGAAATTTATATGTATATATATATAAATGTCACTTAAAAAATATTCATTATGGAATATAGTTCAGCCTTCCAAGAAACTTATTTTCCTGGTAAAATAAATATAAATTTGCCGAAAGAGGTGCACACTCGATACCCATTGGAATACCAATTGAAGAGCTCGTCACTCATAACCATTTTATTCAACATGAGCATAGAATGATATTTCATAAGTACCTATGATATCTGTTGAACGAAAATATTTGGCACAGTTTCATATTAGTTAACACACAAACCTCAATGATATCACTCAATCATATGAGAAGTCACGATGTTTGCCACTAAAAACTTTAAATTTGCAACTATGGCAGCTACCTGCAGAGATATGCCTAGATATCGTAGACCATGGCTAAAAAACTGAACATAGAACTACTAACAGTATAAAGAAATTAAATTTATGAAAGACGGACGAATTTAGGTACATGGACCTGCATGTTATAAGCATTAAAGTCTTGAATAAAACCAGTGTCAGAATATTTACCAACGAAAAACATTTCTACATATTAAAAAAAAAGGTGTGTGCTATATCTACAGTAATATTTGCAGGATGGAATAAAATTTCGAATTCAATTTTGAATGCTGTATCCTGAAGAGGATGGGTAGCGATGTGCAGCTCGGTATCATATATGGTGTAAAAGAGTGATTAACAATTCAGAAAAAATAGTATCATGGTGTCTAAGTGTTGGTTCCATCATATCTATAGTAGAATTTCAGAGTTTTTCCATGTTGCTGATTTTCAGCAAAATATTTTGCTTGAAAAAAAAAATACTACGTGTTTCCATTAAATAGTACAGACACACATGATCCATATTCATTAATTCCAAACCCAAGAATGACGGCAAAGAGATTTCAGACTTGCCAAAGCATCAACATTTCTTTTCCAATACCAATGTGAAGAAACAAATTTCAATCCTGACTTGAGACAGGCAGTCACCCATAAAAGGCAACTGGTGGTTTTACACCGGTCCTCTCAACCTTAGAAATATTCATCATTAACTGCAGACACTAGTTCTTTTTCCAAAATGTATAGGCCTAACCACCCAAAACACAAATTTCATTTCTTCTGCCAAAAATAAAAAGAGACCTGTTAGGCCTATCACCTTTTAGTTCTCCCGACTTGTCAGTCAGCTAAGTTTTAAGTAAAAGAGTAAAGTAGGCCTACATCGTTTTCGTGACATTTATGGATCTGGACCATTATAAACACACCCTACATCCACTATAACTATGAGTCGGAGAACAAAGCCCACAGCACAGCATAGCCAATGAAGTAATTTTCAAATAGTACAGAAACACCTGATCTATATTCATTAATTCCAAACCCAACAATGACGGCAAAGAGATATCAGACTTGCCAAAGCATCAACATTTCTTTTCCATACCAATGTGAAGAAACAAATTTCAATCCTGACTTGAGACAAGCAGTCACCCATAAAAGGCAACCGGTGGTTTTACCCGGGTCCTCTCAACTTTAGAAATATTCATCATCAACTGCAGACACTAGTTCTTTTTCCAAAATGTATAGGCCTAACCACCCAAAACACAAATTTCATTTCTTAAAGACTTACTAATAAGGATGAGAGTTTTTTGTATTTCTCTAATTTTTACACTCTATGTCGGGAATTACCCAAAACACGGATGGAATAAGTAATGCGCGGTACACAAATGAGTCGTATATTAGCAAGGGACCTTATACAGGTATTAACTTTTGTAATTGTTGTAAATGCCAATAATGGGTCAATGTTTGCTATCAATTTCATTAATGTGGACATTGCAATTTAAATTCTCATGAATCAATGGTCCAGAGAAGGAAAATTGATCTGTCATTTCCTTTCGAGTATCATTAAGTTTAAATCTGGATATTTGATTGTTTGAAGTGGACGATGAAGTAGGGTTCTCGGAATTTTCCCTTTCCTGGGATTAACTCCGTGATTCTCCTTCCTTAGTTTTTTATTCCTGCAAGTTTCATTGTTTTTCTCAGTTATCTCACTTCTTTTTCCTTGGACAGATTTGCTGATTTGTTTCACGGTTGTGCTGAGATATTTGGTTTTCCCGCCCAACCTCCCTTTTAAATATATCTACATATATAGTATTTTTTTTTGTTTTTTTGTATTTCCTTTCATTTGTTTTACTTTATTTTATTATTTTTTTCTTTTCTTTCTAAGGTGGTTTTGATTGCTTGTGTTATGGTTGACAATGTTTTGGTTTCCATTTTGTACTTGAACACACCATGATCAGTCAATTATTTATTTGAGGGCCAAAGAATAAATATTTTTATATTAGTTTTTTTGTTGTTGCTTATTTATCATCTGAGACAGTTAAGATTTGGATTAATTTTGAGTTGTGGAAAAGTAAATATATATATATGTATATATATATATATATATACACATATATAGTTACTGAAATATTTAAAGATAATTTATTTGCAGTGAGTCATTTCTTGATTTCATCTTAATTCAATGCTTATGGAATTTGAAATATTACAATTTCCAATGAAAGGACGAGTATGCCTAGTATTATATGAGATTCAGAAATTTAAAAGTATCCTGTCATTACCATAAAGAATACCACTTATCTTAGAAGAAGCAAGATAAAAAACATTCTTATATATTATGAATAGAAGGGGCCAAGGATGGATCCTTTCGGCACACTGATAGTAACGGGATACATCCTTTGGATACACTGGTGTTAATAAAAAGGCTGCATGCATAAGGAGCTGGGTTGACCACAGCATGCTTCTCCATTGAAAGCTTGGACCCTAATAAGCATCCTGTTATTGAGCATGGCTATCTGGGCCTAGGAAATTTGTTTCCCTGGTCTGTGAGCCCAAGAGGAAGGAGGTCCAAGATGAACCCAGGTTTTTACACGCTTGACCCTGATTTGACGGCCAAGCACATCCCGTAAATGGTCAATGCGGGAGAGACTTGGAGATCCGGCTGCCCATCAAAACATTTGGATGTTGTGTCCCTGGAGATATTGGATGCTGATTTATAGACAAAATTACGTGAGTCGTTCATCTGTCAAACCGAATCCGCCGAGTTGTTGGCCTGCCTGTGCGCCTGATCACCCAAGCGCGAAGTGCGCGGGTGATCAGGCGCGCAGGCAGGCAAGCAACTAGTGGAATCTGGTTTAGATAGATTCACGACGATGGTTATTTTGTATTTATCCCCTACTGTCCATTTGGAAGGAAAAAATAGACCATTTATGTCACTTGTGACATTTTATTTCACAACATTACATGGGACTTTGACACAGTCATGCCACGCATAGAAACATAAAATTTAAACAACAAAGAAAGGCGGTCGACAACAGGCAGAATGGCAAATTTTTTTTGTACCACCGCTTCAGACAAAAATCTCGACGAAAAGACACTTTTTTATTATTTCTATATGGAATTAATTTGGTCGAGAGAAATATTGGAAGGTCACGTTGAATTTGAATGTTGGAGCAGCAAACATTCCAAAGAATGCACCCGTGGAGCATAACTGACTGTTGGCCGTCAGATTGTCTGCATCAGTGATGGCAGCATTGCCAGCATTGCCCAAAGGAGCGGGGCGATGGCTCCCTGCCACACCAGGTGGGACAAGCAATGAAGACAGAGTCTGGGAAGTGTTTTGGAAAGATGTTGGAGGTCTCTGAAAAGAAAAATAATTTTCCTGGAGAAGGCTGCACGTCGCGTGCTATTGATTTCGGGTTGCTGTTGCATAATTGTTCACAAACTGCGCATGTTCGTGCCCGCTCAGCTGGTGAATAATAGTTGGCGGGACACTTGAATGTAAAAGTCTACTGCACATCTTGCGTCTTACAGAGTGGGTGTTTTTGGGCCAATCATCAGTCCTGCATTTTTGGCCCTAGTTTGCAGCAGAAAATCATGTTTATTCTTACCCATTGGCTGGGATTTATACCACGGACCATCAGGTTTTCGGCCGGGATTTATGACAGGTAATAAGGCGAGTTTGGATATACAAAATATGGATTAGATTCCTTCCATATTTGGAAAACCATATCTCTGATTTTACAAATATGGTAAAAAGTAGTCCCACCCATGGATGTGGTCAACAATATCCCATAGGCCATTTCTCATGGGTTTTCAATGTAATATGGCACAAAGTAGGGATAAAAGAAATATGTGCCTGTGCATTGTTTTTGCAGAAAATGTGTAGCCCACGCTGTTGCTAGAACTATTCGGCAGCTGTTGGGAAGATCTCAACCACATTGCGCTGGCCTGTAAGAGTCATGTTTAGCGTGAACAGTTTATTTCTTCTAGTCGCCGTGATTGACACCAACCCCCCCCCCCCCCGATCATGGTGCTGGCTGCTCCATAGTGGTGATGTTTTACTATGCATCTATCTACAGATCTCTCTGAAGGCACATGTCGAGCCCATAATCTCCCATCAACCAAATTGAGGCAATATCGTGACTTGTTGACCACAACACAATCCCCACTGATTTCTGGTCCAGTCAGCTTGTTGCTGAGACCACTGTTTCTGGGCAGACATGTGTACTTGACAGAAAGAGATACAGATAGCAGGATGGTATGACCTCATTTCAGCCCAAACAGCCTTCTGTTAGTTGTTTGCTATGATGTTGCAAAGCTGCAGTCCTGCGCCACTGTTTGTTCAATGATTTCTATATCCCGGTATCTTCCGTTAAAACTCATTTTTGAAAAGTTGCTGGTAGGTTTGTTTTTTAAGTATTCAATGTTAACGCAGGTTTGTTAAAAAAATGTAACAATCGGGACTGGACGAATAATTTTGTCTAGATGAGTTTCCCCTCTGCAGTGCATTCCTAAAATCTGAGTTCAAAGGCATTCCAAGCCCTTTCATCAACTCTTTCGCACCCTATAACTTGTTTTAAGACCTTGATTTACTTTTTACAATGCAAACTAATATATGTTTCTAGTTGAGGGGGTTTAACCACCGTCTTGCTTTATGGTATCTCCATGACCACTTCAGTATAAAACGAAACTGAACAGAGACATTGGTTTCTGCACTGATGTCAGGAACGCTCAGCACGTTAAATGGACATTTGTCAAGACCTGACGTCAGTTTATTACCAGTTTAATCACGTGTAATGGCTACTGACAGTGTTTGGCCTTTCTTTCTTACCACTTCTCGGTATATATAGCACCAGTCATGGTGATATTTTCCGCATTGTTATGGACTCCTATGCACCCTCCCATTTAAAGGTTTCCCTCGCCAAGTACTTTATTTTTTATGAAAACTAAAGGAGGTGAGTTGTTAAAGCACTTTGTGTAGAAAATTTGCCTTTGTGATGACGCAATACATATTTCATTTACAATTTTATCGTGTGGAATTGCGTATCATTTGGTGGCTGCCCTTATCAAGCATCGCTACTATCCGTCATAGTTTGACCACCGGGATCTGTGACGTCACGGAAGGGAGCTTCTGCACCAACTCTGATTGTAAAACATTTACTTGCTATAGTAGTCATTATTTATCTCTTTAGGCATGCGCTGGGCTTAGAGATACCTTTCAATGCGACCCTTTATATTTGCGTATCCCAAAGCCTTGTCATAAATCACTGAATAGAATAAAACTTTAAGCCTGCTGCACATGGGCGTATGGTTTCAAATTCAACTGGTTTTGAGTTTACATTTACACTATCTTAGTGTGCAGCATACACTGCCGGTATTGCATATTGGCAGAATCGCAAGATGGCCTGCCCTAAACCTCAACCACACACTTAAATATAAATTTTCACCCATTGACTATTGAAAAGCATCATTTACTAGTCTAAACTTCCTCAGTGCAGCTTTGATGATCTTCCGTGGCAGCTACGGTATGGTCAGTGTTAGGTACAGACACAGTCCCAGTTGCACCCACACAGACCGGCTTTGTGGTAGCCCGTCCATAGCCCCTTCCAGTGAGGCTTCATTTCTCTGTCCTTTTCCCAACAAATCCCTACATCTTCCCCTTTGTCCTAAATAAAATCCTCTTCGGAAAATGAACAGCTAAAACAGAGATCCAGCTCATACTCTGCACCGCGTCTGCTCATGCTCTCTCTATATGGCTGTCCACCATTGTATCACATTGACTCCCCTCTGTGACGTCACGCCCACAGCACCATTGATAGCCAAAAAGGCGCGTACTTGTCAACTTCGGGCCCGTCATGGGCAACAAAAGTCTTTTGCAGATAAAGTTATTTTCCTGTGTAAATATGGCACCTTTTCTTCACAATAGTGCTATAACACTCCACGTCCCTCACGTTGCAAGAAAATAAGCAATTTGGCTTTTCGGACCTTCAAGTACTGATCGTTAAGAAGCATCAATAGTCGTCTTGATGGCAATACAATACCAGTTCAACAGAACATGAATTCATGAAAAAGAGTAAGTTTCCGTTTCCAAGCAGAGGGTATTGTCTATTGAGGCCCGAAAACGATGGAGCCCAGAAAATAACAAGGAGTTACCCCGAAGTTGCTGTATATTGCGGAAACACATGCAATATCTTACCAAATAACCAAACCTGTATATTTTGAAAATCTTTATGAAATATACAGGTAATGCATAATACCAAATATATCCTTGTCTGTGTATATGAAGTGCGTTTTGAAACAAAGTCATTGCTTTTCCTAGAAATAGCACAGGGCAGTTTGGAATTGCTGGTTGGAGGGCAAATGACACAAGTCGTGCAGCGACGAGGGATGGGTGGGTGTGGGACGGGGTGTCCTCCCCCATAGGGGGTGGGTGTCCGGCTGTCCTCCCGCGGGAAAATTTGAAATAAAGGTTCTCAGGAATGCATCTTAAGCTTGTTTTCAGCATACATTTGCTGTTTTTATATTCACTTGGCATTTTTTCACAATTCTGTGTTTATGATACTATTGGAAATTACAAATGCTGCAGAATATTTAGGGACCAACAAATGTACACAAGGAAACCGCAATTATGCAGGACTCAAGCATGGTCAAACATATTATCATTCAATTCTTCATGATGGCCAAAGCTCTGGCCACTAGTGCACACCACTGCAGAGTCTTCACAATCATGACCATACCCACCTGATTTTACATTTAGTTACGTGAGGTGCTTTATTCTCTCTTGAATTTCAACTGAGATACATGGGGCTTTAATTACCAGATGTAACTTAGATTTAAGAAATTAAAATCCAGTAATTTAGAATCCAGAGAGACTGGTTTTGTTTTGTGATTCCTGAAAAAAGGGAAGAAAAAAAAGAAAAAGACGAAAAACTTTTAACAGAATATATTTGAAGTGTTAACGTCAATGTTAGATTACAGCACTACATTTGGCTGCAACTACCGTATCTTTACCAGACCAGCTGATCTCTTACAATGAGAATACTCTGTAAACAGCATTCTTATATTCGCCTCTTTTTTTCTTATACCTAGTGCTGGCACTCTCTTTCAGTAGAAACGAGCCAGTCTTTGGAAAGTGAAAATTCACGTGCAAGAGTATGTCAACTTTAGGAACAAGCAAGCTTGTTCTATGGTCAGTCATGATAAGTTTAATGTGTAAAAATAGTCTTTCAACCTCAGCTGTTAAAACCGGTAAAGTAACAGCTACACAGTACAGGAAGTGCAGGTTTGGATACACAGTTTTGAAGCAACATCGACAAAGCAGCGATCATAGAAACACTATACTCCTGCTGTCTGGAATACTGGAGTCATTTGAAATTAAATCTATGAATTTTGCCCATTCTATAAGCAGACAGTCCTCTTTAAATCCAAATGTTTCAGCTAAAAATGAGATTTCCTCAACCCCATAAAGACTTTGCACATCTCTCTGCATTGTTGACAATCGCAATACAGCAAGCCCATCAACTGTCTTGGGTTGCTCCAACCTGAGCTTAACATTTTCACTCAATGCATCAATGAAGGTCATTCTCACAGCCAAAAGTTTGCTTCTTGCTCGTCGTCAGAATCAATGTCATATTTTTCCCCAACTCGTGCGCCTAGAAAGAATGCCCAATGTTCTGATGGTGGAAGCCTACTTTTCACTGAAGCAGCTGCTCTCAGCCTGGCCGGATTTCAGAAAGATTCACCATAGAAGCACAAGTTCATTAAAATTTATAATTTAAAATACAATCGACCCTATAACGAACATTAACATGCAACTACTGGGAAGTAGGATTCCGTCGGATATCATGACCTCAACACAACACGTTTCTACGATGAATCAAATGTCGGTCATAGAATCCACACAATCACTGGATGGGGAGTATTGAAGTCTATTCTTTCATGGCTAGACTGAATTGAACTCTAATAATTACCCCCCAATGCAGCACTTTTTGCATAGTAGACCTACACAGGTCTACCGGCCACCTAGCTGATCTCCAAGTAAATTGGTACTTCATTGAAATCAGTATGTGTAGTGCCAACTACTACTCTGAATTTCAGTGTTTGCAAGCAAACAGGTCCATTCATTCTATCAACTTTAGAGCATCACTCACACACACACACACACACACACACACACACACACACACTGTTTGTCTACGAGTAAACACTGTGTTTAACTTAAGGTGGAAGCTGTGAAGCCAGTGCGCAGTGAGACTGGCAACTTTGGATCGCAATTACCCTTTCACAAGTACATTAAACCTTCATATTTTCTGATTACTACATATACATAGACTTGTATCCATAGACTTTTTTAGCAGGATTGGATTTTTTTGAGATATTATAGCATTCTTTCTGACTTGGTAGGATTTTCACATTTTTTGCACAGAAGTCGCACAAAAGTTTTTTTTTCTATTTTCCCCAGTTGAAATCAGAAGAAATTTAAAATATATATCCATGTCCAGTATCGAATTCAATGGTTAGTCCTGAAATAACATAAATAAAAAGTTTTAATTTTTTTTAAATCTAGTCCTGACAGGTTGTTCATTTTCCTTCTATAAATTGTTCCAAAAGTCGCGGAAGGGGTTGTCAGAAAAAAAAAATCTTGGGAACTGTTCCCAGATATGATATTTCTCTTTGAATGTCCAATGATTTTAATGTGATAGGGCAAATTGTACGTTTGTGAGGCGAGATAGAGAGAAGTTGCAGAGGTTGAGCAAAACACATTTCCAAGAAAATCGCATTGAAAGAAAAAGTTGCCAATTCGTATGCATTTATGGCTGTAATATGACACATACTCATTTCTTGTGTCCTGTGTTTAAAATATTGTTTAAAATAAAATTGTGGCTTTACCTCTGTGATGTATATATTGTGACTTAAACCAAGACTTTTTTTGACTTGGGAACAGCACACTTGGTTTGTTTGGGTGTGGGTTCACATGCGGTTTTCCATATTTGGGGACCAGTAAGTGGATTGTGCTAATTTGTTTTTACATCAGTAGAGAATTTCAAAGTAATAAGAACAATTGTCGTGATTAGTCTGAAATGGCCCATTGTTCTTGCCACAGCTAATGGTTTCCTGGTAGTGACCATGTCAATAGCTCAACTGGTTTCCAGGGGTCATGGACTAATGACTGTGCAAACATTGACATGGTTCATTATCATGCCCATGCAAACGAAGCCATGTGCCCGGCACTGTTTAAACTTTTCATTGTAAACAAAAGTTTTGAGATCAATTATCTCATATAAATTTCATGTTCATGAGTTTTGGGAGCATTTAGTTTAAGTATCAGACTATCCAAAAATATGAAAAATTGATTAGAGGTTATCCAAAGGTGTCAGCTTCAAATCTCTTCCACCTTAAACATCACAAAATACCAAATAGTGCGAACGGTACTTCAACCTTCTCAAATGAAAGTTAGCAGTTATGTCAACATATGGCACTGCATGTATGTAAACAAAGCGTTCCAGCCTACCTCGAATAATTTTAACACCCTTAGCTGTTTACTTCAGAAAAACTACATATCTGTGGCAAATTAAAATTTATTTTTTACCTTTATATTCTGAAAAACCAATGGCAGTCTTGTTAATTTGGGTAACACATCAGATAGAAGTAGCATGACCCTTAGAGTCCCCCACTTTGTCAGCTTTTTTTCGTATCCCTACAGCCATTGCTGCTTCTGTGACCTCTCTGTTTCGGCTTACTGCATTTTCCAGATCAAATGGGGGACACTGGTAGGACAGTTGTACACTGGTAACAGCGCTATCAAAAGTAAGCCACCTGTCAAAATAAATGATTTTCACTCTTGAGTCCGAGGAAAATTCAGACCATCACCCGTCATTCATGAACTTGTAACAGTTCATTTCACAAAAGTTTTGGTTTTTATTAATTGGTCTCCAGTATTTTTAAATTAATCTAGAACATTGAAAGTCAAAGAAGTGAAAAAAAAAAGATATTCATTTTCTGCAAAATGACTTCTTTTTCTTTCAAATTATAATATATATATATATATATATATATATATATATATATATATATATATATATATATATATATATATATATATATATATATATATATATATATATATTCTTATTGGAAAATAAATAAATTTTCTAATCAATACTTCTCGTTGCTTTCATTTCGGAACTAAAAAGTTTTACAATAGGTTGTACCTTATAAAAACTAGCTGTGCCACATTTGCATTAAATTCAAAGTTTTTTTTATTTTAATACTGTAATAACTGCCCAGAGCTGCGGGATCTGGAGCATGATATTTCATTCGCTGTCAAATACCATGCTCCATTTTCATAAACTTACATGCACGCAATTCTTTACTAGAGAGCTGCGTGGAAAGCCAGTGCTTCGCTGACCTAAGCTAGTTTCCAAAATTGAAGCTGCCGGTGTTGTGCTTTACCTTAGTGCATAATTTATGACATTCGGATATGTCTAAAAAATGCACTTAAGTAAAACTTTTAATGGAGCATGAGAAATTGAAGAATATTTAAAGAGAACTTTTAAAAGAACATTGCTACTTCGTGGAGAAAATACATGATATTGAGCATTAGAGTGCCGATTGACTTATAAATTAATCAGTAGGAAAGTTGTATTTACAGATACAGACCTGAATTGAAGAGTCGTTTAGAACTAAAAGGTGATAGGCCTAACTGGTCTCTTTTTATTTTTGGCAGAAGTAATGAAATTTGTGTTTTGGGTGGTTAGGCCTATAGATTTTGGAAAGGAACTAGTGTCTGCAGTTAATGATGAATATTTCTAAGGTTGAGAGGACCGGTTTAAAGCCACCAGTTGCCTTTTATGGGTGACTGCCTGTCTCAAGTCAGGATTGAAATTTGTTTCTTCACATTGGTATTGGAAGAGAAATGTTGATGCTTTGGCAAGTCTGAAATCTCTTTGCTGTCATTGTTAGGTTTGGAATTAATGAATATGGATCTTGTTTTTCTGTACTATAATCAGGAATCCACAGTAGTGCTAACTAGGGAACAACTTTGACCCTTTCACAACAAACATATCCACAAAGTGTCAGCTTAATCTGAGTGACAGTGCGGGACAAGTTGAAAATAGCAAAAGCACACAAAACGTCGTAAAAAAAAACAAAAATTGCAGGGCCACCTGGTGAACAAACTAAGAACTAGGAGTCCCATGAAGTGTTACTGTGTGATATCAAATGAATTGGATGAGTGGTTTCGAAACAGATTTTTGAGGATTTTGCCCAATACAAAAACAAAAGAATTCATGAAAAATCCAAAAATCACTAGAGCGCAAGCATTAAGACGTAGTGGGTAGAAACTTGCCCAAGGTACATTGCTACCAAGTTTGAAGTGAATTTGGCTGATGGTTTCACAGAAGTCGAAAATGTGAATTGTGAACGGATGATAGACAACGGACAAAGATGGCATAAGGTCAGCTGGCTGACGAGTCACCTGAGCTAAAAAGATATTCTGAGTTCTCACAAAGCTGATTCAGAATAATTTGTGAACTCTTTCAAGCTCGTAAAACCTTTATTAATGGCTGTTGCAGCTGAAAAAAGTCAATAAAAATAAAATTTGCATTACCTAAAAGTCTTGGCTTGTTTCATCATAAGCGCCACATGATCAAACACCTTTGGAATAGTGGGCAAGTTGTTCGTGCGATTTGGACTGTAGTGATAGTAATTGTACATGTTGTCTAACATTTCTTCAATTTAGCAAGCAGTCTGATACCTTTGAACGAATCTCTTGCCACTAATGCCAGCAGTGATTATTACAATGTATACCTATGAGAGGTTCATTACACTGTCCCCTTAACAATGCTCACACTCCGTTTCGTTTCCCTGTCATCAGGGATGTTCCATTCGATCCCCTAGAGAGGCCACTTTTTCATTTCAACTGACTTGGTCATCAATGTGTGCTTTATGCTATCTTTAATTGTTTCTGCAGTGCCATTTTGCATTTCATTTAATTAGAGGAAACATACTTTCGAATTGCCTTGTTTGTGTAAATACTTGACGCAGGAGCCCAACATTTTTTTTACAGCATGTGCTGATGGCCCGTCATCAACCATGCAGGGAAACACTGGACTGCGTTATATTTCTGCACTCTGAGCAGCTATGACTTCAACTGCTGTTTCTTCTGCTTTATGCAATGCTTGTTCAATTTTAGATTGACCCACACTTTCCATTTCTAGCCTCATTGCATCAGTATGCTGTGCACTTTGGAAGTGTTCTTTTGATTTGTCTTCTCGCGGATAGCGGCAAGGTTCTGTGTTCCACGTTCTCGACCCATTTACACCCCATGCATTCCACTTTCTGCATAGGTTGCAAAACAGCACTTGCTGTTTTTCTCCATCCATTTTTGCCTCCACATCAGCGATGATATCGAGGTAGTTTGTAGCTGCTTGTCTGTCAGGCCAACAAAAAAACCACTAATTTTCTTATATGACACACCAGGTAATGGCTCAGCAATAAAAATGAAATCTGAAGCAGATTCAGTATCCGCCTTTGTAGTAAAGATGTCATCACTGGAATCCATATCAGTGTCAGTGATGGGATTACTGGAAGGTCCTTATATATTATTGCTAATGGCATGGCCATCCAAGACAGAATCAGACACGTTCGCTGTGTGTTTGGCCCTGTCTGTATTATCAGTGTAGCTATCTGTGAGTAGCACACTACTGGAATTTGTAGCACGCCTGCAATGACAAAAAAAGTGTCACTTTTATATTATCATAAATGGAATATTTCTAATGTTTATGGCACAAATTTAAAATATCAAAATTTTCAAGTTTTGTAATAATTGTAGCAATGAAGCAAAAGTACATCTATTTATGCATATGCTATACATTACATGTATAACAGAGTTCTAAACAGTTCTATTTTGATAAAACCACATACCCCGGTGATCTCATTTTCATACTATTTTGATAAAATCACACTACCAGCGACTACACTCCCAAAGTCCAAGGTTGAAATAAATAAACAATAAAAAATAAATAAATAAACAAACAAACAAGAAAAGGAGCAGGGGTCCCCCTAGACAAAGCATTTTAGATTTTCCCCTATTCTTCCTGCACCTCAGTCCACCAACTGGCAGAACTGCCCCAAACCAAAACTTACATTTTCACATACTTACAGATAAAACACCACCAGTGGCCTCTTTATCATTAAACAAAATACAACAAAAAAAAAAAAAACAAAAAAAAAAAAAACAAACAGAAACAAAAACAAAGATAAAAAAACAAACAAAAAAAAGAAACAAAAAAACAAACAAACTTGGTTCACATTTTAAAAAAATCGAGCATGGGTTCGCCTAGACAAAGCACTAAAGATCCACCCCCCCCACCCCCCATCCTACATCTCAAATCACCAACTGGCAGAACTGCCCCAAAGTAAACTGAATTTTTCACATAATTACAGATAAATCACCACCAGTGCCCTCTTTCCCATAAAAAGCAAAATCCATATTAATAAGAAAAATCGAGGAGGGGTCCGCCTAGACAAAACGTTTTAGATCCCCCCCCCACACCTCAGTTCACCAACTGGCACAGCTACCCCAAACTAAACGTAATTGTACACATAATTATATATAAATCACAAGTTTATTTGTTCACTGCAATAAACATAAACACTTACCTGCCCAATGATAGCCACTGCCTTGGCTCATTTTCAGTTGCGAGAGGCATTCCAATGGCAAATATTTGAAATAGGCTCAATTTACAAAAAGACTTTAGGTCTACCTCGTATATATTAAAACCAACATAATTACTTCAAAAAAAGCCTAAAAATAACAGTACATGCGTTACCTACGATGTTCTGAAAAAAATCCAAACGTTTGCCAATTACGAATACAATTCTGTGCCCAATAGTACGTGTTTTGATATTTTATCTTTTGGCCAGTTTCGGCCCTACTTCTCTCGTTGTTGTTGATCACGGTCAATTGTCCCTATAGGGGTCAACCGTGATGAAAACATTGAGAAACTGCCTAGGACACCATGACAAGCAAAATCAGCGCCAGCGCAATCATGCATGACTGTATTTTTTCTCTTGCACTATATGATAGGATTAATTATTTCAGAACATTGTTTTTTAATAGACAATTACACAATTACATTTATTCGGTATATTCCGACCCATGTGCATGTGGATTTACGCAGGCCACTGATCTGAGTGAGTGTGATCAGTCTTGACATCAGCCCTTATCTCCTGTCAATTCAATCCCCAACTTTGATATTTACTCATGAAACATTACGCCTTATTGAACTTCAGGGACCCGATCCTCTGTAGGTAAGTTCCTTTTACGATGTGTATACTCCATCTGAAGTAAAGATTATTGCGCCGCAGGCAGTATGGTTACATTTCTATAACATTTTCTAGTAGAATAGATATTTGCACCGCAATCATTGTACCATTAAAATATACAAAAAAACTCGAATTTATTCCGTGAAGTCATCGATGGAATCGATAAGCGCATCCGCCATTTGTATATGCACCAAACGACTTCTGACTCGGATATTACCCACAATACATCACTGGAACAAGATTTTAACCAATCATGGTGTGCCTACTAAATTAGTCATCTCTGCGTGTTTTCATTGGCGTGCTAGGTGTACGTGGTGGTCTGGGAAAAACCTGGGGAGGGTCTCAGCGCTCATTCTTCCATCTTTTTTTTGGCACACTGGTTAGAGTTTTTTTTTTTCATATTTTTATCAATATTTTCCGTTTATAACATTTTTTCACAGAATTTCTTTGAATAAACTGGAATTGTTAGGGATGTGGAGAGGAAAATAAGATTTTTGAGACGGGAAAAATTATTGAAACCTTACAAACTTTGCTTTGACTGTAACAACTAATGCTCGTAGGCAAAAGACAGATCATAAGTAGATGGTTATATTTGGCGTTGTAATTTATGTAGAAAGAAATTCAGTATTCGGCAGGATTTTATTTCCAAGTCTCACTTGTCTTTCAAAGTTTTACTCTCAATAATTCATTTGGGGGGGGGGGTTAGATTTACCTTTACATACGATTTTGCTGTTACTTTATTCTTGTGTCAGTAAGCATACACTAATTGATTGGCTAAATTGTTGCAGGGGTATCTGTTCTAGGTATTTGTTGGAATATGTTGAAAAACTAGGAGGTGTTCGAATATTGTGGAAAGAGATGAATCGAAATTGAGGAGGAAAAGGAAATATGGGAAGAGAACAATTAGAAATGACGGTGGGCCATGGGTATTTGGATGTTTCGAAAGGAGGACAAAGAAAATTTGTGTTTTAAGCGTGGATGAGAGATCAAGGGATACTTTGTTATCGTTAATTTCAGCACATATAGGAATTGGTAGTACCATAATTTCCGAACAATTTGCCAGTTACAATAATTTTTATCAAAATGGATTTCACCGTGAAACTGTCAATCATTCTGTTGAATTTATTACTGATGTTGGGGTACACACGAATGGAATTGAAGGTTGTTGGGGAAACATGAAACAAAAATTTAAATAAATGAGGGGATATAACAAATAGCATATTAACGCACACTTAGATGAGATTATTTATAGATTTAACAGGTGTCGAAAAGATGAATTTTCCAAGTTTACATTAATGATATTGCAAGCATGTATTACTTGATTGACACAGCTCTGAGGCAATGTTGATGCCAACAGAACCAAGTTACTAAAGGTAAGTAATACATGTATTGTAAATTATCAAATTCATAATTATGATACGTTGCCCGATAGCACGTGCGGCAGCCATCTTGGATCATCGGCAGAAACGCTGATGCTTAATTTACATGTGAGGACCCGTCAGAGGTCATCTCAGATAAGTGAATCTTGTTAATACTGATTATTTGAAACACATTGAGAACTGTTGTGAACATTGAGCCATTATTTAGTCTAAAGGGGCTCGGGTCCTTTAAGGTAGCATCGGTAAACCTCCGCGTGTATACCGCTGCGGTCATTAACCCGCTCTTCTGTCAAGGATATTTTTACACCCATGAAACTATATATATTTATTTTCGCCAAGGTCTCTAGATTTCATATGTGCTATAAAAATTCGGAAAAAGCGCACCCGTGAGACAAGAGCCGGGCCATTGCATGGGGGTCTGTTTTCAAGATTTTTTGAGGCGCAAATGAATAAAAATTTCCTTACAACCTTGAAATTTTGTGAAATGAAACTTTATGTGGGTGTCCAGGTTCGACATTTTTGTTTTTTCTCTAAAAGGAATAGTTATCATTTTATCAGCTGTAGAAAGAGTATCTTCTAAAATTGACCACTTCTCTGAGTTTAGAATTCCGAAAACCACACAAAAAATCAAAATATATCCAAACGCAGGATGCCGCACCTAAGTTATATTGTTATCTTTTCATTCTTTTTTATTTAGAGAAGATTGGTCCACCCGTTTTTTGAGAAAATTAAAATCAAAATTAGGAAAGTCGTCGCCAAAACGAAACTGCAAAAAATGGCCCCAAAAGGAAATCTGGGTGTGTTTGGTGGCATTTTCGGCTGCTACTTGAGCTGTATTCACTCCACCGTTACGACTCTTCTTGTGTGAAAAGAAACCATGTGCAACTATACGTTCCATGCATTGTCATAAATAAATGAACATTAAAAGCCGTCAATAAATCACAATCTTTGAAGTCATTCCACTAAAACTTGAACTATTCTATTGTTTCCTTGTGATGGTTGCTCATGTGGCCCGCTACAAAGACAATGAGAGAGGTGGGGCGAAATGGGATAACCATAATCGCATTATCACCCTGGGCAAACAACTTCGGCCCCCGTGTTCAAAATGGCGGCGATGACAAACAACAACGCGCGGTTTTACAGTCTGTTTGTCAAGTTTACAAATATGACATCGCTCACTGCTCATTTGTTGGATCAAACATTGGAGACCAGCAAATTTGGCATCGCTTACGACTCATACGACACCGACAGACCAAAGAAGCGAATGGCTTTGTTAACAGGATGGCAGTGTTTCACTTTGCACAGTGTTTCGGAAAGTTTTGTACAAGTACAACTTAGTACGACCGGAGCAAAATTCAACGCGAAAACCATGTGACGGTCAAGGAAGGAGAAAAAAATGGGATACTTCTTCGCTTGACAAAAATACTAGATCGCGGGTTGAGGACCAGAGAGAGATTGATAGTGATGCTAGTTATACCGCAAGGAATACATCAATTGCAATCGGACGCAAGTTTGTGGACGTTTTGACCGGGGCAGTTGTCAGTGACCAGGCAAACACGGTAGACGTTGCCGGAGAAGGCGAGTGGCATACCGAGGGGCGACCAGATCCGTCGGATTGCGAGTTAAGTGGCAACACTGGGGATCCCGACCAGATTGCAAAGGATGCATGGGCCATGCTGGGCCACTATGGCGACCCACCATCACAAGACCAGTGTCCAACAAGCCCAACAAGCTGGTGCAAATTCCAAGTCGACCAAACTTTAGGGACATCAGCTACCGGTAAGTAGGTTTTTCTTTCTTTTCTTTTTTTTTTAAGAAGATGCTAATTACAGGTTGCTCAATTTGGGCAAAAGGTTTCAGATAGTTGTATATAACATGGACCATCATATATTATTGTCCTTAAGATAGTGCTTGATTCTTTTACTGTTATACAAACATTGAAATTCTGAAAAAGGAGAACCTTCATTAGCGGTTACTGTATGGGGCATAATGGTATGGGAGTATCAAAGCATGCAAACACAATGCAGGTGCGTTCTGCCTTTCTCTAGCTGGTATGGTTCATATCAAAACACTGTCAGATGTCAGCCTTGGCATTTCATAGCAAATTCCTTCCATTGTGTTCATGGCTTTTGTTATGCCTTCATAATGCTGTCACAAATAGGTACCAAAGTATCCTTCTTTTTTTCGTTTTTTTTGTTTTTTGTTTTTTTTTGTTTTTTGTTTTGTTTTTGTTTTTTTGTTTTTTGTTTTTTTTGTTTTTTTTGTTTTTGTTTTTTTTTGTTTTGTTTTGTTTGTTTTGTTTTGTTTTGTCAACAAGAGAATAAGCATGTATGATAAATATTACAGCGACATTTACCAGTGATTATTGTGGAGGGAACAAAACAGAGGTAATATGGTAATCTTCATTTCAAAATAGCTAAATTTTATTTTCAGGCCACCAGCACAGCCATGAGCTCCAGCAGTAGTGGAATCAATGCACACTGACAGACAAAGAGCTTGTGGGGTCTTGTTCACTGGGAGCTGAACAAAACGCCAAAAAGGCATTACATCATGTGGTGTGGACGATAGGGACACCCGAAAGAATGTCCCACTCAAGAGGAGTAGATGTGTACAACCCATGTGAAACAAATGGACTATATTTCATGTAAAGTTACACATGCTGGGGTCCAAGTGAAAAAAAGAAGTAAAACAAAGTCTCATATCCTTCGCAAAAAGTAATGAGTCGACTGTTGAGCAATAAATGTGAATGCCATTAAAATGGAAACATTGGACATAACGTAAAAGTCAGTCCTAGTTTTTTGGACTTTGGGAATAAGATCTCCAGTGTGTCTGCAAAATGCAACAATAATTGACCCTGTTTTTTTTTTTTTTTTTTTTTTTTATTATTATTGTTTGAAATTTCTGTTATAGTGCAGATCTCGACCCAGGACGCCATAATTCTTAATAAATATGTCAAGTTTTATATCCAGTGCAAAACTGAAAAGTGGACTGTTGAACCATAAATTTGTATGCTGTCACAGTGGAAACATTGGACATTACAGTCTGGCAGACTTGAAAAATAAGATTTCCAGTGTCGCTGCCAAAAGAGACAATGATTGACGTTTTTTTAATGGTGCAGCTTTCAGACCAGGACCCTGTGGTCTTCAAACAGTGCATTACCTGTATATATTTGTATAAAAAAGAATGGGAGTTCAACAAATGCTCGTTTTGTTGTGGTTTTTTAATGTAAAAACAGCTTGGTGGCCTGGTGTTTTCCTCATCGACATCTACAGGATAAGATGTCCTTTCAAATTGTGAAATACACATTTGAAGGTAGAGTGTATCTTTATTCAGACAATAATTTGAAATATGCATTCATATGTAATAAATTTGTTTCATAATCTAAATCCATTTATGAAAGATGTATGGATGAGCTGAAAGTGTTCAAAATTTTCTACCAATCCGCAAGCAATAACCATTAGCCAAAACCTAATCAAGCTATAGTCCCCCCCCCCTGCTTCCGAAAAGGCCAGTTAGGAACAATATGGTATATTGTGCAAGTAGTTCCGTACGAATCATCAGTTACAATCCATTTCATAATTACATTTTTTTTCAATGAACTGTATATCAGGGTCAATGATAAAATTTCAATGTAGGCCTAGGTTTTGGCACCACAACAAAACTGCCCAGATATGTTATTTTCCCCTTTTCAGCAAACTGTTAGTAAGTTTTCTTCATGTAAAATGTGTGGTAAAGTGTAATGACAATTTTGATATAGAAACTAATAAATGCAAGGATATAACATGAAGATTTTTAATTTTGTACAAGAAACAAGTTTATTGACAATATATACAACACGCATTTATCTGCTTTCACCTGTCCATCTCCTTCAGCAGAATTGAAAGTGTTCGAAATTTGCTACCAATCCACAAGCAATAAACATCAGCCAAAAGCCTCATCAAGCTTTATCTACACCAGTAGTCCATATTTCACATGTCCATTTTCTAAACAGTCATAATGGCGCGACAAAACTCTTCTATGGAAACCTCGTATGTTCCTGGCCAGATTTCCCCTTTGACTTGGTTGGGTAGCATGGTTCTTATCAGCGCAAAGACACATGGCGGAAAGGTGAATTGGCAGTCTGCAGGTCCTTTTTCCTGATCCTGAAAATGCATAATGAATTATGTAATTAATTTATTTCGTATGCATTGTGTAAAAATTAAAAAGCATAAAATTGAGCCATGACTTATTGTTGCATACTTTTTTTCAATCCCATGATCAGAAAATTTGACATGAATACCTGGATATATATAAAGATAATGAAATATTATGAGGACATGTCATTAAATAAATAATGCAAGTCATTAAATAAAATGAATAAAGAATTATATAATTGATTTTTTTTCATGTGCATGCATAAAATTAAAAAATCATAAAAGTGCCAGCATTGATTTGTTGCATAATTTCTTCAATCCTACGATCAGGGAAGTTGACATGAATAACCAGGCCTTTTACATTGGATATATGTAAAGATATTGTAATATTGTAATATATGTAAAGATACTGAAATATTATAAGGACGTTGTCATAATAAAACAATGAAAATTTGTAATGAACCTGTTATTTCAAATTTGAAACCCATTAGGCAAATTACAATAATACAAAAAAACATAGTAATAATAATAAATTTTTGGTTGTGTATTGAAGCTGAAACACATGTCTCTGTCTTTGTCTTTTCCTCTCACTGGCACTGGATGATATTGATACTTGTATGTTATTACTGAGTAGCTGTCTGGAAAAGGAAAATCGTGTAAACGGGCTGGTTACTGTGGCAGTGATTTGTCAGTGGTTCATAGATATTTGTCTTCTCGTTGTGTAATAAAATCAACTCCAGGCATGAATAGTTGTGATGAAGAGTTGTATATTCAAGATGTTTACAGAATCGTGCAAGGTCTCAGCTCTGGCAATCTCCTAGGTGAGGCTATATTTATACAAATATGCAAATGAATATAAATTTAACCAGCCCATCTACATGTACGTCAGTAAAATGTCCAGGTTTTAGGAACTGGTTTTGTAAAAATAGCTAGAGTAAGCAGTTTACCTAATGAGATAGTTCAAAGAGAAACAAGAGTTTACCGGCCACTTAGGGTGTAATAAAATTGATGTTGACGGAGTACATAAGGTATAATAAAATTAATGCTGACGAAGTAAATAAGGTGTAATAAAATTGATGCTGACGAAGTAAACAAGTTCATAGTTATGCAACAGTAAAAGGGTGGGGTTTTTAGGTACAGTTTAAGGAGATTGCCAGTTACAATACTTTTAACATTGAGAGGAATTTCTTATTAATATTTCAAAATAAATTTGATAAAAAATGAAAAAAATGTTCTCAGCAGTGCCATATCATTACATATGCGCACCACCCATTCAAGGTACATTGTCAGGAACAATGAACCATAGCCTCTATTAAGAAAAAAATATGTTCACAGTAGTGTCCATAAAATAAATTAGAACAAGAAAGTCCTTAAGAGTCATTGAATGTATAATCAGGTTATTATCACACAGCAAAATCTTCCAGGTGTGGCAGTAATTGTTCATGATGTGATGCAGAATACAGGTATGTCACCAGGGCTCCATCAATAGTTACAGTTCAAAGGCAGAAATAATAAGCACAGTCATGTATGACAAACACAATGATGTAGGCAAGGATCCATAAAAGGAGTAACAGTTCTTTCACCAGGCAAGGGTGTAGACGCAAGCGTTTGTAAATATCCACAGTGTTGATAACACAGCATGGTTGGTCAGGTCATGGTTGTAAACTTCAATGTCGGAGGATTGAAAATCAACCCTTCACATTAAGTTGGAAGCATGTCTGTAATTGGTAGCAGCTTATAACACCCATGGTATAATGGTGATTGAGTCCAGTACAATGATTAAGTGACCTTAAGGTCATTATCTTGTGCGGCCAGCATATAGTAGTTGAGGCACAGCATAAACTGACGCGCCTTTTGACTGTGCGGGTGAAAGTTTCAAGAGCTGAGATTTCATCGAGAATGAACCATAATGCTTGGTGTTAGCACACGTGCATAATAGAACCATACATGTGATACATGATAATATTAAAGTCACATCAGTAGACTTAACTACAGTTTTGATCAGCCATACAAACAGTTGGCGTCATCTTGGTGATTAACATGTGTTAGCGTTCATAAAGTACCAATCGGCACAAGGTATCATAAAATCGTTCAACCACTTTACAATTATCTGGAGCATGTTGTCCGTCCCAATTTGGTATCAACATGATCAAGTTGCAGAAGTTAGGTGCGGTGGAGCAGTAAGTCATTGAACCATAGCACAATGGTCAGTAGCCAATTCACTGTTGATGCAGTAATGAGGAAGGCGAGAAGTCATTGAGTAGTCATTGGTCTCTGTACTGAGGTGATAGGTGAAGATAGGCTTGTTGTCATGGTAGCTGTTGTTGTATTCACTTGTGGCATGGATGGACGAGCGGCACTTGTGACAGCAGCTGTAGTGAGAAGCGGCTGGTTGGCAATGGCTAACATTTCATTGACCACTTCATTTTCTTTACCAAGATCTCTAGTCATACGGAGCTTTTTGTATTGACCACAAAACAAATTACCTTGACGATAAGATATAATAATGAAGTAATACACAGCACAATCACCAATGCTAAGACAATAAACAATAAGATTTTCCAGGGACTGGGATCAGAAGATGGTATTGTGACAGCCTTTAGTGTTGATTTTGCCTGATTCAGGGCTGTCTGGAGTTCTGAGATAGGCAGTGGGCCTACATCTTCCAATAATGGATTACTTACATCTAATTTTGAATTAGGTGTTTATTAGGGATTGTAGAAAGGTTCCAAATAACAGAGAGGAGAGAAGAGTCTGAGTAAGACTTGACTGATACAGGTTCAATTGTTTCAGCAGATTGACTGTAAAAGTAAGGCACTAATTTGAAGTGGCGTGAGTAGCCTGTACAGCCAGATTTCAGTGCTACAATTTGGATGTTGCTAGTGACTTCCTGGGTGTAAAGATGTGGTTTTGCATTATCTTGGCAAGATATGTGAAGAGTAAATTTTGCTCGAGAACCAATTAACCAATGTCCATGTTATAAATAATAAGCAATTGGAAATTTTTCATGCACCATGATATTTCTTTTGCAAGCAGACTGTATTGTTAGCTTATCTTTGGTGTACAGGGCAGCAGGGCAGCTTGGGCTATGTGTCATAGAGCGAACACGCTTACGAAAAGAACAATATGCTGTGTCTGGGTAGACACACTTTGCTAAGTAGGAGCGGCTTAAGATGACATAACTAGTTTTGTCTCTATTGACGGCTAAGTGAGTAGACTCCCATTCATATTGAATTGCTAAGTTCAGTTTGGGGTGTGGTACAGGAATAGAAAATGTTTCAAAAAGAGTAAAAGTAGAATAAGTGTGAGCGACAGGTACTGCAGTAACTATGTAGAAGGAATTGCCATTTGGAATCAATAAAGTTTTACTATGGCGGTAGTACCATGGAATATTCTTTGCAAAATCTCAGTAATAATCTAAAAGCTGGTGGTTATAATTTTGCAACTTTACGCAAGGTGACCATCAATTTGAAAGGAGATATTAAGGTCATAGGTAGTTTTCCCATGTTAATATCACAAACTGGGCTAACAAGAGTTTGAATTGCCAATTGATTTTGTCTGAGTGAAGATAAAGCAATATGGAAGACATCATGCAATTTGGTTTGTAATTCATTAAAAAGGATTAATGGTTCCAGATCAGATAGCTTCTTTTGAATGCCTGACATGAATGTTTGCAGGCCGGCCGTGGCATTGACCAGTCTGTTAATAGCACGTCTATTTTGAACTGCATTAGTATGGGTCTTATTTAGAAGACTCGTGCTTTGTTCAAGCACTTTAACAATTTCAGATTGACTTTCTTTCAATTGTATAATACCTTGTTTCAGAGCATTCAACTGTTTGGATGTCGAGACTCCAAAGAGAAAGCTTAAGAATGATCCAACCTGTGGTATCACTGCACGTTTGGGGTGCTTGACTGATTTTCCTTTCAATAGAGTTAACAATTGTGTCCAATTATCATTAAGTCTCCAGTGTTCATGCCAAAATTGTTGAACTTCTGCACTGACCAAATGACTAGTCTGTTTGGCCAGTTGTAAATATTGCTGTTTCTGGTGGGTTGTCAGTTTGTTGTCCAGTCTCTGAGTCATTAAGCCATGGAACAGGCTTTGTAAAGTGGTAATTTCAATCTGTAGTTCCTGTAATTGTTGTTGTCTGGGGTTCAGCTTTATGGTGAAGGTCAGTAGCTAGGTCGAGTATGTACCATACACTTCTTTGATTTCATTATAGAAGGTAGTCATGTCCAGGTGGGTGTAAGTCAGTTGTGACCACGGACTCAGAGTTAGAAGACGAAGAGTCCTATAAATATATGAAGAATACAAAAGAAAAGGGGTTTTGGGACAGCCAATTGCATGTGTGACAGCAGATTTGTCTCCTTCAAATAATAAAATTAGTTCTTCATTCAAATATTCCTAATTAAGTGAATAGAATAATTTTTGTTTTAACATAATGTTAAAATTCTAAGAAATCTCCCAATTCATGGCCTCAATTACAACCATTATTGACTATAGTCAGTCAATTATAGGATGCACCATGAATTGTGACAATGCTTTATAGCTGTCAGGCATAAAGTCAGGTGTGTGAAAACACACATACCTCAACTTTTGTTAGAGTAAATCATCGGTCAGGTCAATATCATTAATTGACATTTAGTTGACCGACAATGTTGCCATTGTATACCCAATTTCAACATACCACTTGCAAGCCACAAGTCCATACCCTTACATAATCACGGCCGAATATACCTTAGTCAATATACCTGTTGATCTAACTTGTGCTAAATCGTGCCGCTAGTAGGGATTTTCTTCTTGCCTTATCATTCTGCATCCAATTAATGCTATGGTCAACACTAATTGTTTTCAGTTTGTTACACTGGACTATGATGCTAGTAAGGACTTAAAAGTTTCGTCATGCCTCATCAATCTGCATCCAATTCATCCTATGGTCAACAAACATTGTGGTCAGTTTGTTGAACTGAACCATGATGCCAACAAGGACTTAAAAGTTCATCTATCTCAATAACATGGCTGCCATTAGCATGAATGCCAGGCCTATTAGCATACTGATTGCCAATTGTAAACCTTCAGGTAACCTAGCAACACTCAAGAGTCCGATATCCATGGGCACAATTGAGTCAAAATGTGGTCTCTTAGCTGCACTCAGGTCACTTGATACTGGTTCTGAACTAGGGTATTTTACCTTAGTGGACATTATTGGTCTCCCTGAAGGTGGTGATTGGGGACACAGGTTATAACGATGTAGAGGTAGTGAGCTGGAACTGTCTCCGCCGGAGGGTTGAGAGCTTGCACGGTTTTGTGTTACATTGGATTCTGTGTCACTGTCTGTAGCATCATCAAGTAAGCTACGGGGAACCTCTAATCTAGCATCCCTAATAGTTTGTATCCTAACAGGTTGCTCAAGTGAATCACGAAACTTGTTACCTATTTCTCTATTTTGTTCCCTTGTTTTGTTCCATGGACTGTCTGGATGGGCTGCCCTTATGTTTTCTGCGTGTACAACCTTAGTGACACCAGAGGGTTGATGCTTGATCTTATAATTAACAGGTGTAACTTTTTCCACAATTCTATAATATGGTTGCCAGGGCAACTTTAATTTTGTGGATTCACCTGGTTTTGAAGCCTTATAAAGATAGCAGACAGGGTCTCCTACTTGATATTCACAATTTTCAGCTCGTTCATTCAAGTGCCTTTGGTTCTTTAGTCTGGCTTCTGTAAGATTTTCTTTTACAGCACTAAATGCTCTGTGCACTCTGGACAATGTAGTAGGCACATAATCCTCCCCAAAATATCTTATTTTGGTCCTAGTACAGTATCATTCGGTAACTGTGGATCTCTTCCATACACCAGAAAGAATGGACTCATTCTGGAGGACTCCGAAATAGAAACTCTATATGCAAATAGTACAGCTGGTATAAACTCATCCCACAATCTTTGGTCTTTTCCTTCCATTAACTTGGCCAAAATGTTGTTCAGTGTTTTATGTGACATTTCAACTTTGCCATTTGATTGGGGTTGTCTTTATTCTAGTTATGTTTAACTCTGTAGACAACATTTCAATCACAGAGTTGCGAAACTCAGTACCCCGATCTGAAGTCATGCATGACACGACACCATGTCTAGGAATAAATTCCTCTGAAAGTACTCTAGCCACTGTTTCGGCTGACTTGTCAGGTGTTGCCTAACACTCTAACCATGCAGAAAACCAACAACAAATAGTGATCAAATATCTATTCCCTTTAAAACTTTTAGGATAGGGACCACAAGTGCCTATGCCCACTATCTGAAAGGGTGCCTCAGGTATAGACATGTCCTGTATTTCAATTCTCTTTTTCAAAAGTTTCCTTGAATTACAAGGAATGCAAGCCTGAATATGATTCACTACATATTTGTACATCCCAACCCCAAAATATCTATTCCTTATTTGTAAGTAGGTTTTGTCTACACCCATATGGCCAAGGTTATCATGGTAAGCTTCTAATTAAGGTTTTTCAAATTCTCGTACCGCTTCCACTATCATATCGAGGTGCTATTCCATATGTTAATGAGGCTGCGGGGATCATTTATTTAATTTTTAAATTTTACCATTAAGTTAGAAGCTTCTTCTGCATACATGCATTATAAAATATACAATAGGTTAGGGTAAGCGACAAAAAGGTAAAATGCATGTGTTTTACGTAGAAGTTAAGAGGCAAAATTTGACAAGAATCTGAGTATCAATAGTACATGAGCGCTGACCTCAAGTTACACACCAATGCACAGCATTGTGTGGACTGGACCCCGTGTTGTCGAGTCGACCAGGGATGTGGGAAGTCTCTTCCCACATCCCTGAGTCAACGTTTCGCTTGTGTACTGAAGTATAATTTAACGCACAATCGCGGTCCTGAGCGAGCTGCGCTTCTCTCGTCGCTCCGAGTCGAATAATTATGCGACAAGTGCTAAACTTTCTCTCTCTCTCTCTCTCTCTCTCTCTCTCTCTCTCTCTCTCTTTCTTTACAGCTAAATATACCCACTTTTTACAACATATATATATAATTTTATAACTTGAGGCACATTCGGATGGCGATTATAAAAATAAATGTCGTATTGAATCAATCAAGGTGTGGCTATATTTATAGGTTCTAAACTGAAAGAGCATGAAGACTAGCCAATACACTTTCAGTCTATAGGCCTATTTCTTTCATTAATTTTGTTCAAACATGTCCGCTCTTCTTTGAGCTAAGCCCGCACAAAGTTCTACAGTTCCCGCCACATCCCTCCTTTTGTGACGGTGTACATGTAGTCCACCAGTGACTCTGTACATTTTCAGAAATCCAATCATGTGCTCAACGTAGACGCGTCTAGCACTCAATGCCGCGTTGAATGCTCGGCTGCTGCGTCTTGTCCTCGGTGGTTGACGGGCCAACTGAGCTGCCCTATACGGGGCTACCAACGGGTACCGGTTTGGGTACCCTTTATCCGCGAACAACCGTACTTCATCCGGGAAATCTAATGCCAAATTGGGGCCAAATTGGGGAAGAGAATTAAAACATTGACTATCGTTTTGGTGTCCTAGGAAGCCTGACTCAATAAACCGAATTACTTTGTCATTATCTATAATGATCACAGTGTCAAAACAATGATAGTGTCTATGTCCACTATAAAAATCTTGTTGAGGCTCTATGCCTGGCTTGAATATCTCATGAGACGTACCATTGATAGCACCCACCGCGTGAGGAAGTTTTGGCCAGTTGCCTCTCATCCGCAACCACTCAATACGGGTTTGCCACACAATTGTAGGCGCATAATGCACCCAAAGCACATGCCTAACCTGTTTGATTATTCGGTGCACGTCAGAAATTGATATATCAAACCACATTGATAACAAGCTGTATGGGGGATAACACTTTAACCATATAACGGTTAACAAAAGTTTATTTTTGCGGTCTAGACTCCTTGGGCTTGTAAACGGTATATCAAAACTGACTGTCTCAAAGATGTTATCAAATGTTGAAACTGTCTCTCCTGTCAGATAGAAAAACGAATGTTTATGACGTATACATTTATTATAGAGGTTCTCTCCTAACCACACGTTAATACCATCCAGGTGCAGCCTAAATCTGACGGAAGAAAACATCTCATTGTAGATGTGAAAAATGAGGGTCGCGTAACAAAATAGGTCTTTCTTTCGAGTAATTTCCTCTTGCAGGTACAGAGAACACAACGTGATGAGACTAGTGGTAAACTGGCGATGCTCCGTCTGCCTATCCTCGTAGCATTGCATATACAGAGCTATTACCCAAATAAGCGTGGCCAAGAATCTACGCCGAGGGCGCAAGCGTCTGAATGCTTGTAGGTTCTAAAAAAAACAACAAAACACGCATAAATTTAATAAGACCTGAGACTAGGAAATACTGAGTATTTCCTAGTCTCAGATAAGACACAAGCCTCAAATACCTGACGTGTGAACAATACATTGAGATGCTGATTTGTCGCTAAACGTTTGTATGGTATAACATTTTTTATTAATATCTTATTAACCCCCACTGGCTGGGAGACATAAAAAAATTCACACATGAATCATATCCAGTAATAAAATAAAAAAATATATACCCGTTTCATATAACACGCACCCCCTTTTCATGTTTCAAAAGGCGATTCCTTAAAGGCACCCGGTTACAAATCAATACCCGCAAACGGGTACCAGGGTACCAAATTCCGTTCCCTTCAATGCACTAATTCCTTTCATCTTTCTCTTGTGCAAGTAACACGCAGTTTTTGTTAACAACTGCATGTTACAAATGTGGCGGGAAATACACTTCATTCGAGCGTTGCCTGTATATGATCTGGTCAAAGATCACCCCGGCGTACCCCATGCAAACAGCGTGTAGTAATTTGATCCCTTGGTTTGTCATGATATCCAAACTTTCAATTTAAAGAGCCTGTATTTTTTTTAGCGAGATGGGTTATATAGGCACTACCTGTTGCTCTGTGAACTAAAATACCCAAGAGCCTACTTCAATATTTGAAACAAACAAACAAACTACATGTAACTCACTAACAAACAAAGGGCGCACAATGGACCGTAGAGTACGACTTTTCAATTTTGACCGCATATTCATTTATAAACGATAAACTGGTTTTCAAAACCAGATTGAGTGTCACGTGGTTTTCCAGGCGTGAATAGGTTATTTTCGTAGCTGTTTCACTTCGGACTTTGAAGGCGTTGCACGATGGCCGAATCCATGGATGTCCAGACGGAATCCAACCAAAAATGTAAGTTTATGTCTATTTTTTGCTTAAATGGATGTAAATGCAACGAAGGTACATTACATGATAAATGCGACATTATAGGTATATCGTTATGGGGACCTAAAATATGACAGTACTTTGTACACAATATTTGGCAAAAATTTTGTTTCTGGGTATGACCAGGTGCATTTCAATATATTTAGAAAATTATATTTAAGACCAGTGAGTAGCTCTTTCGTCCACCTTTCCTATTAATATTTACAATAAAAAGGCAACGGATTGAATTGTCAGGTTAAAGTAAAAATATAACTTACGGGCATTTTTCTTCTGGCTGTCGTGGAAGTCCGGAAGAGTATTTTTTCCTTGTGCGTGGAATGGGGGCACCATTTATTTGTGAACCCTGTACGGAGTATACTCACCCGAGACCAGGCCCTGCCCTTTTCTGCATAAATTTTCACGGGTGACAAATGTTCCCGATTTTCCGCGAGTATACTGCGTGTTTTTAACACTTTCCAGGTCGATAACAATCGGTAATTTCAAATGTCGTCTGCTGCATTAATTTTCTTAAATATTGCGTTTATTCAAAATACTTTCAGAGGAGACCTACCAGGAAAACATGCCCCTAGTCAACAGCTTTCCTCGAGCTCGGTGTATTCTGGGCGCTTATCGCCCAGAGCCCCAAGGAAAGCTGTTGACTGAAGCCAATAATTTGACCGTTTAAGGGTTAATGAATATTTGATGGGGAAAATTTTCATGTGTATATAACATACAACTATAATTTGTTGCTGGCCATTGTGGAAAATATGCTTGAAAAATGCTGATTTCATGTCCTTTTGGAAAGAAAACCCACCGAAATTTAAATTAATTTGTCTGTTTGCCAACACAGACATATAATTTTTGCAAGAGTTCTTTATTTCTTTCCTTCTTTCTTTCTTTCTTTCTTTCTTTCTTTCTTTCTTTCTTTCTTTCTTTCTTTCTTTCTTTCTTTCTTTCTTTCTTTCTTTCTTTCTTTCTTTCTTTCTTTCTTTCTTTCTATCTTTCTTTCTTTTCTTTCTTCTTTACCGCCAAATTTGTCCGACACTTTTCTCGGACACTATCAAACATAAAAACTCCAAATTTGCCACAATTTTACTTCTATACATAAAGTCTTGCCTTTTTATGAAGAGGGGTCATAACGTTCCAAATTAGGGCTAATTAAAGTTTTAAATCTTCAATATCTTGTATACTATAATAGATGTGATTCCAAGTGTATATGTTTTCGATGATGGTCAAGCCAGAGGTCATTTTCAAGGTCAAAGGTCCTGTCAAGGTCAAAAGTAAATTTGATGTCTAATTGTTATATCAAATGTTATGAGTCATTTTCAGATGGTCATTTCAAGGTCAAAGGTCACTGGATACTCCAAATCTGGCATGGTGATACCTCTAAACTATGTGGAGGAGAATGGGCGTTAACAATTATGCAAATAAGGGACATTTGAAATTTTAAATATTGAATATCTTGTTGAATCTTTAAAGATATTGCAAACTTTTGAAACAATTTGCATTTGTAGGCACACAGACAGATTTGTTTTGAAGCAAATCTTCCTTTCTAGTTTTACACTTTATTATTACGACTTACTTAAATAGACCGACAGGATAATGTCAACACAAATACTGTTGAGATTATGTGGGGTGATTTTAGACAAATATAATAGCATAACACAATTATATATATATATTGGTCTACATTTGGTGTGGAATATACATTTGCCGATTGCTGTAGCAATTATATGTGGCAATTATACTAATACATAAAATCTGACCAAAACACATGGTACAACGCCTTCAAAATTCTGTCAAGGGTATGCATCGTTTCGTTCATGATTGGTCACCACTATTCATGCTTGACCCATTAATCACAACCGTATATTTAATAATTATATATACAAATATATGAATTATATATGCAAAATTATAAAGACAAACATATTATTTTATTATATTTCCAGAGAAACGTGTGAATCTGCATCACAGCCGTGACGAAACCCTTGCTATACTGGCAGGAACTCTGGAATATGGCGCCCACTGGGGAAAAGTGGCGGAATGCATGAAGAGGAAGGAAGACATGCCAGAATACATAAGGAACTTCTACCAAGGGGCCAAGCAAACCAGCATCAAAATCAGGGTGAGGGACCGAGTGTCCAAGCTTATAGAAACTGTGGACAGACTGGAGGACGAAGAAATAAGGTAAAGGACTAAACTTGAAACATTTCAAATATTAGAGGGCGCCACAGAGCAAAAGAGAGATCACGTTACACTTCATGACTAATAATTCCAAGCTGGGATGAGGTGTCACTTGATCCCTCCTTACCAGTGGTGCCCTCTAGTGATTCCAGACTCCCGTGCTTGTACCACTGTGTTGCACGATAGTGAAGTATGGAGTTGATCCACTATTCTTTTTTAATAACTCAGGCTGTTTTGTATCCGTCAATAATAATGCATAATAATAATGTAATCCGTGGTTACAAAGAGAATAAATTACAATTATGGATAACATAAATATAAAATACCACACATTTAAGAAGTTTCGTATCAGAAAGTATGGGAAAAGAATTGTGGTAGACTCCAGTTTACATATTAAATAAACCGGAAAAGAACGATTTATAAAAACGGAGAAGTATCATGAAAAAAGGCACGATATATATATAGTTTAATCATCTGTGAAATTTTATTGGGTGAAAATGAAAATGCACAAACGACATTGAAAATAATTTATAAAGCCTGATGGGAATTATAATGAAAAGTGAGGTGAAAATACGTTTGTAAGTTCACTGTTTGCGTTATTTGCAGAGATCGTTTCAGGCAAGTCACTATGAACAAAGAGCGACATCAGACGAGGCAAACCACCCACGCCGACGCCAGGGACGCATGGCGGGATGAGATGGAGGAGGTAGACGAGAGGCCTGGCACTTCCCATCATGATGGCCATGCATCTGGGGATGGTAATGGAGAAGCTGGGCAGTTGGGGCGAGGTGCCAAAAGGGGGCGAGCTCCGACTGGAGATGGGGACAATTATACGGAGGAAGAGGAGGAGGTCGACCCTAACCCCAAGGAAAAGCCTGACAAGCCAAAGCGCAAGAAATCGAAATCAGTTCATAAAGAGAACCAGAAACTAATGAATGTCCTGCTGAAAAAAATGGTAAAAAAAGTAGATCACATTTTTTCATCAAGTGACGACGATTGAATAGTTTGAAGAATTTATTTTGAATATGAAATATTGAGATTCAAATGACAAAACATGGATGCCCAGTAAACGATAAACGTTTGACATAATAAGTTGTATTTATCTGAAATAAATGGTTACTTGTCACATGAAAAAACATTTGAGTTGTGTTTTTTACTTGGGGTGGGTTTCCATGTGTGCAATTTGCATTCGATGTGGTGCTGGCGCCGCACAAATGTGGCATGTCTTGTAGGACCTGGCATACACTTTTTCCATGCATGTGTCGGGTTACCCGCGCCGGAGCACTCCGGCCCAGTCTGTAAGTAAAGTTTGACCGTAGACTTACACAGTCATGCTGAAGGAAAACTGCAGACCTGGAAATCTAGCCCTAGATTTTTTCCTGCCAGACCCACATTATCGGGCTTGTATGAATTAAATATTAAATTGCACACAAAAAGACATTTAATTGAAGTACCAAAAATACCTTCGGCTGTCTGTGGTCAGATGTTGATTTTTAAATTTCGTCACTCTTTGTCTACAGCTTTAGCCCGCGCGTTTTGACCACTTGGGGCCCCAAACAAGCGCGGAGTCTGAAACCTGGCAGTTGTTTCTAAAGCATATTTTTAAAATGGGTCTCACGGGGTGGGGATGTACGTCTACATGGTCTAGTAATGCTGTTCAGACTAGTCCCAAAGTCACGAAAACTTCGTATTTTCTTGGGTATTCCTTGTTAATTTTTAACCTGTCATAGTATTGGTGTGAGTCAACAGCTTTCAACGTCCCAGAAAAGCCATCCCTGTTACATTGTCCACCGGGAAATTTGACATATTGAAATAAAGGTCATACATTTTAAACTTAACGGTACATTCAAAAAAAGAAAGGGAAATAAAAAAAGAGAAACAGAAATAAAGATGACAAAGAAAAAAATACAGAGGAAAAAAAGACAAAAGAAAGAAAGAAAGAATTAAACGGAAAAACAAAAGAGAGAAAGAAAGAAAGAAAGAGAGGAAGAAAGAAAGAAAGAAAGAAAGGAAGAAAGAATTAAACGGAAAAACGAGAAAGACAGAAAGGAAGAAAGAGAATTAATTAAATGGAAAAACAAAAGAGAGAGAAAGAAAGAAAAAGAAAAAGAAAGAAAGAGAATTAAGCAGAAAACAAAATAGAGAGAAAGAAAGAAAGAAAGAAAGAAAGAAAGAAAGAAAAAGATCATTAATTAAACGGAAAAACGATATGTCTGTGTTTGCACACAGACATAATAATATCATGTGTGAAACAAAGAGGATTTAAAAGGAAAACCCCCCTCCCCATGGCCACGACTTGTCTATTCGATGAAACTATATTATATCAGGGAGCTGTTATAACGTAACTAAATTTGTGCACAATGCTGACGGGGATTTTGTCATTGCTACAAATAATGGGCGCTCCCCATGGAAGCGATACTCACATTTAAGCGACAAGCGGTATGAGAATTTGAAAAACCCTAAATACAACAGGTATGAGTTCATTTGGGAGTACCAATTATAACCTAGGGTCAGGATCAAGCCTGACTGGCGTTGCTAAGTGATAGAGTAATGAGTCTTCTAATACATAATCATTACAGTACTTTTGATCTCTTTTGTTTGTTTCCAATGCAGTAACTATTTGTGCAAGTGATCCATCCTTTCTTTGGAAGTCTTTAACAGTAGACCCACGTGGCAGCTTTAACAGTTCTTGTAATAACTGTTGTGCAGCTGTACTGTTTTCTTCTATTGATACACTGTCGCTGAGCGGCTCAGTGATTGAGGGACCATCTGTGTCAGTAACATCAGTGTTTGCTTCTGGGTCAGCCTTTGAACTCAGCCAACTGAGCATGTCGGCTTTAATGTTCTTCGCACCTTTGAGGTAAGCTAATTTGCAACCATATTCACTTAGGAGAATGGCCCACCTTTGAACATGGGCATTCTTCATTTCAGAGGTGAACAAACTCTTTAATGGACAATGGTCAGTGTAGGCCACAAAGTCTGCACCGTATAAATAATGCCGTAATTTGCCAATTGCATATACAATGGCATAGGCCTCTCGCTCAATCACAGGCCATTTCTGTTGAGCCTCACTCAGCTGGTGAGACAAGTATTGAATGACACGTTCTCCCTCATTAAATTGCTGTGTTAAAATTGCGCCACAACAATAAAGAGATGAATCACAGTACAATTGGTAAGGTAGTTTCACATCTGGGTAAGCCAAAATGGGTGCTTTTGTTAGTCGGTCTTGAAGCACTTCAAATGCATTTTGTTCTGCTTCACCCCAGGTAAAGGGAGAGTTCTTTTTGGTCAATTGTGTCAGAGGGTGTGCAGCAGGCCCTTTAAGGGTCTGCATGGCCAAAACTTTAAGCTTTTCATCGTTGCTTCCTACTGTCAGGCCAATTTTTGCCATATCCCTCTTCCATGTTCTGAGGTTTCTGGCCTGGAAAGGGTTAGGGCCCTGAATTTGTGGTGGTTGTGGGGCCTAAGGTTGTGGTTCCTTGTTGGTCATTATGGCCTGACAGGGGCATTTGCTGGTCTGGATGGGCCATTTTGTTTTAATTAAGGAATCCTGACTCTGAATACCAAAAGCAGAAAAATCCACAGTAGTTGAAACCATGTGCAGATTTTACATAGTAGGCATAGTCTTTTAGATCTCGTTTACAGTTGTGGCAAGGCACTGGTTCACTGATTTCATATTACTCATCTGTTTCTTCAATTTGGAAGGCAATTGGCATGACTTACAGCAATTCAACTACGGATAATTCTCAGGACACCGCAATTTCTTAAATTATCTGACCACGCTTCCAAATGATATAAAGAGCACAACCAAACTTGGTTTTGGCAGTTGTATCTGGTCTTGCCCAGGCAGAGGTAATGGCAATATTCACACTTCTTTGCAAATAACCGTGGATTTTCTGGCTTTCTGTTGTCTTCACCTATGAATTCAAGTTTAAACTTGTATTTTCTATCTGGGTGTGTCATCCCTTGGTCAGCCATAGACTTTTAATGACTCAATTTGAGATATAGTTCTTTGATAGTGAAATCTTGTATAAAGGGGAATGAACAGGCAATTTTACCCTTGACTACAAGAAAAGAGATTGGTCTATCAACAGTACAGCCAAAAAATTCACACTTAAAACTAATAGCTTTTATGTTCAAAATTTTGCAGATTGTTATCTGAGGGAATGCTTCAAAGTTTTGCTCCATACAATTTTATACAATGACAGAGCAGATAGTTTACAAATTTCTTTTTTTCACAAACTATCAAATAGCAAATGCATAATGAATGTTTGGACACAGGGAAAGCTGCAACCATGCCGACCTTCACAAACAAAATAGATCAAGGGGTTTCTTTGGTATTCTCCGCAGTAGCCACAAGTAAAGCTTGCACCATTTCTGTTAAGACCAAAAGAATTTGAAGATGGGGTAAGGATTGGGGTGCATTATTTGCTGGGTTTTCCATTAATTCATTGCATTCGAAATTGATGTACTGAATTCTAAAATAATAGCTCCATTTGAAAACCAGAGATCTTCAATGAGTGGTAATGAAAAAATCAGCCACTTACCAGCTTACCATGGTTCTTGCTGTGCTTGTTTCCAGGGTCTACAGTTCATAAACTTCAAAATTTCATCAGCAAAAAGTTCATCATCAAAAGTTCATCAAATCTTCACGCAATTGATCCTGGTCACGGCACCAATTTATGTAACCGGGGTGGTTACTGTGGCAGTGATATGTCAGTGGTTCATAGATATTTGTCTTCTCGTTGTGTAATAAAATCAACTCCAGGCATGAATAGTTGTGATGAAGAGTTGTTTATTCAAGATGTTTACAGAGTCGTGCAAGGTCTCAGCTCTGGCAATCTCCTGGGTGCGGCCATATTTATACAAATATGCAAATGAATATAAATTTAACCAGCCCATCTACGTCAGTAAAATGCCAGGTTTTGGGAACTGGTTTTGTAAAAATAGCTAGAGTAAGCAGTTTACCTAATGAGATAGTTCAAAGAGAAACAAGAATTTACCGGCCACTTAAGGTGTAATAAAATTGATGCTGACGAAGTAAACAAGTTCATAGCTATGCAACAGCAAAACGGTTGGGTTTTTAGGTACAGTTTAAGGAGATTCCAGTTACAATACTTTTAACATTGAGAGGGATTTCTTATTAATATTTCAAAATAAATTTGAAGAAAAATTTAAAAAATGTTCTCAGCAGTCCCATATCATTACAATCGTACCTTTAGCTTATATAGGCCCATGAACAGTAGTGCAACTACCGTATTTGTTAGTGGGTCTTGTTCTTCATTTTCATGGCCGTGATTGACATGACCACCTGGTTGAAAAACACCTCTGCATTGTACCTGCAAAAAGCACACAAATTGTTTACTGAGGACTCTTGATTATGGATCACCACATAAGTTTGCAAAAACACATACATGTGTCGAAGTACACCTGAAACCACATTCCCATTACCGGTCAGCACTGTCATTAGCTCAGATCTCCATCTTGATTCGTACTCGCAGGTATAGTGGTAGGTATAGGTTCCAACGGCTGCAGTTTACATGACACTTACTTATGCAATTCAACAGGTCTGCATGAAATGTATGACTTTGTAGCATTAAAACACCAAATTCTTTACATTTTCCAGTTGCCCGGTCCGTCGGCAAAGAGTTTCCGAGTGATAATAGGGGTTTTAATGGTCACTTGTATTGCGCCATCGAAAAATTTCAAATGTGAACGAAAGTCTGGTGCCTGCAAGTTTTTTTTTTTCTCGGTCAAATTATTTATGACAAAATTTCACACAGAAAAGTTACCATGTAATATGTATAGCTATTTTGCCGATAAATTGGTATTAGTCAATTCAAACCTTGCCTCAATTTAATCGCAAGACCAACTTGCCGCTTACGAAGTTATGATCAGAAGCCAAAGTCACTCACCGAGCAACACTCATTTCTTCTGTGACCCTTGCTTCCATTCAAAGAAACAAATCAAAATGTGCAGATAGGTATATTTTGTGATGAAAATTAACATTCCTTCTGATTAAATGACAAATCTATTTTTTGAAATTTTTAAACTTATAGAATTTTACAGGCTGACTTCTCAATTGATAAAATTCTTAAAAATGATACTCCATACGCTACAAGCAACATTGTCAACCTGGATACCTGAATCTGGAGTAGTTCTCATTCTATATATTACTGATTGTTGCCTGATCAAGTGTCGAACAGCTGACTAGGTTCATTTACGGCTAAGCATATTTAAGCATAATGTCATATTTAATTAGTGTGCTTGAAGCAAAATTTTGGCGAGAGGATCCTGTCATTTTATGAATATTGAAAAAACATATTTTGTACAGTTTCATCACAACTTTTACATGTATTGAGCCATAATTGTAGAGTATGGAGTATCATTTTGAAGAGGTCTATCCGCATTTTAAGAAGTCCTGTTATAAAATATGCATGTTTAGAGATTTGAAAAAATAAATTTGTTACTTAATCATGACAAATTCGAATTTTTATCAGAAAATATACCTATCTGTACATTTTGATATGTTCATTTGTTTTTTAATGAAATGAAAATGTTTTTTTTTGGCAGAGTGTTGTCAGGTTTGTCACACCTTATGTTTCAGGCGTACCCAAATATTCTTGTATTAGAACAGGGCTGGACATTGATGAATGTAAGATATTTGAACAAAATGCGTTGTTTCACTGTCCAGACACCTAAAATATTGATTTGGAACACTGAAATGGAATATCAATTGACACCCTTTTTAAAAAAGTGCAGCGTTACTACCAGTATCACCGAAAGCAACATGCATACGAGCGATAATTCACAGACATGACGCACTACTGGTACGTAACGGAAATAATTTTGCGAAAGACTGCAGACCAGAAAATCGTCTGTTCCTCTGAAGTACGAAATGATACTGGAAGGAAAACAACAACAAGGCATTTTAAAGACTATGCAACAAATTGACACCAGTTACGACACCAGTTATATGGGTGTGTCGTGACAGAAAAACAGCTTTTTTGTTGCAGAGGCAATACGTATTCACTTCCTAGGGAACAAATAATCAGCTGGAAAGACGTACGTTAAGTGCAAATATGCTACAAAAACACCATTGAAATAAGCATAGTTAGGCCACTTACCAGTCAAGAGACATCCAAAGACACTACATTACGCACCCAAAAATTTGACATACTGAGAATTCGGCAAATGCAGACCATCATACTTACTACATGGTTAATGTGGCACTGAGATCTTTCAACTGTATAACACCATTAGTGGAAGCCCCATGTTATGCTGGGTAAGGCGTAAAACGACGCAAGCTTTAAAACCAACGTCAACTCTCAGATACTATGTTGTCTCACGCGCACACTGAAGCATGTGCAGGGCCTTATATATAGTGGTAACTACACGAGAGTACATGAACCCAAACCAAGACATGTGAGCAGATCAGTGTCACAAAAAGAAACAAAGTTGAAAGATTGAACTACAAATGCAACAGGCTTGTGTACAAGAAATGTTTCACCCAATGTGGAAGACCATACGCATATCAAAAAAATACTTTATATTTTCCGTTTAGCAGATTCATTGTATAATCCCTATTTAAACAATGAAATCCCATATAAATATATCACCATACAAACATTTTTACTGTTTTAACCACATATATACAAGGACATCAAATCAACAAGTCTGTATTTGACAGAGGCTACTTGAGAATAATTATATTGGTAGAATAGTACTATTTTATCGTCACTTACAGCTGGTTGAAGTCAGCCCAACTCTCTGTTCTTTGATTCTGGGAGTGTTTTCTTAATGTTGGCAGCCCGGCATAGTGCTCTGTCACATATGCGGTGATGAATGGAAACAGAATGTCAGGAATCGTGATATTTCTGCTGTCATGTCCTCTCCACAGGATGGTTTCGTATGTACCTGGTCCACCTCCCAAATGTGTTCCATGGCATATCAGTTTGTAGTGCTTTTCATAATAATAATATTGTTATTCTGAAATAAACTACTTTTTTTAAACCAAGCTATAGAGTTGGTAAATCCCACTTTTTATTCCCTTTGTACTTTACAATATAGGTAGCGCTTCCAAATTGCAACAGTTAATAAAAAGCACATAGAGCTAACCAATGCCAAATTTCACAAAATGGGCCCAAAATGTTTAAAAGAAGTGGTTAAGTACCACCTCTTTCATGGAAGTCCCGTTTTTGCTTGCTTTATCGATGTTAAGAAAGCTTTTGATAGTGTTAACCATTGGACTCAACTCCGCAAAATGCTAAACAGATATGTAACTTCAAATGTTTTTAAATGCTTAGTGGTTTGGTTTTCGATGCAAAAGCTCTGTGTTCACTGAAGCTCTGTTAAATCTAACTGGTTCCACGTCTTGAATAGATAGACAATAATTACCCGAGTCGTTAATCTGTCAAACCGAATCCCCTGAGTTGTTTGCCTGCCTGCGCGCCTGATCACCCAAGCGGGAAGCGCGTGGGTGATCAGGCGCGCAGGCAGGCAAACAAGGGGTATTCGGTTTAGAGAGATTAACGACGAGGGTTATTTTGTATTTATCCCCTGCTGTCCATTAAGTAAGAAAAAAAGTCCATTTATATCACTTGTAACATTTTATTTCACTACATTACATGAGACTCTGACACAGTCATGCCGCGTGTATGAATATACAATTTAAACAACAAAGAAAAGCGGTCGGACTGCACATTTTTGTGCCCGCTCAGCTGTTGAATAATGGTTGGCGGGATGTAGGGTAAAAGTCGACTGCACATCGTGAGTGCTTGTTTTAGCTGCCAATCATCAGTCCTGCATTTTTTACCCTAGTTTGCATCACAGAATCAAGTTTATTCTTACCCATTGGCTGGGATTTATACCACGGACCATCAGGTTTTCGACCGTGATTTATGGCAAGGTAATAAGGCTAATTTGCATATACCAAATATGGAATTGATTCCTTCCATATTTGGAAAACCATGTTTCTGATTTTACAAATATGGTAAAATTAGTCCCACCCATTGGATATGGTCAACAATATCACATAGGCCATACCACATGTGTTTTCAATGTAATATTATGGTACAAAGTAGGGGATAAAGTTCAGGGTAGTTTGCTTTCACCTCAGCTCTTTAATCAATATATAAATAATATCAATGTGAAACTCAAGAGCAATGGAGTCGGTTGTAATATTGGTGGAATATTCATTAATAACATCAGTTACGCCGATGACATGGTGCTTATCAGCCCGTCCATCAAGGGCCTTGGGTGTCTGATGTCAATCTGTGAAGTTTGAGCCACTGAACATAAAATAACTTACAATAGTACAAGGACAGAGTGTATGTATTTTAAGCCTCCAATTTGTACACTGGCTATTGATGTACCTGTATACTTGTGTGGTGAAAGGCTCTCCTTTGTTCAGCAGTTTAAATATCTTGGACCCTTTGCGTTAAATAACCTGACTGATAAGCTTGACATTAAGCGACAATACAGGTCTCTTTGTATCAGAGTCAACATGTGCAGAAGAAAAAGTTACATGTGTGAAAAAGAAACGCAGCAGACTCTGTTCAAGTGTTATTGTATGTCTCTTTATACTTCAGAGATGAGGTGTCAGTACGCGAGGTCTAGATTGAACAGATTAGTAGTGTGCTACAGTAACTCTCTGAGATAGTTCTTGTGTTATCCAAAATTTTGTAGTGCTAGTGCTATGTTCGCATCAAACGGGATAATTTTTTCTTTCAAAGTGCACTTATCTACAGTTTTTATATGCAGACTGGAGGGATCCTACATTGTATTAATACACCCTGTTTTAAACTGTCGCATCTACTGGAGCTCGCCTTTCCGGCAGATGTGGTCAGTATCTTTGTATAGAGTATCGGGTAACTGCCAACAATTTTTAACCAACTTTATTCGCTATGTGCATTTTACTTACCGTGGTCTTAAATGTTATACGCGTTTCTTATTATCTTTCTTTTTATACGCAATTTTGGTGCCATTGTGATATGGATCTACATTCTGTATGTCTGAATTAAAGCATATCTTATCTTATCTTTAACGCAAGGGAGGCCATGTCAAACATTCAGCCAAACTCTCTGAATATAATGAAACAGAAAAGGTGGAGAATTGCACACTTAGTAGACGTATCAAAACGACCCGTTACTCGTACATAATGATGTTTCCAATGACTTATCGTATACCGTCTCGCCATAACGATGAAATTGACCGTTGCCGATGACTTTCTGTATATCACAAGGATAAATATGTTATTGACACAAATTAAAGAAAGCTGCTGCTTACTGTAAGTAAACATGATTTGAGGCAGCCATGTATTAAACCTTCCATGTCATACAGATGTCTTTTGTATGAGCCGACAATCAAAAAAAAAAAAAAAAAAAAAAAAAAAAAACTACTGAGATTTTAAGCTTGGAATTAGCAGCAAATGATGTTTCTTCCTTAAATAAGTGCATTTCAGATAAACGTGACTGTCTTAGAAAACACAGCATACTCCACTGTGTTTTGAAACAAAACCACGTGGACTCGACTTCTGAAAAAATGTGTCTTAAGATGAAAGTGACAGTCTCAGAAAGCAAAAGACACTCCACTGGGTTTTAAAACAAATCCACCAAGATTCGACTTCTGAAGAAGTTGTCTTAAATAGGCCATGCACTGCGGCATGGCTGTTTTGCTGAAGCACTTCAAAGAAGCGTGGTCAGTGGGCTTCTTGACTATACAAATGTAGCCAGCTAGTGAGGGGAAATATATCTCTTACATATAATTCTAAAAAAAAAAAAAAAAAAAAAAAAAGCAATGGCTATCATGTGCATTGCTTTTCAACACAAATATATATTCCTGCTCTCATCTGACCTAACATGCACTGACTGAACTAGTCCTTTGAAGTTCGGAATGATATCATGTTCCCTTTGTTTAAGACCATTATCACTGTTCGTAACATGAAGATACTCCCCACCCCCCTAGAAAATTTGTTTCGGAGTTTTGATATTTTTTTTTCAAGTAAGAAAAATTAAACAATTACCAGGTAGTGAAAAAGTTAGGAGGAGATAAAGTCCACCCACATTCTTACAAAGTCTGAAAAGGATTCAACTTACCGTGTAAAGTGAAGAAAAGTGAAAACACACGACAATTCCTAAAAAAGCAGATATAATCACAGTACCACCTGTTGAGAAAAAAAAAAATCATCTTAGCAGTTCTCAGAAGTGTCCTTATGTTCTTATTTAAACGATTTCCCTGGTAATTTTGTGGATTCTCATTCAAGAATAAATGAAAAAGTCCATAAAAGGTCCAAATAGCTTTGGAGCATGACCGTTTGACACGATTGGTTTAGTCCAACTCATGAAATATACCCACCAAGTTTGACGTGATCCAAAAAAATGTAGATAAAAATGAAACCGTTTAATGCAAATTTAAGGCGGATTTAAACAGTTGTATGAGTGAGGTTGTGAGCAAGATTCAATTGCACTCAGTAATTTAATGGTGTATGTAGGAAGCAAGATATCTTTTAAAGTTCAGAGTTACATGCAACAAATCGATTGAAGTTACTACTTACTATTAGTAAACATCTGTCTCAAGTCAAGAGTGAGATGTTTTCTCCATACTATGTTTGTTTCAGTCGTATTTCCTCCTTGATTGGTCTAGATTTCGACATGACTTGCTTGATGGCTGGCGATTTAGATAATAGTTAAATATTGATTACACGGAATCTGGTGCAGTCTCTGTGAAATCACTGAAAACTGTTGACCGCTTCTTTTTACATGACAGTCATTATTAATTTGTGGGTGTTGCCTGTTTGGAGGCAGATGCATGGCTTGATGCATGTTCTGAACTTTTTTGAAATTGCTCATGTTCATATTTACTTGTCACATTTGGACGAATTTGAAATTTCACTGAATTTGGATATCAATTTTAATAAGTCATGGTCACAGATTATTTTGCGAAGAAGTCCCAAATGTAACTTACCATTGCAATCCCAAATGATTTGCACTGCAATCAATTGGAATGTATACATTTACCACGAGTACTCAAATTGCACAATTCGTTAAAAATCAGAAATGCGGAAAATCATCACGCAGTGCCCACTTCAGCTTGACCCTTTTACAAGGTACAGATCCACCGGGCGTCTGAAGTATCCAAGTGAGGGTTGTGGAGAAGTTGAAAATAGCACACACACACACAAACAAACAAATTAAAATTACGCAGCGCTACCTGGCGAGCAAAAATAAAGTTTAAATGTTCTAAAAAGTTTCTCTATGCAATGCAAAGAAATTGGCCTTGTGGTTTCGGAGATTTCTTTTGCCAAAAATTTACAAACAATTAATTAAAATTCCCAAAGTCACAAGAGCTTGAACGCTTTGGCAAAGTTGGTACCCACGCAAGGTACATACCCATCATGTTTGAAGTAATTCTGGTTTGACAACCTACTTCTCCACCAGTTTCATAAAAATGCATGTGACATTCTTTAAGAAGTAATAAGAAAAAACACCTTCTAAAAAATCGTCGAAAAAATAGAACAAACTTCAGCGCCACCTGGTGAACAAATTGAGGTCTAGGGATCCCGGAAAGTGACCCTGTTCAATTTTAAAGAAACGCGCTTGACATCTTTGCAGAAGTTATGTAAGATTTTGCCAAAAATGTACTCATGAATGAATTTAAAAGATCCAAAAATCATTAAACCATAACCATTTGAACAAATGTGTTAGATATCCACCCAAGTTACACTGAGACCAAGTTTCGAGTGAATGCCCTAACAGTTTTTAACCGACGCCGATGGGGGACGATGGACCATAAGATAAGCTCAGCTGACTGATATTCCAGCTTAGCGGAAAGGTGAAAATCTAGATTTTTAGCCATTATTAACAAAGATTGCAGAGTTCATAGAATTACTCATGTCCATCTATAGGTCTCTCTGTCCTTCGTTAAAGGTTTTATGTAAACACGATACAGGCCATACTTTTGAGTAAACGACATATAACTTTGAAGACTTTAATTTAATTTTTTTTTTGAGATCATACATTCACTTCCACTGAAGACCTACAATTAAACTTTTCTATTGTTTGAGACCACGATGGACTGACATATTACACTGTTACTTACATTTTTATCACAGAAATATATTTTTGAGAGCAAGAAGGGGATTCGAGCTGTTGCAGCCTTACTTCCTTGTGTTTCGTCCGATCTTCTAGACACTACTCCAACACGGCTGAAACGTGAAACTGGCGTTTCTGTTTGTGTTGAACATGTTGAATGTATTCCATATTGCTGAACTTATGAACGGTTTTACTAAATCAGATGAAAACGTAAATGTGAATGTGCAACAGATGGTAGATAATTGACAATGTTATAAGCTCAGCATCTTGGAAGGTTGCTTAGCTGAAATAAAAAGGATTGCAGTCAAACCTGGTGGTGTGGGGGACACGCACAACTAGCCATTTGTCATTCAGCTAGGTAAAAACAGTCATGAACACATTCATTGTGTGACTAATCGTTTTCGCAGTATATTTGTTGTGCAGCTATCGAACCAGCCATATAAAGTTGCGAGTAGAGCACCAGACTGGCTGGTCGTTCAAAGGAAATATCAGCTACTCGAACCCTAATTCGCACATTCGAGATAAGGTTGCGTAGCATTTCATATGTTAAGACAAAGCTGTTATCCTATTGGATGATGTTTTGGGTACAATCATAGGTAAGTTGCTATTTGTTTTACACCAAAAGTGCATTGCTGGACATTAATACTGGAATTTTAACATGCAACATGGGATATGCTATCTTATTTTTTTAACATTCACCCGTATCGTCAGTATAAGCCAGGTATAGGCTGTTGGGGGGGGGGGGGGGGGCTTCCCACAATGCATATCTGCAAACGTCGGCTTACGAGGTTCCTTGGCCTAGTAATTTTTAAATATGAGGGAAAACTTCATTGATCTGTCAAAACAAATAAAGCGAAACAGCTTTGTGATTTTTTGAATATTTATATGTCAGCTATAAGTATAGCAAGTCAAATTACCAGTGCCCCTTTTTAAATAGTATGCAGATGTTTTAAAAACGATGGATAAAGCAAAAATGCAGTCTTGCAATCATCTCTTTTCAGTTGCACCAAATATTATCAATTCTCTAACCCGTTTCCTTATACTTTACATGTCATACATGAGATGGGTCTGTACAATCGTCCAGTCAGCATTGTGTGAGAGTATATTTGTTTTCGGTAATGCTCGATTTCAAGGCTCTGTAGGTCTTTGGCTTTGGCGTATTATGACAGTACTGGAAATCTGCCTCATTTGATGACCTGTTCCTTAACAATAGCGAATGAGGGAGGGGGGTCATTTAGTAAGTATGGGAATTGAGATTGCCATTGTCTTCTAATGCTTCTATAGGCTTGCGTTTCAAGTTTGGATATGCATTTTATACACTTTGTTACCCTTTGTAGATTAAATTAGTGGTTAATCTTTAAATTTCCATAAATAATAGGGTTTCAATGGTGCGTATAAGACCCTCAATTTTTTTAGGTTGCCCCATTTACAATGATTTCTCTTTTTTAAATTCAGAGCTGGTACTTGCTTGTATGTTACCTCATTGTTTTACATATGGGTATTCAATTACACATAAATGTATATAATCGAATGAATGCGGCACAACAAGTGATCTAGTACATATGTAAACTTGGGTTGGCACAGTGCATCTTTACCACATGTTAATAGTTGTATTATTTGATTTATTATACTTGCGGAAGCCAGGACAAAAATATAATATTTTCGTCAGTATTAGATGTTTACTAGAAACAACAAAGTGCATCTCATTGTTACATAGATACTTAATAAATTTTGAGATCTTTCCACTGCATTTTATGAGTAAGGATACACTATATTTGTACACTAGTTATACTAGAAGGCAGGACTTATCAGCATTCACATATATAATTTCATTCATACACATCTGTCTGCTCATAACAAGTGTGATGGTCTTTTTGAGCTATATTGACTAAAAAGTGTTGAAAATTATCTTTCCATCGCCAAAGACTTGCGACAAAAAAAACCACACAAAGTCTGTTGCACGATTTTGTAAGCAAAGTAAGGCGATTTTTTATTAAGTTAGACTCATGTGTGCCAAATGGGTTTAACCAAGTCTCTTTCTGAACAACAACTGTTTCCAAATAGGACAAGGCATAGATAGATTATCTAAGGAATTATTAAACTTGAACCCAAACATAAAAAAAAAATCTGGACAATGACATGGAGAATAAACTTTGTAGAAAACAACACAAGAAACATTCACACAACGTTTTTTAAAAAAATCTTTCTAATATCTTATGAGACAAAGTATAAAAAATATAAATTGTGGGAACGTGTAACTAACTCATCATCTCATTAGCTGAAGAGCTTTGACAAGACAGCTGACCAAAAGCATCCCTGCCTACCTCCTACAAATTTGGCGAAGTATGCTATCTAACATAATATTTAAACAAGAAGCCCATATGCCTTATTGGCTTCTGACATATAATTGGATAACTATACCAAAAATTCATTTGCTGAAATGCAATCCGACAGTAACCTTCCAAAAGCACGTCCCGAACAATCACGTTGTGGGATATCAAACTTTCACATTATGCACATTTGGGTACATTAAGTATTATTAACCAGATTCTATCGCAACATACTGAATGTGGCGGGTTTTATAAAGCTGCCGAAAGAAATTGAAAAAATAGGCCAAGGTCATCAAACCTTTTACAAATATAATCATTGGCCCTAACATATATTTGCTGCTAAATTTGTAGTTTAATCTGAATTCTTTATTACAATGATTGAGTAAATGTGTTTTTGATTTCTATAATGTTAGTCCCAATTAAAACCACTAACCTTACTGCCATGACACCAAATGACAATACTTTTATGTATATAATGTTCATGTTAGAATATGTGGATGTGTACACAAGTTTAGACGCAATGGCCATCAATTGATCCCGAAATGCATTGCCAAATGACCTCGAAAATGTAAGCGACAGGTAATAGTATTTATAATTATTATTGTTATTGCTATTATCATCATCATCATCATCATCATCATCATCATCATCATCATCATCATCATCATCATCATCATTAGTGTGGCTTTGATTACAGATCGCTCTTTGCCTTTGAATTGTACAGGAACACTTTCCGATACCCCAGTATCCTAATCTGTTCAACAGGTGGCACCACAGCCTTACATTGATTTTGCATACATTTTTATAGTTTTCGAATTGTACTTCGACTGAGGAGCTCAATTGTCTTCTCCATAAAGTTCACCATGTAGTATGAGCAACAGTTTGATTAACAAAAAAAAAACTCTTGGAACCTGCATACTGATCAGGAAGAGCACAAATTAGCATGTTCATTTTTCCACGGGCATGTTTGTACTAACTTTGTTCAACATTTAAGGTCATATTTAACCACCACTTACTGCCCCCCAAAAGAAGGAACTCATGAAAAATAAGCTGCACAGGCATGATCGATTAAACAATCGAGTAGAGTCCCACTCAATGTACACCAGCTCCAAGTTTGAGGTGGATCTAGATGACGGTTTTGGTGGAAAAAGCAAAAAATGTGAATAGTGGATGTGATTGACAGATAACGGACACCGGACAAATAGCCACCATAAAGGCTCAGCTGCCTGATATAGCAGCTGATCTATAATTATGTATTTACACACCACATAACTCAATTCAAACTCCCCAATAAAATGGTGATGCAAAGAGTGTGATGTATATCAACTTCTTTTGTGAACAACATGATTATGATGATCATGTGCTCTGCTGACTGGAATCTGCTGTTACAGTATTGACAAATAGTCGAAAATGTGAATACAATAGTGCAGCATATGCACTGCATTGCCACACATACAGTGTACATACACTGTCACAACACTCACTTTCAGTTGCAGACTTTGATATCCCATAACTTTGTCAAAAAGTATATATCCACATTATTTTCGCAAACATTCATTGTCTAAAGTCCATCTATATTCTGATAAATTTTAAGCAATTCTGTTGGGCCCTTCTGGACAAGAAGTCGAAAATAACTTTAACACACAAACATTCATAACACAATAGAGACACAATTGCAGCGCCACCTGGTGGCCAAAATTAGAACAACCTGACCCTAGTAGAGCCTGACCGAACATGTATTTTGAAACGGAAGCGGGTACTCGGTACTCGGAACACATTACCGATCCCGAAACGGGCACCGTTCCGGTTCGGTATATGCAATTCAAACATGCCGTAAATAAACTTAGACATCTTAGAGTGCTCATTTAAAGCTTTATTGAAATAGAGGTTTCTAGCTGTTACCATTTTGCACTGGGGCATTACTATTGTTAATGTAATTCAGGCGATTAATGCAACCCATGTGATGCATTTAATTGCAAAGAAGCGTTTTTTGCATTGTTTAAGGTGTATACAAGTATAAAAAGTAGCCTCAGTGACCTTCGTATTTAACTTTATTGCCAATAATTCACCATGATAACCAAACCCAAACGTTCGGTGACTGAAAAAGCCGAACCTGAGCCGGGCTTCAATCCTGAACCCGGTAAGTTCGGGTGCGGTTGTTCTGGTTCGGTCAGGCTCTAAACCCTAGATTGCCACGTCAAAGCAATAGGCCAAGCATTTCTTTAGATGAGGATTAAAAGAAAAATGAAAAAATTCTTCAAAAATACAAAATTAATTATATCATCATCTCCTTTGCAAACTAGTTAGAAGTCTATATGGGAAACATCCATATGCAAAAGAAAAACATTCCATGCAGCGGCTTTTGAGAAGGAGTCGAAAATGTAAAAAGCCTAATGGCAGACGGACGGATGGATGGATGGTTGCAGCGCCACCTGGGGACCAACATAAGGCTTAATTGACCCCCAGTTCACCTTATGTGCAATATCAAAACAATTGGTCAGGTGTTCTTGAGACTAGAAATTATTTTCAAAAAAATAAACCATAAAATTCATAAAAAATAGAACAATTATTGCATCATCATCTCCTTCTCAAACTTGGTGGAAGTCTATCAGGGCATCATCCGTGTGCAAAATCAAAACATTCCATGCAGCTGTTTTTGAGAACTCAAAAATGTTAATACAATAGTGCAACATATGTACTGTATTGCCATATATCCATATACAGTGGCAGCACTCACTTACAGTTGCAAAGTTTAATATCCCATAACGTTGTGAAAAAAATTAAAAGATCCGCATTATTTTCGCAAACTATAAATTGACTAAAGTACATCTATATTCTGATGTAATTTTAAGCAGTTCTGTTTGGCCCTTGTGGACTAAAGGTTGAAAATAGCTTTAACACACAAAAATTCATAAAACAATAGGAAAAAATCGTAGCGCCACCTGGTGGCCAAAATTAAAAACTGAACCTAGAAAACCTTATGTGCAATATCAAAGCAATTGGCCAAGCAGTTCTTGACATGAAGATGTTTTTACTTTTTCAAAAATTAAATGAAATAAAATCATCAAAAAAAAAAAAAAAAAATAGAAAAATTATTGTATCATCTCTTTCGCAAACTTGGCAGAGGTCTATCTGGGCAACATCCATGTGCAAAATCAAAAGATTGCATGCAGCGGTTTTTGACAACAACTCAAAAATATAAAAAGCCTAAAGACAGAGGGACGAACGGATGGATGGTCACAGCGACACATGGTGACCAAAATAAGACGACTGACAAGTGAACAGAGTTCAAAATTTTATGTGGTCTCATTGGCTAAAGCCTACTTCTCTGTTTTAAATTGAAATCTTTTCTTATTCTTTATATAATCCGGCACTCACCTGATGGAAAACCTCATCAACTGTCCAAAACTGTAGCCCAGTGGGCCTGGATCAGACTCAGTTTCCACTTCACTTCATAAAAGTTTCAGAGCAGACCTAACAGTTCAAAATGTGACGGAAGATGCCATTCATCTTGTATTATCCGGTTAATTATCCTCGTGGACATAACAAAACTATCTCCTGGGTTCGTGTTCTCTTAGGGAGGCATAGTTTGGTGCCACCCTTTTTGTGAAAAGACAATAAGTTGATTGGCTGTCTTACGACTATTATAGAGAGACTATTAAAATATGTAAAAGAAAAAATATGACACATATACCTTTTCCTGTAATTTGCTTGAACTTGAAGGAGCGATGTTTTAAACCAGAAAGTTGCAGCGAATGGTGCTTAACACTGAAAATAGACGCTATATCAACTTCACTGGAATCAGGGTTACTACAACCACATTTGTAATGTAAATTTAGGCAGGAAGTCGGTTGCACCAGTGACAAGTTCGCGATCTACAAGCAGGTTGGATATATTTTTGATTATGGGAAACCATGGTCCAGGCGCTATCGCTGAGCATTGTCTTGGTTGCTGCAATGCCGTCTACTCTGCGAACTTTGTGCAGATATGTCATATAAGTGCACATACATATTTTATGTATGATCAAAGACAAGGTTTGGGACATTGCGATGAGTTACACATTCTTAGTTTTTTAACTTGTATTTCACTGTCAATTGTCAATTATTCTGCAGTCATATATATACGGGGACAAGTCCAACCGTCCACACAGAAGCATGTTATCTGGATATATACAGAACACGAGCAGCTTTCACACCTGCGTGAACTTCCACTTTGACACTGAAAGAATCTTCCGGAAAACATGAAAACATAACATGAATTGATATGCCGGTTTCGTATGCTACATATATTAAACCATTCCTTGTGTGCAATTACACACACACACACACACACACACACACACACACACACACACACACACACACACACACACACACACACAAAAGATATTGTAGACATGGAGAACATGATACGCAGGAAAGAAATTAACTGCTCGCTACAGTAAACACATAGCATTATTACGAAGGATAGCAATATTTAATACGTGTGTATAAGATGAAATTAAACACCTGTATAAGTTTGGAGCAGTATTTACTTGTAGCTCGGCCCCTATTATGCTTGTAGTAAAGAGAGATTTATAGTATATAGTATGAAACAAAGGCCAATACATTTGCGTTACAATGCGTGTGCCCATTTTGTCTGAAATAAAGATGTATGTATGTATGTATGTATGTATGTATGTATGTATGTATGTATGTATGAATGTATGTAATGGACAAGGATAGAAACGGTTTGCACGGACTGCAATAGAATTGCATGGCGGTACACCATGACTCTTATGCATTATAATAAAAAAAGTATTACAAATCCTGGCTTGGATATGTTGTAAAAACTGAATATAAGTATTTTAATCATGTCAATCGTATAAATGAAATGTTAGCAATCTTCTTTCATCTTGGTAGGTTGTGCAATTGCTATGATAAATGTGTCAATTCAATTTAGCATTTTCTGAAAATTAACATGATCACCACATTTCCGTTTAAATTTGAAACAAAAAGTCACTGGATGAAGTACCTAGGGCACTTAATCTATTGACTAAAGTGCTATCCCATTTATTTATTATAGCAATGAGGTTGCGTAACTAGGTGTTGTTTGAAGTCCAGGTCAAGTCTTTCCCCTGAAACCAAGCCTGGCAAAGAGAAATGGAGGCGAAAACCACCCCACGATATGGCTTTTAGTCGAATTTCTTTAGCTGAAGTATACACAGCATGATTATAGGGTTCTTATTAGACCTGTTGACCAACTCAAGTTGTCGCACATATAAAAAAGTAAATGAATCATTGTATATTATTTGAACAGTCATGAACAATTTTTCTCTTATTTGGTATAAAATTTTCGGATGTACATGCCCATTTACCCAAATTTTGCTCTGCAAAAGAATTGTCAGTTTTGTTGTCTAAAGGCTGAAGGAAACTACGGGAAGTTTGGTTTGTTGACTGTGGTCAAAGTAAAGCATCTTCTGGTATCAAGATTTTGGATTTTTTCCTTATTCAAAGATCTTGTTGGAGCAGTTGAACGGTACTGATAAGCATTAACCTTTCAAACAGATGTGTTCTTGGCACTTCTCCACTTTATATACAACAGTTCCTCATTCTGTTTCGAAAGAATGGATCAAGTCTCATATATATAAAATATATTAGAAGAATAACTCTAAAAGAATGATCATATTTAATAAAGGTGCCGATCTGGTAATGATATGAAGACTGGCCAGTCTGCATTTTAATATGATCAGTTTTTTTTGACTTGCAGAACTTAACGATTGATAGATAATTTTGGAGATTCCATCTTTACGTAGACAACTGGTGTTCCAATGGATACTAATTGTCCACCTCATTCGGCCAATTTATATTTATTTCAAAGTTTTCAAAAGAAAGGAAATTTCATGATAAATAATGAAAGTTGACATTCAGATATGTTGAAGACCCAATAAGCATCAGTAATGGGCACTTTCGAGAATACATTTCACAGATATACCCTGATGATTTGGAATAAGAAAAAACAACAGAAACTGACATGGAATGTTCAATTTTAGACATCATGTATAAAGATAATCCCGAAGTCAATTCTAGATTATTTGACAAACGTGATGATTTTGGATTTTATATAGCAAATTATCCTGATATTGATAGTAATATTCCACTCAGGCCAGCTTATGGTGTTTATGTGTCAAGGTCAAAAGTCTTTCCTCGCTTATACCGATATACGTAGACAGGAATACTGTTTAGCATGACGTAAACGGACTGCGATGTTTATATGTAAGGGGCCAGAAGGCAGTAGTCAGCAAGTTAGCTGGGCATATGATCGCTTTGTGGTCAACAATTCAACAAGGGTCTACTCATATATTTGGTGGCTTGTAACCATCATCTTCAGTGAACAGATTTGTAAAAGGTGAAACTATCTTTGCACGAGAATACTGAGTCCTTGACTCAGTTATTACACATGGTTGCTGCTTATATTTCGAACACACAAGTTTTTATGGCGTGTGGGGGGTGGGGGGGTGGGGTGGGGGGGTCAACAACGGCTTTGCTTTGTTCTTTGGTAAAGTCGGGCACTGGCCTGCCTCTTAAGCACAAAGATCTGATTGGTGCTGTTATGGTAACGATTATCATTGCGGCTGTTGTTTAATGGTTCGATCTCCTTGACCTTGGGTCACCATGGCTAGTTACAAATGCCAGAGATTTTACCTGGATGGTTCCGCAGGTGCTTGGCCCCAGCCTTTCATTTCGTTTGTCCAGATCCACAAAGCTGATGATTATGCCAGCATCCTCCTGCTAAGTCGATGGCATGTTTTAAGTTGAGTCGAGTCAGCATCATGAATCTGCAGTTGTGTTTTAGCAAAATATATACAACTTCTCCTAGTATCTTGTTGAGTTTCACCAGCTGGACCTTTAAGACCATGTTGACAGTGCAAGTTGTTCACATCTTTATATTGGCCATGTAATTTCAGGATGTCAAATCCAAGAATACTCTTGATTAACCATACAAAGCTTCCAAGATTTACAACAGTTCCAATTTTTAAATGCGATGTCGTTTACATTTGCTTTTGGAAACTACACAATCTGGGAAGGCTGCCGTTAGTATAATAATATGTATACACTGCACATGTTTATGTGCATGTATGAATCGTGTACATGTACATGGACATTTACCTATCCATAACACCCAGAAGCTGACCCTCTCGGGAGTGAGCATTTTTTTTCTGGTCCCAAGGGTGCCCACTGTAGAGAGGTTTCACTGTGTAAGTAAACAGTTATGTTGTACAGCTTTAAGGAAATCAAGGTTAACTGAATAGATTTACAATACGACACAATCGGCAGGAACAACCGCATATTATTACATTCAATGCGCGTATAAAAGCACCATGTCATATGTTCAGACAATTCATGTTCGTGTACATTGCCAGAGGTATTAGCGCCGGCTGTTTGACCTGCAAAATGCTATAGGACTTATGCTTAAACAGCGCCTGAGACGTACAGTGTTACAAAATGTCATTGTCAATGATTTAAAGTACTGCTTCACAGCACATATAACAAAAAATGATCGATACTTTCTTGCTTAAAATACCCAACCCTACTTTCGCTCATCTGAAAAACACCGAATGTAACAGATCGATCCACTGTACCAGAAAAGATTGTACACCTTGTCCACAGTGGACTGTTGAACTTCAGAAGAGCAGCCGTACATGGCATTTTATCCAGATGAATCAGGTAATAAAAAGAACTAGAAAAAAGGATTTGCTTCACAGCAAATCTATGTGGGTGCCTTCAAAATGAGAACAGTTTCAAATGCTGCACTTTGCCATCGTTCAACAAAATCTAAATTTTGTTTATTGGTCTATTTTGCATAAATTAAAATGCTTTTTTCCGGCTTCAATGGATGTGGCCATGTCACAAACTCATAAAACGAAGTTGAATGACACCAATATCTATAATAGTTTTGAAGCTATTAAACATTTAATTTCATGTATTTTCTTAATTTGTATCAATTAAGATTGTACAATTTCGGATCATGGTTCATTGGATGCGGCTGTGCCTCCCTCTAACCGAAAAAATTAAAGTTAGAATGGCACCTCTATGTATACCAGTTTTAGAGACAACCAATCTGTACCTTTTTTCAATGCCCCTAATTAGTATAATTTTATTTATATAACTTTTATATACTGTCCATTATATTGGCAGGTGTCACAAACTTGTATATGCACATCGCAAGTTTGTGCCTATCTGCAATAGACTGGAAGATATGGAGCTTTTAAAATTTTAATTGCCCCTGATTTGCATAATTTAAACACCATGACTATTCCAAATAAGATGCACAATTTCACCTGTTAGGTCAGTCACCATGTTAAGGTTGGTGGTTTTCAGGATAATGGTGTCTGAAAAAACTGCACACCAACTTGGTTGCAAAGAATAAATAAAGAGAGAGACAGAGACAGAGACAGAGAGAGAGGCAGAGAGAGAGAAAAAAGGAAAAATTCTTGAAAAAACAACAGAGAAAGAAAGAAAGAAAGAGAGAGAGAGAGAGAGAGAGAGAGAGAGAGAGAGAGAGAGAGAAAAGCAGAAAAATTATTGAAAAAAAAACACCGAGACATAATTTCTATATACTGGACGGGTAAATGTGCATGTACATGTGCATTATTTATACATGCACATATATATGGTCAGTGTATACATATTATAATTCAAGGGGATGTGTATACATGCCATACAGAACTGTCTTTGTTATTTTGTTGCATTAAAAATTTTTACAGACTGTTGGGATAGCCACCTTTTGTATATGAGCAGAACTCAACAAAGAATGACAACACCGATATAACTTTAACAATAAAAATGTATTAACAATCAAGATCTGTACAAAGCATGTAAACTTATCTCCACTGATATGTCAACAGTCAAACAGTCTCAGGTAATTCCTAATCCCTGGTGAGATTATCCACAGGTACCGTCCCACAGTTCCAAGCCCTATGACAGGTGCCAAATGATCTGGTACAAATCCCACAGAGGTACGGTTTGGATCAAATGTGGTACTGAAAGGGGTGGTGCTGATCCAATCCCACAGAGGTACAGTTTGGTTCCAATGTGGTACAATATACAAGTCCACTCAAAGATAATGTACACACTCTACACATACAAAGTGTAAATGGGTAGCACCATATATACAAGTCCATTCAAGACACTGTCCACACTCCACAGGTACAGTGTAAACAATGGCTTACAGTCCCAATGGCTTGACAACAACATACAACTTCCGTCAGATCCTACAGAGTTCTCTCTTCTCCTCTCCAGCAAGGAAAATATCTGCTTTATATATAGAGCCAGAGAAATCTTTCAGTATTCCTTGCCTTGGCTATGAAGAACAGGCTTCATGTCACTGGTAACAAGAAAACAAAGACATAGAAATATCCACTGAGATGACAAAAATCCACACACTGTTTCAAAATTCATAAAGTTGTGAAAACAGTCATTGAGGACTGGAAGACCATACATAAGTCTAGCCCACTCAGCAGCACCATATGTATGTTTTTAATGGAGAGTACGCACAGGCTTGTTCTGTTGAAAGGTCCAGAGCCTGCGTTCCCTTGGGACTGATAAGCCCTGAAGACTCAGGGCCTGAGGCAAAAACAGATCAGCAGGGACACCAGTCTCAGTCATTGTGTACTGACTGCTCTGTCCAGCACCACTGGGAACTATACAGAAAGAGATTCTCTGTACTTCATTGAGAACCCATTACACATCTGTTGGGTCCCCCCTTCCCAATTGCTACAAGACCCAAACTTTCCAAACCATACACCTGGCATGTATATATATATAGAAGGCTGCTTATGAGACAGGCTGAAGCACATGTGTTATTGGGACTCAAGGGTTGCCTAGCACGATGGAAGTCTATGCAGCTTGTAGCAAGCAGTAGAAGCCCTGGATACTTGTGTATTGTTGGGAAATTTCACATAAAAATTTCCCAAGTTTTGTTTGCATGCTATTGGATTTGCCAGATGTCTCTAACCTGCATGTGTAAGTAAGAACTTTGTGTCTATCTGCAATGGAATATATGGAGCTTTTAAAATTTTAGTTGCTCCTCATTTGCATAATTTTAAACATCATGACTATTCCAACCCAGGTGCAGAATTTCATTGGTATGTCAGTCACCACAGCAAGTTTTGTGGTTTTGGGAATAATTGTTCCGAGAAAAATTCCGGACAAATTTGGGTGTCATGAAAGAAAGATAGAAATAGAGAACCCGAAGAAAAACAATGTGTCTGATTTGGCACCCAGACAATAACTACCCTCAGCAAGAAGGCCTGTGGATAGCCAAAACTATTATTATGCAACATTGAAATAATTAGCTCAGTGGCTGGAAACACATATATATTATCATATTTTAGAATTTTAAAAACAAAAACAAAAGGAAAAAAAAAAGGAAAGAAAAGAAAAGGAAAGCATCAAAGCATAAGACCCTGCCTGACCTGTTGAACAAACTCACAAGGCAATCAGTCAAATTGGGGGAGGGGAATAAGAAACAACTGACTGAGGAGTCATCTAAGGTTAATACAAAAAACAAAAATCACCCCTCCAAAAACAACACAAAAATTAAAACAAAAAGCAAAAAACAAACAAAACAAAACAAGCAAACAAAATATCTATCCCATAAATGACGTCTCGTTGCTAGCTACAATGTGGATGCATGGGGATAATTTATGGTATTTTGTTATTTTGATTTTCCAATATTAGAGGAAAATAAAATTATTTTGTTGGAATTCCTTGTGATTAGAAGTCTTGTTCCTATTTCTTTCCAAGCTGTACAAATAGTGCCTTGAGTTGTTATATTTTGCCTTGAAGTACAATTACGAAACAACGGGGTATTTCAGTCTATGCTGTAACAGAAATTATGTCCTGCCATTTCTTCACCATGTTTGAGGAGAATGTAGAACAAAACGTTTATAATCACAACCAGACACAAATTATTATTATATATACAAATATATATATACATATATATATATATATATATACATATATATATATATACATATATATATATATATATATATATATATATATATATATATATATATATATATATATATATATATATATATATGAATACATGTATAATTTATACTTGTTTTCAAAACAGAAAAGCTCACAGTGTACAGGTTTCCCCATACAAGTGTTTAAATATTTTATTTTAAGCAAAAGTGGCAAATAAAAATCATATTAAAATCCAACAATCACATAATGTATTGCACAATGACGTTTTGCTACGCTTTCTTGGTACGAACAAATGTATCAAAGACAAAATACCTTTCCCAGGCTCGCATCAGGGTCCATCGATTACTTTACGCCTTGGAAAGTTGTAGAGAAAGAAAATTGCTTATGCAGAACTCATCTGCGATTAAAGCACATTTGTGTATTTAACGACAAGTTGCAGGAAGTATACTACAGTGTTCACCACTTAACTTACTGGCAGTTTTGGGCTATTTGAACAAGGCCGGCTAATTCGATAATGAAGTAAGCAAAATTCAAGCGACAGAGGGATTTCACACAGTGGCAGGGAATGTTTCAGCACTCGCTCAATAATTATAATAATTCTTTATCCGCCCCCTCCCCCCCCCATTGGGGAAATGATAATAGAGTACACATGAAAGTTAACGCACATACACAAGCACACACACATACATGAGTAAAAGTTGACTCGCCCCGGAGTTTGTTAAACATCAGCATTTGATAGGGTTCGGTCAATAAAAATCAAAGACATTTTTTAAAGTTTCACTAGTTTATGCTTCGGAGAATCCGGCCTATTAATTTTATGGTCTGTGGTGTGATACCAGAGTGAATCTGTCAAGCCATCTCCAGTGATAGTGTGTTGTCATGTGATACGTAGCGGAGACACACCGAATTCAAGAGTTTATCGATATCCCTGTTAAGGTCAGAGGCTAAAATGGAAGGTCAGATACCAATGTTAAGGTCAGAGGTCAACTTCAAGTTCAGCGGATAAAGTCAGAGATCAGTTTCAAAGTCAAAAAGCCAATGTCTGAGTCAGAAGTCAGTGTTCAGTTCAGAAAGCACCGTAATGGTCAGACGTCACATTCAAGGTCACAAGCCACTTTGAATGTCAATGGTCAAGACTAAGGTCGTATTTCAATGTCAAGGTTAGAGGTCAATCTCATGGCCGGACATCAATATCATGGTTATGTTTCAATATCTGCAAGCCAATCATTTATCAAAAGTAAAACCCAGTAGTTCTACATATTTTCCTTTTGTCGTACCACCAGTTAGACTGCATATTTTGTTTGCTTTTTTTACTCAAATGCTTCTTTCATAAATCTCATCTCTTCGTGGTAAAAGTTAGCCATGTTGCCAGGTGGTTCAAGAGGAATTATCGAACAAAATCAAGCCCAATAACAACAAAATAAGAAGCCTATGGGCCTAGTGCTCTGCTTACATATAATCTAATGACCGTCCCCATAAATTTATTTGCTAGAAAGCATTCCTTCCATAAGCTTGAAAAATGAATCAAGGCCATCCACATTATGCAAAATCAAACTTCGCCACAATAGACATTTACCAAGATATTGAAGTAATGTCTTATTTTTATTAGCTTGATGACTTCGGAAACGGGTTGCAATCATTGAATCACCGAGACCCCAAAAATATGTCACCAAGAAGAGTGTTATGCATAATGTAAACAAGGGCGGCTCAATTCCCTTTACCATGAATGTCCAAGTTTAACCCTGCCATAACAAAACCACTTCTTCAAACTTTATAGGTCTGGTGATCTAACGAAGGAAGGTCAAGGTCACTGATACCACATAAGTTTTAGTATTGAACATGGTCTATATATCCTATCAATTTAACACAGCTAATTTAATAAGTTTTTGACATATGGAACTTTCTATCTTTCAAGACATTTCAACTCACAATTTACACGAAAGTATAGGCGGGCCACAGATATAAGCAACCGAGATTTTGACCTCTTTTACAATCCCAGTAAATTTCATAAAGATCCATGAAACTAAGGATTTCGGATCACAAGAATTTCACATTTTGATCTATATATTACATAATTCTGTAGGTGGCATAAACAACCTTCAAATCGACATAGATTTCCATACGCTTTATAAATACTAAAGAAATGTGGACCTAACTCGAAAACTGTTAAAAGCATGGCATTTACAAGATTTTCAAATTGTCCTTATATATTCCAACGGGCCATTTGACTTTGACCTCGAACTCAGATTAGAAATGTTGTTTCGCTCAAAATATGCTCACCACATCCAGCTTTCCATGTGTGGTATGCTTGTTAAAATCAAATAATATTTGTAGTAATACTGAATCAAAACAAGAAACTAGGACGAAACTCCATAATAATTAAGTCACAGTGACCCGAAAGTAGTACAGTTTTATGTATAATGTACTGAAGTGTTCTTTTGAGCAAGAAGCTCAATTCCTTTTGCCATTAATGTCACAGCTACACACTGGCACCATTAGTGATCGTTATATCATGTTACGTGACCATTATGCCACATAATCAAGGAGGTCGATGAGCGAGTTGATTACGATGGCATAATGGTCATTGTGACATGTTATAAAAGACTTGTAGCGTGGGTGGCAGGTACCAACTAAGATATTCCTTTTGGTGCATGACATTTTCCCCTACTTTTGTGTAGTTTTCTGCTTATGTGAGTTGTCACATGCACAGTAAAGTTTGACTGCTTGTCCGTGCATTTTCCACTTGTCAATTTGGCAGTCAGACGACCTGGTCGTGGAAGCAACAATGACAGATTTTAGTGAATAAGTCGGCATTTCCACTGAACAGTTATTATGTCAAGGGACCACGTGTCATAATGAAGAGCGTATGAGGCTTCAAGAAACCTGCTGCAGGTGAAAAAAAAAACCAATCAATTTTCGGAAATTTATATACTTACTTTTTGTAGGATTCATGGTTGTCACTAACACTGATCAGCAGTGCTATTGTGTGAAAAGTGTTCATTATGTGCTAACTTCACCTTATTCCGCACTTTTATAATGAAAAGAGTGGAGGGTACAAGAAACCTGCATGTAAAAAGAGCAATCATTTTGTTAATCAAATTCACGTACTTTTTCCAGGATTCATGCTTTTTATAGACCCTAATTAGCAATGTTTTTTGTGAAAAGTGTTCATTATGTGTTTACTTCACATGTTATGTAATAATGAAGTAAGACCATTATCCCCACTTTTCTCGTCAAGAGTGGATACTGTGACATAATCAACACTTTTCCGGCTCCCTATTCGTCGGTCCGTACACCAATGTCACAACATCACCTCTTTCGCCTTTACCAAGCTGCTAACCTTACAGCAAGAAGTTGAGTTCTCAGAAAAAAACATACCGTAAAAGCATTGGACATGATCTTTATATTCTATAGATTTCGCAAGTCCAATTCAATATTTTTTTAAGATTTAAATTTTTTTGTCTTTCTACATTTTGGCTCATAACTTCCATGTAGTTATAGGTGGCCAAGATCCCAATAATTCTGCCTTTGTCAAATTCAGAGAACTGCGAGTAACATTTACACATAGATACCTGTGCTGCCAGTGGCCCATTAGAAGGCCCTCAGGCACCTTAAGACGAGACACACTTTTCGCACTTTTGTGGCTGTTATCTCTTTTCTGTAAAACTGTTGGTGTGACCGCTCAGGCGTACTGTCAGCTATCCTGTCAATGTTACATACCAGCCCATGTGACACACATATTCTTCCATGAACTTAGCTTTAGAGCAGCGCATGTTAAACCAATGGGGAAGCCTTTTTGTCCTGTTTAGTTTTTGTTTGTTTGGTTTAAATATACTTTATTTGTTTCTGTGTTTCTTGTGGGCAAGGAGTTTCTATTATCTGTCTGTTAATTGTCGGGCATTGAAATGAAATAGTCGAGTACCCGGCCGAGCACTACACAAGGCTTCCTCCAAGGACAGACCAGATGTGGTTGGTGGGCAGCATTGCCTGCCATAACGTCTGATCGATACGTTATTGGCTTAAGGTTTTCATGTATCCCTGTATTGCATGCTGGAACAGGTTGACACTGTTTTCCAGCTATGCTCTTATATATAAATAAATAAATAAATAAATAAATAAATATATATATATATATATATATATATATATATATATATATATATATATATATATATATATATATCTATATATATATATACATACAGATAGATAGATAGATAGATAGATAGATAGATAGATAGATAGATAGATAGATCGACAGATAGATAGATAGATTGAGAGAGAGAGAGAGATTTGTGTGTGCGTGTGTGCTTTGTTGTTTGTGTATTTTGAAGCAGAAAGACATAATTCCACCAATTGTGGTACCAAAAATTCAAGAAGCATAGCAATTTTCATACCCTGTAATAGTGTGTGAAGTGATCTTACTCCATGTGGTGAATCAGTCTATCTATCTACCGTTCCATAAGGTCAACTGTCAAAATAATATCTACAATTACATATAATTGTAACACAATTAATTTAAAGAATAAATCAAAATGCTGCTTATAAAAATCGGCAATGTTGAAGACCACATTGATCAGATGCCATGCAACATTGCCTGTAAGCCTTAAAATTGCTTGTGGTCCCTCTGAAGTCTTCAGTCTCTGACTCGATGTGGTAAAATTTGTAAATTTGTGCCTACCATCATAAGTTTTAGCTCCGAGCTGAGTTACTGAGTTAACACTTTAGTTGCCAATGCCACATTGCCCAAATTTAATTCGTATTGCGTTATTCGTGGTTGCTAGAAATGTTAATTTTCATTGCCTTCACTACCCCCATATGTGATTAACAATGAGAAACGCTCTGATTGGTCACAATTGTAGCTTCTGCCTTTGCTGTAGGGTGAGGGAGCATGCATGCAGAACATTCACTGACATTGCAAAAACGCGGTTATCACAGCTTGCTCAATAACTCCTAGATCTTTTAGAAGTTGAAGCAAACAATGGAAGGCTGAAAAAGCTCTATCCGGAGTATCTACACCATCTAAATCGTCCATGATGTACATAGCAAAAAAGCCTTGCACTTTAAACAGAAAATTTATCGTGTCAGTCATTCCATGGCAAAACGTTGCCGAAGATCTTAATCCAAAGGGCAAGGGTATATCTATAAAAAAATTCGTCTCTCCACAAATACCCCAACAGACCGACATCACCAAGGCACACGCAAATTTGACGGTAAGCCCGTGACAAGTCCCGTTTTTTAAAGCAATGAACAAGGCCCTAGTTCTACTAGTTTGTCCAATAGTAGATCAATGGAAAGATAATGCACATATTCCTGTTGACCTAAATACCAATTCTTAAATATCCTGTCAATAACAGATTTCACCTAAAGGCTGGACAAGTCCATGATGACTCTAGGTTCACCCAGTGATCCTTTTTTTAACCTCTGTGTTGGTGAAATAATCAAGCTGAGTTGAGAGGATTTTGACAAAAAGGTACCAACATAGCATTCTGTTCTAATTTAGTGGCAATATATTTAAGGACTGAATCAGGGAATTCGTAAGCCATGGCATGATTTTACTAGTTGGAGTAGATAACATGTCTGAGAAATATCCGATAGGAAACCTAAAGTCTAACATGTCACATATAGTCATCAGGCCACCTTGTACCGACATTTTTTCTCTCTGTACTAATATACTAAAACCAGAGGGTACATGAAACTTACATCCCAGAAGATTTGGAATTTTGGGCTCAATGACTTGTTGATGTATATACAAGTGATAATTTAAGATATCACAATCAGGCATTTTCCATTCCACCTGTCTCAGTGGCAAATTTAAAGGACTATGGAGATGTTGATTCTTCTTAACCTGCGTTAACTCTGGTAATTGTAACTGACTTTTGACATTGTAAGCAGTTATCAACTGATCATGTTCTTTATCACTTGTTAAATCAGAAGGTATAATGTCAAGTGTGATACAACTATCGGTATTATCAGTATCAAGCAGCTGCTGATATAAACTTAACTGACATTTAGACAGACCGTACTCTACAGATGTCAACTTTTTGCAATCATTCGACTGTAACAAAGAAGCGGAATTTCTTTTCAACATGTTAACATCAGTAAACACAGCTAAATAACACACGAACCTATCAACTTGGTTAATCTCAGTATGGTTTAAATACACACCTACAACAAGAACGGCAAATTCCATGGCAACTCTCTGGATACAGACTTCTCTTTTTCTGTCAGTATTACCGAAATGAAGCAAGTCTGAGTCAACACTCTTGGTCTCAGAACTAATAATACTGTCATCTTGAGTAACATTTGAATTACAACCAGCTCAGAATGACTGATACCTTTACTCACTACGGAAGTCTTTAATCCAGTAATTTCAACCTTTGAATCTCCACTCTGATTGCAAATTTTGCCTTTGATTGCAGAATCATCAACACTGCTTGATATTGAAAATACAGGACTCAGGAATGTTACTGCTTACAGGTTATCACAGCTCTTGTCTTGTTTTCAACCGATGAACATCAGCCACTGCATTACAGTTACTTGTTGCTGCAACAACAGAATTACGACAAATATCAATATTTGCTACACCCACCCCGGTTTCTGACACATTGGTCACATCTTCTTCTCAGACTGGCACCACCATACATTAACATGAAGTTCTCCCCCACAGCACCAGCATATGGGACTACATGAGGTGGAAGGACCTGGATGATGTAACGCTCAGCATCATATTGCCATTAATGAAAACCAGGTCGGTTTTGCCACCAGTAGATATACCCATCCACACCATCACACTTTCTCCACGAAGTGGGACAACAGATTGGACACAGCAACTGGAATCCCTCTCTCTTTTCCGACGCCAAAAACGTAAACGACCACCCGAGTTATGCAGGCAAAAGCAGCATTCGTCTGTGAAAGGCACGTTGGTCCATTGTGGCCTAGAGAAAGGAACATGTGCTCTCGTCCACGGCGGTCTTGCTCTTTGGTACTGTTGAGTAAGGGACTGTTTCTTCACCATGGTCCTCAATTTAAGGTCTGCCGCATGGAGTTGTCTCCTCACTGTTTGACAGGATGCACGTCTCTGATACGCATAAGCACCATGAAGCTGGTACCTTATGTCGGAAGCAATTCTTTTCTACATCTTAATGGCAGATTTCTTACAAGTATGTCTTGCTGCTCTGTTGTCCCTTCCGGCCTTCCTGGTGGCGGCAAATCATCTACAGAATTGCTGACACCAAAAGTCCTTCTGAGATCAGTTATTATTTTGTAATTTACGCTAAAGAAAGGCCATACCGACATTGCGACTGCTTTCATCAGCTTCCAGTCTATCTATGTCTCTTGCTCTGTCCTGGTTTGTCAGCCTTAGCATGGTGATCTACAGGATGCGAAGGTCAGCATATGCCAAGCTTTAGGGCAAGCCCGAATTTATACCCATAGAAAATAGTATAGTTTCTTTATTGACCAGTTAATATTTGTAGTGAAATGTTTAATCAGACATTTGCCAATGAGGCTTATGAACTTGTCTGTATGCCAGCACAGACATTCATTCTCTCTATTTTGTTTCTTCCCATCTTTTCTCACCACATTTGTTTTACATTTTATTTGAAGACTTTTTATATGCCGAACCTCCAAACTTGGCATGATTATACTTCTATACATAAATTCATGCTTGATAGGAAAAGGGGTCAAAGTTTTGAAAATTATGTAATTTATAGCCTTTTAAAACTTTAAACCTTGGAAATCTTCAAAACCATTATAGATGTAAAGGTGCCCTTCCAACTGCAATTCATAGACCTGTGCTTTAATCACATCTAATTAACCACAAACAAAAGTTAATTCGGGTTCCTTGCAAACTGTCAATGTTGGATACCTTCAAAAGCATTATACACAGTCTTTCACCTTTCAATCCATACGTTTGTGCAGTAGGCGCATCCAGTGACCCACAAACAAACGTTGTAGGATTTGTATTTCGACTTATCAGGGCGACTTGAAAGAGGTTGAATATCTATCTTCAATTCTCTTGTGCACAGGAGTGCTGTTCCGCCTTCACACCTTGGGCTTGTTCATCATCAATTTTGTCCACAGAAAAGCTCTCAGGTGCCGCTTAAGCTGGTATCTCTGAACATTATCGCGCACTATATGTGTAGTTGAACTATTGTAGATTAGAGGCAACAATGACAGACTTGTACATATTTGTGATAGGCCAGATGAACAACAGGTCACGAACTGTCATCAGCAGTCAATTATATGCACATCACTAGGACTTATTTTTTACACTGATGTCGGACATTACATTTATTTTGCTACCATATGAGTTCCTGCTCTAGTGTCAACAGTAATTTATAAATGAACCAAAGTTGAAAAAAGAGCAGTAGAATTAGCTAGAATTTTACATCACATGATCATATCGTTATGAACTTTCTGAAATATTTTGTTTTATGCAGAGTTCTGTTTTTCTGTATGGATTTCCTTGTTATCTGCGCGCTTCTTTATTTCAGAGCTTTATTATACTATAGTTTGTTTGTGATGAAGAATGTGATGACCGATGTTGGAGCCGTTTCGTTAATTTGGAGGGTTGTTTAGAAACTCCAAAAAAATTAAGCGACTCTGTTATGCAATCTTAAGGTACGAAACAAGACCCACTTGATGTGGGTCATTTGATACTGAACCTGTACCAATGGCCGATGTTGAAGGTGAACATCGCGTATGAGCAAAAAACTCATATGGTGACGGAAGCGCTTTAGCACATTTATTCTCTCACAGAAAAGAAATCCCAGAATGGGGATATATGACACCATTGCTGACTTATGGGTTCACGGTCATGTCCACAATTATTGGATTACAATTTCATGGATAAATAGTAGCATACATGATAGGAACATGCAGGGAAAAGTAAGTGTCAGCTTGATATTTTCTTATTCAGATAAAGCGTTTGAGACTTTGCAACGCAGGGAGTTTCACATGTCATGTTGTCCCAATTGCTGACATTGCCACCATCTTGGAGAGGCATGGCTGTGATTGGCTGGCAGCAAGCAAGGTTGCTGCAGAGACCTAGGCTCACAGTTAGTCTGGTATCTCATAATTATAAGGGGGATCGGCTAGACTAGTAGCTTCTGTTCAAGTGAAGTTAGCTCAGTCAGGTCTCCTGCAGCCCAGACTTGTATTATTAGTGACCATGTATGTGCATCAGGCTATGTCAGAACTACATGCCAACGAAGTACAATAATGTGACCCTGGCCAGAGCACAATTCATACACGTATTTAAAGCTGGCATCCAGGTGTTTTTCGTATTCCATTTACAATGATTCAGTACTGGGATCTCTCTCTCTCGATCTCTCCCCTCTCTCTCCCTCTCTCTTTCGCTCTCTCTCTCTCTCTCTCACACACACACATGCATATATATATATATATATATATATATATATATATATATAAATATATATATATATATATATATATATATATATATATATATATATATATATATATATATATATATATATATATATTGCATTCTTTGAAGTTTATTTATCATACTTTTTTGTCATTTAGGGCCCAAAAGAGGATATTGTAAGGTCAAAAATGCATGTTTATCAATAAGCTAATGCAGCGACTCGCTAATCTTCTTATGCTCGACCAATAATAAAATCTATTAAATCAGGCTGATTAGAAAATGTTATTTTTTGACCGTCGAGTTCTCATATATGCGCATCCATTATATATAGTCTTAACTGTGTGTAATTACTTTTCATTATAAGTGAGATATACTCTTGTATGTATGTACAAGGTCCCGACTATCTCAATATATTTGTAAAGCGCAAAGAAAGCAAAATTCAAATGCACTTTTATTCAGCTATACTTTACGGCTGGTCAGGGCCAGGGAGTGGCGACCAGCGGCAGACCCCTCTGAAGTGTAGGGGCTGCAAGTTGCTGGTACCTGTCCCTGCCTGCTCCTGACAACTGGAATGTGCTGGAAAGAACGACCATTGTCGAGGTTAATATTCGTACATGTAAATTTAAGTGTTGGATGTCATCTCTCTGTTTGCTAGTGGTGACTAAAAACATTCAGGTTACTACCATACTCAGCATGAATTGCGGAGGTGATTCCTGCTTAATATGTTGGTGGCATGACTGTTTTCATTCACCGCATGACAACCAATAAAGGACATTCAGTTCTTTTGTGAGACGGTGTAGGTATCATATTACAGTTTTGTCCTTTTAATGTTATGCCTGGTTATTTCGAAACTTTAATTGTGTGTGACTTCAAAGTCACATCCACAACTATATTTATAAGCTGCTCATGTATATCGCACAGATACGAGCAAAATATGTACTTTACTTTCTTCTACTTTGTCTTACTGCCGCCACGTGGTATAGTACACGTATCTTAATTCAACTGATCTCACAAGCCAGCTGGTAGCACGATTAGTATCTGTCACGTGATCATACAACACTAATAGTATCCTCATCTGCATCAACATATGTTTAGATATGGGTGTGGGTTCATATGATGGTTATAAATTTGGGATATTTTCAAGGCTTGGACGGTACTAAAGGCTGTTTTGTTTTACAGTAGATGACATCAGTCTAACTGGAATCCACTGCATATGCGACTTGCTAGAATGTGAAAAATATAACATTCAAACTTACATACATACATACATATATACAAACATACATACATACATACATACATACATACATACATGTATGCATGCATGCATGAATACATACATACATACATACATACATACATACATACATGTGTGTGTTATTTTTCTGTTTAAATCAGTATTAAGTGCATTTAAATATTCAAGGATATGATTAAATCTATATACTGATAAAACACATAACACTATATATTAAGTCGTCTGATTAAATATCTAATATGCCATTTTATACTCAATTATATCATTGTTTAAAATGTATCTTTTTAACAAACCATTAAATGTAATTAATGCATTGATAGTGGTCAAATTGCTCACAAGTACAATTATTCTTTTATACCAGCACCAAATTGATTTCAATATGAAAATAGATGATAAAATATGATTTATGAGACAGTTGGAGCATCACGGAGATATATATATATATGTATATATATATATATATATATATATATATATATATATATATATATATATATATATATATATATATATATATATATATATATATATGTACATATAGACGGCCACAGGATCCACCAAATAATGAAATTATTTTTAAGAGCTTGCTTTTGTGAGGGAGACAGGGATATACCAAGACTACATTTTATACACCCATGAGAATAATGACAATTGTGAACGACTCTTCGTTCATATTTTGATGCTCTGAATCGGGAGTTTTTATATATATTATATAAATATGAGAGTCCAGTTGACTAGCGTCACATAGGCGGCGCGTTAGTTGAATTGACAGAAATTCATTACCAGTATTATAAAGTTTAGGAACATTATTGGCCGGCCGGGATATGGAATTATTTTGACTTAAATATTTGTATAGAAGCAGAAGTCCTGATTTCATAATCCACCCAATTCCATAGTGGGACTGTGGAACGAAAAAAAAAAAGAAGAGTAAAAAAATTCAATTCGAGCCAGAAAAGGAAGAATATGATAGTGTTGACGAGTGACACGCGTTGGATTGGCACTCGTTGAGGCACTACTAAGACTATAACATATGTAATCAAGGACAAGCTTATTTACAATTTTGTACACTAAGATCAATTTCAATATTTCTCTGCGCTTAGCCAAGATCATCTATCCAGTTTGTTCATATAACTTCACTTTATTGGTCCCATGCATTGCACCGGTAATAGTGCGGTCAGCCTCTTGTTGTATACTTACAAGGCTTTTCTCTTCCAAAACAACACGGCCAAACTTGTTTATGGTTGAGTCTCCTGGTAGAAAACCAGACTGGTGAGCAGATATGAAAAGTTGTCACGAAAAATATTAACAAACCTGTTTAAAAATTATTTTAACACCCTACCGACACAACTGAGTAATGATACATGCCTTTAATTATTATATAATTCTTCAAAACCTTCTTCATGGAGTGATGAAACATTTGCTTCTTTCCAAGCTGATGGAAATTTCGTATTAACCAATGATATATTGAACAATTTAGTAAGAGAAAGGTAGATAGCAGGTGCAGCTTTTCTGAGGGGCTTAGCACTCACATCATCGGGGCCAGAGGCTTTAGTTGTCGAGGCGTAGAAGTGTATCTGGGACCTCAGTTTCTGTTATAAACTAAGAATCAAGAGCAGAAACTGGAATATCAGTTATCTCGGGCAAAGTAGCTTGAACAGAAGCAACTTTACACTGTTTTATAAAATAATTATTGAAATTGTCAGCTTTAGACAAGCTATCAGAAATATGTTGATCTTCATGTAACAAGGAAGGAATGGTTTTGGAATAATTTAGATTTAAAACATATTCGATAGTACGCCATCAACATTTATTTTTAGTGCAAAATTACCCAAACCTTCATGTAATTTGTTATTATACAGCTGCTCGGCTAATTTCAGTTTCGGCGGGTACTCATTACGGAGCACACAGAAGGAATTCTTTATATTGCTTTCAAATCAAGACTTTTGGCCCTGCCGTATTTCCTCTTCACTTTTCGTTTAAGAAGGCGCAATTGAGAGTTACACCAGGGCAGGTCAGATGGTCTCGCCTCAGTATCTTTATTAGGAATATACTGTGCGGCTGCGTCTACAAATAATGTAGTCCAAAAATTACAACACACATCAACATCATCTGTGACAAGACAAGACTTCCAGTCTGCACCACTAACAAGTTCTGAAGCCGCGAAAATCTGCTTTACCGTCATCCCATATATGGCGTTTGAATGGCTGATCTGCATTTTCCGCCGAAAATGTTAATTTGCATTTTTCGAGGTTTATAATATATGAAAACAAAAGATTGTATTTTTCAAATATTTCAGAGCATCAGTAGTGATATGATATATGCTGTGGCCGCGATTCACTTTGATATCCACATAATTTTTGTGCCACTGTCCCGCAGTGCATTACGCTATGTTCAAAATAGCGCTCACACACGTGCATGATTTGCTGGCTCACAGAATCGTGTCGGATTTGGACTTGTTACTAACGATGATAACTGCTTTACCGTCATCCCATATATGTCGTTTGAATGGATGATCTACATTTTCCGCCGAAAATGTTAATTTGCATTTTTCGAGGTTTATAATATATGAAAACAAAAGATTGTATTTTTCAAATATTTCAGAGCATCAGTAGTGATATGATATATGCTGTGGCCGCGATTCACTTTGATATCCACATAATTTTTGTGCCACTGTCCCGCAATGCATTACGCTATGTTCAAAATAGCGCTCACACACGTGCATGATTTGCTGGCTCACAGAATCGTGTCGGATTTGGACTTGTTACTAACGATGATAACTGCTTCAGACACAACCAAGCCGTTAAAGTTAAGCTTGAAGGTAATGTTTTAAAAATACTTTAACGACTGTTTGCCCTGGTAACTTGAGGAAAGGACAATTGGAACCTAGCGAAATATTGCGATAACGCTCACCAAACCATCCGAACTGTGCTGTTTTATTGAACAGCTTCAGACACATCCGAACAGACAGATTAAAGCTGGCAACTCAGAGAACAGACACCTGGAACCCTGCAAAATATTACGATCACTGAGCTACTGACACTATGTTGGTTTGAACATATTTTATTACAAATCACCTCAACTTCCATATAACAACATAGTATAGCACCTGGAAAAAGGGCAGTGCGCCATGTTAATCCTTCTTGCAGAGTGGGAGACAACATAAACACAGAAAAATACGTGACATACATTTGATGCCTGAATAGCCAGGGTTGGAAGGTAGCCGGCCATGCAACGAACACAAATATGAGAAAACGTTCATAGCAGACGAGGGACAGATAGAGGGGTATAATTCAAGCATAATTTATAGATATATGGCAATAATATGAATTGCAGGTAAAACTGACGTAAGATTTACCAATACCTTTTTGAGAAAAACGAGAGGAAATAATTTTGTAATCGTGTACTGCCAAAAAATATTGTAAATTTTCCAACAAAGCCTAAACTGGAGAGCCGTACAAGTCCGTTGGTGAGGAGAAGGGAGCATACTTTGATACAATTGTGTGTACTTTGGAACGTGCCATCGTATACAATGGACGTAAAAAAAATAGTGCCATACATATTCGCTAGCTGCTCCGCACTTGCACCTGAGACTCATTTTAACACCAATTTTGAAAACGTGAATTCAGCTGACTGGTGCCTAAGCGTAGGCGGGTGTGTAAAATAGAGGTATATCTGTTTCCAAAATTGTAGAGTTCCGAAAACGGATACGATCGAGAAGAATTTGCAAGTATTTTGGATTTAAAAACTGACAAGGATGATTAATTTCTGACATCAAAAGCTAGCACATTCCAAGGGCGTACCGTCGATGGAAAGATTGAATTAGTGAAAAGATCCGTTCCGGCTCGAAAATGAGGCAAGAAAATTTTTTTACGAGTATTGTAAGTAGACGTGTCAGGGTTGACAATGTTTGGAATTACAGATTGCAGGGAATTTTGAACTGATTTGTTAACGATCTTATACATAAGATTTAACTTAGCATTTTGCCTACGAGATGCTTATGTATGCCAACCAAGTTCTTAATATAGTTTGACACTCGACATTCCGGGCATTGCACCAGTAACTATTCTGGCTGCAGTCAGCTGAACTCCTTCACGCTTTCAGCATCTTGGCCATGCAGCCATCCCAGACTTGACCTCCATACTGCAAAATAGGTCTGATAAAGGAGACATAAATGGTCTCTAGAGATTGACAGTCACGACGAAATTGTAGACGTTTCATGACGGTCAGTAATATCCCTGTGTTAGCAACCATGTCTCTTATGTGGTCGGTCCACCGCAAATTTGCACGAATTGAGATGCCAAGGTGTTTATGACTATTGACTTCCTGCAAAGAGTGACCTTGCAATTCGAGCGGAGGATGACTTGGAGGGATAGTCTTGCGCGAGATCATCATACTGTCAGTTTTAAGGGCTTTAAATGGTAGGAGCCAATTGTTAGCCAATTCATCAATAGCGGAGAGATCATCATTTAAGATTTCGCAAGCTGTCACCGGGTTGTCAGCTGTTAAATAGAGGGATGTATCATCGGCAAATAGTTTGATGTTAGTGGAACACTGGCCACTAACTACTCTTGTGACGATCCTTGAGATGGCTGGAAAAATAGCAAAGCAAGTTATAGTGGATTCCATTTTTTTCGAGTTTGTTTAAGAGCCCTGTATGCCACACCTTATCGAATGCCTTACTTATGCGCAAGAATACGAGGCGTACTTCTTTTTTTTTTTGGTCCAAAACAAGACAAACTTCATGGTGAATGATCTGTTACTGATTGATAGTGGAAAAACCAGGAGTGAAACCGGACTGGTGGGCAAAAATCAACAGATTGTTGTCTCTGAAAAAGTTGAAAACGTGTTTAAAGACTATGTTTTCAAATAATGTGCCAGCACACCTCACTAAGGAAAAGGTTCTATAATTGTTGCATAGGTTATCGGCACCCTTTTAATGAATTGGGGTAACTTTAACCCACTTTCATCGAGAAGGACACGTTTCATGCCCCCCAAAAAGATTAAAAAGTTTGGTAAGAGACTTGTATATTGAGGGTGCGACTTCTCTCAAAAGCTTTGTATTTATACCATCGGTCAAGTAGCTTTTGAAACATCTAAACTAGTAGAGGTTCTAAAACGTTCTCATCTGCAATCGAAATTGATCCCATTGTATTTGGTAAATTGATATTTAATTCGGGCAGAGTGGCAAATGAGGAATCAAGCATATACTATTTGAAAAAAAATCAGTTTTAGATAAATTATCAATAATGTGTTTATCTTTGTGAAAAAGCAATGGAATAGGGGCATTGTGACAAAGATTTTTTATATATACTTATAAGTGCGCCACCAGCTTTTTTTTTTTTTTTTTTTTGAGCTGGACTATTTTACGGTGCACGGAGTTTATCATGATAATTTTGTTCAGCAGATTTAAGTCGCCCTTGATAATTATTAGGCACTCAACAGAAAGAGGACCACGCAAATGCATCACGACCGCGCCCACTGACTTTTGCTTTATTGCATGCAAGATGTACTTTGCGACGAAGACACCGTAGCTCAGAGCTATACCACGCGAGTTCGGAAAGACGAACCTCGATAGATTTGTTAGGAATACAATGTGGGGCGCAGCGTCCATAAATATTTGGGTCCATACGTTGCAGCATGTGTCAACATTGTCAGACACAAAACAGGAATCCCAATTCCAAGTATTAAGGTACTCTCTAAAAAGGCCGAGGTTGGCATTTCCATAAATCCGTATACGCCTGGTATAAACAGGTTCCTACTTTTGTCGAAACAAAAGACTGTCACCACTGACACTGTGATGGCTGTTAGCAATAGGGGGAAGAATAAGGAAATTATCAATGAAGTGAGGAATATTGCTGGCAATTTGGTCCGGCCACATTGCAGTCTCTTGAGTGACTCGAGTTGGTTTATTGACATGAATAGACAGATAGTTCGATGAAGCAAGATCATTAAGTTTGTTACCTGTCGGCGAATAAGGTTCTGCACTTAAATCACGGCGTATAACTAAATTGTTAATGCCAGTAGCCTTGGCTAAGTCAATACTGTCTTGGAATTTATCCCAAAAAGAGGCCAAAGAGTTAGGGGGTCTGTGAATAACACCAAAGAGCATTTTATTGTTATGTAGTCTAACTTCACGCCATAGCAGTTCGAGAACAGGGAGTTTTAGATCCATTCGGCGCTTAATTAGGCAAAAGCAAGAGACAAAGAGGGCCACTCCCCCACCGACAGGGACGGTCGCGGCGTACAATACTGTGAAAACCGGGTAAACTAAAGTATTCATCCCTTGAATTTTGTGTTGAAAAGGTTTCTGAAATAGAAGTTATGTCAAACACCTGAGATGAATCGGAGCCAACGCATCTCATTTTATCGTGGTTTAAACTTTTGGCATTAAAATGGCAGAAAACAATATTTCGTACGTTTTGTGGTGGACCAGGATTGACATGAATTCGCCAGATAACAGCAAGAGTAAGGGAAGAGCTGTCAAATATCAATTGAAACGAAACACATAATTACAAAATAGGCTGTTACACACAAGGATGATGAACGCTCACTCTCTTGAGAAAGTTGCAAGCCCGAATGCACAGATTAAGTAAACGATGGGGAAAGCTACGATTAATGCCAACAAATATGAGCTATTATCAGAATGTAAAAGTATGTCTGGGATGGCTGCCATTAGGTTTATTTCTGATAATTAACAACATAGTAAATTAAAAATACACACGAGTGACTATAAAGTGCCCAAGCCTTTGAAATAGCAAAACGCCAGAGACCCAGTTCAATCAGAAGCATGGTTCAACAGAAAGAATAACAGTTGCAACAAAGACTGTTAACTGATAAACCGAGCATAAATAACTTTCGCTCGCTGCCAAAACGTAAGGTACTTCGTATATACAAGAAAAACACTGGTATATTTTACACGCTAGTACAATAATAAGCATGTAGACAGCGACGGCACAAATACCAATACAAACAAAAATGATATATACAAGTCGTATACAGGCAACGGCGCGTGTGCACAAAAAAGCTTATTATAGTTACCAAAAGTTCATATTTGAGGAGCGACGATTTCAACGTATACTAAACGAAATTTAATTATGCCCAAACTGTGCGTCTGATTTCACACAATAAGGTCACAGTGTAAGCTAAAAGTATGTTGTGATTCAGACAGATGCACAAAAATTTTGTTGCAACGAACCTTGATAGTTGTACCCAGAACGAAAAATATACGGTTGAACTTGGGAAAACCGATATCGATTGAATGATAGGTTTGAAGAGAACCCTAAAATCGGGGCAACCTGCATCTTTTCAACAGAATAATGAAACCAGTGAAACCACGTTATGTAAGGTGAATACCACAACACTCAAAGACAACACATATAACACAAAGACAAAGCTTAAATATGAACATGCATTAGCAGTATCAAGTCACACTAGCATTCTTTGATAGTAGCCATGGTTTGCCGAGTAACATTTTAACATAGTGTTTGACTTACATATAAAAATTGTGTGCATTAGTTTGAAATTAGACGGATAACATAGAAAACGTTATGCAGCATATTATTGGTACAAATAAACGCCGTTGTCAAATTTTGTCCTATAGTTGACTACAAGAGTAGTGGCAGCTTTACATACACTAAAACCATCTAGATCATTGAGTCATTGACCAATATTTATGGCTATAAAGTACATATAAGGAATTAAGCCCAGTGAGGCCAAATATGAACCAACATTCCTGAGATTATGTATTGAGTGTCATGTAGGCATGGTGTTGAGAAACATCTGCCTCATTTAGCCGTTGTAAATGCATTCAAACGATAATTAACATCGGGGAAACTGTACAGTGAACAAAATATGAAAGCAAAATGTAAAGTAGCAGAAGATATGCGTTATCAAATGGCAACTGGTAAATATGAAACAGCTTACCATTCATTTATCAAAATAAAGAATTAGTTAGGCAAAGATTTTATAACAAAGCATATCAGCAATGCAAACACGAACCGTTCCAAATGCTCCCTTATTCTTCCATATACACAATGTTTGTCCAATTTTCCCGTACATTTTAACAAAAAAAAAACAAAAAACAAAAACAAAAAAAATAGAGCCAGTGACCATGACTACCAGGTTAACAGCAGTCTTGCACAGACTTAAACAATCTAAACCATTGAGTCATTGACCAATATTCATAGCTATAAAGTGCAAATAAGGATATTTCAACGACTTATCCATATATTAAGCCCAGTGAGGCTAAATGTGAACTGACATTCTTGAGACTATGTGTGAACTGTCATATATGCAAGGTGTTAAAAAACACCGGCCTCATATAGCCATAATGAGTGTATTAAAACAATTAACGTCGAGGGAAGCTTTAAAGTGAACAAAGCATGGGAACAAAAAGTAAAAAGTAGTAGAAGATAAACTGTACAAATGGCAACTGATTGAAAATATTAAACAGCTTGCCATTCATTAGTCACGACAAAGAACAAATGCGGGCATAGATTTTATAGTAAAGCGCATCAACAATACGCACAAGTACGTTCAAAATGCCTCCTTATTCCCCCAAGCGAACGCTGGTCGTTCATTTTTTCCGTGCATTTTGTATACAAAAAAGGAGTTAATTGACCATTGTTTGTACACATAACCGCCTTCGCCAAATTTTATCCTAAAACCAACTGTCTCATTTAGCCGTAATGAATGCATTCAAAATATCAATTAGCACCGAGGGAAACTTTATGGTGATTGAAGTATGAGAGCAAAGTGCCAAAAATAGTAGAAGATAAACACAAACAAATGTCATCGGATGAGCCAACATAAAAAACATACCATCCATTAGTTAGAGTAATGAGTAAATACGGACATAGATTTGATAACAAAGCATAGCAGCAATTGCGGCATGACCCGTTCGAAGTGCACCCTTATTCTTCCATATGAATGTTGCTTACCATTTTTTCCATACACTTTAATAATAATAATAATAATAATAATAATAATAATAATAATAATAATAATAATAATCATAATCATAATCATAATCATAATCATAATAATAATAATGTCTGCTTGACTTTAAGATCAGAGAAGAGACTAGGACAATTAGACCTTTATTCGTATTGGTAGTTGTAACCTTAAGATGATGGATTTACAACATAATGAACCTTGGAACCAGGTAATATAGTTTGAACTAGCATACTTGTCATTATGTGCAAGGTGTTCACAAACGCCTGTGTCACTTAAGTATAATGAGTGTGTATCAACAGAGATTGATATCGAGGGACAGCTAAAGAGCATGCAGCACGTTAGGTAATGGGATTAAAAAAGCATGTATGAATGGCATTTGAAAACATGCAAGATCATAATATTCATGGACAGGAATAACAATAATTACAGACTTATTTTTTTAAACAAAGCACGAGTCAACATAGTGCATGTAGTTTGTACAAAAAAATCCAGTTGGCATGGTACGCTGTTGTTTCACCGAACAACCGTGGTTATGCAGCTGTCCTTTTTTTCCCTGCTTAAGTTTACCCTCCAGGCAAATTGAAATAAAATGTTGTGGTTTTGTTGACTATCTTGCAAGGTAACGGCACACGATTGCTACTTTCTCGATAAAATCTGTCAGTCATGGTCTATATATTATATTAAGGAAGGGCGGCTTGAACCTATTCTTTTTTTATGTTTCTTAATATTTATTCAGGGTCGGGTCCTTTCACAAGGGCGGTCGGATTAGCGAAACCACGCATGTATTTTGGTTAAGCTTAAGGTAACTTGTATATTAGTTAAAAAATGTTTATAGTACACGAGTTTCCCCCTTTTACACATTACCTCCTTTGAAGTCGGTTTAACGGAAGACACTTGTTAATGCGTAAACCTGCAATGTTTCTGATGTAAAACAGTCAGACTGGGTCATACTCCAGAAGGATTGCAAGTTCAACAATTAAACCCTGTTAGACCAATGAAAATGTAGGCATGTAAAATAAATAAATAAATAAACAGAATGTTTCAAGAATGACTTACATTGTCCCATTTTACCGACTTCACACAGCGGCCTGTCACAGGGCTCTACAATAGACCTGTTTATACGGAGTTGTACCGAACTTTTCCGGACCGTAATTAATTATGCATTCCATTGTTGGTCTGATTGTGCAATCAGCAAGTAGCCGATCGGGCCCACGCTGTTTTATGTTTACAACGGATGCCACGGCTAACGCTAGTGATTACAGCATGGCTTGTGTTGAACAGTGCAAATTTTTTACCTAAAATGTCATATCAGTGGTGAAACGGGCATTTATAGTTTGCTGATGGTTTGTTTGTTTTTTTGTTTGTTTTTTTTTTTTTTGTGAAATCCAGGCACATCCTGTGTTTTACTTTTTATGCTTCCACGTGTAATCCGGCAAGCGTGGTCGAGCACAAAATGTAAACAAAGCAGGGTGCGCTGCCCGAAGTGGTCTATTAGTTTACTTGTTCTGGTCCTCAGGGATTGTAGATTTTGTGATTCACTAGCCCCACCTCCCCCCATTCCAAGTTACGTATCCGTCTATGTAATCCTGTTTACAAAACCAAAATGTTGGATTGCCCACAGGGTAAGTGCATTGAGAGTTTAAGAAGCCTTCTTGGAATTTGACTCGTCCGAAGCTAGAAAGCATGCAAACTGCGCGGCCCTGCAGGCATACAATATTTCACAATTTGCCAACAAAATTATTATCACTGTGTCCGAGAGATGCTGAGGCCTATAGCACGTCATATTAGGACACTAAACAATCAAGAAGGCTATAAGAAATCTTTATGTCTCGGGTGGAAAGGGGGCATATAGATTTTCTTTCTTTCTTTTTATGGTGTGTGTGGAGGTTTTTTTTTTTTCCTTTTCTTTTTTCTTTTTCCTTTTTTTTTGGCAATAAATAATAATATGTTTGTATTAGACACTATGAACACAACTGGGCAATAAAAGGGATCATCCTTAGGCACTACTTTCGTTGCACAACAACTTCAAAATGAACCCAACCAGTACACTTTCAACTATGACCCATCCTTTGTGCTGCTCACTTGCCGCATACAACACATGGTTCCCTCTCGGCGTCAACGCAGGAATCTGTCACTTTCATGATGTCGAATGGGAGATACATTTCGGGATGGAGTAGTGGTAGCTGCTTGGCATTGGGAGAATTGTAGGCCCATTTGATGAATCTACTGCTTCGTATGCCTCTGTCGGAGTTGTCTGTTCTGTTTGTTCCCTTAGTAGTGTTGCGGTGGTGCAGGATCTACCTCCGTAGGCCCAGCAATTACATCCCAGACACAGGTCGGCGTCACTTTAGCAATTGTGAGACTATAGCCCGTAGGCGCGGGGGGGGGGGGGCGGTCGGGTACCAACACCCTCTTCAGCGCCAAAGGTCCAAGAATCCCCCCCCCCCAAAAAAAAAATAAAAAACAAAAATAATAATCAATTGAAGCAACAGCACCAAATAAAACAAAACAAAAACAACAACAAAAATGGGAAGGAAGAAGTAAGTTATCTCTTAAATATATGATTAGAATAATAATAATCATTCTCTTCATAAGTTCCTCACAACGATTCGTTCCACCAAGAGTACTCTACTTATTCTGATTGCTTATAACACTTAAAAGAACGAAAACAATCATTTTACATTTTTCCCAATATTTAAATATGTCAAGACCTAATTCAGGTCCATGTTTGAACAACACTCTTCCTATTAGAAAGCATATTATTGATGGAAAAAAACATCCCACCATAAAAAGAGAGATGCTGAACCTTTTAACTTGTTTCCAACTGTTTTTCTTGGACCTTTATTGCGTTTATTGCCATTTCGTTAATACAGCAAGCTCAGCTTCAGGAATGCGAGACAGAACTGAATGAGTGCTTTTCCTATACTGAAAGGATGAAAAAAGATGTTTTATATTGAATACTTGTTATGTCAAAACTTGGTTCTTTGATATTGGACCTTTAAGTGTAATGTCGAAACTTGGTCCAGCAATACTGGACCTTTTTTATCTTTATTTATCCAATATTGGACCTTTCCGATATGTTTTGAACAACTTCAGGTCCACATTTAAAAGCGTCACTTTCACTGAAGCAGCAATTTTTGTAAGATTCGCCTGACTGAACCATTGCCATAAAGAAACAATATAATGATGAATAGAGTTAAAGAAAATATAATGAAACAAAGAAGAAACGAAGCACATAAAAAAGACTGTGAATACCGAGGAAAAAACTGAAGCATTTAAATTCAAATAGTAAAAAGTGCAATTTTGTTTACCTCAGTCAAAAGGTTCAGTTATTATTATTATTATTATTATTATTATTATTATTATTATTATTATTATTATTATTATTATTATTATTATCATTATCATTATCATTATCATTATCATTATTATTATTATTATTAAATAAACTGCTAAGTTGACAGTGTTCCTCATTATATCTGGTAACATGATAACTTTTATGAGGTAATTAGAGCTGTATTACTGTGAAGACTAGTTTTAAGGTATATATATACACTGTCATGCACCTAAGGTGCAGGGATAACCTTGCGAAAGTCGATATAGGGCCTACTGTTCTCGATAAACAGCAAGGGGTCCGGATTTCCCATTAACAGGCAACACATACCATGGCCTTTGATAAACTAGTCATGGACCACTGGTATAATTGAGAACCAGAGAAAAGTCTCTTGGATTGGGTCGGGTTGAATCCGGGACACCACCCCTCACCCCCAACCCCACCCCCGCACATGAAGCCGACAAGTAGTCACTACGCCACGACGGCTCTACGCATTTGCCAAAGGATACATTGTCGCAAAGCCCATGATGAAAAGATCATAAATACGATACAAGTATCGTAAAATTCGAGATAATGAGCCACCCTGGGTTACCGATGAACTCAGATCATTCAGTAACGACCGCGACTACCTAAAAGTAAAAGCTGAGACCTCAGGATCGCCATCAGACTGGGCCAAATTTAAGAAAAATTAGAAATAAAACCAACAACCTTGCTTCTCAGTTAAAAAAAGACTTTGTGAATAATTCCATTGAGTTAAATCACAAGAATCCGAAAGACATGTGGAAGGCCATTAAGAAAATGTTTCCCACCACTGCCTCCAAAGGACCCTCAAGAAATTTAGAAATAAATCCAACAACCTTGCTTCTCAGTTAAAAAAAAGACTTTGTGAATAATTCCATTGAGTTAAATCACAAGAATCCGAAAGACATGTGGAAGGCCATTAAGAAAATCTTTCCCACCACTGCCTCCAAAGGACCCTCAAAACTCATTGATCACGAGGTCTCAGACCCAAAAGACATGGCAACTATATTTAACAACTTTTTTGCCAACATAGGTGACTCCTTAGCTAAAAGAATCCCTTTTGCTGGTCGCCAAACGATACCTAAGAAAACTACTGCTGTCTTCCAATTCTCCCCGGACTCCCCTCAATTTGTTTCTTCTCAGTTTTCTAAACTTTCAAATGGCAAGGCCACTGGTCTTGATACTCTTAGTACGCGTCTCCTAAAGACGGGTGCTGCTACATTCTCTGTTCCTCTCTCACATATCTTTAACCTCTTTCTCCATGTGGGAAATATACCGGAAGATTGGAAGACAGCACGTATTACGCCAATTTATAAAGATGGCACAAAATCTGATGTCAACAATGATAGACCTATTTCTGTTTTGCCGGTCACGTTGAAGATTCTAGAGAGAACTGTTCATGACCAACTTTATCTTTTTCTGATCGAGCATGACTTACTATCTTCCCACCAATCGGGCTTTCGTAAACAGCATTCCACCAGCACTGCCCTGTTGCATCTTACAGATACTATGCAGCGGGACATTGATGGTGGTAAGTGCTGTGGAATCTTATTCTTGGACCTGAAGAAGGCCTTCGACACTGTGGACCACCAAATTCTTATTGAGAAGATGGAGAGCTACGGTGTCGGAGGTCTTGAACTAAAGTGGTTCTCTTCATATTTAACAGATAGACAGCAGTGGACCCTTATTAATGATGCCTTATTGGAACCTAATACTATCATCTGTGGTGTTCCTCAAGGTTCTATTATAGGTCCGCTGCTGTTTATATTATACATCAATGACCTGCCGGATACAGTTATGCATTGTGATATTTTTCTTTATGCTGACGATACAGCACTTTATTTTGCTGACAGAGATGCATCTCATATTGAAGATAGACTTAATGCCGAGATGCAAAACGTATCCTACTGGTTCAAGGCAAATAAGCTAACTTTAAATACAAAGAAAACCAAAGTCATGACTTCCGGCACTCCTCAGCGACTCAAAAAGGTACCCCAACTCAACATTCATTGCAACGGTGATATCATCAAGCAAGTGTCAACTTTTAAATATTTGGGTGTATTGCTTGACTCTTCTTGGTCCTTCTCAGCGCACATTGATTATATTTGTAAAAATTTCTATTGAGAGTTTTATATTTTATCTTGTTTTAATAATTTATGTATTATTATGTAATTTATATGTTCATCATGCCTCATGTTTTCAACAACCCATTGTATCATCCAGGGCCTGGCGGGAGATCAGAGCTGCGGCACTGAGCCAGTAACCCTGGTAAAATAAGAAATAAATAAATAAAGTATGACCCTTATCTTTTAATTGGTGACAAAAATCTGGTTTAATTTCAAATTACGCTGTTAAATCGTAAGCAAAAATGTGGAAATAACTTATTACGGTTCAACCATATTCCGCACTGTTTTCATAACATTGTTCCTAACACGTGCGCCCCAAAACTGGCCCACAGATTTTCTATGTTTTGTAATTTGAATTTCTAACGTACCCACAAAGTACAGCGGCATCAACTTTGAAGCACTGAAATTTTACCGCAAAACAAGCACAGATAAAAATTCCAACACTGTTTCATCCAGGTATATAGCCAGTTATTTTCTGAAATTTTCACCCTAGTAATCAAAGCCTGGCTATGGGTCCAAGACCTGATCCTCATTCGGATCACCATCAATTCCCGAGATTGCCAGGCTCTGTGCAGTGGCCCTTGATGGAGCAACATTGTCATTAGTAATTACAGACGGTTCTAATTATGTATGCCGGCTGCTTAAAATAATGCTGAGATATTATTTGCCGGAAGGCCACATTACATATTGTGCATGCAAGTTGTCAAATTTCTCCTTTGGTACGAATAAGCCCTGGTGAATTCGCAGATACTGCCGTACCATTAAAACAAACTCTTCAAAGGCCCAAAAACAACCAACGTCTAGCAGTTGAAACATGACGCTACAATGTGGAGGCAGAACAAACAATGTATCGTTTGTCTTGATTGTCCATTCCGTCACTTTTGGTGAAAAAAAAAACACTTGTGCCCGTCATAAAATAGAATACATGCCTTCTCGGACAAATCATGTGCACTCTTGCGGAGATGGAATGAGAGCGACTCTTGAACAGTTACAAAGTTTGACCACCTATTACCAAATGGAACTGCCCGAGGTCCTGCTCCTGAGCCATTCTGGGTTCACTTTCCATTCAAAACAGAAAAGGAGGTACTCACTGTTCAATAAACAGCATTACATATGCTCATCACTCTTATCTCAGTCTTTGGGGGATGTTATTTCAGGTACCTTTGTGCCTCTTTCTCCAATTGCATTTGGTAGTTTATGTTCTGAAATCGAAAGATACGTTCGGGCGCATCAAGGAGCTCAGGGCATCACAGCATTGTGCAACTATGGCACTATTGACTCCCTCAGCCCTTGGTTGCAACACTGAGCGCTCGGGTCAGCTCATAAATTTCTTATTTGACATGATTTTTCCAAAGGCAGGATTTGTTTCCTGAATAACGTAATTAGTCAATTGAATGGTATCGCTCCTTGATCCCGCAAATCCCATCTCAGCCGCATCTTTATATGTAGGCTTACTACCTTTTTTGTCATCCCCGTTCTTGATGGTGGGTTTGGGGCCAGATTTTGTTGTATCCATTGCTATTCTGCGTGGCAGTCTGTCCAAAAGGGTTGTTTTACATGTAGGTACACCACAAATTATTTACGCTTTGCTAGCACTTTCTCCCATTTTTATCACCAGTTCATATGCATTCTGCATGTTTCCTTGAACCCTTTTATATGCTTTGTCTTATTTCAACTGTAAGAGAAAAGGTCGTTAGTTTTAATTGGGTATTGTGTGCATATTCTTTTCATTAATTTCATTTTCAGGCGTGTTATCATACTTCGTTGAAAATATGTAGGATACAAGGCACAAACAAGCCACAGTATGGAAACCATTGAGCAGCGTATTGGTGCGCCATCTGGAGTAAAATACAGTTGTACGGTTAGGCAAGCAGACGATGTTTTATAATCACCGTAGTCGGTCTTTTTTTTTCATCGCACACAAGCCTAGGAATATAAAGTTCTAAATTCATATTCATGTGTTGTATATGTACTCATCTCAGTTTTTCAAGTTCTGAAACATGGATTACATATCTGTTTGTGGCGCATTTTGGTATTTCGTCGGAACGCATTTTGCGTCTAGCAATTAAAATGCGGGTGAAGTCAAAACTTGCGCACGATCGCGGAGAGTATCGCTATATTTTTGAATCGGTCGAAAACCGACCATGGCCGAAAACCGGGCACCAGGCTTTTTTCCCAGGCCTGGCCCAGGGTGCACATCTGCAATGGGTATCTGACCATTTGCATCATGTCGGTGAAGATATTTTGAAGCTAAAATTAATAACCTGTGACCCTTTGTTCTGCTTGATATTCGTGACGCGTGATGTCTTGCGCAATTATTTCTAGCATGTTTATACCATTTAGGCCTATGGGGCACTTTTTGCCATCCGTTCGAGGGCGTCCATTGGATTTGAAGTGGGCGTTGTAACGTCATTCTAATTGGCCTAGTGGTGTGGTCTTTGTTCGCATTGTTTAGCGCACCAGCGGATGCAGGAATCACGTTATGATTTTTATCCCCTACTTTGTACCATATTACATTGAAAACCCATGGAATATGGCCTAAGTGATATTATTGACCATATCCCATGGGTAGGACTACTTTTTACCATATTTGTAAAATCAGAGATATGGTTTGTCAAATATGGAAGGAATCAATTCTATATTTGGTATGTCCAAACTCGCCTCATTACCTTGCCATAAATCACGGCCGAGAACCTGATGGTCCGTGGTATAAATCCCAGCCAAAGGGTAAGAATAAACTTGCTTCTGTGATGCAAACTAGGGCCAAAAATTCAGGACTGGTGATTGTCCGAAAAAAAACAACACTCTGTAAGACGCACGATGTGCAGTCGACTTTTACATCCAACTTCCAAGTGTCCCGCCCACCATTATTCAATAGGCCTACCTGAGCGGGTACAAAAATGCACCGTCCGTGAACAGCAAGCCGAAATCAACAACACGCCACGTGCAGCCTTCTCTAGGGAAATTATTCTTCTTTTCAGAGACCTTTAAGTCTAACATCTGTCCAAAACACTCCAGGCTCTGTCTTCATCGTTTGTCCCAGCTGACGTAGCTGGGAGCCATCGCCCCGTTCCTTCGGGCAATGCTGGCAATGCTGCCGTCAGTGATGGGGCAAATCTGACGGCCAACACGGCAACAGTCAGTTGAGCTCCAGGGGTGCATACTTTGGAATGTTTGCTGGTGCGAAATTCCAAGACAACGTAACCTTCCAATTCTCCTCTCCACCAAATTAATTCCACATAGAAATAATAAAAAAGCGACGGCCGTTCAAAAAATCCGCCATTAGGCCTGTGGTCGGCCGCTTTTCTTTGTTGTTTAAATTTTATATTCATACGCGCGGCATGACTGTGTCAAAGCCCCAAGTAATGTAGTGAAATAAATTGTTACAAGTGATATAAATGGTCCTTTTTTCTTTCCTAATGGACCGTAGGGGATAGATACAAAATAACCCTCGTCGTTAATCTGTCTAAACCGAATTCCCCTCGTTGTTTGCCTGCCTGCGCGCCTGATCACCGCGCGCTTCGCGCTTGGGCGATCAGGCGCGCAGGCAGGCAAACAACTCGGGGGATTCGGTTTGATAGATTAACGACTCAGGTAATTTTGTCTATAACTCATATAGGCCCAGCTTTCTCGTATTGGCCGAGTTTGTCCTGTGCTGGCTCAGTTCACGTCAAAGCAGCGTATAGGCCAAAGTGAGGTAGGCCTATTGATACTATTTTATCCATTTTCAATTAATATCAAATACAGATTAATTTCAACACAGCATCAGGTACATTTCATCAATGCTGTCAATTTTTTTAAATACCACTAAATTCATATCTTAAAATAAGATTACGACAAAATAAAATGCTCCCGTAGCATCGTAAAGTGCCGCCTGAATATTTTAAACTGAGCTCGCATTTCTCAACGGACGTTCGGTTGTTCTGTTGGAAAACCAGGGGCTACTTCTTTACATAACAATGGGAACATTTATTATTTTAGAAATTCGGCCAGGAGCTATGTATTATCAGTGGTTACAGTTCCATGCGGCCACGTATGGATTAGCCAGTCATCCAGGATTCCTTCAAATACAAGTAAATTTCAGTCCCGACCAGCAGTCGTCACTCTTGGTACTTACAATATTTCCACCTCATTCGTGACATGAGTGCATTATCACGATCTTGCGTCTAAACATTAACATTTATCGCCACGCAGTACACAATTAGGTCTTGCACATACACAATTACTACAGTATCAACATATATATATATATATATATATATATATATATATATATATATATATATATATATATATATATATATATATATATATTATGACAAAAGACTTTTGGTTTAATTACTCCTATGGCCTCTGGTAACAGTACTGTCATCTTCCACGATTTATCAAACTAACATCAAACTCGAGTTACATCCTACTTCATATATGCGTGAAAACAGCAAGATTTGGTGAGATGGAAGACGTGACATTTCCCTATATCAAAGTCTGACTACACTTGATAATAAAAAAAATGCTAATCAACTAAACTTGTATGTATTCCAGAGCACGAAAAGATGTCACACAGATCTGGTTCCTTCCAGTTTAGAATAAATACTAAAGCATTTACACTAAGCTACGTATACTTACCTTGTTTTTGTTGCATTTTAAAGTGTAAACTTTACAAAAAGCTGCTGTGCGTCAGTGTCAGTACTTCCGTCCGGCATGTCCCGATCGGTTACACATTTTTCGCCTGAACATTGATGCCACTATTAAATAAACTTGTCCACACACAAATCTATTGTCTCGATGTTTATTGAAAATTTACATTTTTGTGGTAGTGTAGAACACATGCTTGCTTTATCTGGGTACAAAAGCCCGTCTTTCCCCGGCATTATGACCAGAAGCTTATACCTGCTCCGTGTGTTGTTGTGCCTCTGGAGTTATTAATTACAACTGCTATAAGAATCAAAATACGTTTAAATTATTATTGTGATAATGAAATTATATGGAACTACAAAAATGACACCAAATGTACGTTAGGCCAATCGTTAGATTTTGTAAAATGTTGGATGACTTTGACCTATTTTTGAAAGTAATTAAGCACTTGTAAAGGACGCTTAATTCAACATGTATCTTGGTTTAAACATATTTTATTCAAAAAGAATACAATTGGAGAGAAAGGCCAGGCCCTATATTAACCCCTCTTGCAAAGAAAATACAATAACACAGGACAGACGGAACAAGACAAAGCTTTCAGCAGTGCTCCACCAAGACGACAGCGGTGTTGGAGCACTGCATCAAGTAGAACGAATTTAAGAAGGACACCACAGTTGTACTGGACAGATATTGGGGCTTTATGTACATTTACTAATATGCAGTGATCAATAATATACTATGCTTATTAATTTTATTATAACGCAAAAACCGAGGATAAATTCATGTGATTTAGTTGATTATGTAACGGCACTGAGCTGAAAACGTTTGGTATTGATAATGAATTTTTGAACAGCCAGAAATATTGTTTTGTTACTTTCAAAAGTGCAATTAGGAGCGCCAAATAGAACAGTCTCTTGGCTGAAGGATGCGTACTCAGTTACTGAATTATGCAAATGATCCCTTTGAATTGTATAGGTAGGACAGACGAAAAAATAGTGCCATACATCTTCAACCCCTTGTTGGCAACGACATTCAGGAGAATCAACTACACCAATATTATAAAGATGACCATTCAACTGACTGCGACCCATTCTTAATCCCGCATGAAGAATAGAAGCGTATCTTTTTCCAACATAATATAGATTCTTGTGCTTAACTGGGCGGGGAATATTAATCGTAATACGATTTTTAAAGATGTCTAGAGTATTTGAATTTCGGACGCTAAGGGGCAGTAGGTTCCAAAGTTTGGTTGCACTGGGATAAAAAGATTTGTTGAATAGTTCAGTTCTGGCACCAAAATGAGGAAGATTGGAAGATTGTCTTGTATTATATCTATTAGGATTCTGATCAGGCGCAATTATATTGCTGAAATAATCAGGGACTAAATTGTGAGTTATTTTGTACATTTGGATCAATTTACTGGCTTCTCTGCGTTTAGCCAAGGTTAAAAGACCTGTTTCCTCATACAGTTTATCACTTGGTGTAGTACGCATTGCACCACAAATGACACGGGCAGCAGCCAGTTGAATGTTTTCCAGTCGTTCAGCATCAGCCTGTGTGCAGCCATCCCAAACTATACTAGCATATTCCATCAAAGGACGAACAAAGGATGTATAAATTATTTCGAGGGTAGCCCTGTCGATAGAGTATTGTAAAGATTTCATGATGTTGAGCTGTTTGGTAGCTCTTGCCTCGACCATGTCGAAATTATCTTTCCATCGTTAATCGGACCTAAACATGAGCCCCAAGTGTTTATGGTGATTAACATTTTGCAGTTGGTGGTTTTGAAAAACAAGAGGAGGAGGATTTACTTGGTTAATTTTTCGAGATATTAACATGGCATCGGTTTTTACAGCATTAAAAGTCACAAGCCAGTTTGTGGACCACGAATCAATGAGAGACAGATCTTCATTAAGAGTGGAGGCGGCTAATAGAGGGTTGTCCCCAGAAAGATATAGTGATGTATCGTCAGCAAAGAGTTTGATATTTGAGTGGACAATGTCAACAATATCATTGATGAAGATCAAGAAGAGGAGTGGCCCTAACACGGAGCCCTGTGGAACACCAGCACCAACTGTGCCCCAATTTGATGATTGACCGTTTATAACTACTCGCTGCTGACGATTGTATAAATAATTTCGAAACCAATTTAACATGTATCTTGAGCACTTTAGTAAAGGTCACAAAATTCAATATGGAGAATACAAAATTAGGCTAAAGATACCAAACGTAAGAAAAATGTGTATTATTTTTCAAAGTTTCACGGTGCATAATATGGATGACCCGCACCTACATTCTCAATGTCGCGGATTTTAGGAAATGATTTTTTATGATGGTTATCATATCTTAACTTGTGAAGTCGATTCGTGTGGAGTCCTAGTGGCGCCACAGGTAATCTTTATTAGAACTAATATCATAGGGTAGCAAAAGCACATTGAATCTATCATTTCATTGCAATGACAAATTAAAATAGAATTGCATAATTTACACCGAAATGACTTTAGGCCATGGCCAATGGTCAAATTTTGTAAAATTTTGCATTACTTGACCAATTTTTCCATTTGGCCAATGGACCTCTTGTGTGTTAAGCTTTTACAAGATCTGCCTCGCATCGGCCTTTTCACAATCAGTTCGGCCGGGTCAGTTTCTATTGCAGATGCAGTGATTCAGTGATTCCATGAAATCATTAAACCGATTTCAACATCTGATAAAATGCATTAAAGTATATGATTCAATATAGATGATCATATGATTAGATCCACAGCATTTGATCTTATAATTAAATATCTTTGGTGAAATGTAACGATTTTCTACGTTGAACTCTTTCATTGCTGTAAGCGACTTTATTCACACTAAGTCATATTTGAATCACTATAATTATATGATGTTCAAGTTCCTCATGCAGACCCCTTTCATTCAAGAACAAACACGCATAGACTTAAGATAAGTTTGGTTCTGGAAAACAGCTGTTACTTGGCGTAATCGGCACGCATTGCGCGGGAAGTGCGCCGAAAATAGCTGTTAGCTCGGGTTGAAACTCGATATTGAAAGAGTTATATAACTAATCACATGATGTCATCCATCAATTATTTGATTAATTGTTAGGGAATTGGCATTATGAATTATTTCATGATATGGTTAAAGAATTAAACGTGATACCTCAAACCAAATCAACTTGATGCAAGAAAGACTGCGATAGTTCTCAACTCAGCTGACCTTGCATGCACAGACGTGGTTCTTGGAACTTCAGAATAATATCAAAGTCAAGTTTGTTTAAGACAATTATAACTGTTTGTAGTATCAGTCATTTTTAAAATGAAAAGTACTGGATCGTACATTACCAAGATATATGCTGTTGTGTAAGTTTTTTGTTTACATCAACATCGAAGAAAAACCCATAGGTATTTTTCTATTGGCGTTTAATCGCCACCGTAGCACCATAAGGAATCAGTGACGAAGTATCAGCGAGATATAAGCGATTATGCCAGTTAACCTTTCAATATGACTAAAGTCAAAATTAACAACACCTAAACAAAGTAAATACTATCCTGTTAGTGTTTATGAGTGACCATGCGCCCAGTACAATTACCGAGATATAAGCTTATATCATGTTTGATGCTATCCATATTTCCCTGTCACAATGCTAGCATCACATATCCCCTTTCTAATTTTTTCTAGTTTTGATAATTTCTTACAAAGCACGAAACAACAGCACCGCCGCACAGTGAAAAAAGTTTGTGAGATTAAGTTCAGGTATATCCCCAGTCAGTTTGAAAAGGATGCAACTTATTTTTTGGGAGAAGTCAAGAAGGGGAAAACGCAGAAAAACTCGTAAAAATAGAAAATAAATCACAACACCATCTTTTGGCCAAATGAAAGCCTGGGGGTGCCCCGAATTGTTTCCGCGCACTTTCTAAGCAATTGGCTTGATTATTTTGCTGAAGATTATCCCACTTTTACAAAAATTAAAAATAACAATGAAATAAAAATTAAATGAATAAAGAAAATTAATTCTATTTTTAAAACCTAAAAATCAGTGTAGCGTGACCACTTGAACACAATTGGTAGAGGCCCAGCTAAGGTAAATGCCCACCAAGTTTAAAACTTTTAAATCTGGTTTACCTTTTTTCGAGAAGTCGAAAATTTGGGTTCACATTGCAATCCCATTAGCTTATACTGTAATTAATGGAAATGCATACATAAACAGACATACACCTGAACTGGCAAATTTACTGAAAATCCAGGATCAGGAGTATCAACACCTAGTCATTAACTTTAACACTCCAACAAGCTACCTTTCCACCACGTTTCAGGACATTCTTGGCAACAATTCGCTAATAGAAAGAAAAAAAATCACCGCCATCAAATTATGGTCCACAGGTTCGCAAAACTGTCTTTGTGCAATTTCCATCAAACTTAGTGCAGATTCATCCAATGTAGATCCTTGCAAGTTCCGAGTGGATCTGGCTAACGCTTTTGCAGACGCTGAAAATGTGAATTATGGACTCCGACGGACCGATGGACGGATGGACGACGGACTAAGACCAGTAATTTTCGCTCAGTTGACTTAGCTAAGGTGTCAAGTGCGCCGTATGAGTCAACTTCCCTGAACATTCGAAATACCATACTGAACAAACGTCCATGATAAACAACGGGTTTGAAAAAGAAGTCGGTATTTCTGCATACAGACTCCAAAAGACAGAAGACCCTCATTTCGTGACTTATTGACTGCGATATCAACACAGACTTAATGCACAAATACTGAAAACATAATCAGGCGCATAAGACTTTCGTGACATAAAATTGATTCTCCCATTCATCTTGTATTTCCTCGAAATATGTTTGCATCTGTTGGCACCGATAAACCCGGCTCATGCTTATAATCCGTGCTAAACCCGTTCAGAAAATGATCTCTCTCTCTCTCTCTCTCTCTCTCTCTCTCTCTCTCTCTCTCTCTCCCTCCCTCTCTCTCATATTTGTAGAAAATATAATTGTGCCCAAATTTTAACTGAGTGATATTTTGCGTCTTACCATAAACCAGAAATTGATGTAAATAATGTCATACATTGTGCAGAATTAACCCTTGGACGCTCACATTATAATACCCCATCTTCAGGTTTGATCTGGTGGTCTGGGTGCTAGGACATTCTAAAGAGCGGTACAGAATCTTGTCGATAAACCGCACAGTACCTTCAGCTCCTTTTCACATCTTTCAGAACGGATAGTAGAGGCACAACTTCACAGAAAAAAATGCAGCGGCCAATATTTAATACTATCGCTCACTGCCAGTGTTATTCAGTTGGGCTGCCAAAGTACATCCAATCTTGCAAAAAGACGGTCCTAATGTGCATTTTAAGTGCTATTTATTTATGTTCTCTGTGCGTTCCTCGAAAGTGGATATTACTTAATAGATACTGAGCTCAATAATACATAACATATCCATCAGAGAGCCCATCCCATAAAGACACAGATTATCTAATGCTTGTATTGAATGTGAACATTATGCAGATGGAAAAATGATGGACACAGGTTGGATAGATAACAAACAATACAACTCTTGCAAATGAATGTTTAAAAAAAGGTCTTGCAAATGAATGTTAAAAAGGTGACTAGATCAATGACCGTTCAAGCACGTTATCCCCCCAGTGATGCAGCGATAATGGATTTAAACAAACAGCATGTGCAAAACAAAATTAGTATTCATAAGACTATATGCCATACTTACGCCACGTTAATGTAGGTAAGTACTGCTTGTTCTATTGTCAGCGGCAGGTCGGCAGCCATGCATGTCGTGTGATCAATATGCCTGTCCACTGTGGGATGTATGGAAACCTACAAACATTAATTGATACTTCTTCTTATCTACATGATATAATCTACCACCGAGGTTCGGAACACTTGGGTTAGACATCGTGGCCCCAATACAATGATTTGCAGTTATATACTGGCGTGCTTTGTTTTCTATCCAGTGTGTTACGGATTTGAAAATCAGTCAAGATGGAGGAGTTATACATTTGAGAAGCTAAACAAATTTGAACCAAACCTTGGACTAAACGGTTATGATGTACAGACGATACTCGTCGATTCTGCAGCCGACTGTGCAATATGGTGTATAGGGACACCAACTTGTATTTCCTTTAACATATACGAAGACCAAGAAGCTGTAAAAAGATCCTGTGAGCTCAAGAGCATGATAAAATTGTATACCACAAAGCTAGTCTACATGAAGAAAATGTCATTTTTTATAATGGGTAAGTCAAATTTGTCCCAAGAAGTATCGTGTTTTTTATTGATCTGTGTGTCATTCTATGACACATGGACACAAACAGTGGCTCGATGCATCAGTATCGTATTGTCTTAAATGGTCTTGAAATTGAAATAGTCACAACATTCCAATATTAAGGCAACAAAACACAATTTTGTAATTTATTATTGCATTCATATTGTACTGTTTGGTTGTACCATATATTATTTTGAATTGAACACCGTGTTCAGGGTGTCGGGAGTAGCTATGCAGCAGTCCGATCTCAAAACAAAATGTCATAGTTTGACTATAAAATATTGCTTTAATTTTTCATCACCAAATTCATATTCATATTCTTGCAAAACGACCTTTTGTTTAAGTACTAGTTGCTACAGTTACCATAAGAGAACAGAATCCACACTGCGGGTCCAGACCATCAGCTTCCCTCGGCCCCCTTTGAGAGCTCAGCGCCCAAAGCCCACCGAAAAAAAAAAGCTGTTGACTAATTCAAACTTTGCACTGACAGAGTTAATTCTACTTTGTAAAATTCTCTGCGGGAAGTTCAATCAAAGCTTCAGTGGCCCAGAGACAAGGAAAACGTGTGAATAGGTTGTAACCATAAAACGTAGATCGAGATCAGGAAGGAAGTGTATCAGATTCACAGCATCAGCACATAGAATTTTATTATTGCTCTTAACAGGACATCCTGGTAAATCACTGCCATATTTTATTTCCATACCCAAAATAACCTAGATGTAAACTTTTGCAAACGAGAAAACCTTTTTTGTGCTATCGGTAAAGGTGGAACACTTTGCCTGGGCAGATGTTCTTGGGGGTACAAATCGATAACGTAGAAGATTAGGACAAATGGACGATTTAAAAAAAGCCTTCCCGTGGGGTTGGGCTCAAAAGCTATTTTTAAACAAACCCAACAATAATTGGGAATTTCAACGTCTGTATGTATTTCTCTCTTTCTTCCTCTTCTGTTTTCTTTGTGACTGGCCGAACCAGTTTATATTGAAAAACGTTCTAATAAAGTTACATGAATTGATATCTAGGCTATTGAAATGATAAGATTTATTAACACTTATATACATCATTGCGCAAGACAATGTTTCATTGCTCAGAGGAAATACGAATTTTCCAGAGATTCAACAACTCAAAATGTCTGAAAAGTCAGAGATTGTTTCGAAAAAAAATGGTGTGGATTGGACACACTTCAATTAATGCTTTAGCTTCACTTTGAACAGAGCAGTGCTTATTTCGGAAGTCCTTTGCTTTAAGAGTGAACCGATATATGATAAAAAGAACTAAACCACATGCAACTTTAGGAAAATCAGGAGCATGCATTGGCATGTTGCAATAATTTTACAAGCAAGGGAAAATAAGTACAAGTTAAAGCACGCGTTTTTTGTTTTTAGATTAAAATGAAAATCTGTCCATTCTAAGGCGTATTCATTTAAGCATAGAACGCTGACAAACAAAAAAATTACCAAAGTGATATTCAGGTTTCGATTCCCATGAAGTAGAATCCGTACAGTTACATTAATTTCTGCCTTACTGACGGGTGTTCAGCACACTCTGAGAGAAAGCGTGGAACAATATGAGTCACCACAAGCACATTTGGATTACAGATGATATCTCCAGAGAAGGAGGCAGCACCCGGAGTACCACGGTCAATTCACATCCAAAGGCATACACACATTAAATAAAACGACCTTCACGCCTAGTATTTTAATATACAAATTTCTCTCTTTGAAAATGTCTGACGACTCCGTGTCCCATGTAATTTTTCAAGACCCTCGTCGAAATAATATGGCAAGAGCTACTTTTTATCGGTTTAACGCTTTATCTTTTATTATGCAGTTTGGAGAAAGATTTTCTATACTTATGCTTCATGACCCCATGCCCTAGCCAACTTGTGGAAACTGTCCTTCAAATCATGACCAAGAGCAACCCTTAATTTGTCAACAGCTTCCACATGCAAAATTATACAGGACGGCTTTTGCGAGAGACACAGTCTAGGACAACACGATGTCGGATCTGTTAGTGTCGGCGGGGTGAGCATTCGAATCACAAGGCTGGAAAAAAGTTCAAAACATTTCGTCATCATGTATGAGTGACAATGTACTCATAAACATGGAGTACAATAATATCTTCGAACAAATTAAAAAGGTGACAAACAGACGTTGACAAATTTAAGAAAGGGATCGTTGTTTGCATATTTACAGGTATAATGTACTCTCTATCTATCTATCTATCTATCTATCTATCTATCTATCTATCTATCTATCTATCTATCTATCTGTCTGTCTGTCTGTCTGTCTGTCTGTCTGTCTGTCTGTCTGTCTGTCTGTCTGTGTCTCTGCTAACGTTTTGCCAATTTGTATTCATTGTAAATTTTCTTATCCAATTTCCTTTCACTGACATAAATTTTGAGAGTTTGGTTAGCTGATTGGGTTTGACAGTCATTTTCTTCGTCGCAGCAATATACAAACAAGAAAAAAGGTACATAAATCATACAATGCAAATGTATATCGACATGCAAGGTAAAGGTATGCGTCATATAATAAATTAAAAATAAAGAAAAAATTAATGTTTTATTTTATCCGTGTTTCAATTAAGTGGTTAATCAGCTATCATTGTTTCTTATTTATTCTTCTTTTTATTCAATCAGCTGTATAGCATTTTCATTTATTTATTCTTATAGACTTCATAACATGGATATCTCACAGCAGTACCCACTGACTGATTTTGCAGTAAAATCAACTCAGATCACAATATTTGCAGATTTGCAGACTAGGTAAAGGGAACATGGGAAACTTAACTATCACACGTGCTCAGTTACTCTTGAAACAAGATGACAACACATAATTTGTAAATATACATCAGGGCATGGAGCCCCGGAAGGAATATGGGTACCAAAAAATATTTTAAAAAAGTCGTGGCCTTGAGATAGTAAATGCAGCCACGAGATAGTAAGTCATGGCCACGACATAACAAAAAGCACGAGGCATTGGATTGCACAGACGCCATCTTCTTGCCAGCCGTAACCTTCAACCATTATGGTGTCTGAATATGAGTAGGGAGTGAATACTAAGTGATAGGTCTGTGGGATATAATAAAATATTCACCAAATTAGGCCGAAGCTTGTGCGTATAGAAAAGCTTCGTATAGAAAATCTCGATTTAGCGATGTATTATGATCATGAATATTTCATAGTGTGTAACTTAATTTCGAATTATCATAGCAACATGATATGTCTTGACCTCACAAGTATTTACTGCTGTGAGATATTCATCCAATTCATAACATTTTAAAATATTGAGTTTAGAGAATAAGGCGTCAGGATGAGAATTGTAGTGACGGAAGGTAATGTGCCATAAAATGTTCTTTTGTAATTCAACAACCTTTCGTTATACTTTGAACATGTGCTCTTTTTGAAAGAAAAATACTCAGACTTTACAGTTTTGTATGTTTGTGAGCAACTCTTCGGGTATATGTGATGAAAAAAAACTTTTAGAAGCGTTTTGACATGCCTTTTGATTCGAATATGCACTCCCACAGACCCGTACGGGTCCGCAATTATGCTGCCCTACAGTCTGGTCACTCCGAGTTGGGAAGGGCTTGAATTTGTAAGTAGTTCCAGACTCCAGTAAAGATGACAGAAAGTATTGCCTTACAGTGATGAATCACGTGGTACAGTTGCGCCTGCACACTACAAAATTCCACAGTCACGTGCAGAGAATCCCAGTATTTCTCAAGGATATTCCACATAGGGTCATAAGTTGTGAAAGGAAACATTTGATTTGTACAGCTAGTCTTACAGAATGAACAAGCTGGAAAACCAAGTTACATTTAACCACACCAAATACAAAATATCTCAATAAATTTACTAAACATATGGCACACGACTGTCATCATCTGGCATACAATGCAGACTGAATCAAGGTTAGAAAGTTTTACTGAACACAGTGTGCCAGGCTATATTTTGGCATTGGAGTACTGATTCCAGCAGTAGTAATCATTATCAGTCAGAAACGTGAACAAACAAATTGATTCATAGTCGCTCTGTGAATGCGTACTCTTTCTCATCTCATAAGTATGAAATTTCCATTTGATATTTTTTATTAATATAAGGACTGAAATAAGTTTGATCTGGAATTCTGTTTAGTGAGTATTCCTAAATAAACCTTTTTATATTTAGCCAAATGTGTGAGCTTATATTATTTTCATTAAGAACAGTAATGGACCAACCATTGACGAGGTCTTCAAATACACAGGCATATGTAAATTTTTAAGCTAAGCGTGAACAAAAACATGTTATTGCTTCGTGCACAATAGATTCTAGTTAACATTGTTCTTTTTAGGTGAAGGCACAGAAATATGGATTTAAGAATTTAGGGCTTAGATTTATCCACAGCTTATTAGGAAGAACGGCGACAGCAAATGGCGAGTTATAATCCCGCGCTCAGGACATGGAGGCGTTGATACTGTTATGGCTCAGGGGTCCTGGCAGAAGGCTGAACGGAACCATTGGTTCCAGGTGGCCCGTCAGGGGTCCTGGCAGAAGGCTGAACGGAACCATTGGTTCCAGGTGGCCCGTCGGTTCCGATCCTTTGCTTTTTATTCTTCTGTGCCTCTATCCAAGTTTTTAAGAACATTTGATGTTCGGAAAAATGTATATTTGATTGTTTTAAGCCACCATCATGGAATATATAGGTTGCATTATCATGTGTTACCGCATTTCCTGGTTTGCACTTTCACCCCTTGGCTCTCGCTTTTTTATTGGCTTCTCTGCTCACCTGTATCTTTCTGACACTTGTGGTTTTTTTCTTATCTGATAATATGACGGGCTTGAAATACTTATTGAAGCGGACTTATGAAGTAAGCTCACATCGCTCGATTGTAGGCACGGAGGTCAACCATACTGGATGTTAAATGTGGGGAGCAAATGTTATTTTCATAATCTATTACACGGATGCAAAAATTGACGAGCTTGCCGGTATCTGCTCCCAGAGAGGAAGGGGGTACTGGTAGAGACACCATGCGGTCGGGGACCGCATTCCCTATAAATCCCATGCTAAACGCGTGAAAGTTGGGAAAGTTGCATCGCTATTTTTTCCACTTCGAAGCTAAACAACTGGTCAGAAAAGCTTACCCTTGGAGAGCATATACATTTAAGTCATTTAATATTATATTTCCATGATGTTTGTATGCTCGCTGTTGAGCTACAGTCCATTTCCAAATTCTAGAAATAGAGCGTATTGCATAGGCAACTCTGCAGCTTGCGCCTCATCGCATCCCAGCAAGTCACTTTCACACCAAATACACATGTGCAAGGCTATCCGCGTAAGGGGTTATGAACTATTGGTGTTTAGAATATACATAAGTGCAATGGCAAAGCATCAATACTTAAGGTTCACTTTTGTTGCAGAATAAACCGAAGCGGGATGTCCGTATTCTTTCAAGAATAACACCAATTTAATTTAGTGAATTGATCCTTGTATTTTTACTGTGACGTCAGAGGCACTGACCTATTTTTTATCTCTGCTCGGCGGACACACGTGTTTATTTCCATACTTCTATGTTAATTTGCCTTTTTAGTTGGTTTGTTTTAAATATATTTTATTCAAAGCAATTGGGGAAAACGGCCGTGCCTTATATTTATACCTCTTGTACATATAAAAGTACATAAATGAGAGACAATATACAACAAAGAATCCCTAAATCAAAATAAGAAATGACGCCAAATAACGCTGCATATATATGGCCGTATGCCAGCACACATGATAAAGATGACCAAGACATTACGTCCCTGTGAGGAAAGTAGATGGGGTATTGACTTTTATACTGATTCATGATACATAAAGCGTGTATGGATATACAAGCATGTAAATATGTCGGGCTGAAACACATGGAATCAGATAATCAGATACTATAATCTATTAATATTTAAGTTGCTCAGGCTACTGCCCCAAGCCTTCTTGTGGATTTGATATAATGGTCAACAGCGTCAAATATAAATTCATTTTTTTTATTTGTGCATTTATGAGAACCATATAAAAAGGTCCGAACGGTAGACGAGGCCAAGGCAACTTTCTTTTGCAAAATGCCCCTATGTGCACGACACCTATTACACTTGCAAAAGTAATGGAATAAGCCCTCATTAGCATGACCACAGAAACAATCGGGGGAGTCAAAGAGATCGCTTTTGAGAGTTCTACATTTCATACGAAGCCGAGCATGTAGAGTAGCTAGTCGCCTATTTCCTGCGTAAAACAGTTTGTTGGCTGTATTGACTTTTGATATCTGGTTTAGTTTAGTTTGGACTTTTCAGGCCGTTCGACTTTCCCAATGTAGCGAGCTAGTTCATTCCATTGTCTGAAAACTAAAGGGAAAAATGAAGACCTAAAATATTAATTTCTTGCGAGAAGTCCGGGGAAAGTACCACGTGATCTTAAACTCTGACTAGCTGGGTCTAGTGCCAAGTTTCTCAAATATTGTGGCGTATTGCCATGTAGAGTCTTAATATGAAAATGGATTAACTTTGCATTTTTCTGCCTTTCAGATAATTTTTCCCATCCAACCTCTTCATAAATAAGTTTATGAGCAGTACCTCTAATAGAGCCTATTACAATACGTGCAGCAGCTAACTGAACTTTTTCAAGCTGCTCCGGTTGCTGTGCTGTCCAGCTGTCCCATACTATTGACCCGTACTCCGGGATTGGGGTTATAGGACTAAAATACATTTCCAAATTTTTTCTACTCAGTCGAAATTGAAGCTACTTCAGTATTAGCCATTTTCATACTTTTATCAACTAAACTATTGATAAGACTGGACCAAACCAGATCTGATCTAAAGATTCTAGAACTTGTATATCATCACGCGTGCAATACTCATAAGACACACCCACACGCACAGTTGTCTCAGGGAATTGTTTGTTGTGTTATGTTAGAATGCATAATCAAGTGTCAATCAGATATCGGTCCCCAGAGAGACCCGATATCAAAAAGATTGGACTCTCGTGCGCACTGAACATCAAAGCGGTTTTTTTTTTGTTTTTTTTTGTTTGTTTGATTTTTTTTTTTGTGTGTTTTTTTGTTGTTGTTTTGTTTTGTTTTTTTTGTTTTTTGCTGCAAAATTTATCGTATTAGTTACAGAAGCTGGGGTTTTGCTTGCAAGTTACTCAAAGCCTGACACAGGTTCTGTAGTGCAACTCATTAACCTTTTTATTTTTCTCTGTTTTTATCCAGGTTTTTAAGAAATTTAATGTTCGGAAAAGTGTATAGTTGATTGTTTTAGACCAGCATGTTTTACATGGAATATATAGGTTGCATTAGTTTGTGTTACCCTACATCCTGGTTAGCACTGCATGGGTTTTTTTACACCTTTTGATTGATTGACTATCTGTAAAAAACCAGAGGGCAAATCCAAGAATTTTTAGAAGGGCCGTGTTAATGACGATCTCCACTTCATATAAAGTAAACAAAAGTAAAACTACCCATAGGTACCTGTGGCTATATTCACAACAAATTATTCTGACCCTGAATTTAATCCTAAAGTAAAAATCAGTGTTCCTTCAGGTTTTGAACTATGGCATTGTTGGCTCAATATTTGACCAAAACTTCCAGGATTAAATTCAGGATCAGAGTAAACTCTTTCTGAATATGGCTACAGGTAATGATATAATTTTTTTCCTCTGCCGATTTTAAACTGGTCTTGCATAAAATGTTGAATAAGCTTACTCCCCCTTACTCCAAATAAACGCAATAACAGTGTACTAACATAAACGGGTCGCCTTCTACGAAATTCTTTTCAATCTAGACGAATTAAATCTAGAAGTCATCATTGCTTTCAGTTTTTTTATATTTATTTTGCTTTCTACTATTTGCTTATGACGTACAAAACGAGGTTAAAGTATTGTCTACAATGTTTTACTTTCAAGGCAAAATTAGCAAACCCATTTTTCATTTGTTATGAAATCGCAAAATATGTTGTGTTTGGTGGTCGTTTCGTATACATTCTAGGGCGTTAAAAACCTGAATTTCCATTTATCAGATATCAATATTTTGCCCCCCCCTCCCCCTGCAGCTTGACAGCTTAAATGAAGGCACGTCTTTCACTCTTTGCTTACATACAGATATTATTTTCTTGCTTTTTTTCTCTCTCTCAATCTTTCTTTCTTTCCCTCTTTCTTTCGTTCCTTCCTTTCGTTCTGCTCTTCTCTTTTTGGCTGTCTTTCCACTCTGTTCTTGTGCCACTTTAAACTCTGACACAGCGCGAGCCAGAAACTTTTGCATGGGTCTGGCACATACGGAGTTCTTCACATTGTTCTAAATTATCAACAGGTTGAAAAGTATGCAAATTAGGGCCTATAAAAAATTCAATTACATCTGTTTTCCAAAGTGTTACAGATTTAGGTCCAAAGGTTTTATTGGAACGTTTGTTGTGGCTGCGCATGTGTTGGACACATTATTAAAGTTGTAGAATTTCAATTCATGCTACTAATGATCACCTCATACTTTTAAAGTTTACTAGCTTGAAAACTGTAATAGATAGGTGCCATTCCAGCCCCAATCCATACGTTTGTGCAGAAGGTGCATTCAATGAACCACAAAACTAAAGTTGCAAAATTTGAATTTATGCTTTTTCGGATACATTAAATATATTTTTCATTTCAATGTCTTCAAAACTACTATAGATAGAGGTGCCATTCCAACTTCCATCCATAGGACTGTGATGTAGGTGCATGCATTGAGCACCAAGAAAAGTTGTAAAATTGCAAAAGGTTAATGAGTATCTTCAAATTATTATAAATAAAGTTTCAATTCCAAATTCAATTATACGTTATGGCAACATTAAAAAAAACAGGAAAATAGTTTCTATTTAATAAAAAGCGAATTATTCTTTCTGCCTTTGTAAGGAAATTTTGATGTGAAGTGCTAAGCACATTTTGAAAGATCCATATTTATCACACACCCTACCCTGCTGTGATCTATCTATCTCCTGCCTGCCTAAACTCATGAAAGAAATAAAAACAAATGGTGTCCACTGTTAAATCAGCATTCTTTTTCTTTTACTCAATCAAGTGTACCAGTGTTATAAAATGGTAAAACAGTTTGACAAGTGGTCTCTTTTGAATATACCTATTTTGCCGGACAACCTTCTTTACTGTATCCTGTTGAATCCTGGCGTTTCTGCAGCTATTATCTTCCAATTTAATCTAAGCCACACATCTCTCACACCTGCGATATGGCTATGGGATGCCTGTCCTTTGTCATAATTTCGACTTTGTTTTAAGTCTTTCAAAAGTTTATAGGCTACAAATTTTAACTTGTTTTCCTTTAGTTTAAAAAATTCTTTATGACCAAAAATAATCATTAAATTCTGACTTCTACGAATGTTTTGTTCACATATGAATGTCGTGAAAATAATGGACGGCCCCAGGATAAGATAACAAAACTTGAATGTTTTAACATCTTCAAAACTATTGCGGAAAGAGACTCCTCTCCGTCTCAGATTATATGTACTATAAGCACATCCAATGATGAGTGAACAAGAGTTGCAGTATTTAAGTTTACAGTTTTTGAAAAATGCAGATTTGCCGTCAGGCAAATCGTCTTCTCCAGTTTCCTTCTGGTTTGACCTATTTACGAATTGTTTGTTGCACGACAGTTGTACATTACTTGAACCAGATGTTTTGTCAATTGACAGCTTTGATTTAATGCTGTACCTGTTTTGAGCTTTTCTTGCACATGCACTTTTGTATATTGTCTGGTGTGTACCGAAAATATTTAAAAGTTAGTCCATTCATATCTTCGAAAATTAAGAAAATCTGCATATTTTCCATGGTGGTTTCCAATTTCTCAAGATTCTGTTTATTTATTTATTTAATTTTTTTTTGTTTCTTTATTTTATGTATTTTTATTTGAGAATATTTTTTCTTATGTATATGCAAGTAAATCAGTATTACATTAAAGACCTCAAAGGTATTACGTCAGTTACCCCAAATGTAAAAGGGACGACAGAAACAAATAATATATATATACAGACAAACCAGCAAGCAAAACAAAGTTAGGCCTACTATAGTTATTTTTTACGAGGATTGTGCGCTTATTTCTTCGGAAATTTATATATTCCATCTCGCTTACCAACAGGGTCAGAGACAGGCATACAAATTCCTCCCTTTTATGTGTACAACTAAACACACAATTTTATCTTAATAATTACAATACACACACACACACACACACACACACACACACACACACACACATATATATATATATATATATATACATATATATATATACATATATATATATATATATATATATATATATATATACATATATATATATATATATATATATATATATATATATATATATATATATATATATATATATATATATATATATAAGTACAAAGACAGTCTGTTTGGACCAAAACAAACACGTAAAGCTCCCCGCAGACAGCAAGATGGACTATGCGCTCGACAAAATAACATGTTGGGACGCAGTTTACCCTGAAGACACAACTGAGGTTGGCTTTGTTTTGTTTTGCTTTTTTTTTTTTTTTGAATGGTCCCCGTTTGAAGGTCCTTCTATGTAAACGGGGCTGTGAAAGTAAGGAAAGCACGTATCCATCTAGAGTCCACTGCCGGATCATCTGGTTCCGTACGCTAACAAGTTTTGTCAACAGCCATTATGGCGGACCTTCCGTTGCTACGATCGAGCAATATGCCTTGTATGTTGTACATTTGCTTTAATGCATATTTGAAGTCAGTCATATTATCACATAATAAACATTTAGGTATCACAATGGTCTGGGAGGGTCGAAGAAGCGACAGCTCGGAAAACCACGGGTTGTCTGTCATGTGATTATTGAGAATACTTACCTCAGATACATTATTTTTCAGCGCATGTTTATAAATTATAAAGTTTTCTGATAGTACTTTTTATGTTATCGTCTCTTAAATGTTCTACATGACTGTTTGCTAGGAAATAGGGTGTGTAAAAGAGCCCTGGACTCCTTCCTTAGGGACAATTTTGCACCGGGTCGTTTCTCAAAAAGTATCTGTAGCCATCTGGCATTTTTACTGCAGATAGGTTTTATAGACTTATGTGGGGGTGTCTTTTGATATTTTTGTGCCTAACTGTCTTGCTCATTTAAGTAAATGAAGCAAGAGTGAGTTTGAAACAGACCTACAGTGCATTTGTTCCTCCATGTATTTATTGTAGGCGACAAGAGCTCCATGAGGCTCAAGTCACTAAGTTTGAAAACTGAGGTAAAATAAAAATATTGCTTTTAACCAGGATTCTGGCCTCCCTCCGTCCAGGCCCTTTCTCAGAAAGTATGAAAGGTGGCCATCCGGAATTTTTACTGCAGATAGGCTTTATATAGTGGGGGTGTAATTTAATATTATTATGCCTAATTATCGTGCTTCGTTTATTAATTTGCAAAGTTCCTTTAGCGCATTCAATGCATAAAAATCTTGGCAGTTTAACACCCACATCAGACGGGAATATTATGTGACAACACCATTCAAAGTACATTCACAATTTTTCCCGCTACATTTTTATCTACATATAATCTGCAAGCATTTATCTATCGTTTACAAGTCTGCATAATTGATAATCACAACCGAGCTACGAGGCTGTGTGTTTATGGTCACACATGCACAGTAGGGCCCACCTATCAATGAACACAGACGCCATCATTCACGGATACGGAATGGTCTGGAAAACCATTCAGTCCATAATCGTGTTTGTTTGTCATTTGTTCTCCCTACGCTGGTAAGATATATATATGTATATGTATGTATATATATATATATATATATATATATATATATATATATATATATATATATATATATATATATATATATATATATATATATATATATATCAGAAAAATCAAGCAAAAACCAAAAAAAAAAACCAAAAAACACAAAAAAACAAAACACCCACAAAAACAAACAAACAAGCAAACAACGCAGAAACAAAAAACAAAAAGCCTTTGAAGCGCATTTGTTTGTATTCACCCGCTAACTAAGACTGTGTATGTCTGCAAGGAACGTTTACTTATTCGTTTTTATAAGTGAGAACAGAAAACAATCCAGTTGTCAGGTTATTTACCCTTCAATAAATAAGTAAATAAATAAATATATATATATATATATATATATATATATATATATATATATATATATATAAATGAACGAATAACCGTGCGAGCGAACAAACAAACAAATAAATAAATAAATAAATAAATAAATAAATAAATAAACATATATATATATACATATATATATATATATGTATATGAATGAATAAATAAACAAATAAATATGTTTACCTAGGCTTGCACTCTCTCACAGTCAAATGGGCAGCGGAGAAGCGGGTGCCATTTGTCGAAGATAATTTTATATGCTTCCCCAAATTGGCTCATCCGATCTCAAAATTTTCTTTCAAAGTCAACTCAGCGATAGGCATTTACACTATTGTTTGCGTTATTTAACATACTTTGACGTAAAGACAAGCTTATTTGTAAATCGAATTCTTAGTACCTGTTTTTTTTCCCGTATTGCACGTTTCATACAAAATGTATGCTGAACCAAATTTACAAATGAAAACTTAATCGTTTAATGCACTTGCAAAACATTTTATATTTCCTGAACACAAAACTCAAATAAATTTTTTAAATCATTTATTACCAATCACACTTGATTCATTTTGTGAGGAAACTTGTTCCTCAAAATACTGATATCAGAGAACTGGAATAATTACAGCTATAGATATTACAAATAAGGAATTCCATTGCCTTATTTTGTATGATCCGACCCTCATTCATCCACTCGTCATCAAAGTTCATTTAGCACCCTCAGACATTGTTTTGTTGTTTTTCGGAGTAGTACATTTGTCCCGAAGTGCATTAGCAATGTTGTATTTGATTAGTTGTCCATCAATTCACAATGAAACTTTGGGAACGGTCCTCTGAAGCAGCTATACTTCTGAAGTGTACGGCGGGGATAGCTAGCGTCAGTGAAAACTTGTTGATTTACTCTGATGAATCTGTAAGTAAAAGATCTGTACTTTCGTACGCATATAGGTCAACAGTGAGCGCTAGATTTCAATGTTGTCGGCCCTTTTGATGTTCTGTTATCACGCATTTTGAAACCAAGTATGGCAGGAAGTAGATCGAGGTGATATGCCCCAGGCCTGCAGTTTTCCTCAAACGGAAGCCATCGATCCAGTTTTATAACATGACCAAGTGGGGGATTAACCCATTGCATACAGTGGTGGTAACCATCTTGATCTGTGGTTTGTCCGTTGCCTATATACAATGGTGGTAATTTTTTTGGCCACCAATTTGTGCCTTGCCTGTCAAATTATATTGCAGCCGTACCAGACGCATCTGCATACTGAATATCAATGCATAGAAAAATCACGGACGTTAGTCTGGGCATGTGGGTACTTGACTACCTTTATGGAGAATTTGAATATGCAGGTGTCATCCAAATTCCAAACAAATACTCGAGAATGTCAGGGACCGGCGTGGAATGTGTTAAAGCACTAAAGATCGTTCATGGCATAATGTGACATGACATAACTGTGTTTTATATACACATCACTTAAAGACACAACGTACCTTGTATTTGCTTATAGTTTACTTTTGATTATTTCGTTGCATATTTTATCTTTCTGCATGTGTACAAAGTGAATTTAAGTCACACAAAATAGCATGAAGATCAACACGCTATTTTGCGTGACTGAAAGAAAAAAAATCGACAGGAATTAAATGCAGGATGCAACATGTGCAGTCATCTTGAATACATATTGCGTTATTCGATTCTTGGCGCAAGATCTATACAAGATCTATATATACATTTATATATATATATATGTATATATATATATGTATATATATATATATATATATATATATATATATATACATATATATATATATATATATATATATATATATATATATATATATATATATATATATATATATATATATATGCATTTTTTATCCTTTCAACAGGTACACCAACATTTATTCCTATCGGTTGTTTCAAAGACAGGACGAGACCCTTGCCCAAACTGATTTCTAATCTGAGACCAGACATCATTTGGACGGACAGTTCCACATTATCCAAAATAGTGAGACAGTGTGCTTCAGTTGCATATGGTGGTGGACATCAAGTCTTTGGTATCCAGTTTTACGGCGAATGTTGGGTGGATCCACAGGGACTAAACAATTATGCAAAGGATGGTCCTTCCACAAAATGTGTTCAAGGAGTTGGGCCGGGCGGGACTTTATACGTTTATAGACTCTTGTAATAAATTTATGTGTGGAAGCCTTATGAAGAGTTGCAGATGGTATGCTATCTTTTTGCATAGTATTACAGGTTAACATTTTATGTACATTTATTGTAACTAACACTCCGCGAAGAGACATTTCATAAACCAAATTACAGATGGAGCACTGTGATTTTGCATTGCAATGACAGAACATTTAATCATGATTTCGTCGCACACCAGTGGAGTCAAACAATCAGCACAGGTGCACAGAACAGTTCATTCTGGTTATTCTCACATGTGCTATGTTTTTGCAGGGAATTCACACATGCACGGAGGTTGGTGTTCTACTATAACTGCTCGTAATAAGCTATATCGCTTTCTCAGCACAGCTTTCCTCGGGCGTATTTAGTACGGATTTCATTCAACATAGGTGGTAACCGTCTCCCATTCAACTTTAGTTTATATCAGTGAACAAGATAAAACGTATCTTTCTGGGTTACCACCCTGTACATACTTTATAATTGAGTTCAGACTGAACAATCTGTTGACTGCAGCAAAGAGTAGCAAAACTCTTGATAAGTCCGAGTTAACAAAAACAGATTCATAAATTTTAAGTTTGACCACTGAATCATTGCAAATTTCTTTATCAATTGGATAGGAAGTGTATAAAGTGGCCTGCCATCTAAGACAAACCTCTATGAGCATGCCCATCTGAGATGCTGATTTGGCACATTTGCTCTTATGAGCTTGCTTCGCCGACATGCTATTTTGGCGAATTCACTATAAGAATGCTCAGTCGAGCCGCTGATTTTACTTATTTGCTCCATTGAGCATACCCAGCCGATACAGTGAATTGGCTTATGTACTCTTTTCTTCTTCAGTGACTGCTACCGTGAAACTGAACAGGAACAGTTTTTGTATATAACATGTACGTTTCTAGCACGGGTGTGAATATTTGTTGTGTGTTTGACAATTTGTACACCGTAACGTCATCACTATATATTAAATTTTATAGGAATACCTCGCTACGCACGTGGGTGTAGTCTGACTAAACTCAATTTTGAGCCAAGGTTGGAAATGTTTAACCACATGACTGTATTTTGCTGTTATTCGACGGGTTCAATCGGAATGAGGGCGGTGGTGTTACATTCAGAAGGGTTACAAAGTTGTAGCTTTCTCATCGAGGGAGCAAGTTTCTTTTGTGCTTATCGGGATTCAATTCCCATGAATACTCTATTTTACTCTGCTTTATATACAATACCAACACAACTGGGTCACATTTAATGGCTGAACGACAGCAAATTATTTTCATGTAACAGTGACTAATATTTTACCTCATGCCATAAATTCAACGTATTATCCCAAGCATTTCTAAATAACAACGGCAACAAATAGTGTTAATTATAAACAATTGGGATACATCACCTGTACCTCTATGACATGCCAGCTACATTTAATGTCTCTGTAATGTGGTAAGCGGGAAGGAACAAACTGAAAGGATCAATAAAGTATCGCGTGGACACCACCTATTCTCTATAAAGTATATGGTGTAGGGCAGTTGAAGTTACTTTTAATATTCCTAAGAAACATAATATGGAACACCCTTACAGAATGTGGATAAACTGGCAAAACTTTGAACAAAATAACCCAATAGTTGGGTTGGAATGGAATATGTATATCTTGATAATGCTATGGTCTAGTAATCATATATAATATCACCGTATGGGCTACAGATTACACTCTAGGCCTATAGATTGCCTGCAGTGTACCAAGAATAGCTGGCACCACCTTTACCAACCATGACTGGGCAACAAGTGGAAGTCATCATCTGTAGCATTAAAGAGCAGGCCAGCAGTGGCTATATCTTCACCTGTAGCACGAAAGAGTGGGCAAGCAGTGGATGTCGTAATCTGCAGCAGCAATGGATGGTCAGTCACTCAAAAGTAGGCCAGTTGTGGCTAGCACAACCTGTAGCAGCGACCGGTGGGTACGTAGTGGCGGGCATGGACCGTAGTAAAAATGAGTGGGCCAGTAGTAGCTAGCATCACCTGTAGCAGGAAGAATGAGTGGTCAGTTGTGTCTGGCATCACCTGAAATATTAAAAAGGCAGCCAGTTGTGGCTGGCATCACCTGTAACATTACGGAGTGTGCCAGTGAAGGCTGACATCACTTGCAGCAAGAACGATTAAGTTATCAGTCGCTGGAATAAACTTATACAATAAGCAATAGTACCTGTAACTTCACCTATGCAGTCTTTCATTGAAATAAGCATTTTCTGTTTTTGCTTGTGTCGTGACACACTGTGACCTACCTTAGCCAATGTGACAACTCTTCTTGCGTTACTACGGGTTGGTCCAGAGTGTTCTATTGCCAGTCCCTTTAATACTTGCCGGGGTTAACAGTCAATTAGGGGGTAAAAATTTCACATGGATGAAAAATTAATGCTGCGTGTATTCCTGCTCCGTACGGATCCATGTTGTCATCCTGATTCAAGAGAAATCCCAGATTATCTAAGAAAACTGATTGTGTGCCCCACCTTCCCTGACCTGCCCCGGTGTTTTATGGCTGCGGTGTTGCTTACCCCCCCCCCCTTTTTTTTTTTTTTTTTACTTGGTCAAACCCACACGCCAAAGGTAGCAGAGATACGCTTATTGGCTGATGACCACCAGAGCCACCGCGCAACCTAATGAAATTTTGAAAGCGTTAAGTTCCTGGAGATCCCACGTGGAAAATATAATTGTCAATAACCACAATTAAGTACCCAGAAAAATATTATTTCGATTTATGATATGTTAATATCCCAACTTGCGAGTCTTTTCTGTCAAAGTGTTACTCGGAGAGAAATGTTCTGAAGTCTCTTCCCTCAAGAGACCACAGTAAGACAGCGATCTGACTCGTTGTTATCCATCTCCTTCCCAGGAGGAAACTGAAACGAGTCTTCAGACCCTTGAAATGGTATTTTGGTATAGTGACACAAAACAATGTTATGTTCATGACATTATAGAGTAAGAGTGAAACTGAAAAGACAAAAAGTAATGTGTAAACCTAATGCTATCGATCCCGTTAAACATATAAAATAGTTTTTCCTTAGACGAAGTTATAAGAGGCCGAGTTTTGCACTGGCCAACATGTCTGCAGTGTACTGAACTTCCAGTGTAAAGCATGAATTTGTGTAACTGAACATTCATATAATATATATATATATATATATATATATATAAGAGAGAGAGAGACACAGAGAGAGACAGAGAGAGAGAAAGAGGGAGAGAGAATGGTTCAAGTCAACAAGTTTGCGGGTGCATATGTACTTTTGGAACGCTAATGAACGTCATTGACTCAGTCTTCAACTTAGCACTAAAAGGATGAAATCATTGCCACATGGACGAAGGTAAAGCTTATATTATATACAATGCTGGTATGGAGCTTCTGGACAGACATATAAACCCTAATATTTTTGTATCACTTGTCCTCTGGCTATGTATTGAACCACACTACTGTATTGTGCGTTTGAAGACTGGTCTATATATGTGGATATAAGAAAAGATTAACTATATTTTTCACAATATTGTACCGATGTTTTCCAATTGCTGTTGTCTGCCAGCGGATGAATAAACATTCAAGAATCGATTAATATGTACAGTAAAGCACTTTGGGCTAAACGGTATTCTATGCCAATACGAACAGTGACAAATAAAAGCAACTTCCAGCTTTTCCGCATGCTCTACTTGTTCTGTACTGTGTTGTCTGGCCACGTCACATTTGATATCATAATGCATGCTACTTGTATTTGTAATTGTGATGTCTTATCTCCTTAAATGTGTGTCCTTATCAATGTTACGTCAATGTGGTGTCCTGTGGCCCGTCTTTACATTTTGAACGTATTTGTATTGTTCTTGTCTTTTTTCGCGAAAGAGATTTATATAGGCAAAGCTTGCTTCCCAATTCTTTTTGTGAATACGAATATGCTAAGAAAAGGTAACTAGAAACAAACAAGTGTCATTTTTGCTGACCAATCGTGCAGCAGGTTAACATTAGTTTGGACTAGTTATGTGCTTGGGAATACCATGTCATGTTCTCCGTCGTTAATGTTTCAGTTCTACACTAGCCGTTACACAGACCCGTCATCGGGGAGGGACGGGGGTTGAGGGGTTGTAATGGCCCCCTCTATTAACTACTAAAAAAAGGGGAAAAAACCCCACACAAAGCAAAGGGACGAACAAAAAAATCCAGGCTCAATGAGATATATCTTTCAATTTAATGGACTTCTAAATGAGTATTCGTGAATCGTCCGCGCTTATAAGAACACTTCCCTGGGATAGGCTCTCTACCTGTCCAATAACTGCGATTGTGGTATGTATTAGCAAGCCGAGTTTTTTGTTGATTTGTACAAAGAATCTTGCCAAACATACAGTTAAATTTGTATGCCAATACTAAAATGGAGTTATATGTCGAATATATATGTACATATATGTATATATATATATATATATATATATATATATATATATATATATATATATATATATATATACATATACATATATATATATACATATACATATATATATATATATATATATACATTATACATATACATATATATATACATATACATATATATATATATATATATATATATATATATATATATATATATATATATATATATATATATATATATATATATATATGTATTTCTACCGGCATTATTAATGCAGTGCTTATTTATTCGTATGAATGATTTGAAAGCTGAGTGACTTCCTCAGTAAATGGGAAGATTGTCCTTTATGTTTGTTTCTTGAGATCTTCAAATGATCAAGTCTAAAATTAAACGCAAAAATAATGCAACTTCGTCTGAAAAGCTAATTCTCAGAGACTATGTAGAACTCGCATACCTAGATACTGATGTTAAGTACACATTCATTAAAACATATATCATGGGCAAATTATATGATTAACGTCACATCGGATTAATATGTAGGTTCGAATTTTGCTGTATGTCACCATCCTGTTTAAAAGTTTAAACATGATAACTTGGACACTTACACATGCCACGAGAAATGGGATTACCTTTGATCTGTCTTGATTTTTTACATTAGCATAGGCATGGTATGTATGTATGTATGTATGTATGTATGTATGTATGTATGTATGTACAAGTCTACCTTTGATCTGTCTTGAATTTTTTACATTAGCATAGGCATGGTATATATATATGTATATATATATATATATATATATATATATATATATATATATATATATATATGCATGCATGCATGCATGCATGCATGCATGCATGTATGTATGTATGTATGTATGTATGTATGTATGTATGTATGTATAAGTCTATGTACATATACGTTTTGGGACGGCTATTGGGAATGGGCATGAGGTGGCCTGACACTCATTTACAATTTAACCCAATTCACCATCCTGTAGACAACTTACGAAAATACAAGATTCTGGATGGAAGTTATGATTGACCGACTGGGGTGTGGGTACATGTATACCCAATGTCTGGCTTCGGTACAAAAAGGATCCTCAGTGGAGCGGGGGGGGGGGGGAGGGTCTTTGACTATAACAAACACAGGACGAGTCAGTATTCGTTTCATCAACTGAAGTCTCAAGAACCTACGCCCTTGCTGTTTTGTTTGTTTGTTTGTTTTTTCTCCTTTACTTTATGCCCAATTAAACTTGGCACCATAAAAACTTTCAACCAATTAGAATACACGAAAATCCACCGCCACATTCCTTGGGGTATCCCCACAGCGTCATCATGTTCAGCATGCCGCCGGAACTTGGAGTTTACGCACAATGATAACAGCAACCATGGTCACTATCTAAACTTCCACGATGGCAGATGCTGACGCAGTCAATTGAACTCCTTTAAAATTGGTAACTTTCCCTGTTTGAAAATTTTAAAGTTTTCTTCAAAAATGTACTGTTCATATTATTTTGCCCTATCTCAACATTTTGAAATATCAAGCTTAATACATCTGCCATGGACGGGAGTATCTATTTAGGCAGTTTTATCGTGCAATTAGGTGTAGATAAATTTTGGACTTGCAAACTTAGGTGATGGGCTTTTGATTACAAAAGTTTTATCTGAATGTGAAAAATAAAAAAAAAAATTTTGACGATAGGACCATGGAAGACAGAATAAACTCATGGTTTTACAAGTTTGAAACTGATTGGACAAAAAAATAAAACATTCGTTACGTAACGTTACTTCTCGACCACCATTTGCCTATATTTCGATGTTGAGGTTTACTGCCCATGAAATCACGTCGATTTCTGAAAACTAGACGGACCCTTTTGGAACTGGTGGTGACTCCTGGTGTGCAAGCTCCCCATTTGACTTGAAGCTCCGTGAACTTTTGTTCACGCTCACTGTTTTAGAGCCTAACACCCATTCCCTCCTGCAGAAAATCATTTCTTAGCTGTCTGGGACTCTTCAGAGACCTAGATAGCTGAAATCTGTGCTGTGGTTACCTCTGAAATAGTTGGTAGTAGAGCTGGTCAATTTGCTTTAAACCTAGATTGTCATGATGGTGTGTCAATGACCAGATTGCAGAGAGCAAGAAGACAGTGCACATCAGCTAATTGTCTCCTTTCAGAGACGAGCCATTTGTGTTGACCCAGTGACCACTCTGTCCTCATCCTTGTTGGATTGTGTGCAGAAGGTGGACTCCTGGAACCACTATATGCCAGCCTCGGACAATCATAGGCAATCTGCATTCCTATGATTGTCATCTCCAGTCGGGTCAAATTTGCTCTCTCAAGTGAACATACAGCACTGGAAAGATTGGGCATAGGACAAATGGCTGCTCTTTGAGAAGGCATGGAGGAAGTCTCTTTGTGCAAGGCATAGGTGTTAGGCTGTAGCTGCCAAATGCCAAGCTGTTGGTCAGACTCAATTGGGTCTTTGCCACTGACTCCACTGGAGTAGAAAGCAGAGACTTACCCATGCAGCTCCTCAGCAGTCCCATGTGGTAGATATTTCTATATCAGAAATCCCATGGGGGAGTGAGGAGGAGAGATATCATAGTCGTAAGAGGAGCAGCAAGAGATCACCTTCAGGAGGTAACAAGTGCTCATCTGTTACCCAAAAGACATCCACTGCTGCCCTAGTCACTGAAACCAAAGGTTGCCCTGCCTTGGCTCTATGGCCGAGAACATGCAGATGCAGGCTGATATCTTGCGTGCACTGATCTTCCCCTCTCAGTGTCAGGCTGTTCCAACTTAGGAGTCCTTTTTGAAAAAGTCAGCCAAGCATCGCCTAAAGCTGTCAAGATCTAGGTCCTCCAGGTCCAAGCATTTGGGGAAGAAGTCACACAAACCTGTGCATCTGGAATGGAAGCCTTGGGGTTTCCCGTCTGGGTATGTCAGAACCTCGGCCAGTTCAAGTGCTCAGATCCGAGCACATGAATTGTAAGTCTGGGAAGTCAGGAAAACCACCAGTGCCTCGGCAAACTTCCCATCCAAGCTCCTGGACCCAAGAGCTTGGATCATAAACCAAGGCATGTGGGAGATAGAAGGACGGCACCCAAGTCTGCAGTGGCTTCTTCTGCGATTAGAGGGTCTTTGGCCCCAGCGGTGGAGGCCACTCTGGTGACCCAAGTGCCACCTTCAGCTCCCCACCCACAGCGTCAGCTTTGACTCCTGCACCTTTGGTGTTGCCACCACAAAGCAAGCATCTCGTGATTCTGTTGGCTCCTACATTCAAGCCGCGTACCCAGCTTTCTACCATTGAGAGGCAAGCAGAACTTGAGCTCCTCAAGGAACAGCATTTGTGGTCAGAGACTTTGTCTTCTTCTGCTTTGGCTGCAAAGTGTCGCTGAGCACAAGTCTGATGGCAGAGCAGCTTGCTGCATCTGTCTTGAGTAAGCTTTCTTTCACCTTTTCTGGCTAAAAGAAAAGTACATATTTCAAGTGACATTTATAAACATGACAAGAGGAGATTCCATTTTTGCATCAAAATCGACCATACTTATAGACAAAATTACCTGAGTCGCTAATCTATCAAACCGATTCCCCTGAGTTGTTTGCCTTCTTGCGCGCCTGATCACCCAAGCCCGAAGCGCGCGGGTGATCAGGCGCTCAGGCAGGCAAACAACGAGGGGAATTCGGTTAAGACAGATTAACAACAAGGCTTATTTTGTATTTATCCCCTACGGTCCATTAAAAAGAAAAAAGACCATTTATATCACTTGTAACATTTTATTTAACTACATTACATGGGACTTTGACACAGTCATGCCACGCTTATGAATATCAAATTAAAACAACCAAGAAAAGTGGTCGACCACAGGCCTATTGGCAGATTTTTTTGAACAACCATCACTTCAGACAAAAATGTCAACGAAAAGACATTTTTTTTATTATTTCTATATGGAATTAGTTTGGTGGGGAGGAATATTGGAAGGTCATGTTGACTTGGAATTTGACACCAACAAACATTCCAAAGTATGCACTTGTGGAGCTCAACTGACTGTTGGCCGTCAGATTGGCCCCATCACTGACGGCATCATTGCCAGCATTGCCCGAAGGAACGGGGCGATGGCTCTCTGCCAAGCCAGCTGGGACAAACCATGAAGACAGAGTCTGGGGACTGTTTTGGACAGATATTAGAGGTCTCTGAAAAGAAGAATATTTTCCCTGAAGAAGGCTGCACGTGGCGTGCTGTTCATTTCGCCTTACTGTTACATTATTGTTTACAGACTGCGCATTTTTGTGCCTGCTCAGCTATTGAATAATGGTTGGCGGGACACTTGGATGTAAAAGTCGACTGCACATAGTGCGTCTTACAGAGTGTTGTTTTTTTCTGCCAGTCACCAGTCCTGCATTTTTGGCCCTAGTTTGCATCACAGAATCAGGTTTATTCTTACCCTTAGGACGGACCATCAGGTTTTCGGCCGTGATTTATGGCAGGGTAATAAGGCAAGTTTGGATATGCCAAATATGGAATTGATTCCTTCCATCTTTGGAAAACCATATCTCTGATTTTACAAATATGGTAAAAAATAGTCCCACCAATGGAATATGGTCAACAATATCACATATGCCATATCCTATAGGTTTTCAATGTAATATGGTACAAAGTAGGGGATAAGACAGGAAATATATTTCCTGCTATATGTAGTAATGTATAGATATAGACAATCCTAAAAATACATACTTTTATAAGAACACTAAATATTTTATGAACAATCAAAACCGAAGACTTTTTTGGTGACTGAGCTTTCAATCGGCCATCTAAGACACGTGTCTATTGTATGAATATCTTCAAATAAATGGTATATTCATCTTGCAACTAATTTGACATGAATATGGTATTACTTTATGGAAGAAAAACTTGCAAATGGTCGACAGGTAAGTATACTTACTAATACCGAAATTACTAAAAGTTTCTTGCTTTTTGACCAAAATAAAAGTACATTTTTCAAGTGCCATTTATAAACACAAGAGGAAATTCTATTTTTGCATCCAAATCAACCATAATTAACAAGAAATATACTTCCTGTTATATATAGTCATCTATAGATCCAAACAATTAAAAAAAAATACACATTTTTATAAGGTTTTTTGAACAGTAAATATTTTGTGAACCATCAACGTAAAAGACCTTTTTGGTGACTGAGCTTTTCACTGGCCAGCTAAGATCCGTGTCTATTGCATGAATATCTTTAAATAAATGATATATTTATCTTGCAAATAGTTTGGCATGGATACGGTATTGCTTTATGGAGAAAAATACTTGCAAATGGTCGACAGGTAAGTATACTTACTAATACCGAAATTACTAAAAGATTCTTGTTTTTTTTTACCAAAATAAAAGTACATTTTTCAAGTGTCATTTATAAACACAAGAGGAGATTCCATTTTTTCATCAAATTCGACCATATTTAACAAGAAATATACTCCCTGTTATATGTAATCATCTATAGATCTAAACAATTCTAAAAAATACATACTTTTTAAAGATTTTCTGAACAGTAAATATTTTGTGAACCATCAACGACAAAGACCTTTTTGGATACTGAGCTTTCTACCGGCCATCTAAGATACGTGTCTATTGCATGAATAACTTCAAACAAATCGTATATTTATCTCGCAACTGATTTGAGTTGGATCTGGTATTGCTTTATGGACAGAAACTTGACCTAAACACGGGCAAGACGCCACTATTTTGGTCGTTATTTTCCCTAAGGCTCCTACCTTGGGAGGGGAGATAGTCCCTTTTCCAAACTCCCCCTGCGCTCAAATGATTATGCTCCCTCGCAATATCAATATCTTTAAAATCCGAAACCCCGTCCAGGAAAAGCTGGTGACGGACCTGGGTCCCATTCAAGTAATAAGAAGGCATATTGTCTTGACAAAACATAATCCGTTTGAGATTAAGCTTAACGACAGCTAAGACACCAAAAACAAATCCCACTTTAATCAATTCTAAATCAAAATGTAATTGCGTTAGGATAACAATTCATATATATGTGTAAGCGTCATACTCCAAAAAAAAAATTATATGTCCTGTATGTGGGTGTCTATGATGTTAATTGTTGAATAGACAATTAAAAGTTGACCGCAGCACTCACCCCATAAATGTCGATATAAGTCACTAATTATTAGTGATAAAATCATAATTATCTTAATGCTGACATATTGGCAACAAAAAGAGATCCTGCGATATTTTATGTTTAGTTTAGGTTTGCTGTTACCCATCCTCAAAGTTTGACATTTTAATTTTCTCTTTGATTTCCAGGATGTTCATTTTCTTCATTTCGTAGAAAAAGAACGAAGCAAAATGTTGAGTTCAGACATTAGAGATTCAAAAGCCGTTAACCGGTTTACATATAGCTCAGCCGTTTTCTTGGAATTACCAATCTTAGGTGGGGTTCTCGTCCTATTATCGTTTCTGAAAAAACAAGCTTCAAAGGCCTTTGATGTTGATCATTTTACCTCTGAATCAAAACCATTTGTTCATGTTGAACTGATATTTGTACAAAACGTAGTTAACATCGTCCCTTAGCATTTGGTGTGGTTTTCAATCAATTATTGGCCAATCACATGAAAAAAGAGCCTTTGAAGTACGGAAAAAATATTCATCGATCTGTCAAACGGCCACAGGGACAATCTGGTTTCAAAGCGTGACGTCATGGAAGCGGCCCTTCGGGCCCGTGACCTCAAGCTGGCAAAGAAAGTTGTGTTGCCTTGCTTCGGTGGGGCGTCCTACGGTCGCTCATGGTCGGTGGACAGGTGTCGGGTTTGGTCTTCCGACCCCAACCTCTTCATCCCGTTTTTAGGTAAAGTGTTTTATTGTATTCACCCCTATCTGTATACTTTATGTAGTTAGCTTGTTAGACTTGTCTGTACACTTTACTTAGTTAGCTTGTCATTATTTTGTATTTATTTTCTCAACGAGTTTCATTTCCCTTTCAAACCTGAGTTTTGTATCAGTCACTATCACTATTTTGTGTGTTTTCTCTTCTGTTCACGTCCATGCAGATTTCGGTGTGTTTATTTGTACTTCTATTTCCTCATTGTTGGGTTTCGATAAAATATTATTATATACGTGGATCTTTTTGATTAAAGTGCCATTTTTTTCCACGCCTGCCTTTCGTGTGCAGGACCACTGGGGTAATCCATTGCGGCACGGCTTTTGAAGGGACATCGTCTTACGCTTTCCGCTGCTCATGAACTCTAAAGTCTCCCTAGAACGTAAAACAAGCAAGATAACTATACATGTAAAGTAAACCGCTATGACTATGATATGTTAGCATGTTTGCATCTTTTCCTTGCCCACAAATATGCTTTCGGAATGCCGCATGATTTCACCGTGTCGCCGTGATACTACTCTCCTTTTACCATGGGCCGCTTCTATCTGTTGCTACGTGACAGACTGGTAAGTATGATTGACGGGTGGCATTGTTCCGCTGGCGGGCTGAAAACGAGAAGAATGACACATGGACGTTCGGATGTCCACATGCCTATGTGCTTTTTGCGTATTTCTCATATTTCTTCTTTAGTTAACAGCTTGAAATTTTGACCACTTATTGAAAGGGCATTCATCTTATAAGAACCTTCAAATCTCATAATCGCCCATGCAAAGGTTTTCGGTGTCTTACTTGTCCTTAAAGGTTCTGATGATTAAAACTTGTTTTATTTGCATAAATGGGAAGCAAATATGCTGTTCCATCTATGACCATTATTTTTTTCACACTTCCTCAGTTGAAATAGTATCTTTACTCGCCTTTCAAAGTTTCTACTTTGAAATGCGCATATAGTGAGTCGTCCTTCTTTTCTCGACTCCTCCGGAGTGGCCGGGGTGATGACGTCAGGAATGCAACACCGTGCAGAGAGAAGATTGCAAGCATGGTGAGTGTACGGAGCACTAGCTGCCAAAGTGTCATATCTCTCTCCATAACAGAAGTAGAAACGGGCACAGAAAAGTCCATTTCCATCTCAGTATCCGTGGAGAATGGGTCGTTGTGTTGGTACCGGGTGCAGCAACACCAAAGGTTCCACGGTAAGCCTGTGACTTTGGGTTTCGTGAATCGATTGAAAAAATTGTTCCACAATTTAATCGAAGATAACACGAATGATTTTTGAAATCGATTTGTACTGCATTTATTTCTCTTCGGTTATTTATATTGCGGAACTCGCGTTGGAACCCAAAGAAGATGTTGTCTGGGACTAAATTTGAAAGATAAAGAGGTGTTAGGCTGTTTACCATCTTATGAAAAAGGACAGAATTCAAGTATTTAGTCTTATATGTAGAGGCTTCCAACATATTTCTGAAAATAGCCAGTCATGTATGTAAATTTGGTACTGCCCGGAGATAATTTTTTTTCAAATTGGGTACTCTCAATCAAGTCTGAGAGGCATTGCCTACCCTTATCATACAACACACATCCATATTCAACTATGGGCGATATCATGGATTTATATAGTTTCTGTATTAAAGATCAAGCGGGGGAAGTTTATACCTAAATCTCTGAAAGGAGGGCTGTAGGTTTGGTTGCTTTATTAACGACACATTTCATATGTTCGTGCTATTGTAAGGTGTGCGAAATGGTGACACCAGGATGTGTATGAGAGGCTGCCTCGGCAATGCCCGATTCTCACAGGTATAAAGGGGGAGGGTGCCTTTGAATAAGCTTTCTACTGAACAATACTGACACTGGTTTTGCAGCATTTAAAATGACTCCCTGCATCTTCCTCAATGTTTTGCTTTTGATAAGGTCTGTGTTTGTTGTGATATCTGAGATGACCGGATTTTGAATAAGTATTGGTAAATATATTGTCAACGGAATTTATTTGATATCACCTTCACTGACGTTGAAAATGTAATTTATGTAAACCAAAGAAAACAAGTGGCCCTAAAATTTAAATTAATCCTGGGATAAAAACAAACTTATACAAGAAGCCAGCTAAAATAACGACTCGTTGCAAATGGTTACTTAACGAGATGGAGACACAGGGTAACTAAAATAAAGTTTCCGATATTTGTACAGTAGTTCCTTGTGGCGTACGCTATCCAAGGCCTTGGGGATATCTAAGAAGACCATCCTGGTTTCAAAGCCCGTCTATCTTGTAGGCCGTTGTAAAT